>JANRMT010062834.1:49645136-49682376 GCA_026402145.1 Polypterus bichir lapradei
ATCTATCTATCTATCTATCTATCTATCTATCTATCTATCTATCTATCTGTTATATAGTGCCTTTCACATCTATCTATCTATCTATCTATCTATCTATCTAAGGCCACTACTAGAGATGAACAAAATGATTAGCGTGAAATTGAATTTGCAGCAAAAGTCAAAGTTTCCGTTCGCAAAGATATTTGCAATATAAATTGTGTTTTGTCTCAAATGAAGTCAGTCCCATCCATCCATCCATTTTCCAACCCGCTGAATCCGAACACAGGGTCACGGGGGTCCACTGGAGCCAATCCCAGCCAACACAGGGCACAAGGCAGGAACCAAACCTGGGCGGGGTGCCAACCCACCGCAGAAGTCAGTCCCATTAGCACATGTTTTCATCTCATTTGGAACTTTTTCTTTATGTGCAATAGTGTGGCACAATTTATTCCCGTGTAGAATGTAGATAGTGGTTAGAGAGCACATACCTGAGAGCAAGTGCTGCTCTGTTGCAGAAATCCAGTGACCTGTGTATATACTGTACAGTCGGATTAGCTTGAACAGTTGGTGTTAATGGTGTCAAATAACTGGTGCAAGGTCAATGTACAGATGAGCATACATGGAGTCGCAGGGAAGGAGACACTAAACACCTGGGTGCCATTGGAGCGAGTGTCGTAAAGTGAGGTCCGCAGTTCATTGCATTTTAAAATAAATAATTGTCGCACTCATGGCTTAAGGAGGGGGCGTGGTAGTGTGGCTGGAATGGTTCCCGGGTGCGATGTGGCGCAAGTATTTCTGCACTTAAGTTCACAGGTGAGGAATTGTCCGTGTCCGTAATTGATGCCAGGAGCTGCTAAGTGCCACACCTGTGCCACGTCCCCACAAATAAAAAAAAAAGCTCGAGTGCAAGGTGGGGAGAAAAAGGAGACAGAAAGTAACGAGAATGGGAACAGAGGTTAAAAGGCGGCTGAAGTGCAGTCTCAGGTAGGACAATCCGGCCACCTTGAGAGGAAAGGCAGCATGAACAGCGGCCTGCAAAGGAGCGTAGGTTGTGGTGCTCTAGGGGCTGGTTGGCCCCACTGAACATTGGCATGGAGTGGGGCGAGCATGGCGGTAGACCTCCTTGGCTGTGAGGAGGCAGCCAAGACCGGGGGTCAGGGTGATGATGTTCGTGGCTGATGAGTCTCCGCCAGCTGCACAAGTTATGGGTGAGCCGGGGAGACGAAGAAGGAGGTGGGCTGGGATCTGAAGGAGACAGTGACTGCATTTTTAACCTCTGCTTTTAATGGATTTATTTGTTGCATTTTTATCCCCCACTATCCACTTGTTTTTATGGATTATTTATTTATGAAGTTTTGAAGCACTGCGCTGTGGACACCGTTTTTGTCTTTGGTTTGATTCTTTTTAATAAAAGTACATAACACTTTTTACACCATCCCCTTGCTCCATGTGTGGTTTGTCCCCATCAGCCAGCTCATTCGGTCATAACTTTCGACAGTGTTGAGTTTGAGAGGCTCCCAAAGGTGAAGGGGGAGCATGGAGAGGACCCGCATCATCACAGAGAGACCAAGGAAAGTGACATCATGTCGGCTGTAGAATAATCTTTATTTCTTACTTTTGACCCCAAAACCTTACTTTATCGAGTTTTGTGTTTTACAATTTAAATTGACTGCAAAACAAATATTAGGAGTAATTACCCAAAACTGTGTCTGAAATGAAAAATCACTGTTTCACTCACCAATGGCACAAGAATTTCACTGTACGGTTGCTGTGTATGTGGCAGTTCTAATCTAAACTGATTTAATCTCATGTAAATGCCAAGTAGGAAAGACGAACATCTCGACCAGGATGGAGATGGAGTTCTTGCCCAGACTGGATGCCCTGATGGAAGGGCCTTTGCAAATGGAGACACAACCTAGCCGGAATGCCCTATAATCTTCAGTCTGGCTATGATTCTCTGTAATGAATAGACTGGGAGAACATGGATTCCTGGAACAATTCATATCTCCACATGAAAGTTTTCAGGTTCTCCAAGGCTAATCCTAGTCAAGACGCCTTCAGGGTTGAATAGGATTTGGAGTGCAGAAGTGTAGCCCTGTTAGGGTCCTTGGGTGCTGCCAGAGGGTACTGTCAGGGGAGGACAATGCTGGTTTCCACATGACCCGGAAGTGCTCCCGACATGCAGCATGGAGTGTGGGCACTGTGGAGACTGCCACCTCAAATCGGGGAGTCAGAATCTGGAAGCAGTGGATGAGGAGGGAAGAAGGATGATGAATCGATAGACTGTTTGTATTGATTATTGATTTTGTGACATTTGTTAACTCTTTTGAGACCCTCCCCAATGGGGAGACATGATGAAATGGGGCAAGATTGACACGTCTATCGAGGGTTGCTTGTCCATTGCCGAGGCAACCGTAGGTTCACAGCACCCCACAGGTTTGCAGTGCCAGCTAACCGCCTCCATATGCAACCCGATGGGTGATGCAGGGAACGTTATAACTTGGCCAATGACCTGGCCCTTGATCTTGCCCATTTGCTGTGTGTTTGTGTGTGTGTAGTAGAATGGTAGCTCCTGCTGCAATAAATAACATTCCTGCTCCTGTTTTGTGTTAAATAAAGCTGGGATCTTTTGATGGGTGATTATTGAAAAGGGGTGAGAGATGAATAATTATCTCTCATTTAAATCCAAATAAAATCTAATCTAATGTAATCTAATCGCCAGCCACTACACCATGCTACTAGCCTGTACAAAGACTTCAAAATGCCCATAATATAAGATTGCACTTTTGTTAGTGAAGATCAAGATTCACACACCTTAGCAGGTAGCTGAACTGTGGACCCTTAGATTAGAAGTTGAATGGTTGATATCTTGAGCCCTATATACAGAGGTCATCCTTAAATAAAAAGTGATGACCACAATGACATCACCTGCCTAGGTGTGTTGTGAAAGGCAAATAAGGAGGTGAAGAGCCAAAGAAAAGTTGGGGGGGGGCACCCCTTTTACTACTAATGTCCAAAAAACAGAACAGAAAAGAGTGTGCAGTAACACAACAGAAAACTGGCTTGAATATCTGCCTTTAAACCTCAGCAGCTTTCCTATACTTTCAGCTCTATCGAGCAAGTCTGAGTCTGAGAACTCACGCATGAGTGACTTGGTTGCACATACTGAGACGTCATCTTCTGGGAGCCCTCAGATTTATATTTTCCCAACCGAAAGAGGCGTGGCTTAGTTCTTAGTTGAGTGGGGGCGTGGTCAGGGTGACCTCCATGGGCAGCTTCTCAGATCTACAGGGATAGCTTGTTAGTACTTGCATCCTCTCCTGTGGGGTTATTGCATACCTTATCCAAGCCTGGAAGGTGACTCTCAAGCACCCGTGTGTGACAGTATGCACATGTCTGTAGCATCTGCTGAAGTGAATGTAGAAGCTGTCACACACATGCGCATGGGAGGCAGTTGAAGGGCTTTCAAAGGGATAATTCCTTCCCGGTCCAGAGGGTGGCGGAGTGCATGATCCTTCCTCTTTTTCATCTCCAGACCAACCATGGGAAATTCTTCCAGGGCCCGATGACATAACTTCCAGTTCTGGGCCTGATGATATCACGTCTGGTTCCGGGACTGATGACATCACTTCTGGTTCTTGCCAGAATGATGACATTTCCCCTGCCCAATTTTAAAACTGGCATGTTTTCTCTGTTTGGACTGTTCTGTTTTGGACTGATGTCTGTCAAGACCTTTTCATTTACTGAACCAAACCCTTATCATTGGCAGCCTGTTTCAAGTATAAGGGTGTCTGCCCCCAAAACTTTTCCTGTGTTGCGTGAATCTTTTTACAAAAGCGTATGAAGCCAAAGATGTACAGCACCCATAGGGAGGAAAAAACAATTAAAAGAAGAATAAAAATGAATTGCTCAGCAAAAACATGGAGCTCAGGCCCCTTAACCTTAACAGTCTTGCAGGAAGTACCAAGGTATGCGGTGCAGATCAAGGTAAGCTGATGTGACTGACTTCATTAAAAGTTTATCATGCAAGAAGAGTTGTTAAAAAGACAGGCAGTAAGTATCCAAAAGCTTTACAAATAAGCAGTATCCAATGTAAGCATCCTGGAGGAAGGAGAGGCATAAGCCAGGATCGAGGAGGATTTCTTGCCTGGCCAGGAAGCCATAACGGAACGATTGCGAACACTACCTGGGCCAGAACGCCTTATACTTGTAGGATACCGGAAGGAAGGATGGACTGGGGGGGGGAATAGGGCTAGAGGCCTGTAGCAGTTCATCCCCTAGATTAACAGGTTGTAGCGTCCCCCACAATTAGTCCCAGTTTGGACACCCGCAGGGCTGCAAGGGAACTGGAGTTCAGCCCTGTAGGTCTACTTGGGTGACGGTAGAGGGCGCTGCAGGAGGAGGTCCTCCCTGGTTTCCGTACGACATGGAAGCCTCTCCAACAAGCCACGTCGTGCCACTAGAAATATTCCCAGGAGCCCAATGTCATACCTCAGAGATCAGAGTTGGGAGAAAGGAAGACAACACTCACTGGATGGAGGTGGACAGAGGGAGAAGAGACGGAAGAAGGAAAGGAAGAAGGATATGGCTTAAACTTGTACTTGAGTGACCTGGGAGAGACCTATTGTGAGGTTTTTTTTTTTTTTATAATAATAGCCTCCGTTTGATCCCGTGACTATCTGTATGTAAGTTGTTTCAGGGTTTGGAGCTCAGTAGTGCCCCCTATCTGTCACACCAAAAAGGAAGGCAAAAAGTTAAAAACACTAAATATTAAGACAGGTTGTACAATGATATAGCTAGCTAAGTGTCTCAGAAGAATGTTATCTTTTATTTTTTATAGCATTCTTAACACATGATGGCCTGGAAAAGCCAAAACAATTAAGAGTACCTCCAGTTTTGTGTTTTTCACTTCAAACACTGTAGTTGGCCCGGGGAAAAGTGAAGGCATACAAGATCAAGTTCAGGTTTATTGACAACTAGCCATCCCCTGCAGCTCTGCCCGCGTAGTAGTGAAACGGCACAGTGAGGAGGGCCCTGCCTGGCCCCCCACTCCTCATGTCATGCTTCCTCCTCCACCTCGGCCCACAGCCTCTCTCTCAGATTAGCATGGATATATCACTCCTGAAAGCGAACTGTGATTCTTAGCACGATGAGTGAAGTCGCAAAATCGACCGGAATGTTCATGAAAATTCTAGAAAAAAAGCCAATCTAAATCCGTTAAGTAGTTCTCTCGTTCGCTAACTAAGTGGAGGTAGGGCACTACCTGAGACTGGCGCGTGAGTGATGAGGGCCCCGCCCCCCTTGGCCCACTGTGTGTCTCTCAGAATCACGCAAATAAATTGGTATAGCAAGGGAACTATGATACTTAGCGTGATGAGAGAAGTCGCAAAATCAACCGTAATGTTCAAGCAAATTATAGAAAAAAAACAATCTAAATTTGTTAAGTAGTTCTCTAATTTGCTAACTAAGTGGAGGTAAGATACTCCCTGAGGCTGGTTCATTAGTGACGATGGGCTTGCCCCCTTCTCCTTGGCCCTCTGCGTGTTTCTCAGATTTGCGCAAATAAATCAGTACTGCAAGTGAACTATGATACTTAGCATAATGGAAGAAGTTGCAAAATCAACCGGAACGTTCGAGCAAATTATAGAAAACATAACAATCTAAATCCGTTAAGTAGTTCTCTCATTTGCTAACTAGGCGGAGGTAAGAAACACCGCGATGCTGGCACATGAGTGAGGAGGGCCCCCACATTCCTCCCCTCAGCCCTCTGCGTGTCTCTCGGATTCATGTGAATAAATCGGTACCGTCATCGAACTATGATACTTAGCGCAATGACAGAAGTCACAAAATCAACCGGAATGTCCAAGCAAATTATAGAAAAAACCCAATCTTAATCCGTTAATTAGTTCTCTCGTGAAAAGCGGACAGATATACAGACAGACAGACAGATGTTGGATTTTATATTTAAAAGATGGTCCAAAGCCTAGCTTCAGGTCAGCATAAGAAGGGAGGTAAACTTCACGAGCCATATCACTTAACAAAGTAACTCCATCCTTAGTTCCTCTAAAACAGTGTTTCTCAACCACTGGGTCTTGAACTACTTTTCAGTTGCAGGCTTTCGCCGGTGTGTTTCAAATTGAGGTTACAGTGGTACGTGGGTCATGTTTGATAACATTTCTAAAATTTCAGTAGATCGGTTATTCCAGTGGTTCTGAATCTGTGGGGTGGGCCCCCCTAGTAACAAAAAAGGGGACGCAAAGATGTGAAAAAAAGAAAACAAGAATCAAAAAATATGAAAAATACATCTATTGAAACCAAAACAAATTAACTTAAACTACATTCTGATACTAGAAAAATAAATATAGAGTTAGATAAATGTCGATAAAAGTTAATTATTTAAATAATCAAGCTTTTGAATCTGTGACTTTCTTTAGTCCATTTATGTCTGGGGTTTGGTATGCCTCTTATAGGCCGCAATGAAAATTTTGGACATTTTCTTCTTTTCATAAGTATTTCCCATCTGAGCCTACTTAAACATAAATAATGGTCCATGTTCATTAGAAAACTCAGATAAGATAACTTTCATTTACTCCAGGCTTGTTTCCAAAAACACGGAGTGCAAAGCAGGAACCAATCCTGGATGGAGTGCCAGGGCAAACTCGTACTCCAATATAGAGTTGCCAGATAGTCTTTGAGAGAAATGAGAGAACAAGGAAAATTGACACAGAATTCAACCCCAAGGCACTGGGTCCATGTGGTGGCAGCACCAACCACGGTGAGATCATGCTACCCTAAAAAGCTCAAATGATTTAATAATAATCTCCCTCACCACAGCCCTCCTCATTTTCACTCTGCTTATCTCGATTATGGTTGGTACAGTTCAGTTCTAGTATAGTATCTTATATATAACATCTACACGTGGAAGAGTGTGTGTCTGTCCAGCCCAGAAGTGAGAGGCGGAGTTGGGGAAGGGCCCCACTTCCGAGGAAACAGAAAACTAAATGTCTACGCGTGGAATAGTGTGTTTCTATTTGTCCGGCCCGGAAGTGTGAGGCTACTACAGCATGAAGCTCATAGAGCCAGCAAGGCGGCACCAAGTTAATGAGTCAGAAGAAGAAAGCGACTCTGTTGCCACCGAGAAAAGAGAGAAACTCTTACGCAAGCGAGACGAGCACATCGGCAAAACCGTATCCCTTTTACTTTTCCTCCCGCCAATAATACACAAGTGAGGCGAGCACGCCAGCACAATGAAACCTAGGAGAGAGACACCTAGAGTAGTTCCTTTCAAATTCATGATATCTCTACATTTCAATTTTTTTTCTGATGATTTCAATAGTTTGTAGGATCCTGGGCTTTTTACAGCACGGGCTTACACAGCTAGTTGTGTATAATAATAATAAGTTGCATTTACAGAGCACCTTTCACAAAAGCTCGCTTTACATACAGAGTAAAAAAATAAAAAATCACACAGAAGACAAAAGTTCATAGAAGAGGAAAGTTTGGAGTTGAGATTTAAAAGTGCAGAGAGACTGAGGTTTAGAGTTCCAAAGTTGAGGGGCCATAACACTGAAGGACCTGCCTGCCTCCCAGGGTGGAGAATCTGGTGTGTGGGACAGTAAGAAGATTACTAAGTGAGGACCTAAAAGAGCGACAAGGAGTGTATGGATCTCTAGGAGCTGAGTGAGGTAGACGGGGGCAAGGTTGTGTAGGGCTTTGAAGGTGAGAAGCAGAATCTTGAATTTAATCCTTGATGAAACCAGTAATCAGTGCAGTTGGGAGAGAACAGGGGAGATGTGAGGAAAACGCTTTGTGTTTGTGAGGACTCTTTCTGCAGAGTTCTGAAGATACTGTAGTGTATACTGTACATAGCACCAAAAAAATTCCTCACTCGCATGTCTTCTAAGAATAGCAGCCATATTACAGTACCAGCAAAATCATTGGGGTGATTATACCCAGTGCCACACATGGACGTCAAAGGACCTCCTCTTCCTCACAGGATCAGTCAAGGTGTGTAATAAAAACACGAGAGGGGGCACTGACACAAATATTGTCATCTCCTCCAACCTGCAAGGAAGAACCTCGGGGTTGGTGGCAGAATTGAACACTCCAGCCATTATAAAAAACCTCACATTGGTTCTATTCCATCTGAACAGGTGTGGTGCTGAGGTGTCACCTGTTTCATGGCTGCAGTCGGGTCCTAATCTGGGATCCTGAGTTGGTTTGTCATGTGATGGGTGCAGCAATGTGCTATATCAGTGCCTGCTCCTAACCTCTCTCTCTTCTTTCCCCACAGTGTTACGACGCCGACCAACGAGAATATTTGACCCCGCCCCTTCTGGTCAAGCCAACATAAAAACCCCTGGCATCCCGGAAGGAGGCATCATAACTGGACGGAGCTCTGCTAGCAGCGACTAAACAGCCTTCCAGCAATTTATTTGTCTGAATTTCCTGCATACGGGACATAAGCCAAAGAGCATCTTTTCTTTTCTGTTTTATTTTTGCTTTGTCCTCGGATAATAAAAGGGGCAACACGGCTGGCACCACAAAAAATTTCTTCCTGTTTCGGAACTGCCATTCCAACACCCGGCCACACTATCAAACATCCAAGGAGTGTCTGGGGATTCCCCAGGATAGCGTAGTCGGGTGAGCGTAGCTCGGTGTGTTTCTCCAGCGACTCCCGTCTGAATCTCTGACTGTGAGGTTGATGACGCGGAGTGAGCGCCAGTGTGGGATTGTACAGTATGTGCATGAGACCCTATGATATACTGGCCCCTTAGTTTCCTCCAGTGTTGTCGGACCTGATATTTGATTACTGGGAATCAAGAAAATAGTCTGCTCTAAAATTAAATTATTTTGTATGCTTATGCCCCATATGGACTTTCACACGGGGACTTACACACTCCTGATATGCACACCTATGTAAAGCACCCATGCCAACAGTCTATTCCATAAAAAAATAATCTTTTCTTCTTAAGAAGTCTTTTAAATACAATTGTGGAGAGGCTCACGATTACCGTTTCAAAAGTCTCTCCCAAAGCTCTGTGAATTTTAATTGTGCGAAGCACTCGACATAAGTGCGACTTTTCTTTCTTTTTTTTTTTTTTTTTGTAAGTGGGAAACTTAACGTTAAATACCTCCAAATTGAACTTGCAAAGGATTTGCTAAAGATGCTTTGAAGTCAGCGAGATGAACAAAGCCGTGGATTCGACGATATCATTAATGCAACAGTCTTCAAAATTAATGGCCTTTGATCAATGCTAAGATAGCCAAGTAATGAGTAGCAGCAACCACACAACGCTCTCCCTGAGCATCCCATTACCAAAGCTGGCGATGGTGTAGGATGCAATGTGGCAGGGACGTAAAAAGCTTATTAAATGCGCCACATTCCTACTAACACCCACCCCCCCCCCCCCCCAGCATAGCCACCTTTGAAGACGATCAGACTGTTTAGCATTAGTCGCCCGTATCCACAATACTGAACGTCTGCTTGGGATTCCCACAGAAAAAGGGGGGGGGGGGGTTAAGATTAGAAACGTCTTTAATCCAACAAAAGGGATTAGGCCGCTGAGAGGGGTGAAGGCATCCTGCCGAGGACTTGCCATCAATTATTAAAACTGTCGTTAGGATGTTGATCCCGCTCTTTAACTTGAAATCACTGGGCTGAACAGACCGGCCTATTAGAGGTTACATTAATTCACCAGCCACTCTGTGATCATTAGAGTGGTCCTGAATCAAAAGGGATGATTTGGGGTGGGGGGGTTGTGGTCACTTATGGATGCCGTCCACCCCTCCAGCCCCCCCCCCCCCCCCCCCACCCCATCCCATTATGGGCTATTTCCACTGACAACATCATCTCCAAAGAAGGAAAGCGCCTGGAAGTTTGCGCGAAACTTCATTCAATTAGCCCATGCCAGCATACTAATGAATAGCCCCTATAAACATATGAGTCTTTAAACAAGAGGCAGCGTGCCGATACAGAATATAACAAGGGAATCCATTTTGAGAACACCTGTCCCAGCCGCCAACGTGCCAAGTACATCAAGTTAATTCCTTAACCCTTGTGCCTATTAATTTGGCCCCGAGGCAGAAAGGAATCGGTAGTCGGCAATTAGCAGTATCTTGCCTTAACCATTTACAAGCAGCTCCGTAAATGAAATAAAATCGTCTCCTTTACAGCTTTAAAAAAAAAAAAAAAGAAAAGGAACAAAAAGTTTGCATTTAAAAATCAAAAGTAAAGAGAGAGGGAACCCGATATGCCGTCACCTACCCCCTTTCCAGTGCCGTCCCTTGGTTCTGCTAAGTTTGCCCAGAGTTGCTCCACAAAACAAGAAGAAGAGAAACAGAAGAAGTTCAGAGATAGAAAATGTTCCCTTTTTCGCCCTGGAAAACATCTCCACGAGTTATTTGTACTCGATCTTCACATCTTTATTATCCCCACATTCGTCTCTTTTTGGCAACATGTCATTAATCACGGCGAGCGGAGCCAGCGGAGGCTCACATTTGCCATCACCCGGCGCTGGACTGATATCTCAGTGATGTTGCCTCGAGGAAAGGCACATTTTTATTTCACTAAGCCAGTGCTGTCTGTCCGCACGGGCGGCCGTTCAGCCGGTGCTCTGCTCTGCTGTTTCTGGAAAATTATTTCTGCTCTCCACTTTGAGTTTCACTGGGAATACATCCTTCAGCTTTCAGTGCAAGCTGGATTAAAAACATCCACTAGCTGTTTCCGGCAGAAGAAGAAGAAGGAGAAGAAGAAGAAGAAGTAGAAATCTCTCCCTCTCTCTGTCTCTGTGTATTTATAAAAATCAAGAAAAGGATGTCAACACTGTAAGAAAAGGAAAGCCAGCAGTTGCACTGACAGCTCTAATCCTGACTGTCTGATCTTAATAGCCGTGCAACCAACCAAATTGCTCTTTAAAGAGTAATAAGGCTTCTGCAGTAGCTGGTGTCAGCGACACTTAGGTAGGCAGAGCCGGCTTTCAAAAAATCACTGAAAAGATAGGCAGTCGCTCAGCCACATGGTCCCAGCTTAGAACCCGACGGGCTGCGCAGATTAGGCATTTAGGAGTTTTTCATGTTAATCACGGCTCTGAGAATTACCAAGATGATAGACTCCCCGGCTGGGATGCTTCTCTCTCTTTCTTTCTCTGCGTTAACTGTGTCAGTGCTTTTCCGCTGCTTGCTGCTAAAACCTTCTCCTGGAAGCTTTAACTCTAATAAAGCTGGAAGAGAGCGGGGGCCACCTTTCTTTTTTTGAAGCTTGGCATTTTTCTCTCAGTTCTTTTACAGTTCAGTAGCATCTGAGAAATTCACTATCTGCACAAGCTGAGCATTAAGAAGGTGTAACAGTGGGTAGCAGCACTTTTGCTGCCCCAGCATTAAGATCTGGTTCGAGGTTGTTCCCCTTTTAACATCAATTTTCACTCCATATTCCACTTTCAATTCCAGAGTCAGGGTGTTTGATTACTGGGTTGACTTGCTGTGGATTAAGGGGTGTTTGTCTGTGGGAGTTGTGACCACGTGGGGATGTTCTACCAAGGAGAACTCCAACCACTTGAATAGCTTTCAATCATAGCCAGGTAGGGATGCCTTAAATAGTTAAAATGAATAAAAGAAAGATTATGGAGTGGATTCAGAAAGTATTCAGACCCCTGAACTCTGATGGAAAGACCATCTACCAGATTAGGAAGCAGATACCCCATTTTTCCCATTTGAAAATAAATATTTTCATACAGATGTGGGGCATCTGTTGGTGAAGAAAGATTCACTGATCTTGACTTTGCCGACGATGCTGTGATTTCTGATCGGGACTCTCAAGAGAGACTGAGCGAGTTGTCTGAAGGTCTGGGCTTGCGAGGGTCCTGATAAAAACCAACATCCAGGCAAATACCCCATTTTTTCCAGTTGAAAATAAATGTTTTCATGCAGATGTGGGATATGTGTTGGTGAAGATTCACTGATCTTGACTTTCATGATGATGCTGTGATATTCGTGGAGTTAATGGAGGCTCTGATCGGAGCTCTCGAGAGACTGAGTGAGGAGTCTGAGATCCAGGCCTTTAATGACCTCTTGGGCACGGCCATCAGCAGTGTGTCTGACCACGTTGAGAGATTTACTTACCTCGGCTGTGACATTCATGTCTTTGCTGACTCTTCCTATGAAGTCAGTTGACGGATTGGGAGAGCATGGAGGGGGTCATGAGGTCATAGAGCTGCTGATTAACTGTACAGACTGCATCTCTGTTGTTAGTTATTAGCACTAAAACATAAGTTATAATATGCTACTAACCCTCACCTATTCTGTTTCTCTTCTCGGTACTCACTTGGTGCCACTGCCCACCTGCCTTGTTTTGCCTGCCTAAGGTAAAGTCATCTCAGATGGAGGGTTGCAGGAATCGTCGGGTAGAGGGGTCCTTTCATCAGATTGGCTGTTTCAGCTGTGGAATGGCCAATAGGGGGAGGCAGCTTGATGGCTGAGGTCTCCAGGACTCAAATCCAAATCATATTATGGGATATCATCTACTTTTAAATTCTGCTCTGTACTTGTAATGTTTTTATTTTACTAATACACTGTATTGACGATTTGTTCTGTGTATTGTATTGTATTGACCCCCTTCTTTTTGACACCCACTGCACGCCCAACCTACTTGAAAAGGGGTCTCTCTTTGAACTGCCTTTCCTGAGGTTTCTTCCATTTTTTCCCTACTGTGGGAGTTGTTCCTTGTCTTCTTTGAGAGTCAAAGCTGGGGGACTGTCAAGAGGCAGGGCCAGTTAAAGCCCATTGTGGCACTTCTTGTGTGATTTTGGGCTATACAAAAATAAATTGTATTGTATTGTATTGTTGGAAAGGGGTGTGTGGCACTCCCGATATCTCTGCAAAAGGACGAAGGTCCAAGTCTTTAGAGTCCTGGTGCTTCCTGTCTTGCTAAATGGTTGTGAGATATGGACGCTATCCAGTGACCTGAGACGAAGACTGGACTCCTTCAGTACTGTGTCTCTCCAGAGAATCCTTGTGTACCACTAGTTTGAGTTTGTGTTGGACTAGCGGTTGCTCACGGAGTCCCGAATGAGGCACGTAACCTGCATTGTGAGGGAGCGTCAGTTACAGCACTGTGGCGTGATTCATTAAAGGTGATCCAGCTCACATGATGCTCATTGCTAAGGACCCAACATCTAGACCAGGTTAAGGGGTCACCCATGTAACACCTGGCTGAGGCAGATAGACGGTCATTTTTAGGGGGTGGGCCTGGACTCTGTGTCTGTGTCCGCCTGGGTGAAACCCAAGCTGTTTCATCATGTGATGAGTCTGGCAAATGCGCTGTATTAGTGCATGCTCTCCAACCTGACCTGACCTGAAAATGCTATGCTTATACAGTGGATTCAGAAATTATTCAGACCCCTTCCGTTTCTGCACACTTAATTGTGGAACTGAAAATTATAAGTCCACATGAGGACATACAGA
This sequence comes from Polypterus bichir lapradei, assembly GCA_026402145.1. Classification (NCBI taxonomy): domain Eukaryota; kingdom Metazoa; phylum Chordata; class Cladistia; order Polypteriformes; family Polypteridae; genus Polypterus; species Polypterus bichir. Next base: position 49,658,577 of record JANRMT010062834.1, read on the forward strand.
CATCCCGACTGGGATGAAAGGTAATTTTCTGCCCGGACTAAAAGGCCACGATGGAAGAACAGATGAGATGGCTGGCTGGTACAAGAGACTCTTGTCAAGTTCACACTACTTCTTAAGCCTTGTACCTGAAAAACTCATAATTTGTAGAATTCTTAATTACCCAAAACCAGAAATGAGCTCTGACTGAAAGACTATCTACTAGATTTGGAAGAAGATACCCCATTTTTCCCATTTGATAATAAATGTTTTCATAATTCAGTACTTATTCAGTAAATTCAGAAAGTATTTGCATCCCTTCACTTTCTGCACACTTAATTGTGGAACTGAAGAGACTCTCATCGGGTTCACACTACGTCTTCTAAAAACCCTCTACCTTAAAAACTCATACTTTCTAGAATTTTTAATTACCCAAAACCACAAATCAGCTCTTACTAAAAGACTATCTACCAAATTTGAAAGCAGATACCCCATTTTTCCCATCTGAAAATAAATGTTTTCATAATTCTGTTCTTATACATTGGATTCAGAAACTTTTCAGACCTCTTTGCTTTGTGCAAACTTAATTGTGGAACTGAAGAGACTCTCATCGGATTCACACTGTGTTTTCTCTAACCCTCTACTTTATAGACCCCTTCACTTTCTGAACAGTTTATTGCGTGGTAGATGTAATTTTAAGTGGATACATTGGCTACGGTAGCCTACCCAGGACCGTCTTAACGTATGGGCATGCTGGGCAGTTGCCCGGGGGCCCCATGCTAATCTATGAATGTTGTGACTTGCTGAGTGGTTGTGTAGCTAGGGCCCCCAGTGCACTGCTTTGCCCGGGGACCTATAATGCTGTTAAGATGGCCCTTGGCCCATCAGTCTACAGTCGATAACCCATAATTACAACATGAAAACAAGTCTTCAGAAAGATTTGCAAATTTATTAAAAATCAGGAACTGTATTCAGCATTTCCAACTTTAAATCTTCTTCGGTAAGTCTCTACAAGCTTTGCACACCTGAATTTGGGTAGTTTATCCCATTCTTCCTGGCAGATCCTCTCAAGTTCTGTTAAAATGGATGGGAAGTGTTTTGTAAACTGCCATCTTTAGGTCTCTCCACCGATGTTCTAGGCTTTGGCTGGACCACTCAAAGACCTTAGAAACTTGCTCTGAAGTCACTCCAGTGTTGTCTTGGTTATATGCTTCAGGTCCTTGTTGAGCTCTAAGGTGAACTGATGCCCCTGTTTGAGGTGGTGTGCACTCTGGAGCAGGTTTTCTTCAAGCGCCTCTCTGTATTTAGCTGCACTCATCGTTCTCTCAATTCTGACCAGTCTCCCAGTCCTTGCTACTGAGAAACAACCCAATAACGTGATGCTACTGTTAGGTCCTACTACAGGCCTAAGGGTACATAAGCAGACTGCACACAAATGAGAGAGAGAAAGAACGTCAGTAGGTTTTCCGCCCTAGGAACCAAGTTACCTGAACTATTCTATAACATTTCAGTAATTAATTACTGCTCTGATGCTGATCTTTCTGATCATAAAATAGGTCATTGACAAGAAGAATTCATAATTAATTGCAGAGTTACGGTATTTGAGGATTCCTCTAGAGCAGGGGTTCTCAATCCCAGTCCTGGAGGGCCACAGTGGCTGCAGGTTTTTATTCTAACCCGGTCACTTAATTAGAAAGCAATTCCTGCCAATAATTTTATTTCATGGCTTGTTAGTACTTTAACTCTGCTATGTCAAGTCATTCTCATATCCTGGATTTTCTTCCCCTTTCTAAGGATCTCATCCAAATGATATGAAGGCTAAAATGGACGAGTAATTCTCAGTCCTTCACTTTTTTCTCTTCACTTTTCTTCCAAGTATTTAATTAAACCCAATAGTGCATGATAAATACACAAGGGTGTAAATGGTAACAAGCTAAATGGAGAATGCTGGTCTCTTTTGTCATTTGCATGTTATTTCTAATTAGGAGCAATTGAAAACCAAGAATACAGCTATTTAGAATTAAATAAGTGATAAGGGGTCAAAGTGCGACCCCGAGTGAGACCACTAAAGTGAAGCAGAAGTGTCACTTGAGCAATAAGAGCTTCTTATTAAGCAATTGAGTTGGAGCAAAAATAATTGACCGTAATTGAGGACCCCTGGTGTAGAGTGCACGATGTCTTGCACGATTTCGCTCAAAACCTAATCAGCACATCGTCATCTCATAACAGGTTTAAGTTTCGAGTTTGGTATTTTTCCATCCAGCCATTTTTAGCTCTAGACCATCTTCAAGAAACTGTGACACACACACACAAACAATTTTCATCAAGATATCAATGTTTTCAGTATCAGGGAACCCTAAAGAGTCGAGATCTGTTGAAAACCGGAGATCGAAATATTTGACGAATCTAAAGCTTTCGCTCCTTCCCCATAGACAATAAATAGTTTATGATAGGGAAACAGATTGTATTTATTTAAAAAAACTCACAAGAAAATGGAGACTGTTACACAAAAAATAGAACTAAGGTAGGATCACAACACTAACTTCTAGCTATCTAAGCAGAATTTACACCGCTAGATACACTTCACAGTTCAAAGGTGACTTATCACCAGGATGGCAAGCTTAAAAACAATCACACTTCTTTTAACAACGAAAAAAAAAAAAAACTAACCCACACCATCCAACCCTAACTCCCCATACCTTGCAGGGTATGTGTATGGTTATAAGGCAGCAGTTCTTATCTCTGCAACATCCAAGAAGTCATATCAACTTTCTGTCGTTTGACATTTGAGCTTGGGTTTGTAAATCATTGACAGCAACATGTAAATTGGATGATGCTTTTATCCTTTGGTTACATCTTCTTATAAGATTCATATAATACGCTATATAATATGCATATAATAAGGTATTCATATAATACGCTACTGTGGCTATCCATTTGTCTGTCCAGGATTTTAAATCACCTGTAGCTCGCAAACCGTTTGACCTAATTGGCCTGAAATTTGGTACACGTATACTACATGACCTCTACTGTCCGCGTTCGGGCTGATGATTTTTATTACTCTTTTTATTTTTATTTTATTGAGGAATCAACTCTCAGCCGTGTGCCGCATGCTTACAAGAGCCGTTCTCATCCCTACTACCCTCGCCGTCAATTCCTCTACCTCTTCATATCTTAAATCATTCTTGAGGCAGTGCCAGCTTAAGTGAACAGTTAAGAAAAATGTACTAAGTAATTGTAACACAGCAAAGAGTTAATTAGCAGCAAAATCTGGTCATTAATTAAGAAAAGGGTTAGAATGAAAACCTGCAGCCACAGTAGCTCTCCAGGACCGGAGTTGGAGACCCCTGCTCTAAGTAATAATTTGATTTTCTTCAATTTCAAATAGTATAGACCACCAGTAACCCAATGACTTAAAAGAGGTGGGTTAGGATTCTTCCAGTTGAGCAAGATAGGTCTAACTGTTAATAGTGAAGTAAAGGCCATTACAGGTTATTTGTCCTTCTCCACCTTAAGCCCATCTGTGAGTCCACCAAACACAGCTGTTAGCGGATTAGGAGGGATTGTAACACCAAGGCTGTCTGATATTCATTTAAAAATGTTTGTCCAGAATGATGTTAATTTGGAACATTTACTGACATTTAATATCACCTGCCACAATTCCGTCAAAGCCTTTGTGAGGCCCAGGTCCCTCTGTAATGATTCGACTTGATTATCTGCCATTCCACCTAGTTTGCTATCCTCTTCAAACTTATCCAGAGTCACACATGTGTGCATAGGAGGCCTGATTGCAAGTAATTCACAGCCAGACCGGGAGGTGGCGGAGTTCACTGACTCTTTTTCTCACTTCTCTACAGACCAGTTACGGGAAATCCCACCTGATCCTGATGATGTCACTTCCGGTTATGACCCCGATGACATCACACCTGTTTCCGACCCTGATGAGATCACTTGCATTTCTGGTCACTTCGATGATGTCACTTCTGGTCCCACCTGTATTGACATCACTTCCGGTTCCGGTCCCTTTGAAGTCACTTCCTGTAGCGGTCTTTTAAACCGCCATTTTATTCATATCAAGTCAGTTCTGTTCTGGACTCAAACCTATACACAAGTCTTTGCTATTTTGCAGCCAGGAAAATAATATACAGGTGGCTCCCCCAAACCTTTTTTTTGTGGCTTCTTTTGTCGAGTTTGTGACACCAGTTTGTTATTTATATCCTTTTGTATATTAACAAGAGCAACGACTCTAGCAATTAAACCGGAGGTTCACCATTCTTAATATCACCTAATTATTCTGATGAGGTATGTAGGAAATCGGAGATTATAGGAAATACGGAAATTACATCTGCATTAACAATACACTGCCGTTTTTCTACTGGAAAGTGAGAGTTGCTTTTTATCTCACGAGAACTGTTACACTTCAGGATATAAAGGACCTCCTTCCCAAAGTCACAGCTGTTGAAAGTCATCCGTCACCGCAAAAAATGGACATTCGACCAGTCTTATATGTCTTAGATTATTGGAATGAATGTAAGACTTTCTATGAGATGTGAAATATCTTCAGAGGTATTGTTGGTCTTAAATGAATGCTAACGTTATGATGAATCTGTTTTGTCTATTTTCAGTTTCTGTTATACCTCTGCAAAATCTTTCTATAATTTTGCTGTTGGTGTCAAAGGAGATTGATGGGTGTCCCTGAGAGTGATTCCTTGCCTGGATGGGACGCCATGATAAAAAGAACTGGAAAGACAGGCTCTCTGAATGGTTGGAAACAAGAATCCTCACCATCCTTAGTTTGTACACTGTGTGGAAACCAGGTGAGCTCTAGTTCTAGCTGCCCCGACCCCGACACAACAGGCAAAGTGCAGCACAACACACTGCTTATTTATTCTCCCTCGTCCCGACCATTGCAGCACAGTTCTAAAGCACAGTCCAGTACACACAATAGTTTGTCTTCCTTGTTCCGCCTCCACTGCCTCTCTGGCAAGCTTCATCCTCTTCCTCCCGATTCAGGCTCTTCAAATGGACTGAGGCAGCTCCTTTTATGTTACACCTGGGAGTGCTCCAGATGGCTCATCAGAGTTAACTGGAACTACACTCAGATGTGATTGAAACCAAAAGTAGGGTTCTACAGCTCCTCCTGGGGGCCCCCATGGAATCCAACAGGGCAGTGCCAAACTCCAACTCCCAGTGTGCCCTGCAGGAATCCGTGGTGCCACAGCCAACCAGGAGGGCTGCTCTCTAGTGTCCTGGGGAAGGCAGTGTCTTGTGGATGCTCTCTACCCTGGTCCTTCCATCCAGCTGCTGTCCTGGCCAGGTAATGGCTCTGGCCATCCGTCACAAACTAATCAAATGTCATTTCCTTTTCTAACCTGCTTCATCCAGATCAGGGTTGTGGGGGGGTGCTGGAATCTACTGTATAATAAGGTGCATGTGAGTCAAATGTGCAAACATGTGCAACATTGCAGAGCAGAACACATATATCAGATATCAGATCGGTCCATGAGTGTTAAGAAATCTGACTGCTTGGGGGGAAAAACTGCTACACATTCGGGTGTTAAGGGCCCGAATGCTTCAGTACCTTTTTCCCAATGGCAGAAGTGTAAACAATGAGTGTGAAGGGTGTGTTGGGTCATTCACAATGCTGGTGGCTTTGCGGATGCAGCGTGTGGTGTAAATGTCCATGATGGAAGGAAGAGAGACACCGATGATCTTCTCAGCTGTCTTCACTATCTGTTATAGGGCTTTACGATCCCTGACCATGCAATTCCCAAACCAGACAGTGATGCAGTTGCTCAGGATGCTCTCTATGGTTCCTCTGTAGAATGTTGTTAGAATAGCTTGTGGAAGATGGGCTTTTCTCAGCCTATGCAGGAAGTAGAGCTGCTGCTGGGCTTTCTTGGCTAAAGAACTGGTGTTGTAGAACCAGGTGAGGTTCTCTGTCCGGTGGACACCCAGGAATTTAGTGTTATTGACAACCTCCGCAGTTGAGCCATCAATGTACAGTGGCAGATGATCACTCTTAGTCTTCCTAAAGTCAACAATCATCTCCTTTGTTTTGTCTACATTCAGAGACAGGTTATTGGCTTTACACCAGTCCGTTAACCGCTGCACCTCCTCGCTGTATGCTGACTCATTGTTGTTGCTGATGAGACCCACCACAGTTGTGTCTCTGTGAATTTTATGATGTGATTAGAGCTGTGCGTTGCTGCACAGTCATGAGTCAGCAGTGTGAACAATAATGGAATGAGCACCCAGCCTTGAGGGGCTCCAGTGCTTAGTGTGGTGGTTCTGGAGATGTTGTTTCCAATCCTGACTGACTGAGGTTGTGTGGTTCCTTGTTGATCAAGCCAACATTTCATTCTGGGGGGGTACTTTGCAGATGAAGTTGCTTCTTTGTGCTTTGAAAAACATTTTAATATGTAGAAAAAAAATGGAATCTATAATGTGTGGTAGTCTACCTAGCAGGGAACTAAACAGATTAAGAACTTGGACTTAGCCTGAGTTATTGTATGCAGTGAGAATCTTTTTACTATCAGGAACCCACTGGGATTTCATAAATCTGTTGCCATCTATTCATGATTAATTACTGCTTGGATCATGTCATGGTTATAAATAAATAAAGGTTGTTTCTGGAACCTTCATGTGGATAGGTCTTTTGGGAACCAAAAATGGTTCCCCTATGGCTGCAATTTTCAACCTTTTTCATCTCATGGCACCCATAAACTAATTACTAAAATTCTGTGGCACACCAAAAAATATATATAGTTTTTTGCCTATCTGACAAAAATAATTAATCATTGTGATTGATTTACAAAAAAAAGATAATAAAAGTAACTACCTACCCTTTTTGTGGCATTTTAAAAAATATTTTTGAAACTATTTATTTATGGTATTTTGTAATAAGAAAATAATACTCAGAATTATCAGTTGCCTTTACTTGTATTATGAGCAGGTAGCTATGGCTGGTGCCACCATTAAGGCAAGTTGGGGCACATTTTATAAGGGTTTGACCGAGCCAAACAGGTTAGCTACCGAACAGTCATTTGGCGCACTAATAAGCTTAGCCTAGGGTGCAAAATAAACTGGCACTGGCACTGCTGGTGGCACAGTGGTAGCACTTCTGATCCACAATAATGTTCACGTCCCGGGTCCTCCCTGTGTGTTTTTTGCACAGCACTTTGAATAGTGAGAAAAGCGCTATATAAATGTATAGAATTATTATTATTATTTTTATTATATGTGTGTATGCATGATCAAATTCAGCCACGATGTACTGGGGGATAAACAGGGACACTAGCTGTGCTCGACAATAAGATGCATTCATTAGAGTAATTACACAGCACAGAGCGCATTTATTATAAACATATTGTGTATAATATTGAAATAAATATTCATATATTATATCGTACAAAATAATTTTTAGTATACAAATATTTAACAAGTAGAGACATGGTTATAAATGCATGAAATTATACATTTATTGCTTTATATTTCATACTAGGGGGCTCTGTCCCCTGTTCACTTTGCTCGCTAACCCCTGGGCAGGCGCAATGCGGTAGCCACTTCACAGATCTGTGCACCTAACCTGCATGTCTTTGGACTGTAGGAGGAAACCGAAGCACCCGGAGGGAACCCACGCAGACATGGAGAGAACATGCAAACTCCACACAGGGAGGACTGGGGAAGCGAACCCAGCTCCTCCTAACTGTGAGGCAGCAGCGCTACCACTGCGCCACCGGTTGTAGATATGCTACAGGATATTGTAAGTTGATGTTTTCACCTTCTGCTACATCACGACCAACTGTTTCAGCATAGTCTATTGTTATACATTTAACCAATTTGCCATGTAACTGATCGACAATTTTCGTGTTAATTTGTTTGACTTCATCATTTCTCTGTGCTAGGATTGCCCATGTACTAATTTCTTCTGTTGATAATCCTTCGGGATGAAATTCTTCAGTAAGATTTGAACGTAATAAGTCTTCTTTTATTGGAAACTTAAAGTGAGGAAAACGTAAAAATTTATAAGAGCTGAAACCGCAGGAACTGTGTCTGCCAAAAGCATTCACACGAATGAGATGTGAGAGGACCGTGGGCGGAGGCATTAACCAGAAATGGTTAAGAGGAGGGCGGGACTTAAAAAAATCTCTTGGCTATAGTCTCGTCTCGTCTCATGATTTTCTTTTGTAATAGAGAGATATAGTTTAGGTATATTGTACAAATGATATATAAATCATGTAAAATGGTATTAATTGTTTAATTAATTTGTTTTAAAAAATTTTGTGCGTCACACTTGTGGACATCACCGGTTGAAATTCACTGCACTATGGTATGGCTCTGAAGAGCCACTCTGGAATATTTATTTTTAAGAGTGTATCCTACAGTCTCTAGAGTTCCTTGCCCTTTTCCTTAGGGATTTTCCTTTTCCCACTAGCACCTGCCTCCCGGGTCATCGTGTTTGTGCCTAAACCTAACACTAACCCTCGAAAATTATATAAAGTAAAGGGGTGAGTGGAGAGAAGCCTATAGGTGAAAGTAAAAACAGGGTGGAATTGGTCTTGTCAGCTACAGGAGATGGACATCTGAGGCAGAACTCTGTTAGCAGCTGTGTTATTTAAAAATTTTTTTTTATAATTTTGAGATATCTTGTATTTACTCAACCCTTTGTTCAGTTACAGTATATACAAACGTATATAAGCATAAGGGGCAGAAAAAAGACTCGTAAAAGAAATGGAAAGTACAGCTAATGCTTCATCCAAATTTAAACAGACATCAAGTTCAAGCTCAAGGTATGGCCTGTCAGAGGCTGACCTGAAACAAATAGGCGAAAGCACAGATTTCCCATGACTTGTTGATGCTGCTGCATCATCCTCAGATGAGAGTGAAAGTGGGAACGAATGTGCAAGTGATTCGGGCCGAGATAATTTGAAGATTCCATTAGACTCAGTGAAACTGAAAATAGCCTTACCCTCCACTTTGTCATCTACCCCTTACTAGCCAATAACATTGGCTGCAACTGGACATGCTACTTCCCCCGTGGAGTTCGGGGAAGACTAAAGCGATCTGTCCGAGCTGAGGGCAATGATCACTGCAATGGCCACTGCTCAAGACATAAAGGAGCTCAAGGATAATATGAAGAAGGATATAAATGATATAAGGAAAAAGGACATATATGATATAAGGAAATAAATAAAGGACATACACAAGATAAATGAGAAGCTGTTTCAGGATATTAAAGACTAGGAAACCCGTTTAAATAATCGCTTTGAGCAAAGCCTTTAAAATTATGCTAGACAGAATTGAGGAAAAAAACACAGGAAAATTTGTCTAAATTTGAGAATAAGCTTTGAAGACATTAAGCAAACATTCACGACTTGTACTGAAGTAGTGCAACAACTGGCATCTTCTGCTGATGAAAGGAAAAAAACAGGGCAGTGAGTGCAATCACCCATCGAGTGTGAGTGGGGACAAGAGGCATCTCTAAGGACTGAGTTCTGAGGGTCAGCCATTTTCCACAGCTAAATGTGCCTAACCATAGCGATGGGCTTGTATCTGGTAAATATCACCAAAAGGTAGAGAAGTCAGTTTATATTCATAATTAGTTAGTGGATTTAAGTTAGTGCTGACAAAAATCGTTCAAATGAGTGCCAGAGTGGTTCTGTAGGACAATGCCATAGGGAAACTATTTTTGGCTCCTACAAGAACCATCCATGTGAATGTTCAGGAAGAACCTTAGCTTATGTAGATAGGCCCCATAAATATCCATGAACAGATGATTACAGATTTTTGAGACACCACTGGGTTTCTGATTATTATTAATGAACTTTGGCTGCATACAATAGCAGAAATTCAGATTTTCTTGGTGTGTTAGTAATCCGTTTGGTAGCCGATTATTAAAGATTTTAGTGTTGTCCACATATTAGGAACCCATTTTAAAGTCTGAAGCACCCAATTTCATATACAAAGAACCTTCACGTAATGAAATGGTTAAGCAGTTATTTTTGGACGGAACCCCACAACCCAACAAAACTGCCTTTAAGGCAAAAAAGTTTGATGGCTACGCTTTAGTGGAGGGTGTCCAGTTCAATGACCTAAGAATCGCATCTCTGCTTTTTGTGGATCATATGGTTCTACTGGCACTGGGGTGGTTTGCAGCCTAATGTGAAATGTGAGTTCAAGGCTTTCAACTGGAAAATGTTGGCATGCCCTCTTCGGGTTGGGGTTGAGGTGAGGCTTCAAATGGAGATTTTTGAGTATCTCGGGATCTTGTTCCCAAGAGAGCTGGAGATCAACAAGTGAATCAGAGAAGTGTCTGTGGTCATGTGCAGAGGCGGCCTTTGGGGTGTGTGGGGCCTAAGGCTGACCAACCCCACGTGTGGCCGGTTACGTCAAATGCTGCTACAGGTATGTGTGGACTGTATAAACTTGCATGCGAATTTAATAAAAATAATGTTAACGTACATCGGATTTTCCCATTACAGTATTCAGCTAAATTTCTGCAAGATAATATGCGGACTTTATCAAAATAAAATGATATAATTTATTAAAAAAGTTCAATTAGTAATTCATGACAACACCATGACAGTGCAAAATGTGATGCGGTGCCATGCAGAAATTAGCAGGGCCTTTTCTAGAAAAGTACCCAAATTGCAAGTATACTCTGAGTCTCGATATGCAGGATGTCATAGTCATAACTCACGTTGATGTCATGTCAGCCGATTATCATTAGCGATACATGTTTTTGTGCATTAATATTTGGACATGTGTATGGCATACAAATAAAATACGAGTTTCAGTGTTTCAACAGCAGGTGTGAAATTAATGTAGAGGTATCATCATGAAATCTCTTACTGGTTTCCAGATTTCGAGACGAAAATCCACGTTTCTTGCCTTTTGACTGGAAAAGTTGTTGATGACATCTTTGTAGTCACTCGAACGGGACACAAGGACCTCAAAAGCGGGGCCTGGGGTGGTCGTCCCACTTGCCATCTTCAAACGCTGCTCTTGGATGTAATAGCGGTCAGTCGAGGGGAAAAGAGAGTTGAACCGAAGGGCAAATCTCTCAATTTACCATCTATGTTTCATCTATGTCTATAGGGTTCATCTATGTCCCTCACCTATGGTCAAGATCATGGAAGTGCCCAAAATGAGCTTCCTTCTCAGGGTGTCTGAGCTCAGCTTTCGAGAAAGTGTGAGGAGTGCAGACTTTTGAGAGGAGCTCAAAGTAGAGGGTGGCGCACGAAAAACCGAACCGTCTCGGACCGGCTGGCTCGAGCTATTATACTGACAGGTGCCGTCGCGAAAAGGATGGAACGACATGTCACACTCCTCTCGACTCACTTTCTCGAATTCACAACATCCTCACAGAGGAACAAACTGTCAGCAAAGGTTTGTGGCCAGCAAGATCACCGGATCTATCCACTTGCGACTTTTACCTGTGGGGCAATCTGAAGGGAAAAGTGTATGTCAATAATCCAAAGACATTAGAGGAACTGAAGGACAATATTCGGAGTGAAACTGGAAAAACTGAAGCGGCTGAGCTGCATCGCATCTTGACAATATGGTGCAGCGTACAGAAAAGTGTATTGATGCACAAGGAAATCATTTCCCGCACCTCCTCTAACCAGTAAGTACAGATTTTTGTATTGCACATCTTTTGTTACATGTACGGACTAAGAAACATACGTCAAAGTTGGAGTCGGAGATGGTCCAGTTTTTCGTGTGCCACCCTGTAGAATTGCTGCTCCTCAGCATTAAAAGAAGCCACTTGAGGTGGTTCAGTTATCTAGTTAGGATGGCTGGTGGATGCCTCCCTGGGCAGATGCTTCAGGCCTGTCCAAGAACCCTGAAGGCAGACCCAGGACATGCTGGAGAGATGATCTGCCTCAGATGGCCTGGGAATTGGACAAAGCTAGAAGAGGTGGAAAAGGGGGCATCTCGGCATCTTTTCTTAGATTGCTACCCCTGTGATTATTTCTCAAAAATCACTTGGATGGACCACGTTCACATTGGCATGACTGGATTTCAAATATGTTTCTTCTTTTTGAATGAATGTCTATTTAACAGTTTTTAAAATTAACATCTGCTCACTCCTGGCACCACTACTGAAATCCTGCCACCAATACTGCCACGTCCAGACCATTATTTGAATACTGGTGCCTACCAACTACACCATCACGCCTTGTTAGAATGAATTATTACTGAATCTATATATATAAACGTCAATGTATGTATGTTCCAGCATCACGTCTGAACGGCTGGAGCGATTTTCATGACACTTGGTACGCATGTTTCTCAATGGTTGACTAATAATACTGTAGGGTAAAATCAGCCCTAACCCACCCCCTTCTGGGTAGGGTGGGGGTGATCTTGTGGTCTAGTATGCTTGTTATCATCCAGTTGACACTCGGAATGACCACCAGAGGGCGAACTGGAGGTGACTGCCAGCATTCTTTATGTTTGAGCGACTCCGCGCCCCTGTTGTTTTTGAAATTAAATGTTGGCCGGTTCCGAGCGTCAACTGGATGATAATATACATACAAGACCGCAAGACAAACACATTAGTGAGTCTTCATTGTTTGTTAATGTATTTTTATTTTTTTTAATTATTTATTTCTCAAACAATTAAAAAAAAACAACTTTATTTTCCTCCCGGGCAACGCCGGGTATTTCAGCTAGTTGTTTATAATTTGAGACAAAAAATATGCATTTGTTTTTTTTCTTTTCACAAAGCCTTTACTTTCACAACAGTCTGAGGAAATATTCCCATTTTAATCAATATACCATTATCTTCACAAAACATTTAGGAATATTTCTTTTTCTCTTTGAAGTCCCTTTTTATTACTAAACATATAATGAAGGCTGATCATTACATGCTGTAGACCATAAATTATGCACACATATCAGAGTGGATGAAAATGTGCAGGCTGCAGCTTTAAAGTCCTTATTATGGCTTCAGAAGGAATCTGTGATTAAGTCCGTAATTTCTCATAGTCTCTGCAAATTAATAAGGAGAATCCACGCTGAATTTTTATAAATGCGCCACCACTTAGCAGTACACAACATGAAACAGCTGAATAATTAGGGTGCAGTTAGTTACAAATAAATAAATAAATACCAAGGTAGAAATGTGTGAAAATACAAATCTTCTCATTTCTTATTTGGTGTGCTCTGCATAAGCATATGAGAAGGTCCAATGCAGTAGGAACACAATTGTGTTATTTTTAATGATATTTAAATGGCATTAGCAAATGTTGATACATTACTTGGGAATTTAAAGCTGGGTGCAGAATTATGAGGACGGTATGAAGCATAATGTGATATAACATTCTTAAACCAGTTTCATCCAGTTCAGGTTTGCACCCTGTCTGGATATACAGTGCCTTCAGACTCCTTCACTTTCCACACACTTTACTATGTTGTACATTAAATTATAAAGGGATACATTGATACTCAATTACCCATAATGACCAAGTGAAAACATTTAAAAAAAAAAACTAAAACCTCTTATTCATAGAACGACAGTATATTCATATCCTTAGTTCAGTACTTTGTAGATTGCCCTTTTGGCAGCACACTCAGCTTCTAGACATCTTGGGTAAGTTTCAAGAAGCTTTGCATGCCTACATTTGGGCAGCTTCTTCCTCTTTATTAAACTGGATGGGAAGCATGTGTAAAATGCCACCGTCATGTCTTTTCATGGGGTTTAAGTCTGGGCTTTGCCTCGGCCACTCAAGGACAGTCAGTGACTTGTCCTGAAGCCACTCTAGCATTGTCTTGGTTGTCATGCTGAAAGGTGAACTGTTGCCCCGACCCAAGTATGTACTGTGGCACAGGTTTTCCTCAAGGACCTCTTTATAGTTGGCTGCATTCATCCTTGCCTCTGTTCTGTCTCTCTGTCCCTGCCGCTAAGAAGCACCACCATGTCATGATGCTGCCAACACCAGGATTCACCATAGGGATGGTATTAGGAAGTGTGGAGGATGGCCAGCCAATACCCCCAAGCCTCCAGGTGGAGGCCTCCTTGCAGCATGTGACAGTTTGAATTAACATATCCTTGTTACAATCCTCGATACGATGAGTAAAACAGAAAAACACAAAACAGCCCACAGTTCAAACAGCTTCATATCCTAGAATTACAGACTCTTACCGATAAAAGAAAATTAATTGATCCTGACATTTCCTCTTGAAAGTACCAAATTCTAAAAGGAATGTGGTAAAAGCGTCAGAAGTTAAGAAGACACTTGATCAGGCCTGCAAGTATACAGAGGGAATGGAAGTATGGAACTGATTGAAAGAAAGTATTGTTGTGTAAAACCCCTGAATATCCATCTCTGAAACATTTCTAGACTTCGTCCTGTTCTTACGCAGCACAATACTGAAGTATCGGTTAATGCCCGAGTCACCTCACGTATAATTACAGTAATGCTGTTCTAACTGGCATCCTACAAAAACGCATCCATCACTTACAATGTCTTCAAACTTCTGGTGCCAGGATAATAACCTGCTGTTCTAAATCCACTGAACATACTACACCTATTCTCTCTCAACGTCACTGGCTCCCTGTTCACTACAGAATACAATACTAAATACCGCTCTTAACATTTAAAGCTCTCCACAACCGCACTGATCTCCTCCAGACTGACACTCCTCTCGCTCACTCAGATCCTCATCTGCAGATCGACTTTCTGTACCACACGTCAAACTCAATGCACTGGGAGCTCGAGCGTTTCTCATAGTGCTCCTCAACTCGGGAATTCCCTTCCCTCTCATATACGTCATCTCGATTCAATAACACATTTTAAAACTGCCCTCAAAACTTATCTTTTCAAACTGGCATACCAATTGTGAATTTTGCACTGTTACTGCCAGTTATCTTTGTTTGTTTGCTAATTATTGCTTTTGATTTATCATTCTCGTTGTTTTTATTTTACTAATGTTGTTTAATTTCAGGGCAGCACGGTGGCGCAGTGGCAGCACTGCTGCCTCGCAGTTAGGAGACCTCTCTATTACAAAAGAAAATCTTGAGACGAGATGAGACTATTGGCAAGAGATCCTCTTAACCATTTCTGGTTAATGCCCCCGCCCGCGGTCCTCTCACCTCTCATTCATGTGAATGCTTTTGGCAGACACGTTTCCTGCGGTTTCAGCTCTTATAAATTTTTACGTTTTCCTCACTTTAAGTTTCCAATAAAAGAAGACTTATTATGTTCAAATCTTATTGAAGAATTTCATCCCGAAGGATTATCAACAGAAGAAATGAGTACACGGGCAATCCTAGCACAGAGAAACGATGAAGTCAGACAAATGAACACAAAAATTGTCGATCAGTTACACGGCAGATTGGTTAAATGCGTAACAGTAGACTATGCTGAAACAGTCGGTGGTGATGTAGTGGAAGATAAAAACAGCAACTTACAATATCCCGTAGAATATCTACAACCATGGGCGGCATGGTGGTGCAGTGGTAGCACTGCTGCCTTGCAGTTAGGAGACCCGGGTTTGCTTCCCGGGTCCTTTCTGCGTGGAGTTTGCATGTTCTCCCCGTGTCTGCATGGGTTTCCTCCCACAGTTTAAAGACATGCAGGTTAGGTGCATTGGTGATCCTAAATTGTCCCTAGTGTGTGCCTGGTGTGTGAGTGTGTGTGTGTCCTGTGGTGGGCTGGCGCCCTGCTCGGGATTTGTTCCTGCCTTGCACCCTGCGTTGGCTGGGATTGGCTCCAGCAGACCCCCGTGACCCTTTGTTAGGATATAACAGTTTGGAAAATGACTGAGTGACTGTTTAATTTCATTGTAAGGTGACCTTGAGTGTTAAGAAAGGTGCCTATTAAATAAATAAAAAAATGTATGGAGATGCTGAGATCATTGTTTTTATGGCATCTGTGCTTTATGAGGAAGAAAAGTTGGTTGGGCATTTTTATTATTATTTTCTCTTAATGTGTGTGAGCCCACCCAAACATTGCCCATATTTACGAAGAAGTGCACATTGATGACCACAATGACAGTCTGCACTTATTTTAATAGACGACAGCATTGTTTTGGCACCACAATTGCAGTTGTCTGTGATTCTCATTATCTCGTTGGCACTTGGTCATGAGCTACAAGATGTTCAGAGTTTAACATGGGCTGGGGCCAAGGGTGTGGGATATACTGGTATTGTATAATGGTGTTTTAATGAGTGGTGTATCTATTGTCCAAGTTAGCATTGTGAAAGATGACCAGGGAAAGCTCCCTGACCAGGATGTCCCGAAGACAGAAGGACCGAGGGAGACAACGACATATGGGGACAACCCCTCCCCCCCCCCCCCCCCCGAAGAACACGAGTGGATGAACCCCCTGGAATATGTTGGGACCACGGACTTGAAGCTTCGAAGCTCAGCCCTGCTAAGGGCCCGTGGTCACCGCCAGGGGGCGCCTAGTCACTTGAGGAGTCCTGAACGGCACCACTTCTTCCAAACTTAGAAGTGCTACCAGAAGAAGGTCCAAGGGCACCTGGAGTACTTCCGGGTGTCCATGCAGCACTTCCGCCACAATTGGGAATGCTGCCAGAAAGTAATTGGAGAGCACCTGGAATACTGAAAAAGAAGCCACCTCACTCCATTCTTGGAGCCAGGGTCGGGAGATGGAGGACAGAGCTTGCAAAGCAGAAGAAGAAGAGGAAGAAAAATAGTTAAAGGAGAGAAAGAAAGAAGGGACAGAGCTATTGTGGGTGGTGTGTAAATATGGAGAAAATAAGTCGTGTGCTTTGGTGTCAGGGCTGATAAGGTTCCACAGTATCTGTTTGCTGTATTTAGACACTGTCACTAGTCTGTAGGAGATATTCAAGTAAGAATATAATTGTGCTACTGTGTATAGACATAAAAATGTTTTGACTATTCCTTAAAATGGGAACATTAAAACTGTTCAACCGCTAAAGCAACTATAAATATTTTAAATACAGTAGATACAGTGGCCTGTATAAAGTTTGGGACAAAGACGCATTTTTCCTTAATGTACCACCTTTGCTCCACAGTTTAAATTTACAAATCAAACAATTCATACATGTTTAAAGACCACATTGGAAACTTTCATTTCAGGATATTTGCATACATTTCGGTCACAGCAGAAATGACAACACTTTTTCTACATGGTCCCCATAATGTTTGGGACAATTGGCGTCACAGCTGTTTGTGATTCCTCAGGTGGGTTTCATTACTTCATAAGATACCTTGGCTAGCCAGGCAGAGTGGTGGCTCTGAGGCTAGGGATAAGCACTGGCAATCAGAAGGTTGCCGGTTCGAATCCCGTACAATGCCAAATAGGGACTCTGCTCTGTTGGGCCCTTGAGCAAGGCCCTTAACCTGCAATTGCTCAGCGCTTTGAGTAGTGAGAAAAGCGCTCTATAAATGCAAAAAATTATTAAAAAAAAATATAAATTATTATTATTACTCCTGTGGAGTCTGTAGTTGCCATTGTTTGCCAAGATCTGTGTCAATGAATGTCAAATAAGCCATTATGAGGCTAAAAAACAAGAATAAAGTCATTAGCGAAATGGGCAAAACCTTAGGATGAGCTAAATCAACTGTCTGGAATATTGCTAATGTGGCTGAGTTAGTTTGTTTTATTGTGAACATTCTCAAAACTTTTTTTTTTATGTACTGAAATTTTTCTGTTTTATATATATTGTAAATTTTGTTTAATATGAATGTAATCATTGTATCTGTTGTATATAGTTCCTATTTGTCTGTTTGTAGCGGGGGGGGGCTTTAATTAATGTAACACCCACGGGACACGCATGTGACGTACAGCAGACTCCTGGAAAAAGCTGCATGACGCTTTTGCAGGTAAGGCGCTTCTCAATGCTCTCTGTCTCTTGTATAAGTTGACAAGTTTTAAATGAGTGTTTTCTGTATGAAACTGAATGGAAACATCACGCCATGTGGTTGTCGATGTGCTTTAAGGTTCTGTTGTCACTTTTGGTCGGCAGAAATGGGTTTGAAAAGTGTTTGGTTTAGCGGAGATTCAACCTCATTGGTATATTGTTTGGCTTGCTACAGGAGACAGAGAGCGCCTGACATTACATGTGCTGACTGTGCCCTTTACTGCTTGTCTTGTAGGTATGTTGCAACGTTAATTATTGTCCTTCATTATTGTTGTTTATATTCAATTGTTAAATTTGTATTTATTGTATTTGTGTATACATGTTTAATTAAAAAAAAAAAAGCTGCATGACGCTTTTGCAGGAGACTGAGAGCACCTGACGTTACATGTGCTGACTGTGTCCTTTACTGCTTGTCTTGTAGCTGGATGACGCTTTTGTAGAATAAACGGCAGAATTCGGGTATTGCTGTGTCTGTCTTCTTCCAAATCACCAGCAGCCATTCTAAAGCCGCTACACTAAGAAGAAATAACAAACTGGTGAGCTCAGCAGTCATTAAGGGACTGGTAGGCCAAGGAAGACCTCCATTTCTGATGACAGAAGAATCCTCACTATGGTCAAGAAAATGCCCCAAACACCTATCTGACAGATCAGAAACAGTCTTCAAGGTGCCGATGTGTTTGTGTCAGAGACGACTATCAGCAGAAGACTTCATGAGCAGAAACACAGAGGCCACACTACAAGATGAACACCACTAGTTAGCCACAGAAATAGGATGGCCAGATTACAGTTTGTGAAAAAGGACTTCAAAGAGGCAGTGCTGCTGCCTCACAATAAGGAGACCTGTGTTCACTTCCCGGGTCCTTCCTGCGTGGAGTTTGCATGTTCTCCCCGTGTCTGCGTTGGTGATCCTAAATTGTCCCTAGTGTGTGCTTGGTGTATGTGTGCCCTACGATGGGCTGGCGCCCTGCCTGGGGTTTGTTCCTGCCTTGCACCCTGTGTTGGCTGGGATTGGCTGTGTTAGGATATAGCAGGTTGGAAAATGACTGACTGATTTAAAAGAGCCAGAAGAATTCTGGGAAAAATGAACCTGCTGTATCAGAGTGATGGCAAGAGCAAAGTGTGGAGACAAAAGGGAGCTGCCCATGATCCAAAGCAGACCACCTCATCTGTTAAACATGGTGGTGCTGGATGTGTTATGGCTTGGACATGTATGGCTACCACAGGTCATGGCACACTTCTCATCATTAATGATGGAACTGCTGATGGCATAATGAATTCTGAGGTGTGTAAACATCTGATCTGCTCAAGTTCCACTAAACACCTCCAAACTCACTTGACGGAATTTCATCCTACAACAAGATAATGAGCCAAACATACTGTTAACGCCAACACAGTTTATCAAAGCTAAAAAAA
Organism: Polypterus bichir lapradei; assembly: GCA_026402145.1. NCBI lineage: Eukaryota > Metazoa > Chordata > Cladistia > Polypteriformes > Polypteridae > Polypterus > Polypterus bichir. The sequence continues at coordinate 49,677,829 of JANRMT010062834.1, forward strand.
TTAAAAATTCTAGAATGGCCAAGCCAGTCATCCAATTTAAATCCAATTGAGCAGGTCTTCCACGTGCTGATGAGAAAACTTAAGTGGGCAAGCCCCCGAAACAAGAAAGGGCTGAAGATGGCTGCACTAGAGCATCACCAGTGACGTCTATGAATCGCAGACCTCAAGCATGTGTCACACACGTGCGACTAGGAACACGTTGTACGGACCAAGCAAAGGTAATTCCACGCCAGGCCAGGGGGTGGTGGGGTGCACTAAACCTTCTCCTGTTATCTCTACAGACCAGCCGCGGGAAAACCTGTCTGATTTAAAACAGATGACATCACTTCCAGTTCCGGCACCTAGAAGATTATGACTTCTGGCACCTACTCTGACTAATGAAGAACATCACTTCCTGCCCTATCCCTTAAAACTGCCATCTTGACAAACCATCGTCAATTCTGTTCTGGACTCGGTATAGAGAACATCTCTGTATTTATCAAGAATCTTTTGCAGCCAGGAATAATATACGGGTGGCTGCCCCAAACCTTTTTAAGTGTGTCGAGTCTATTCCTTTTACACATGCAAGGAGCATGCGACAAAGTCCTAAATATGACAGCAGCTTTAATAGACCTGCCATTGCTGTGTCCCAAACGTTATGATGGCCTGAAATGGGGGGACCGTGTAGAAAAAGTGTTGTCATGTCTACACGCTGTGACCGAAATTTATGCAAATCCCTTTAAATGAAAGTCTGCAATGTGCATTTTAATCACAATGTCTAATGTCTGTTTTAAACCATGGAGCAAATTAAGGAAAAACATTTCTCTGTCCCAAACATTATAAAGGGCACTGTACTTTTAACACAGACCTAAATATCATAAACATAATAGTAAAAATAAGGGTAGGATCTTTAACAAAAGAAAAGGGCACATCAAATTATTTTGAGTAAAACAGCAACTGAAGCAGTGTCCATTGTTCACTGGCTTTAGGCTGTGATTCATCAGTCGCTAAGCAGAATAGTTTGAGGGCTTCAGCATGAGTAGCAGATCTCTGACCCCCTGGTATTATTATACCTGTAGCCCTCCTCCTTCTTATTAGTATCCCTTAGGCCATTAATGTCTCTCTAACAGATTTGACAGCTGGAGCTCGATGGGCCAGTTTCCTTGATTAAAGGCTGTTTTTCACTCTTACTATGTGTGGCGACAGCTGTCGCCTGTATTTAAACTACCTACTCAGCCATGTACGAGAGACGGTGCCAGCCAGAATGTAGCAGGCTGAGGGCAGAGATTGCTGATACATAGTGATAGTCAGGAAATGATGCAGATATTTCTTTTGTGTCATCTCCACGGGATTAGATTGCCAATTTCAGACCCGTTCACTTTCTGCACACTATATTGTGCTGGAGAATACACTGGGACAGTCTGCTTAGAAGCTCAACCCTGCTAGAGCCCATGGTTACCGCCAAGGGGCACCTGGTCAAATTAAGGAGTCCTGGTTGGCAGCACTTCCACCACACTCAGAACTGCTGCCATGAAGAAGGTCCAAGGACGTCTGGAGTACTACTGGGTGTCCATGCCGCACTTCTGCCACACTATATTGTGCTGGAGAGTTCATTTTAAATGGACACCTGTGCCATTTTTGCCCACCAATCTACACTCAGTAACCCACAATGAGAACGTTCTCAGAAATGTTGGCAGATTTATTAAAACTCCAAACCTGATATCTCTCCTTCATTTAAGTATTCAGACCCTTTCCTGTAACACTCCTAATTGCCTTCAGGTGTATCCTGTGCGCTTCTGTTCTCCTTAAGATGTTTCTAGAACTTGATTGGAGTACACCCTTGGCAAAGTGAATTGACTGGACATTGTTTAGAACATGGGTCGCCAACTCCAGTCCTGGAGGACCACCGTGGCTGCAGGTTTTCATTCTAACCCTTTTTTAACGAGTGCCCTGTTTGTGCTGCTAATTAACTTCTTGTGAATTCATTTTAATTGACTTCTCTTTTAAGATTTGTTCCCCTGAACTTCTTCATTGCTTTCCTTAAATGGCACCCAAACGGAAATGAAATGTGAAGTGAGGGTGCCAAGAGAAGACCAATGAAGTCAGGACCTCAAACTCCAACCAATTTCACTCCAACCAGTTCCTTAATGAGGCGTCGAGTCTTGTCGTTAATTAAAGCCGTTCTTTAATTCCGCGGCTTGTTGCTGCTCTCATAGTGCATTAGCAGACATTTCTGAAATTGTTAATTTTCTCTTTTCTAAGAGCACTGTGAAAATGTTTTGTGGACCTGAGCGGATCAAAATTCCTGAGACCTTCATCTTTCTTTAATTTCAGGTATTGTGTGATGAACACCAGTTATTTTGGATCATTTTGTATGTTATTATTTTTTGGCTGCTAATTAAGGAAAAGGAAACAATTAAGGGGTCTGAGTCTTCAAGAGCAAGTCAATTAAAATGAATTCAAAAGAAGTTAATTAGCAGCAAAAACAGGTTACTCCTTAAAAAAAGGGTTAGAGGGAAAACCTGCAGCCACGGTGGTCCTCCAGGACCGGAGTTGGCAACCCCTGGTTTAGAAAGGCACACATGAACCTGTGTATAGAATATTCCACAATTCATGCTGCCCGTTGGGACAAAAACCAAGCCAAGAAGTCCAAGGAACTCTCTGTAGACCTCTGCCATCAGTTTGGTAAGAATTAGGTTAGATTAGGGGATACAACTGTTTCAGAAGCTTTGTGTGTTCATAGAGAGCACTGAGAATTGTGAAATGGAAAAAGTTGGGAACATCCAGGACTTTTCCTCACGTTTTCCATCTGGCCAAACTGAATAACTGGACAAGAGGGACCTTGGTCATGGAGGTGACCGAGAGCCCAATAGTCACTCTTGGAAGTGTGAAAGCTAGTTTTAGCACCCAGCACGCATTTCTTTACAATTGGGGAGCATTTCACCCTGCTCCCCACATCACAGTGCACCAATCACCACACAACACTGTCCCTTCTCTGCCACCAGTCCATTCACCTCCTCTCCTCCTCAGGCTTTGTCCTCTTCCTCCTGACTCTGGCTGAAGAATGGTGGGGACTGGCCTCTTTTTTATAGGGCACCCGGAACGACTCCAGGTGCCCAATGAGCTTCTTCCGGTGTGGCCAAATAAGAAACTGGAAATGTCCATGCACCCCCTGGTGGTTTTCAAGCTCCCATGCATATGACCCATGTCCCCACTGGAAACCAAGGGGGCTGCCCTCTGTCTGTCAGCCCAGGGGAGAAACTGTCTTGAAAATACTCTCTCCCCCGAGTCCTTCCACACTCAGGGTATCCCAGACGGGTAAGGGTTTCGGCTGCCCGCCATAGAAGGAAAACCATCTCAGTAGCACTCTGTCAATCAAGTGTTTAGGATAGAGTAGCTAGACAGAAGCTATTCATCAATAGGAAGAATATGACAGTTTAAAGGATTCTGAGACCATAAGGAAAAATAATTACTGGTCTGATGAGACAAAAATGGAACTCTTTGGGCAGGTGCAAGCATTTTAATTGGCAAAGAGCAGGAACTACTCGTCACATGCCTAATACCATCCTTACGATGAAGCATGGAGGTGGCAGCATCATACTATGGAGGTGCATCTCAACAGCAGGAACGGGGAACGTGATCAGAGATCAGAGAGGGATGAAGGCAGCCAAACAAAGAGAGGTCTTTGTAGAAAATGTGCACACACAACTTCAGATTGCAGTGACGGTTCAACCTTCAGCACAATAATGACATGAAGTATACGGTCAATGCTGTAGTGGCATTTGAGACAAGTCTCACACTGTCCTTGAGTGGTCCAGTAAAAGCCCAGACTGATGAAACCCTGTAGAACATCTGTGGAGAGACCTGAAGATGGCAGTTTACAGACATTTCCCATTCAATCTAAAGGAGCTTGAGAGGATCCGCTAGGAAAAAATGGGATAAACCGCATAAATCAGGTGTGCAAAGCTCGCAGTGACTTACCCAAGATGAAATTGCTGCAAAATATGCCTCTGCAAAGTAGTGAATTAAGTTCTGAATACTTCAAGGAATGAAAGATTTCAGTTTTTACAAAGTCGAGAAAGAGAGAGAGAGAGACAGAGAGACCTCTGCACACAGACTCACAAGTGCCATGGCTGCCAAAGGTACATCTGCTAAATGCCGACTTGAAGGAGTGAATACTTATGTGATCATTTATTTTGTGTTTAACATTTGTAATTAATTTAGATGGCTGAGTAGTGGTCTGCTTTCACTTTGACAATAAAGAGTCATTTTCTGTTGGTCATTGTAAAAAAGTCAAATTAAATCCTCTGTGATTCAAGGATGTATTACAATAAAAAGTGAAAACGTCCAAGGCAGGTGAATATATTTTATTAGGCAATATACATATAAAAGTTTCTGCATCCATGTCATTAATTATAGTCCTTCAAAACTCTGGAGTTCCTGGCCTCTTTCAGTTAGACAAATTCAATTATTTCACCTATTTATATCTAAATTTAAGATTTACTTATTTAGATACAGTAGATAGATAGATAGATAGATAGATAGATAGATAGATAGATAGATAGATAG
>JANRMT010062834.1:49698544-49717093 GCA_026402145.1 Polypterus bichir lapradei
ATATAATATAATATAATATAATATAATATAATATAATATAATATAATGTTAGCCAATTTCTGTTCATCAATGTCCATTGATGCAGGAAAATGGGAATAGGAATAAATTATATAAATAAACAACAAATGCCACCAATGTTATAATGTAGATTCGTTTTAATTTTTAAATATGTTTTTCTGGTTTCTTTTTTCACCAATCTAGGGGTTTAAAACATTTTTTTTTTTTTGATAAAAAATGTTTTTAAACTAGTTGACATTTGTGTGTCTTTTCCAATGCCAATTTAGCGATGTGTTGCCGTGATGTGGTGACCCGTTGCTAGCGGGCGCACTTTTGGATGTTCCCACCTCTGGCTCACTGGTTTATATGTTTAAATGTCACCTCAGTTACTCAGTTCACTTCTTGGTGTCCAATGTTACAGCTAAACTCCTTCAAATCTTAGTGCACAGTTACTTTTGGATTACTCTACCTGGTACAAGAACTTTAGCTTTGCTTTTTGATTTTGATTTAGGATTTTTTTTATTTGGCCTTGATGATAATGCATTTAGATTTTTTGGTTACAAGCCTTGCCAGTTTATATAGACTAAGTTTCATCTTCTGGTACCTTTCCACTCAAACACCTGTCACCTCCGTCTATGGCAGTATACTGTAATTAAATACTATAAATAGCCATTTTGGCCTCCTAGGACCTGAGTGTGAAACCTGTGTGGTGAGACCATCAGCTTCTCCCTCTGGCTTTCTTCAGGCTCCAATGGGATTTGTACTTCCTTTATCTTATCATTCCTTATATTACATAGTATTTACTTTCTTTTTAATATTTCATTAGGTTATAGTGTCATTTGTGTATGCCACCTTTCCAAAATAAAATGCCTTTTTTCAGACACTTGAAAAACACCTTGTTGAGAATGACGTCTTTGAGTGAGCATCTGAGGTATTGCGGACTGCAGTTCTAATCTGTTGAATTCATTTATATGAGATGATGCTTCCACACTTATATTTAAGTGGTTAGAAGAAATGGTCCATGGACGGGGCCTGCTAGCGTTATGATATAATGTTTACATCCCTTTACATAATCCACATTTAGGGCAGGTTCAATGGGCAGCTAGAGTCTGTTCCCTGTAATCATCAGGCACAAGGCAGAAACAACACCTGCACATACAGAGTGGACACACACACACACTCATACACACTCTAGAGCCAGTTTAGCAATGTCAAGCTGATTGTCTTTGGACTATTAGATGAAACTGCAGCACCCACAGATAACCCGAGGAAAACATGTAAACTCCATGTAGGGAGATTGTCGCTATTGTGGGGCAGCAGCATTACCACTGTGCCACCCAGAACCTAGTCTAATTGAAACTTGTCTTATCTATGCCTTATATAAAAAACCACAAGCCGTTTCCATTTGGATGTCTGTCTTATTCACTAATCATCCAAAAACGGCTAAACTGGTTTTCACAAAAGTTTGAGTGTGCCTTGCCGCTGGTCCAAATTAAAATTTAGGCTGTATGGTGCATCAGGAAGATTAGTCACAATAAGAACAAGGGGGGATTGGGGGGGTGAGGTTGAGGCACCCAAAGAACAGACAGCATGAGTGTGCAGCGGTGAGGATATCATCAGCAGCACGCACAAAGTTTAGTAGCAGCATAGGTGAAATCTCATCTGAGACCACAGGTGTGCAAAAGAATTTTCTTCTCAATTAATTAGGATAACAGTTTCATTGTCTCTCAGGATTACAGCTTTTGTCTCATCGTGGGTGGCATCAAGCCATACTGAATTTCCAAAAGACAGTTTTCCCTTGTTTATTTCTACCAGGGCAATTCAGGTTACTGTAAACAATATAATATAATATAATATAATATAATATAATATAATATAATATAAAATAATATAATATAATATAATATACGCAGTGGGTAGCACTGCTGCCTCGCAGTTAGGAGACCCGGGTTCGTTTCCCAGGTCCTCCCTGCGTGGAGTTTGCATGTTCTCCCCGTTTCTGTGTGGGTTTCCCCCGGGTACTTCCGGTTTCCTCCCACAGTCCAAAGACATGCAGGTTAGATGCATTGGCGATTATAAATTGTCCCTAGTGTGTGCTTGGTGTGTGCGCACCCTGAGGTGGGCTGGCGCCCTACCCAGGGTTTGTTTCCTGCCTTGCGCCCTGTGTTGGCTGGGATTGGCTCCAGCAGACCCCCGTGACCCTGTATTTAGGATATAGCAGGTTGGATAATGGATGGATGGATAATATAATATAATATAATATAATATAATGCTACTGTCTGTATGTGCCTAGTCCTTTCCAGCAATTTGATTGGCTGGTATGTCTTTGGTCTAATTAGTCAATTAGAATATTAGAACATTAGAATAGTCTGGATGAGAACAGGCCACTCAGCCCAACAAAGCTCATCAGTCCTATCCAGTGAATTCCTCCAAAATAACATCAAGTGAAGTTTTGAAGGTCTCTAAAGTCCTACTGTCTGCCACACTACTTGGTCACTTATTCCGTGCGTTTACGGTTTTCTGTGTGAAGAAAAACTTCCTCATATTTGTGCTAAATTTGCCCTTAACAAGTTTTCAACTGTGTCCCTGTGTTCTTGCTGAACTCATTTTAAAGTCACTGTCTCGATCCACTGCAGTAATTCCCTTCATAATTTTAAACACTTCAATCATGTCTTCTCTTAATCTCCTATAAAGGCTCAGCTCTTTTAATTTTTCCTCATATCTCATCCCCTGTAGCCCTGGAATCAGCTTAGTTGCTCTTCTATGGACTCTCTCTAGTGCTGTTATGTCCTTTTTGTAGCCTGGAGACCAAAACTGCACACAGAACTCCAGATGAGGCCTCACCAGTGTGTTGTAAAGCTTGAGCAGAACCTCCTGTGACTTGTACTCCACACATCAAGGCGCTATATAACCTGACATTCTGTTAGCCTTCTTAATGGCTTCTGAACAATGTCTGGTAGTTGATAGTGTCGAGTCTACTGCAACTCTTCAATCTGTCTCAACAGGTGTACTTTTGATTCTTAGGCCTCCAATTCTGCATTCATTGTGTATTGTATAAGCTCCTGTCATTCATGGAGAATCCACTGCATCCACTGAACAGTATCATCTCCAGACAGAGGAGCAGCTTCAGCGACAGACTGCTGTCACCGTCCTGCTCCACTGACAGACTAAGGATCTATCTATCTATCTATTTCGCTGTGATTGCTCAGTCAAACATTATCAGGTTTGGAAGCGCCAGGCAAGGGTGGTTTGACACCTTTCAGGATACCAAGGGAAGATGTAGGAGGAACATTGAGAGTCACCCTTAAACACAGAAAGTATTCACAGGAATATGAATGACATTTTCAAAGTGGGGGATGAGTTTCCATCTACCATTAGCTGCAGTCAAAAAGAAAACAGGAGGCCAACAAGGAGCCTCAAAATGGCAGAATCTGAGAAGGAGGCTTTATGGGAACGTAATCAATGAGGAAGTGCCATCTAAGACAGTTTGAGACACACAAGGATACTAAAGAAATACAGAGGACAAACACTGACAGTGCGCACCAGATAAGAGATATCAAATGTCAAATATTCTAAAATTTATCCCAGTACCTGGTAACACAGCTAATAATATAGGGTGGTCCAGATCTAATTATGCAATTTTCATTAAGCTATAACTTATTAAGTTTATTACATAGAGAATCACGGGAAAAATCCCAGACCATCGAGAAGTGAGCGAACTGACAACATGAAGAATCATCTTCGCGCCGAACTGGAATCGTCCCCGCATAAATCAAAGTCATCCAGACGATCTGGATCTGCATAATTAGATCTGGACCATCCTGTATATACTGTAATATCACATGTTACATTTATTTAATATGGAGAACTCAAAGTTAAAGATAATATAGACAGACACTCTAGAATCATTAATTCTAAACTTGACCCTGTGTGAACACAAGTGTGGATGCGTGTGTGTGTTATAAGGCAGGTCACTTCCTGCCTTGTGCCCAATGCTACCAAGATAAGCTTTAGTACTGATGATCCTGAACTGGATTAAAGGTCTGAGAATGCTGTGATATGGTTAGAGAAGTGGTTCCTAAAAGTGTTAGGAAATTAAGGCGCTTTCTAAATAAACAGGATTCTGAGAAATTAATTCATGCATTTATCTCTAGTAGGATTGACTACTGCAATGCAGTTTTCACTGGCTGTTCAAACTGTTTGCTATACAGCCTCCAGTTAAACCAAAATGCGGCTGCAAGAATTATTACAAGAACAAGAAAATACAAACACATAATTCCAGGTCTTAAATCTTACACTGGTTCCTGGTTAAGTTTAGGGCAGATTTCAAAATCCTCCTTTTAACATATAAAGCATTAAATGGCCGAGGTCCAGCTTACTTGTCTGAACTTATCATGACTTACAAACCTGAGCGCACATTAAGATCTCAAGATGCCGGTCTGCTTACGATTCCAAGGATTTATAAAATAACAGTGGGAGGTCGAGCTTTTACTTAAAGGGCCTCTGAACTGTGGAATGGTCTGCCTGCTTCTATAAGAGATGCCCCTTCGGTCTCAGCCTTTAAATCCCGGCTGAAGACTCACTACTTCAGTTTAGCATATCCTGACTAGAGCTGCTGATTAACTGTACAGACTGCATCTCTGTTGTTAGTCATTAGCACTAAAACATAAGTAACATTACAGTTATAATTGGATACTAACCCTCATCTATTCTGTTCTCGGTACTCAAATGTGGCACTTGGTGCCACAGCCCACCTGCCAAGTTGTTTTGCCTGCTTATGGTAAAGTCATCCCTGATGGAGGATCGCAGGAATCATGGGAAAGAGGGGTCCTTTCATTGGATTGGCTGGCCCAGCACTGTTTTAGCCGTGGAAGGGCCAAATGGTGGAGGCAGCTTGATGGATGAGGTCTCCAGGACTCTAAAAATATCCAAATCTTATTATATGATATCATCTACTGTTAAATTCTGCTCTCTACTTCTAAATTGTTTATTTTTATGCTGTATTGAGGATTTGTTCTGTTCTGTGTATTGTATTGTATTGACACCCTTCTTTTGACACCCACTGCACGCCCAACCTACCTGGAAAGAGGTCTCTCTTTGAATTGCCTTTCCCAAGGTTTCTTCCATTTTCCCTACAAGGTTTTTTTGGGAGTTTTTCCTTGTCTTCTAAGAGAGTCAAGGCTGGGGGGCTGTCAAGAGGCAGGGCCTGTTAAAGGCCATTGCGGCATTTCCTGTGTGATTTTGGGCTATACAAAAAATAAACTGTTGGTGCCCCTGCCTTGCCAGTTCACCTTTCTGGGTTTGAGATTAAGTGCTTATCATTGTTTGTGTCGAGGTGTCCATGAATCTGTGGGATTTTTTTCCCTTTGGGTTCTCTGGATTTCCTTCCACAACTCACAGGCATGCAGGTTAGGTGAACTGGTGGTCCTAAATTAACATTAACAGTTTGAGCCCAGCAATAAACTGGCACCTGTCTTGAGTTGTCTCTCTATTATAAAAGGAAATCCTGAGAAGAGATGTTTTTAAAGGTATAATTTCAAGTCCCATGAGACAAGACTTTGGCTATGAGATTTTTTTCAAGTCACGTCCCCCTCTTAACCATATTCAAAATGAGCTTCCTTCATGTTTATGCCACTCAGCCAGTTTTCAACATGTTTGCTAAATTCGTTGAGATTTTACTCCAGGAACACCTGCACACTATAATCTCTCTGTTATTAAAGAAAATCTTGAGATGAGACAAACTATTTCCAAGAGATTTTTTCAAGTCCCCGTTCTCCTCTCAACCATTTCAGGTTAACAGCCCATGCCCACGGTCCTCTCACCTCTCATTCGTGTGAAAACTTTTGACAGACACAGTTCCTACTCTCTTAGCTCTTATAACTTTTTACATTTTCCTCACTTTAAGATCCCAAATAAAAGAAGACTTATATTGTCCAAATCTTATTGAAGAATTTAATCATGAAGGGTTATTAACAGAAAAAATGAGTACACAGGCAATCCTAGCACCGAGAAACGAAGAAGTCAAACGAATTAACATGAAAATTGATGATGGGTTACACAGCATATTGGTTAAATGCGTATCAATAGACTATACTGAAACAGTTGGTGGTGATCATGCAGAAGATGAAAACATCAACTTACAAAATCACGAAGAATATCTACCACCGTTAACACCGTCCGGTCTTCCACCGGCCAAAGAAGGATGTATCCAAGAAAGGTAATGTAGTACATCTCCCACGGATAACATTAGACAGCAAAGGAGATCTTGATTTGCCATTCAAATTAAAGCATTAACAGTTTTCTGTTAGAATGGCTTTTGCAAAGACAATTAATAAATCACAGAGACAAACATTCAAAAAAGAAGAAAGAAAGAAAGAAAGAAAGAAAGAAAGAAAGAAAGAAAGAAAGAAAGAAAGAAGAACGGAATTCACTCAGGGTCAGTTATACATTGCATTGTCACAATGCAAGTCCAAACACAGAATCAAAATTTGATGTGATATTGATGAAAATTTAATTTAAAAAATAGTTTTTACTGAAGTTTTACAGTAAAAGTATAAGTTTAAAAAGTACAGTATTTGTGTGTTAATTTCAAATCCAAACAGAATGAAATCGTATAACGCAATGATTAAATCTAACACAACATGAAACATAATTTACTTTCAATTTATTACGTTTTACTATTTTTTACTATGGTTAATTACTTGCTGTAATGTAAAATAGTTAGGTTATGCATATGTAACAATTCCCATGAAAATAACAATCTGTTTAAATTGTACATCCGCATCCCCATACGCGAATGGCTGAACCGCAAAGTGGCTAGCACGTAGTGCCGACCCGGGGGTTGCTGAGCGAAGCGAGCTGGGGGCAAAGCCTCCTAGTTTACTAAAATTCCACCTAATGCAACAGGTATCAGCTGTAGCCCCCAGTAACCCTAAAAAGGATTTAATGGTTTTATATTTTAACAGAATTATACATTACCAGTAATGGCGCACTGCACGATAACGTGCAGTGAATACACTTGACTTGAGCATTCCTAGTTTTCATCCTCTTTCTCTGTACTTTTAGCATTCATTTGCTCAGAGGTTGATGCGCTTGCTGCTTCCGGAGCAGCTCTTCTTTTCTCCACCCCAGCGGCCCGCTTCTTCTCTTCTTTCGTCGGCATCTTTTAGCGTTAAAACTGATTAAGACAGTGTTTGTGTTGCAGTTACTTAGTACGCTTTTCTTTCATCTTTCTCTTAAGCTGGCACTCAAGTCTTAGATCTGCCTCAAGAATGATTTAGGATATGAAGAGGCAGAGGAAGTGACGGCGAAGGTGGTAGGGATGTGAACGGCGCCTGTACACATGTGCTGCACGGCTGCCCTGCTGGCCGCTGTCAAGAGTTGATTTTACAATTAAGTTAAAATAAAAAGAGGAATAACCTTGGAGGGCAATCATAGAAGACGTCACGTAGTATATGTGTACCAAATATCAGGTCAATTAGGTCAAATGGTTTGTGAGCTACAGGTGATTTAAAATCCTGGACAGACAAACAAACAGCCACAGTAGCGTATTATATAAAGATATATACATTGTAAAGGATCACACACATGGATGAGTGTCCCAGCTAGAATTGGCTCCTTCTCATTAACCTGCCAGGAGGCCAATGTGACAGAACGATGGAGGGAGGCTTTGTTTCAAAACTATACGCCTCCCCAACACACTAGATGGCAGCTTCCCTGGGCTTTGCAATCCATTCTGGTACCCGCCATGAATCATGGGACTTGTAGTGCAGTGAGACAGCCCTGCTGTGATCCATGGCTGCCACCAGAGGGTGCTACAGGGAGTTGTGCTCCTTGCTTTAAAAAACTTCCAATTGACCCAGAGTTACTTCCATCGGGCTATGCCATGGTACTGGAAGTACTCCCGGGTCCAAGATAAAAGGAGCCCCTTGACCTAATTTGGGAAGTCAGAGTTGGGTAGAAGAGGATACCACTGCAGGGAGGAAGTCAAAGTCTGGAGAGGAGAAATAGTGTTTTTTGTTGTGATTGTCTTTGTGAAGGAAGGTTTTGTGGATAATAAATATCCTGTATTTGAACCCATCACTGTGTGTGTGTCATTTGTGTCTGGGGTTTGGGGCTCTGTAGCGCTCCCAATCTTCCACAACATGTACTTTCTTTAAGTTTAATGACATTTACATTGTACTTGTCAAAACAAAACATGTCCTGCTAGTAAACTAATACTGTGCCACAAACAAATAACTGCACATTAAGTTTCAGCTTTAAAAATGCCATTGTGAATTCCTGGAGCAACATCTGTGCACAAGAAGTAACTTCGCAATCCTGCTAGATCTGATTCCCCTTGATTGGTATTTAAATACCTCACGCACAAAGAGTAATGGGCCGGTGATTGGAAAGTCTATATATTGATGGAATTCCACTAGCACATTAATTAGATGAGAGGGGTGAGAAAACAGTGTGTTATTGTCCAAGGAAGTGCTGATGAAAACAAATAAAAGTGATTCAATTGTTCATTTGCTGACCTTTGTTAGTCTATATTACTATTTAATGACACCCCCAGCATTTTTTTTATTCATTGCAAAGATTACAGCCAGACAATGACCATTTGTATCTGCTGCACACCAGCAAAATTAGTGTGAGTGATACAATGGTAGCATTGACTTCAGGGACAGAAGTACAGTCATGTTTTTCTATTTATTATGCTGACAGGCTGATGCAAAAGATGGCACAATGTCTTCAAAACTCAAAAAACTCGGGGGGTTGAATCTCATCTTGCTCACTGTCTGTTTGTATGTTCCCCCATGACCATGTGGGGCAGCCAGAAGATACATGGGAGATCTGCAGCTGCGGATGTAGGTAGACATAAGTGACATTGAAAACATGGAACGTCATCAAGGCTTAGCTAGCAAGAAAAATTAAAGCATTATATGGTATTATCGTGCTGCTGAATCCCGCAAGTGTTACAGTGACAGAGAGACTACAAGATGAAAAAAATAACATGTGAGGTCCCAAAAATGCAACATGCACCAACAGATTTTAAAAATATCTTAGATAAGAACAGAGTGATGGTAATTTGGATGGCATCTGGTATTAGAAATACCAAGGAATACGGCCAGTAACATCTCATGCTATGCTAGTTCGTGCATGTGGTGTGCGCTCTTCATAGCACTGAAGTATCATAATCATTCATATGAGGAGGTAATGGCCATTTAATGGTAGAAGAAAAAATCATTATCATCATTCATATTACCATTCTGCGTCTCCTGGTGAGGGTTATAGTTATGGTAGCCATCTTAGGACTTTCACTTCTTCAGTCATCAAATATCAGTATCACTTCATACCGTGTATCACTCATTGCTACACATCACTACTCCCTTGCAGTTCATCACATATTTTTCGTCACAATTCAGTAGTTGCTTATTGTTTACCACTATTCACTCATAGCTCATCATGCATCACTCATCACTATTTAGTAGTCATTAGTTACACATCACTTCTCATTTGTAGCTCATCAGGCATCACCCGTCACTGCACAGTACTTGCTCATCATGCATCACTATTCATTCACAGATCATTACATGTCACACATCACTACTCAATAGTCATTTATCTTACATCACTACTCCCTCGCAGTTCATCATGAATAACTCATTAATATTCAGTAGTCATTCATTGTGTATCACTACTCACATGTAGCTAATCACACATCGCTCATCAGCACTCAGTAGTTTTTAATATCACATCACTCATGCAAATATCATCATGCATCACTCATCAAAATTCAGAAGTCATTCATCTCACATCACTATTCACTCATAGCTCACCACACATCACTCATCACTATCCAGTAGTTGCTAATCACGCATCACTATTCACTCAAAGTCATCTAGAATCATTCTTCAATATTCAGTGGTCATTCATTGTGTATCACTTTTCACATGTAGCTCATCAAGCATCACCATTCACTAAGCAGTATTTTCTCATAATGCATCACTATTCCTTCACAGATCATCATACATCACTCATCACTACTCAGTAGTCATTCATCTCACATCACTACTCCCTTGCAGTTCATCGTGCATCATTCATCAATATTCAGTAGTCATTCATTGTGTATCACGACTCGCATGTAGCTCAACACATCGCTCTTCAGCACTCAATAGTTGTTAATATCACATCACTATTCACTCAAAGATCATCATGCATCACTCACCAATATTCAGATGTCCTTCATCATGCATCACTGCTCACTAGTAGCTCATCACACATCACTCATCCCTACTCATCCCTAGTTGCTCATCGCATATCACTATTCACTCAAAGATCATCATAAATCGTTCATCAATATTCAGTAATTGTTCATCACACATCACTACTAAATTGTAGCTCATCACTCATCATTACTCACTACTCACTGCTCATCAGGCACTGCACATCACTCTTTACTTCTCACTTCTTGATGGTCACTCCTCATGACTCATGCGTATCACTCATCACTACTCATTTGTCGTCCATCATGTATCATTCATCACTTTTCATTTTCACACTTTTGTAATGGAGCTGATTAGCAGTGTGAACAACAACAGGGTCATGTCTAATATAGATTAGCCCATTGGTTTAATCCAATATTTCCTCCTGTTGTTATCGTAATACCCACAGAGATGCAATATCCATTTTAGTTATATTTCACTTCATATACATTTTTCACAAACAGCAAGAAAATAAACTAATTACTTAACATTTATAACTGATACTGAGAAGTATGAGCTGTGAGGAGACATTGCAAATGAAGATGAAGAAGGGGCATGATTGAAGTGTTTAACATTTTAAAAGGAATTAGTACAGCTGATCCCAGTTGCTACTTTAAGAAAAAATTCTGCTTCAATAACATGGGGGGATGGCTGGGAAGTTGCTAAAGAAAGAATTTTGAAAAAATGTTCTTTACTCAATGAACTACAAACACACATGGAGAGCAGTGGAGAGTAGAACTTTCAGGACCTTTACATCTCAACCTGATGTTGTTCTGGACAATCAAGGTGAATAGGATGGATGAGCATATTGAGCTTCATGGCCCGTTGCAATTTTTATATTGTCCTAATGAATACCAGTACTTCTCCAGGTCCATTTAGCTATCCTCACAGTTGCTAAATAACTTTCAACAGTATATAATTCAGAGGGCTGTAATTACAATAAAAAAGCAGATGAACATGTCTAAGCTGTGGTCCAGCTGAGTCATTTTGGATACTTGAGACTGGCAGAAAAAATGGTTTCTGCCACAAACCTAAAATTATTAGTAGAAATGTCAACACCCCAAAATCCTGTACTTAATAAGCAGCTTTAGAATATGCATGAATTGATGAAACAATCATCCACCTTAATAAAAAGGATAAGTGTCTGTGAGCCTGTTTATTGATGCAGACATCCAGTTTCTATGTTCTGTTAAATGAAAAATAATACAGACATATGAATTGTATTTGTCATTCCAACAGATGACACATCACAAACATTAGCACTACTTTTACAAATCCCACATTAAATGGCATATAACAGAGACATGTGCATTGCATTTGTAATTCAAACAGATGGTGCATCACAAACATTTCATTACTATTTTAGATTGTATTACTGTGTATCGGTGCATCTATGCAGTTGCCATGTCCTGCCATTCTAACAGATGACGCATCACAAATGTTTGTAGCAATTAAACTCATTGCATTTGTCATTCATAACTGATGAATCATCACAAACATTAACACTACTTTTACGAACCCCAAACCAAATGGGATATAACAGAGACAAATATGCAATTACAACAGATGATGCAACGCTAACATTAACATTACTTTTACAAATACCATACAAATTGGCATATAATAGAGACACATGCATTGTATTTGTCATTCCAACAGATGGGACTTCACAAATGTTTGTAGCAAAAAAATACATAGCATTTGTCATTCCAACAGATGACACATCACAAACATTCATGCTACTTTTACGAATCCCATACCAAATGGGATATAACAGAGACATGTGCATTGCATTTGTATTTCAAACAGATGGTGCATCACAAACATTTTATTACTAACTTATATTTTAGATTTTATTACTGTGTGTTGGTGTGTCTGTCCAGTTGCTGTGTTCTGTCATTCCATCAGATGGCACTTTACAAACTCTTGTAGCAATAAAATGCATGTCATTTGTCATGCCAACAGATGACACATCATAAACATTCATGCTACTTTTACGAATTCCATACCAAACGGGATATAACAGAGACATATGTATTGCATTTGTCATCTAACAGGTAGTGTATCACAAACATGTTACTATTTTAGACTTTAGATTTTATTAATGAAAATTTTTAGATTTTACTGTTTTATTACTACAAACTTTAGATTTTACTATTTTGGTATTTTGTATTTCATTGCTACAAATGTAACTACATGCATTACAAATTATTTTCCAATACATGGTGCACTCTGCGGTGGGCTGGCGCCCTGCCCGGGGTTTGTTTCCAGCCTTGCGCCCTGTGTTGGCTGGGATTGACTCCGGCAGACCCCTGTGACCCTGTAGTTAGGATATAGCGGGTTGTATAATGGATGGATGGATGGTGCACTGCAGGTATTAACATTGAGGTGTACACTGATTATTTAGATTTCACCCTGTCTTAGATGGGTAGCACATCTAATTAGTTTAATAATAACGTTAGGCATCAAAACAAACCCCCAAGAATGTGTTAATAAGGCACTTTACCCAGACCTCATCACTTCTAGGTCTACATTCAAATGAATGGCCTTTCAGTTTTTCTTGGATATTTTCAGCTAGTACACAATCTGTTTTGGAGCCATAATAACTAGGATAATGTGAGAAGACATGTGAGCAGCACACTTGACAAGGCAAGTGAACAACAGGCCACGCATGTATATCTCACTGCAGGCTGTGGATCAGCACTACCTCGTTCGAGTGAATATATCATCTGAATGTCTCAGCACCACTTGTGGAAATAATCCAGACTGACATTGCTTGTCTCCAACATTCAGCCCCACCTCCAAACATCCATCTTCTGCCCACTCTCAATGCTGTAGTGATGTACGAGATGTTCCATATGTACATGCATGAGATGTACTTGGAACAACTGTGTAGATGAATGGCACACATTTGATAATCCCTGATTCTTTGCTTATACTTTCCTAAATTGTTCTTTCCTAAAGAAGGGGGAACCTGTATTTTGGCATAGAACAAAGACATTTGCATTGTATCTGTCATTCCAACAGATGGTGCTTCACAAACATTTTACTACTATTTTAGATTTTAGTAGTACAAATTTTAGATTTTACTATTTTATTACTACACATTTTAGATTTTATTATTTTAGTATTCTATACTTTATTACAAAAAAATGTATGTGATGTGCCATCTGTTGGAGTGACAAGTGCAATGCATTTTATTATTATATTCCAATAGATTGTGTGCTGCAAGTGTTAACGCTGAGGTAGACATTGTGTCATTGTTCCTACATGGTGTGACTGAAATATATGCAAGTACCCTTAAATGAAAGTCTGCAATGTTCACTTTAATCACATCAGAATTGTTCAATTTGTAATTTTAAACCTTGGAGTGGATGGGTAAATCTAGGAAAAAATGTGTCTTTGTCCCAAACATTATGGCGGGCACTATAATGGCATGAAGGTAAATCCACTCTAAGAAATAATTGTGATTTTTGCATGACAGTCCTCTTATCGTGGATACATCAGATTAATTTTCTGAAAATGAGCTGTAACTAGTGACAACAAGAAGCCTAGCATTTGATACAGCTTGACAAGGCTGATGACAGCTTTGATCTAACAGAGAATGCAGTAGTGAACCCCAATTAAATCAGTCATTTGCCTAATGGTATATACACTATTACAGAAAAAACAGGCAGAGTATGAAACGGCAGCCAGAGACAGAATTGTTGCACCGGGACTCACGCCAAGTGAGAGTGAATGCCAATGGATTTACACTTTGATAGACATTTCAAACATGTAGGCCAACAGAGGTCATTCTTGTCACACATTTAGCCTTAGGATTTCATCGACCCCCTCTATAATAATTGGTTGTTTTTATATGTATACAGTTTTGCACTCAAAATTAAATCTCTTATTAACATTAAGTAACCATGAGGAAGTGTCAAACTGCATTCTCTCCAACAATTGTACGCACGCGTCCAACACAACACATGGCCATGCTGGAATCTGGCAGGCACAAGGTGGTAACAGGGGGGCAATCTGAAAGAAACCTAGTAGAGATATCCAAGGGATGAGTGACGTTACAGGGGCTTGGCAAAAATAAAAAAAAGTGGAGTGTTCATAATGCAAGTCAAAATGGCAAGAACTTAAATCAGAATTACCTGTAGAAGACAAAGTTGGGGAAACACAGCATAACTATATTCTTTTTGCAAGTCAAGTCAAGTCAGCTCAAGTGGGATTTACTCTCATACCATCTGCAGTGCCCTCCATAATGTTCGGGAAGTCAAGCAAAATGACTCCTTTTATTGGCTAACTAAAAAGATTACAGCATGCAAGCTTTTGAGGCAACTCAGACCGCTTCTTACATCTTACCTGAATAAGGGTCCTGAGTTAACTCAAACGCCTGCATATCGTAATCATTTTAGTTAGCCAATTAAAGGAGTCATTTTGCTTGACTTCTCACTACTTTCATAATGGCTAACATGGTACAACACCCTAGTACTACGTAATGTTTGGGACAAAGACACATTTTCCTTGATGTACCCCTCTGCTCCACGGTTTAAAATTACAAATCAAACAATTCAGACATCGTGATTAAAGTGCGCATTACAGAATTTAATTTAAGGGGATTTGGACACATTTCAGTCACACCATGTAGAAATGTGCTTCATTTTCAGGGCACCATAATACAGTGGACCCTTGACTTACAAACTCAATTCGTTCACGAGGGCTGGTTGTAACTCAAGTTGGTTGTAAGTCTATTTTTCCCATAAGAAATAATGGAAATACCCAAAATGTGTTCCGAACCTCCCAATGCAACACTTACTTAACCTTTTCATAAAAAAGGGTTGTATAATGTGCATAATTTACCAAAACACCAATAATTTTTCTAATGTACTAACCAAAAAGTTATAAAAAGTGCCTAGCCTACCAGAAACAATAATTTCATACTGTACTCACCATTTAATTTAACATCTTTGGGCTGCAGGAAGGGAGGAGGAGGAGAATGAAACGGAAGGTAGTTATTGTTTAGAAGGAGCCTCCTTATGCAAATCTTTTCTTTGTAAAATTGTCGAGATGGTGGATTTCAACATGCTGTACATACCGTATTTATTTCCCAAAAATTCGCATTAGAAAATCAGGTGCGCGTCATACACGAGGAAACTTCTTCTGCTTGGGCTCGCTCGTACACTCACGCTCTCTCTCGCTCGCCCACTCGCATTCTCTCTCTCGCTCGCTTGCTCGCCCACTCGTGCTCTCTCTCTCTCTCGCGCTCTCTCTCTCGCTCGCTTGCTCACCCACTCTCGCTCGCTTGCTCGCTCTCTCTCTAAACGCTTCCTATACAATCGCAACGCGCATCGTACATGGGGCAAAACTTTTTTCGCAATTTTCTTTGTAAAAATTAGGGTGCGCGTCTTACACGAGGGTGCGTGGTACATGAGTAAATACGGTATTAGCGGGATCGGTCACATGAACACCTCATATTTCTGCACAATTTCCTTCTTCGTCTCGATTGTGATCGCCTTCTTTACCTTCGTTACCTTCTCTTTCTTCCTTAGCAATTATGCGTCTTGCTTGCCATGGTCTTAGTGAATTATATATATATAGATAAATCACTGCACTGACCGAAATTACGTCCACAAACACATGTATCTGGGCTCCGACTGACGCTTACGAACGCTCTCGGCTGTTTGTTTACAATAACACAAGCGGATACACATGACCGCATTCGGGTTGTAACGCAAGACATTGGTCGTAAATCAAAACAAAAATTTTGGTCGTAAATCAAGTTGTTCGCATGTCAGGCCGGTCGTATGTCAAGGGTCGACTGTACTTCAGATAACTGTCGGCAGGTGTTTCTGATATAAGATACCATGGCCTGCTTCTACCCTTTTGGAGTCTGTAGTTGTTCAACATGAGGACAAGAGCTGTGCCAGTGAATGTCAAAGAAGCCATTATGAGGCTGAATAACAAGAATTAAACAATTTGAGACATCAGTAAAACTTTAGAATGACCTAAATCAGTTGTCTGGAATATCATGAAGAAGAAAGAACAGACTGGTGAGCTCAGGAATCACAAAGGTACTGGTAGGCCAAGGAAGACCTCCACTGTTGATGCCAGAAGAATCCTCACTATGGTCAAGAAAAAGCCCCAAACTCCTGTCTGACAGATCAGAAACAGTCATCAGGGGGCAGATATGTGTGTGTCAGAGATGACTATCAGCAGAAGACTTCATGAACTGAAATACAGAGGCCATGTTGCAAGATGGAAACCACAAAAACAGGATGGCGATGATTACAGTTTGAGAAAAAGAACTTCAAAAAGCCTGAAGAATTCTGGGAAAAGGTCTTGTGGGCAAACGAGACAAAGATGAGCCTGCTGCATCAGAGTCATGACAAGATTAAAGTGTGGAGAAGAAAAGGAACTGCCCAAAAGTTACAAATGCCTGTCTGACAAATCAGAAACAGTCTTCAGGGGGCCGATGTGTGTGTGTGTCAGAGACAACTATCAGCAGAAGACTTCACGAACAGAAATACAGAGGCCATGTTGCAAGATGGAAACCACTAGATAGCCACAAAAACAGGATGGCCAGATTACAGTTTGTAAAAAAGGACTTAAAAAAGCCTGCAGAATTTTTTCAGAATTACTGAGGTCCTGGAAGTGTTCATCAGTATTACCTGGAATCACTCCCAGGTGCACTGGAGGTCCTCTACAGGGCTCTGCAGCTCTCCCTGGCAGCACCCATGGAACCCAACAGGACTTCACCAAACTCCAGCTCCCAACATGCCCTGTGGGAATCCATGGTCCCACAGCCACCCAGGAGGGCTGCCCTCTAGTGTCCCAGGGGAGGTATTGCCTCACCAATGCCCTCTCCCTGGTCCTTCCACTCTGTTGTTTTTTTGGTGGTGGCCATGGCCGGCCATCACAGTGTGTGTAAACACGATAACCTGAGTACGCTTTCACTTAAGTCAACCAAATTTTGCATACAAGTATTAAGCACAAAATGTAGATTTCTATCAACTTTTGGGCTATTTCCGCTAATCAGAAGTTTTACTTTACCTTTTATTCATGCAGCTGCAGAGTCCGATTTATTCAACTTTACTTTTGTAATAATTGTTTAATATATTATTCATTTGATTTGTTGTTGATGGCTCTTTAATGTACATAATATAAAAATATAATCATTGTCATGTGGTTTACTCTTCAAATATCCATCCTCATTTCTGAGTTTATGATAAAGTCGAGGGGAGACCACTCCTGAGTTTTTTCCTTACAAGAGTTTTTTTTCTTGTCTTCTTAGAGAGTCAAGGCTGGGGGGCTGTCAAAAGGCAGGGCCTGTAAAAGCCAATTGCAGCACTTTTTGTGTGATTTTGGGCTATAAAAAAATAAATTATATTGTACTGCATTGTATGCCTGTATGTGGTTTGATGTCAAATTGGGATTTTATAAGCACACGGTCTAGATCTGAATTAAATGGCTTGTCAGTCCTAAGTAGAAGAAGAAAGCCACAAACTAAAGTAGGAAACGTTACAGCCATTTGGTTATTAAATGTAACTGATGGAATGGATGACCACAATTACATCAAGGCAAATGCCACAGCAGGATTTGCATTTAATTAAATATATAAGTACAGCAGACAGATGAATCAGCCCTTCTACACATGGAGAAGAACACATTGACACAAGCAAATAAGACAAGGTCTCTGACTGGGAATCTAAGAAGATTTTATTAACATTTTTCTTATTGATTTAATAAACTATCATCTTAATTTGTATATTTTGTGTTAATGTAGGTACAGCATACTGATGGAAAAACAAAACATTTTCTAGGATGACAAAAGTCTACTTTTGTTTTGGGTCTTCTGCCCAGAAATCCAGCTTGTGCACTGAGACATTGCCAATTGACAAACACACTCATGAGGTGTACTTTTTCCGAAAGAGGTCCAGGTGGATCAATGTCCAAGTCAGGTCACATTAAATAGGCCTAAGGTCACTCACATTCTGTGAATTACGCAATGCTTTGAATGTCACCAGTGGCAATGAAGGGTGTGAATGACATGCTGCAGGTAGCTGTGCCTTGTACCCGTGTTGCTAGATGCTATGGAGTACGTCACATCAAAGCATTGCAGCCACATGCTAGGAAATGACTTCCAAGATTTGGGTCGCCTTCGAGTGACCTCTCAACAACAGGACAGACTTACACATCTGAGGGATTTCTTTGATATCTTCTACGTGTTGCTGAAGAGGATAGGCTCCATAATGGTGTAAAACAGGGCAACCTGCCAGAAGCATTCTGTTTGTACTTTCTATGTACCTGACTCTAC
>JANRMT010062834.1:49722093-49748034 GCA_026402145.1 Polypterus bichir lapradei
TATCTATCTATCTATCTATCTATCTATCTATCTATCTATCTATCTATCTATCTATCTATCTATCTATCTTATAGTGCCTTTCATATCTATCTATCTATCTATCTATCTATCTATCTATCTATCTATCTACTGATAAAAACAATATTAATTAAAGAGCAATAAAAAAAGATTTGTAATTTTAAATTGTGCAGCAGTGGGGGAAATCAAAGAAAAAGGTGTCTTTGTATCAAATATTATGGGAGTCCCTATATTTTAGACTGTTTTAATTTTCTATAATGAAATGCACAACTTTAGAGATAAAGTGTTGAATACAATAAGAGCAAATGTAATTTGCATTAAAGAATGAACATTTCTAACATAATCAACTCATTAAACTTTAAAAGGTACACAATTGCAAATGACATACTATAGATGTTAACGCACTGAAGAGAAAATCCTATTAATTTCCACCCAAATAAGTACCATATTTTATATAAAAATGGACCAGAGAGTGCAGCTACGCTTGATCTAAAAATACTAAAGTGCATGGCAGCTTCACCCTTAATCAAAACTTGTGCATTTCCACCATGTCCTGAGATAGTAAAGTCATTTCGCTTTGTGTGCTAAGCCATTAATGGCTGGCTTTTTTCAAGCTGATCTAACAGTGTCCATGGAACCCTTGTAATTTCAAACTAATACTGCTATACAAATTAAAGAATTCCCAGAAAGACTGACCCAGTACCAGAGAGACTGAATGAGTTAGTGATGAGTGTCATAAAGTCTGGCGTGGTGTTCTATTTACAATGTGTAATAAAACTGTCAGATAAAGGATTTATAAAGGCATTTGCCCTAGAAAGCTAAACCTTTTTGCCAAGGGCAAGTTAATAACCTCTACAGTCCATTTAAATATATTGGCAGACAGATATTTTGTCTAATAGAGTACTGCAAAGACGGTATCAGACACTGAAAAACTCATGATAGATTAATTTAAAGAAGGCCCGTCTTTGTGAGACACAAAGTGTTACTGAAAGACACAGAATGTGCAGCTAATGGTGGAACCTGCTATATGAGAAAAACAAAAAAAAAATCAAAACAAAACAGTCAGCGGCCGCGTGGTGAATTGAATTAGCACTGCTACCTCGCAGCTCCGGAGCCCATGCTTAAGCTTCAAACCCGGATAATGCCTCTCCATTTCTCCCATTGTCCAATTTTCGCATTTCACTAGGAATCACTGGTGATTATGATTTGCTGCAATGTGAGGCATCACATCCAAGGTTGACTCCCACCTGGGTTAGATCTCATAATACTAAAATTAAATAAATCAGATTCAGTAGCACTGTGACAAGTAACTGGGGGTCCACATCAGTGACAGGTTGGACTGGTCTTGGAACACAGAGGAAGTATAGAAGAAAGGCAGAGCAGGCTCATCTTCCTTAGGGGACTGCACTCCTTTAATGTGGGAAGTGACATCCTTCACATCCTCTACAACTCTGTGATGCCGAGGGTAATGTTCTGATCTGTGATGGGCTGGGCTGGTAACATCACTTCAAGAGCGGCCCACCGAATCAGCAGGCTAATTAAAAGGGAAAGCGCAGTTATGAGGCACACTCTGGACCACCTGGAGGTCTCAACAAAGGAAGGGATTAAAACAAAACTGAGTGCCATTATGAACAGTGCTGCACATCCTCTATATGACACACAAACACTGAGGACTTTCAGCCAACAAATCATTCAGAAGAAATGTGTTAAAAAACAATACTGGGGCTCCTTTATACCAATGACAATCTGCCATTATAGCATCTCACTGGGACTGGGACTGTCAAGTCAGAACTTTTCTTTCTTTTAAAATTTTCTTCCTTGTTATTCTGGTGTGTGTTCACACCATATTGCATGTGTGTTTAAATAAAAATGTACCTTTCTATGTATGTGTTAATTTAGAGAGCTTTATCTATCTATCTATCTATCTATCTATTGTCGCAGATGGCTGGGGGGGCAACCCAGCCGGGACGCCTTGGAGGACCGGAGGAGGGCTTACGCCTCCCTAAGGCCATGTGGGGGTGACGACCCTGGTGCCTTTGGTGGCCATGGCTACAGGGCTTTGAAGCTCAGCCCTGTGGGGCCCATGGTCACCGCCAGGGGGCGCCCAGATGCCGGCACTTCCGCCACACTGGGGAGTGAAAGTGGAAGATTGGCGGGAAGCACCTGGAGCACATCCGGGTGACTATAAAAGGGGCCGCCTCCCTTCACATGATGGCTGGAGTCGGGGGGGAAGACAAGGTCTTGGAGGAGAGGCGAGGAGGCGGCCTGAAAGAGAAGACGGCACTGTATTGTTGGCCAGGACTTTGGGGACTTTTGGGGGTTGCTGCACTATTGTAAATATGGACAGTGTAAATAAACGTGTGTTGGGTGACATTAACATGTCTGCCTGTCTGTATCCGGGCCAGCTACCATACTATCTATCTATCTATTGTGGTCCCCAGGAGGACCAGAGGAGGGCTTGTGCCTCCTCCAGACCGCGAGGGGGCATCTGTCCTGGTTGTGTTGGGGGCCTCGGGTACAGGGCTTGGAAGCCCAGCCCTGTAGGGACCCGTGGCCACCGCCAGGCGGCGCCCCGATGCCGGAATATCCCGTGTGGTCCCCGGCCGGGACGCCCAGGAGGACCAGAGGAGGGCTTGTGCCTCCTCCAGACCATGAGGGGGCGTCCGCCCTGGTTATGTGGGGGGCCTCGGGTAAAAGGCTTGGAAGCCCAGCCCTGAAGGGACCCGTGGCCATCGCCAGGTGGCGCCCCGGTGCCTGAGGAACCCTGGAGCCCAGCACTTCCGCCACACCAGGAAGTGCTGGGGGGAAGAAAACAGGAGACACCCGGACGGCTTCTGGGTGCACAGCCGGCACTTCCGCCACACAGAGGTGTGTCCAAGGGAGAGTGCCAGGAAGCAGCTGGAGCCCATCCGGGTTCCTACTTAAGGGGCCGCCTCCCTCCAGTCGTCAGTGGATGTCGGGTGGAAGAGGACGGAGCTGGAGTGAGGACTGGAGGCGGCCAGGAAAGAGAGGCACAGAGACTGTGAGGCCTGGACATTGGGGGAATCGGTGCTGGAGGCACTGGGGTTTGTGGTGCACGTACTTTGTAAATAAACAGTGTGTTGGGTGCAAAAATGATGTCCGTCTGTCTGTGTCCGGGCCGGCATCCACACTATCTATCTATCTATCTATCTATCACATGTTGTGATTCAGAGCATCCAAAGCGTACCTACATGCTGGCAGTAATTCCTGAGGACAGTTGTAACTACAGCTGCTGTTTGTGGCCTGCCATTGTTCTACTGTAGAGTCAGATATGAAGAGAGTTTAGATGTAAATATGGGTGACTGTGATGATTGCTTGATTGCCAAGGTGGAGACAGCTTTGCTACCTAAAATAATTAGAAAATGCAATAAATAAAAAATGTTTGGGACGTCTGCATTTTCATTTAAAGTTTTGAAAGAGAAGATTTAGGGATTATCTTATCAGTAGCGCCTTTTATTAAGTGGGTTTGAGAATGTTATGTTTTGTTACCTTTGTTACCATGTCAGATTATGCAATTTTTAGTCATTGGGTATGTCTGACTTTCTGACCGAGATACTGATCTCTTCACTAGACCGTGTCAATTTACAAAACTGAAAATCAATGGACATGTCAAATTCAGCAACCACGTGCCGACCTTCCAGCACAGTTGCGCTCCTCTCTTTTTTCTGACAGCTAATAATGTACTAAATGCGCAAACCGGTTCTGTACAAAAGGTTAATAAGTACAACATGTTCAACCAAAATCTCAACCCTGTTTTTCAATTTTTTTCCATTCGGTTTTAGTACAAAGCACAAGACATCAGACAGAGGAGCTTCTCTTCTATTTGTGAGGTCCAAACAGCCATATTCCTCATTCCTTGTCACTGCACTATATCCATTGTACTTCTGGATGAACATTCATTAGTTTCAGCTCTCATCCACATGACTAAAGACCAAATCAAACCTGCCTGATTTTGTCAGAGTAAGCCGTAGCCGTAGTCAAAGTGTATGTTGCATTACGTGAATGGGTTTCACAGGAGTGTACTGATTGTGTAAATGAAGACTACGAATGAAAATCGCTGGAAAAGTCGCCAAGTGTGACATAACCTTAAGACAATGGAGTTACAGGGCTTTATTTAGTGAACCCATTAGTCATGTATTACCATGTAAGACAGACAAAGCCTGCCTCACTAACTAACAGTTGCTCAATAGGGACCCCTTCACTAAAGTTGTCATTGTCACTTTACAGGTCTTATAAAGTACTTGTCAGAGACAGCTAATAGAATAATTTAAAATTGTTTGCAATCTCTTGCCCTACATGCACTTTCAACTACTTTCCTCTGCATACACGTTGTCACACACGAGCGATTAAGGGGCAGCCAATGGGCCCGATGGAGCGCAAAAGAACGTGAGACGGGGATATAAGATGAAGTGTTAGTGCCTCTCTCTCTCTTCCTCACCAGAAAACCTGAAGATCGGAAACCCACAACATCCTGAATTCCATGCCAGTAAACACCATCCCGACTTCACCTCCGCTCCCATTCTGTCTTCTAAATTCCTCCGTCCTCCCATGCTGACTTCACTTCTGGTCTCTCTCCGATGTCCTCACCTCCGGCTACTTTGATGACGTCACCCCGCTGCTTACCATCCACGTCATCCCCATTTCCTCTGTCTGTCATACTTCTTGCTACGAACCCATAAGAGCTCTATCCACCTTTGTTTTGTGTCATCTGTTTGATCTATGCACTTTGACTGCAGTGTCACTCGTAATTGGATGCTTGGACCACCAACATTATACAGGGACGTATCCCCAAACCTTAATCTGTTTCTCTCTGTTGTAATGGCCGATCCCTTACCCAGACCGGCCCCTACACTACCAAGACTTATTCCTTGGATTAGATAGATAGATAGATAGATAGATAGATAGATACTTTATTAATCCCAAGGGGAAATTCACATAATCCAGCAGCAGTATACTGATACAAAGGAA
The DNA here is from genome assembly GCA_026402145.1 of Polypterus bichir lapradei. Taxonomy (NCBI): domain Eukaryota; kingdom Metazoa; phylum Chordata; class Cladistia; order Polypteriformes; family Polypteridae; genus Polypterus; species Polypterus bichir. The sequence goes on from JANRMT010062834.1 coordinate 49,727,101, forward strand.
CAATATTAAATTAAATAGTAATAAAAATGAAAAAAAAAAAAAAAAAAATGAAAAATTACCTGAGGTTTCTTGCTCTAACAACAAGCCGCACTCCTTACAAGTTGTCTTATTTTTCCCGACACGACAAAATAACCAGAAAGAGTGAACAGGCATGGAAAATCAAACACTGATAAATTGGAAAATGAAAAGACAGACAAATATTCAATAATAAGTATATATGTGCATGCAAACCACCGCTAATCCCAAAAACACCAGTGACTAATTAACTCTTTGAGGGCTGAACATTTTTTCCAGTTTTCTGAAAAGCACACAAAGCAATGGTTTCACACATAAACCAATATAAAACATCTTTTGCTGTATGGTGACATTCGGTGACTCTGGCAGCAGTGGCTACACGGGGGCAGCTCAATGACCAGCAGGATTACGTGATGGGCCGGCTGCCTGGCTGTCTCCGACAGCGCAGCGGTAGCAGTCTCAGTGTGGCACAGTCTGGTTTATACCTCTTGCCATCGTAAGAGGCAGTCCTCCCAGGTGAACATTGGCGTAGGTGCATTAGCTACACGGACATGTTGAGCACCACGATCAGCTGACGCTGGCCGCTCACTTTTGTTTTCGATCTCCAGATCACTTACATCAAAGTCCGACAACTCGGAGTCTGACGCGGTATGACATGCAAAATGCCGTCCACAGAGTATTTTGCTTTGTGCATTTGCCAGATGTCGATGTTAGTTGAGGGGTTGTTTGCTGTTTGCTATGCACGCGCAGGAAATCTCGGTCAAATCAATGAAGCTAACTTTAAAGAGAGTTGAACTAAAATGTAATGGCAAGTTTTGTCACAGTTTACAGCTGATTACCGTCCCATACCCCTGAATTTCAACAACAGTCGACATCCGCCCTGAAAGAGTTAATATATAGAAATCCATCCATTATCCAACCCGCTATATCCTAACTACAGGGTCATGGGGGTCTGCTGGAGCCAATCCCAGCCAAAACAGGGGGCGCAAGGCAGGAAACAAACCCTGGGCAAGGTGCCAGCCCACCGCAGATTACTATACTGTATATAAGAATACAAATATTTGCATTAAACCCTCCCTTGCCCCTAAACAATAAACGAAAGCACACAACACAAATACAAACATGGATTGGAATAAACACAGCAGTTGAAAATGTGGTGGAAAATGTGTCCCAAAATAAAGTCCAGCGGTATTGAAACTGGCTGTGGTGATGTTGTGCTTCATCCCGACAACAAAACGACTTCACTATAAACGTCCTGGCGATGGTTGGAATGAATTCGAACCCCGGGGTTTCTCGGCTCTGGCTGTCGTGATGTAGGATCGGTAGTTGAAAAATCAGGCAGTGGAATAAAGCAATAAATAGCAGTGATGAGTTTGTAGGTGGATGGTTAAATTGTCTTCTTTTCCTCTCACTCGCCTCTTTTCTTTCGCTCCTCTTTTTTAAATGTAAAATTTCCCGGATGTATCTGGTGTGTAAACAGATGGTTTCAGTCTCAGGGCTGCAGTCTCTCTCCATCATCCTTCCCCTCTGCACTTATGGGGACAACATTCACTGACACACACATAACGGACAGTAAACAGGACGGTGAAAACAAAACGCACTCATCACAAACATAGAATATACTATTATGTAGCCCCGCTACATTGTTGCTTAATTTCCTCAAAACGTGTACATGTGAACATCTCTTAAATGGCGCTCCATCTCTCAAGCGCGTTTCCATAAAGCCTACTTGTCAGACTCTGTCATTATTTTCGTGCTGGGTTTCTCGCTTCCAGTCTACTTTTAATCCTGCCGTCTTCGAAGGTGACACTCCACATGCCTCCCATGCCATTCCTTGTGTGTCTGACATTCGCACTTCCTCTGAGATCATGTGATGAAAGCCAAACTGACCAATCAGATTGCTCAGAAGGGACTGGACACACAGACTTTAGTGTTTTTGTATATAGTAGATACGCCAAACTAGGCCTTTGTTATGGTGTGGTTACATATAGTGTCTATAAAAAGTATTCATCTTAGGGGTTTTCACATTTTATTGTTTAACAAAAAATTCAATCAAGGTGGGTTTCATGTGGCATTTTTGACACTGATCAACAGAAAAAAGCTTCACTTATGTTAAAGTGAAAACAGACCTCTGCAAAGTGGTCTAAATTAAATTACAAATATAAAATACTTTCATATTTATTTGCTGTCTACACACACCTAAGTCATAAGTGGTGCAGCCATTTGTTTTTAAAAGTCACATTATTAGCTCAATGGAGACCACCTTTCTGTTGCAAGGGGTTTCAATAAATTGTAGTATAAATAACCCTATTTTCTAGAAATCTATTCTATAAATCCCTCTGTGCAAAGTCAAATAAGTCTTATAGGTTTATAAGGAAAGTGTACAGGAAACTTCTTACTTGCACGTGCTAACACAAGGCAGCAAAAAATAGTTTTTGGTAATCATCAGAGACCACAGCACACTTTTCTAAATCAGTTTTTTAAGCTCATTTCAGATCCACTTTCAGTCTTTTCCAGTCAGGTCAACTTTTTTAGTTATGAGTAATGTTACTATACAGTGTATCCGCATGTCATTTTTACTAAAATGTAAGCACAAATGAAATAAATGTTTGAATATCTTCAGTGCAAAGTCAAACAGGCACTCACTGTGGCGTAGATATACTGAACGGTGACAGTCAGCTACCACTGTTTCATCAAAAACGCTATGAGTCGGATTTTCTCATGTACACTGTGTTTGGATTGTCGTGGTACAGCATCCAGCTGTAGTCGGCCATCATACTCTCATTCCAAAAGTGCTTGGTAGCGACGCTCCATTAACCGAATGTCCTGGTGAAAACGTTTTCTTCGCTTCTACCACCCTACCAAGATTTTCTGAACAGAACTCTAGATATGAGTGCAAGAAATGTATTTTCAGTGACATGCGACAGCCCAGCTTCTGCTATAAATCAAGCAGATTCTGAACTCCTTCCTTGTACGCAGGAGACTTATTGCTGCCCAGAAAGTTTTCACAGAGCCACTTGAATGCCACCCAAGCTTTTAGCTCAGCTGCTGAGAGAGATTGTTTAAAACCATCATCCTGTAAAACGAACTTGACTTGATCAGATGACATGTGGAGGCTAAGATTTATCCTGGTCACCAAGTGGACAGGGAAAGTACAATTTGTATATCTTCTTAAGATGTGCAGTAACTGGATGACGTTGTGCTTTTGTCATAATAACAGAAACTGTCTGGATGATTAATACAATTTCTAGGCATTATAACAAATGAAATCATCACAGTTAATGTTGTCTGTAACATAAAAATACAGACAACTGTCGCTAAATCTTGAAATACGCTTCTGCTAATCTATATATATAAAATAGTTCCATGACTGACTGACAGACAACGCACAGACCAAACCGCTGGACCTAAAGGGCTGAAATTTTGAAAGTGCATTCCTATAATGACATGGATAACCGCTAAGAAAGGATTTTTTGAAACTCCATCCCTAAGGGGGTGAATTGGGACACTCCAATACGTTTGTGTGGAAAATCGTATTCTCCTCGAACGACACGGCGCGCATGCGTGGAACGAGGAAGGGGATGTTTCTGTTTCTGCCGGATGGTAAAGTGAGCGACAGCCACGCATTCCTCTAATATCCAATGACCTCCCTTTGACCCTTTGACTTTAAGAGACTGCAATTTCCCCTCAAAGTATGCTTCGCCATGACGATAAATAAGTCTCTGGGCCAAACTTTGAAATACGCTGGCGTAGATTTAAGGGAAGATTGTTTCTCCCACGGCCAGTTTTACGTAGCTTGCTTCGCCTGGTAATATTAGTGCCGCCTAATAAAGAAACAAAAATATTGTTTATAAGGAAATCCTCTAAAAAGCAATTAAATATTTACACTCCCACGGCGTCAGAAGTTCCATGCGAAGAAAGTCAAAGTCAATAACTATAACTTCATATATATATTTCTGAAAAAAAAGTATATTAAAACAGAGTCCCGCGCAGACGAAGTCGCGGGTAAAAGCTAGTTATAACAAATATCATGCACTATATAATTAGTTTCATCACAATAACTAGACCTGCTAGAGAAAAACTAAATACAAAACATTACAAAACTCACTAAAAATGATCTCTGCTGAAAATGACCCATTGACTTGTGTAATCAACACTCAATATGTCACCCCTCACCAATGCCATGATTAGTGTGTAGAACTACCTGACCTCGAATCTTCTGTCTTCCTTACCTGAAAACTCAGAGAAAATATATTTGTCATTGACAGGAAGCAGAATAAGGTTCAAAGTGTTGTATATCATATTCTTCTTCTTTCAGCTGCTCTCATTAGGGGTCACCAGAGTGGATCATCTTCTTCCATATCTTCCTGTCCTTGTCATCTTGCTCTGTTACACCCACCACCTTCATGTCCTCTCTCGCCTGGCAGCTCTATCTTTCACATCCTTCTCCCAATATACCCAGCATCTCTCTTCTGCACAGGTCCAAACCAACGCAATCTCACCTCTCTGACTTTGTCTCCCAACCGTCCAACTTGAGCTGACACTCTAATGTCCTCATTTCTAACCCTGTCCATCCTTGTCACACCCAATGCCAATCTTAACATCTTTAACTCTTCCACCTCCAGTTTTGTCTCCTACTCTCTGCTCAATGCCACTGTCTCCAACCCATATAACATAGCCGGTTCTCACTACCGTCCTGTAGACCTTCCCTTTCACTCTTGCTAATACCCGTCTGTCACAAATTACTCCTGTCAGTCTTCTCCAGCCATTCCACCCTGCCTGCACTCCCTTTTTCACTTCACTTCCACACTCCCCATTACTCTGTACTGTTGATCCCAAATATTTAAACTCATCCACCTTTGCCAACTCTACTCCCTGAATCCTCACCATTCCTCTGACCTCCCTCTTATTCACACATGTGTATTCTGTCTTGTTCCTACTGACCTTCATTCCTCTCCTCTCTAGTTCAAAGTATCTTATATATAAACATCTATGCATGGAAGTGTGTGTGCCAGTCTGTCCGGCCCGGAAGTGAGAGATGGAGTCATGGTAAGGGCTCCACCTCTAAGGAAACAGAAAACTCAGCCTGGGCCAGCATGTCAGCAAAACGAAACCTCAGAAGAAAGACAAAGTCACTTACCTCAGCAAAACGGTATCCTTTTTACTTTTCCACTCGCTGCTCATTCATAAGTGATGCAAGCATGTTGGCAAAATGAATTCTCCTAGGAGAGAGATGCCCAGAGTAGTTCCTTTCAATTACCTCAAATTAGTAGTTCCTAATTTTCCTTTTAATAATCTCTACATTTCAATTTTATTTTTCTGACGATTTCAATAGTTTCTTTTTACAACACGGGCTTACTCATATACAGTAGTTGTATATAAGCTCCTAAAAATACTAAGAGTTTAAAATATTCATACATACCAGTAAGTGACCAATAGATAAACTTCAAGTACCACAAAATGGCTGCTTTGAAAGCTTTGAATGTTAAGGTCATCTTACATAACAGTAGGTAGCTAATAGAATCATTATTGGTAACCCTGTACTAAAGTCTCTAAGTCTTACTAACACTACACTAAGATTCTGCACCTAGATTGGCCTTATTCTAAAGTGTTATTATGTTATCAAAAACTGCACAACAATAGACTTTTTAAAAAGAGTTAAAAAGAGCAAAGTCTACGCCATAGCATGCTTTGTGAGTAAGGATGGCGTGTTCACTTGTGAAGCCTAGAATGGGCAGCTTCTGCTGTTCAGCTGCTTAATTCAGCTGGCTTCAATTAAGTAAATGCTTTGTGACAATAGACTGTGGGGCATGAAGAAGATTGGTGTTGGCATATTAATCAATCGATGTAATTAATGTTACATGATCTTGGAAAAAGGTAAACACTAGGCTTGAAGTATTTTATTCATCAGTTTCACTCTGGAAATATTTTTTAGTCTGCTACATTATGGCACATGCTGTTAGTAGTGCTATACATAAAACAAGCTAACAGTAGTTTATATCGTTATCTTTACCATGGACATCACCTCTCTATACACCTCTGTCATTCCTCATTGCCTTCAGACAGTGTGGCCAGCAGGGAATGCTCCTGCTCCCCACACCCTTCACAGACAGACGCAGGCACAAGTTCCAGCACAACACAGGCTTTACTAAACTGTGGGAAACGCTTCCTTATCGTTTCCCACCTGCACAGCACAGTACAGCAAATAAAGCGCCAATAACAAAGCACACAACACTTCTTCTTCTTCTCTTCTCTCTGTTTCTGTCTCTTTTTGCCTCCACTCCTCCTCCAGGTAGCTTCGTCCCTCTTCTTCCCAACTCTCCAACTTCCCTGCACGATTCTTTTATCCTACACCTAGTAGTACTTCCGGTGGCCCATTAACATGGTCCAGAAGTCTGGGATTTTACGGGTGATTTTCTATGTAATAAACGTAATAAGTTATAGCATAATGAAAAGTGCATAATTAGATCTGGACCACCCTATAGTTCTTACAGCTGTACTACCAAAGAAGTCACAACAACAAACCACACTAACCCGATTTCTTTGTCTTTGGTTATAGTCTTGAATAAAAGTGCACTTGTTCTATTATATTTGTACCTTTTGTGAAAGTGCTTTTTTGATATTTGGACTTCAGTCTTCACACGTTATATACTTCATGTCAAAATTTTGTTGTTAGTACTAAAACATGAAAAAAGTTTGTCTTTTAGGTATGTATTCAACATTTCTTGCCTCGCATTTCCAGTCATCCTACACTTACACAGATCTTTGTAGACACGGAACACACGTGAAATGCATGTGTTCAAAATAACAATATATTATTCACACTATACAGCTCTAGGTACCTCACTCCCAGATAAACAAGGCTTGAGATGGGAGAAGTTTTTACCATTTCTGGAGGATGGGATAGCAGGCTGCTTGCACTTATCAACACATTTACAACTCAAAAGACTCTGATGGAGAGGTGCGAGAGGATTTAAGGTGGGCTGGCTTTACAAGTTTTTTCGTAGGCTTTGGTAATTCTATTGTTAACTTTCCTTCCTTTTCAGTGTGGACATAGCCTTTAATCTTTTTTTCCTTTTTAGATGTATGCTGTAAGGCTTGCATGTCGGAGGATCTCCTTATGGGCTCTTTTGAGGTATGTAATAGCCCACCGGAACGAGAGGGGGGCACTATCGCTAACATTGTCTTCTCCTTCTGTCCCTGCATCAAAGAGAAGCCGCCCAGTGCAGGCTCCTAGCCCCACCCCTTCCAGTTCCTCAACCAAAAGAACCATGGCTGTCCTAAAGGCGGCAACAATTTGGCAAGAGTGACCCCCTGGATGCAGCACCCAAACAAACTGACCATAATCCATGACTAACAACCAAGACTTGTGCCCTATGCTAACTGGGATAGGCTCCAGTAGACCCCCTGCAACCCCGTTCAGGAATAAGTGGGTCAGAAATCGACTGACTGACTGACGTGCTGTTATTAAAAATGACGAACCCTGGTTGGCGCCCCCAATTTTATTAATTGACCTGTCATTCCTGTACCCAGCCACAATGCTGATGCAGCCATACACCAACTCCAAACAGGCTAATTGTTTAATGGGGTGTCACTCCTGTTAGCACTGCCGCCTCACAGTTGTAGAAGAATTTGGAATTTTAGCTTTGGCTCATGACTTGGTAGTTGTCCATTAGATGTTTTCATATTCTGTCTATGTCTAAGTACATTTTTCTTTGGATACTGCAGTTTTCTCCATGTGTTACATTCCATGTTAGGGTAATTTGTAAGTCTAAGTGAGCATGGCCCATATTGGAATGGCACCTCCTGCAGTACTGGCTTCTCTGGTATCCTTGATTCATAATGCGATAGACTCCACTCTCCTAAAACCTACACTGGAATAGTTTGGAAGAGTTAAGACATAACACATAACATTTAATTAGAACAATCTGGACGAGAACAGGCCATTCAGCCCAACAACGCTTGTCAGTCCTGTCCACTTAATTCTTCTAAAATAACACGAAGTTCAGTATTGAACGTCCCTAAAATCCTATTGTCTACCACACTACTTGGTCACCTATTCCATTTGTCTATGGTTCTTTGTGTGAAGGAAAGATTCCTAATGTTTGTGCAAAATTTCCGCTTAAGAATTTTCAAACTGTGTCCCAGTGTTCTTAATTAACTGTTTTTAAAGTCACACTCTTAATCCACTCAATTCAAAGGTGACAGTTCAAGGATCACTTTCACAATTGGCTAATGTTAAAAGTGGTGTCCCTCAGGGAGTCAGTGCCATTTTTAATATATAAATGATTTAGATATGATAGAAATATAAATAACAAGCTATTTAAGTTTGCAGATAATACCAAGGTAGGTGGATTGGCAGTGTCACTTCCGCTCCCCTTTTCTGGTCTTCACGTCATTTCCATTCGCCATTTTGTCTGTTCTATTTCCTGTTCTGTTCATATATAAATAACCTTCAGTGTAACTCTGATTGTCAAATGTATTTTTTTTTTACAAATTGACCCAGTAAAAAAAAAAAAAATTGACTTTTTTTTTAACTTCTCAACGGCAGGAGATTAACTTTATGGTTTTTTCAATTGTTTATTTCATGACAGCAGATAATCGAGAATTCATTGAATCATCACAGAGAGACTTCAACAGCATACATTCCTGGGCAGATATGTGGCAAATGAAATTAAATGTCAGTAAATGTAAAGTATTACACATAGGAAGTACAAATGCTAGGGTGGAATACACAATGGGCGGTCAGAAAATTGAAGTACACCTTATGAGATGAAAGGACCCTTCTACCCGACGATTCCAGTGTTCCTCCGTTAGAGATGACTTTTCCTTAGACAAGCAGACAACTTGGCAGTAGAGCAGTGGCACAAATTGCCACATTTGAGTACCGAGAAGAGAAACAGAATAAATCCTCCAGGCAAGCTTTGTCCACCTCCTCCCGACCATGGCTCACCTGGAATGTTCCTTTTATCAGTGGACTTCTCCGAGTACCCCTGGTGTCAAGTAACTACAGCCTGGCAGCACTTCCGGGTTAGGAGGAACCTCCTTTGAGGAGAGCACCTTTCTTATAGCTCCCTCTGGTGGCACCCACACAAACCGAAAGGGTTGTTCTCCGAGACTACATATCCCAAGTTGCCCTGCGGGAGTATGAATGGGAGCTCTGCCAGAGGGAAGCTGCCACCTAGCATATTGGGTGAACAAACAGCCTCCAGAGGCAGTCCTTCCCTGTCCCTCCATTTTAGCCCGGCCAGGAAAGGTACTCACTGTGGCTCTAGGATGTGCCACTTAAGGTGTGTTGACATCACAAATGCAATAGCTCTAAAGGGATTAGTTTTTTGTTTAAAGGAGTCCACAGTTTATAACTGAGCTTACACTTTTAATTAGCAGTGGGACTCTTGAAGTGATGTTACCAGCCCAGCACACCACAGCTCAAAAGACTGCACTGGCCATTTACAGAGTTGTAGGAAACGTGAAGGATATCATTTCCCAGATTAAAGATTTTGGTGCATATAAATTCCCTTTCCACCAAGAAACAAAGTTCTCCACCTGATGCTTATACTCTGTCTCATCCCCTTTACCAATACACCCCATAAGTACAGAATCATCTGAGAATATCTGCAAATGACATGACCTGGTGTTACATTTATAGTCAGAGGTGTACAGAGTGAAGTGAGGAGCGGACAGGCCTGTTCCTTGTGGTGCTCCAGTTTTGCTCACACGGTTCTTGAGTCTCACAAACTGCAGTCTGCCCTGACAGTCAGTCCATTATCCAGGACCCCACAGGCTCATTCACTGATATATCTCTGAGTTTACCCCTTAACAGGGATGGCTGGAATGGTATGGAAGGCACATGAGAAATGAAACAACAGAATCCTCACAGTGGTGCCAGCTTTGTCCAGCTACAAGGCAGCAGCCGAAATTGCATAGGACAGCAGTATTCATTCCTGTGCTGACTTCTGGAAGATGCAGCCTATTGCCTATTTTAAAATGCCCCAAACCATGCAGACGTACATAATGGTAAAATTTAACTTTATTTTAACATATACACATTCTCAAACCTACTCAATCCAATTCAGAGGCACCACTGGGTACAAGAAAGGAAACAGCCCTGGACAGGTTGCTAGTCAATTGAAAGGCACACCCACATTCACTCACACTGGCACCAATTTAAAGTTATCAATCTACCCATTTCCCACATCTTTGGGGATGTTTAAAGAAAGCCAGAGCAAAACCCACACAGACAAAGGGAAATGTGAAAAACACATACAGACTCCCCAGAGGCATGGGATTCAAACACAGGACAATGTATACGTGAGACAGTACTGCTAAGTCCTGTGCTACCATGCTGCCCCAAATTTTAATCATACTTACAGTGGTACCTCGGTATACGTCCTTAATCCGTTCTAGATCCTTTGACTTATACCAAACAGGACGTATACCAAACAAATTTTTCCCATAAGAAATAAAGGGAAAGTGATTAATCCGTTCCCATGAAAAAAAAATCCTATTGTTACTGGCATATTATACATTGATGTGGTTGTATAAAATAATTTAAACACTGCTTAATACTAAAATACATAAATACAAAAAAATGAAATGAAATAAATGAAAATTGAACCTCACTTTACTTTTTAATAACGTCTTTGTTTTTCACAATCGTAGATACCGTCGTTCTCGGCATACGGTATGCAGCAGCCAAGTCGTGGATACTCATACCACCTTCATACTTTTCAACAATCAATTCAAATTTATGTGAAAAAAACACAAAATCACGTGAAAATTCACATAGAGTTATAGCGCGGGTTGTTCACTGAATGCTAGCAACTGGCGTACTGGCGCTTGTGGGCAGTCGTGGCTTTGTCTCGAGAGAGGTAAACAAGGGTAGCACGCTGTGTTCTAGCACGTGAGTCATATTCCAAACAAAGGTCGTATAGCAAGCTGGACTTATTCCAAAGCGGACATATACCAGGGTACCACTGTATTATTATTTAACATTTATCATTTTAATTTTATAACAACATTTATTCAGGTTCTGAAGTAAAATACAAATTAAATTACAATTCTTGATGGCCTGTTATTTTAACACTGAGGAATTAGGCTTACGTCCATTGTGACGGTAGTGGAACCGTCACCGGGTCTTTTGTCTGTGAGGGGAGCCGGAAGAACCAGAAGCAACCGCTATTTAACAAAATAAAGTACAGTAAAGAGTTGAGAGGTGCAGTGTTTGTAAAGTGAAGATTCCCCCTAAGACACTTAATGTTGGCACATCTTTCCAATATATATCAGATTTATTTTTTTTTTTTGATTTTCGATAATGCCCTCACTTACCGGCTTGGTGGAATTCTCTTCTTAAGCGGACTAGCTGTGTTAGTGGTCAGATTTATACTTCATGCAACGCGACGCATGCTCCAGCGGACAGTAATGCTACGCAAACGTTTAACTGTTCATACTTGTGTGCGTACTTTATGTAAATCTGGAAGATTCCACCAGGTTGCTGTGCAAGATATCATCACGATAAGAAAACGTTCGACTTCACTGTGTTGTGAATTGCCTGAAACATCCATTAAATTCCAAGGACTCCTTGCCACGATATCTTCTGAAATGGATGTTTAATGATTAAATCCATCAATCCAGAGATGTGCCCATTCCAGCAAGCACTGGGCACAAGTCAGAAACAATCCTTGGTCGGAGCTTCAGCTCATCGCAAGGTGAATACAAGCACTCACGTACACTGTCGTCATTTTAGCGTCACCAAATCCCCAAATCTTTGGAAGGAAACTCGAGCACACTGTGGAAACCCAGCAGGAAAACGTAAACTCCAGGTAGGGAACACCAGGGCCATGACTCCCTACCGCGAGCTAGCAGTGCTACCGCCCTGCCACCTTGTCACCCCCATATGTGTAATTATTAACAGTATTCATTATTTAAACAAAATTAACAATCTATCTGTAAAATGTAACATATAAAGTTTAATGCATTTCATCATTAAAGTGATATCAAGTATAAATCTAAGGATTCTAAATATGAAGAGACCTGGAATATCATAAATTTTATTTATTCGGTGTGGCGATTGCTGCTTGCCACTGCTGTCAGTTCAGGAGGAAGCCCCAGAAGAACGTAACCATTAACAGTTGGGTCGGTTTTAAGTAGATGTTTACGACGGCCTACTTTAATGATAAACTATGAGATGAAAGTGGACATTCACCAACTCTACTCCTTGTATGCTCACCATTCCACTGACCTCACTCTCATTCACACACATGTATTCTGTCTTGGTGGTCCTACTGACCTTCATTCCTCTCCTCTCTAGAGCATATCTCCACCTCTCCAGGGTCTCCTCAACCTGCTTCCTACTATCGCTGCAGGTCACAATGTCATCAACAAACATCATAGTCCACGGGGACTCCTGTCTAATCTCGTCTGTCAACCTGTCCATCACCATTGCAAACAAGAAAGGGCTCAGAGCCGATCCCTGATGTAATCCCATCTCCACATCAAATGCATTCTTCACTCCTACCGCAGACCTCACCACGGTCACACTTCCCTTGTACATATCCTGTACAATTCTTAGTACTTCTCTGACACTCCCGACTTCTTCATACAATACCACAGCTCCTCTCGAGGCACCCTGTCATATGCTTTCTCTGTTTCATGACATCCATATGAGGTTTGTTTAATGTTTATATTCCTAAAATCCTGAAATGGATTAGCAGGTTCAAATAAAGAATATGCGATGTTCTGGTTAAAAAATAAAAAAGGAAAGGTACTGAAAACACATTTGGCCCTCCACATGGATCTTCCCGTCTGGGTAAAGAACCTTCCTTTTTCTTGGTCGGGATACCCATCCATCCACCTGGGGTCTCCCGTCCAGGTAAGGAACCTTCCCCTCTCCTGATCAGGATGCCCATCTATCCAGTACGGCACTTACAACATAGAATTAAATGTTGCACATTTCTGTAATAAATATTTAAATTCATGCTAAAAATTTGGTGCTATTTGCTTACTTTTTTTTTTTTTACCTAATGTTAAGTTTGAAGTGATAAAATTCAGAGTGGCACATACTGTACTTTTTCACAGCTTTGCAACTAGAGCTTTTATTATTTTTTTCCAAAGATTAAATGACAGGGAAAAATAACGTATGAAAGAGCTTTAGCAACACACATTCAAATGCAGAGTTTTTTTTGTTCCAAAGGTGTCCGTCGTCCTCGGCCCTGAACAGCAAGCTGGCGTGTGAATGACTAGCTTAAGGGATTGTTTTAATGCATAAATGGCAGTCGAAAGGTTTGCCTGAAGCACGGCAAGCGTCTGAGTGTTTGTGCTTATCGTTGTTGCCTTTGGGCTCTCTTCAATATGTTAGAAACATTTACCCAGTGCGATATTCAGAGGAAAATTCCAAGTACCTAAAGGGAAAGCACTTGTATTAATGTAATGTGAAGCGGTCACTGAGGAGTAATTGTTTGAACAAAATTACATTCACCACTTAGTGACCAGACTGTCGACCTCATGTTAAGTATAGTTCAGGAGGGTCTTTCCAGTCATTCTTCTAAAGTGCTTGAAACATCCCTGTGACTGAAACATGTCAAAGCTGTTAGGAAATAAAGAACAAATATCACAAGAAACAAAATCAAGTGTTAATGCTCATCATGGTATCTTCCAACAATCACCCAACTTAGATTTAATAAGTGAGACTGAATGGCTGTAATTGCCACATTTAGGGGCAATGGCACCACTAGGATGGCACAAAGCAGGATAAAGTCCAACATAAGTACAAACATGGACAAACTGGCTGGAGAAGGACTCAAGAACTGATAGATAGTAGGCAGTGGTGGCTCTGTGGCTAAGAATTTGTGCTGGCATCCCGAAGTTTGCCAGTTCAAATCTCGCTACTGCCAGAAGGGGTCCTATTCTGTTGGGCCCATGAGCAAGGCCCTTAACCTGAAAATTGCATTGTGGTTTCTTTACAATAGCTGACCTTGTTCTCTGACCCCCAAAGGGCATAAGAAAAGACAATTTCCCCTTGGGGATTATCGAAGTATATCAAATCACAAAAAAAAAAAATTCCCACTATGGATGGTGGTGCCTCAAAACAGTAATGGAAAGGGGCCATAGTACAAGTAGGAGAGAACCGCAGCCTAAGTAGCAGCAGGTATTACTCCAGCAAAATGCTACAGGGACATCAAGGTAAGGCTACGTCACAAAAGACAACTCTTCCAGCGATTTTCAGTTATGGCCTTCATTTACATAATCTTAATGAGTTGGCGGTGCGTCCCTTTGAAACTGATCTCATAATGCCACAGAGCCAGCAATTCAGTTCAACTAATCAGCGACTTGCTCCGTTACAACCTTGCATTTAGTCTTAGGGGCGAGGTCTGTGTCCATGACAGCTGACAACCAATGAATTCTCATCTGGAAGTACAAAGCATAGAAGGCAGCAGCGAGAAATAAGGAACAAGGGGGCTTTGTCACGGGACCTCCGAAAACAGAAAAGAAGCTCATCTGTCTGAGGTCTCGTGTTTTACGTACCACAACAGGATGGGGAAAAAAAAGGGGCTGAGATTGTGAATGAACTTGCCGTACCTGTTCACCCATCATAGAGCATACAGTGCCAGCTCTGTCAGTCAGCAAGGTATGGCCTGTCGGAAAAAGCGGAGACCTTGACTGTGCTGGACGGTTGGCACGAAATCGCTAAATGTTATATAGTCAGTGGCTCCCAGTTGTTACATTGACATGATCTGGTGACGAGATCAGTGACTGCGGTCATCAAACCAGACATACCCAATGACAAGAAGTCACATAATGTGATATTAGTTTAAACATACAATAGGGTCACCTGACCTCTTTTTTTAGCGAGTGATGACAAGAAGGGAAACCAAGAGTTTGTACTGTAAGTTTCTGCTGTAAATTTCACATTTTTTCTGGTATTTCAATATTTCATAATATTGTTTTTATTTACATATATTATTATTAATAATAATAATAATAATAACCATTTACATGTTTCATGATCGAAGGCATAGGCACCATGGCTGCTGTCCTTTTCAGCCAAGGTCTGTTCACTAGTGTGTGTTTATTTAACTTCTCTGCATCTTCTTGCTTTGTAGTAAAATATTATTTTCAGGTATTTATGTATTTTTGTTTAAACTGTTCTGTTTATTTATTATTCAGTATCCATGTTTAACATGTTATCCTGTGTCCCTTGTGTTTTGTGGGTGGAACCCCCCAAGAGGAAGGGCCATCCAGATGTCACGATTGAAGGACCACCCTCAACCTTTAAATTGCGAGGCTGAGGAGCTGATCCATCTGTAATTTGTTGTTTTTTGGAGTGTGCAAACAATTACAATACAATACAATTTATTTTTGTATAGCCCAAAAATCACACAATCTGCTATAAATCACATCCCCTCTATATAATCTTGGTAAGGGGCCAGATACAACTAAATTCCGACGTTTTCTTTTAGCTTTGGTGCATAGAGTGATGAAGTTCCTCTTTAATACCGCAGATTGCTGTAAATGAATATCATTAGTGCCGACATGCAGCAATAAGGTAGATACTTCATCGTCGGCGACACGGTCCAATGCGGCCTCTATGCCAGAAATCTTGGCCCCTGCGAGGCATTTAACATTAACTGGTGGTTTAACATAGTTTGGAATTCTAACATTCCGCACTATGGAATCACCAATTATGAGCACTTTCTTATTCTCAGTTTCCACAGGCACGCTGCGGAGTGCTGAGAATCTGTTCTAGGTCCGAATTGGTGACCTGGGTGCCGGAAGACTAAATTTTGGCTTCTTAGACCCCATGCTGCTGACTTTGGCCACAAACTGACTACAGTGGGACCTGGAGAGACTGAAGCCAAATCAGAAGTGGCTGAATTGTCTAAACAAACCAAGTCGATCCAATTTTCGGTTTGCCTAATTGCTATCAGGTTCCTAACACGGTCCTCCAATTCACATATTTTCCCGATCAACTCTAAATTAACTAAACACTTTTGGCAGGTGAAGCTGTCTACACTGTCGGCCGGAAAACCTGAACTGTACATGCTGCAGGACACACATCATATCAACGTGCCCTCAACGGGCAGAGAGCAGATAGAACTTGCGTTTAGTGTTGATATCATCTTCTCCGTTTTTGTAGAAACTTCGGTGCTTCGGTGCTTTCTGCGTTCGGCTGAATCACTAAGAGACTGTCGGCTTTAAGTTTCCACAACCCGCTGGGCGATTGGCTTTGATTTCTCACTGCCGGTTATTTCTCCTGGTCAGCTGCTGGCTTTACTTCAGTTGAACTTGCTTGGGTGTTTGCAAAGGGCTACGTGCCTGTGGGAGACGCCACTGCTCTGTACTTCTGCTCGCTGCTCCGCTCTGTAAGTATCGATTTTCTGATTTATGGATTTTTTTGCTTTTGTTTCTAGATTGTGTATTAGGATTCCGAATTAGGACTTGTTTCCTGTGAGTTGACTTTTTATTACTTCTTTTGATATTTCTTAGTATTTTTAAGCTGTAAAGATTCTTTGTGGACTTCCTTCTCGAAGCAACGGCTTTTACAGTTTCCCTTTATTTGAGATGTATTTTAATATATTTTAGGATATTTAAAGTAACTTGAAATGTAATTGTTCCTCATTTTTGGGGCTTCGATGGGACAAAGCCTGCCAGTGGGGTTTCGGCTCAGGCTGTCTAAGATGAGGCCTATCTTCAGACAGGGCAATGAAGACTCTAGCTTGAATTTGAAGATCTTTCTGATGCCTTACATTCTTTTGCTAGTTTTTGTGCACTGATTCATAACAGTTGCCAGGCACATGACATTGCAGCACATTGCCCATGATGCTATGAGATGACAGCTCTACTGCTTCACAGTAAAGAAATGATAGGTTTGCTTCCCGGGTCATCCCTTTGTGGTAGAGCTTTGAGTAGTGAGAAAAGTCTATATAAATGTAATGAATCATTATTATTGTATCAACATGAACCCCTAAATACTTTTCACAGGCTGCATCCTGCAGCTCAGTGTGCTCTATATCTATATGTGTTTAAAATTGATGTTCCTTTTGCCCACATGTAGCACTTTGTACTTTTCTACATTAAACTGCATTTTATCTATTATATAGTGCCTTTCATATCTATCTATCTGTCTATCTATCTACAACAACAACAACATTTATTTATATAGCACATTTTCATGCAAAAAGAAATAATTTCTATAAGAAATGTGACAAACGAGTGGAGACCATTCAGTCCGTCAAGCCCATTTGTTTAGCTAATAGTTAAGCTGTCCCAGTATCCCATTCAGATCCTTCCTTTAAAGGTTGTCAGGGCTTCTACTTCACCTCCATGTCTCAGTTGTCTGGTCCAGAGTTCCACAACTCTTTGCGTAAAAAAGTGCTTCCTGGCTTCAGTTTTAAGCGCACTTCCCCTTATTCCACTGACGTCCTTGAATATGTAATTCACCCTTAAGCTGAGAGAATGTTTATCGATGCCTTTAAGGATTTTAAATACCTGGATGAGGTCCCCACGCAGTCTCCTCTATTCAACTCTAAACAGATTTAATTGTCTGAGTCTCTGAGTAGAATGCCTCCTTAAGTCCCATGATGCACTTGGCTGCTCTCCTCTACACAGCTTCAAGCATCAGCTGATGTGAGGGTCCCTAACTTTCAGAACATATTAAGTTTAATCGTCACTCTAGCTGTGGTTAAAACATGCAAAAAAATTCTTTGCTGTGATTTTTTTTGAGTTTCCCATAATTCTAATTAGTTAATGGACAAATATTTTAAGCATAATCTACAGCATGTACTTAAATTTCAAGTAGAATGGCAGCCTGTGAGAATGGTAGCCTGTATAATGTCTACGTCTAGTGCTTTTATTATGTTTCAGGAGACATCACAGTTGAAGAGCAGAAGCAAATGACTAAAGGTCACCAAAGGCAGACTTTAAATCTTAGCCTGGCCTGTCACTCAGTATACTTTCTCCATTAGCACAGCTAACGCAGCTTTAATTAAGATCACATGAGACGAGCCTAAGATGACACGGCAAGACATCAGATGTGAAAAATGACAAGCAGCTGCCTTTCTTAGCAGATGGAAGCTTTCTTTCTTATGTTTTTCTTTTTCGGTCCCTAATTATGCATTTCTAAATCAGAAAATTGTATATGTTAATGCAGATTTTATGCAAACCTTATAAAATTTTTCAAAGATTCATCTGTTAAGTGAAATCAGTATACGGTTTTAATATAAAATGCCAAATGTTTTGTGAATACATTTATATAATTGTCATGGCTATTTAGATAAATTTATGAAAGGTTTTCATTTAACACCAAAGTAGAGACACATTAAAAGGAAAAGTTCATTCTTTTCTGACTTTTTTGCATATGGTGTTTATTGATTTGGAGAAGGCTTATGATAGGATGCCATGTCAAGAGGTCTGGAGGTGCATGATGGAGACAGGAGTACCAGAGAACAAATTGCCGGGACCACTATAGTAGTGCTGGATAGGCCAATCCTTCATGGCATGGATTCCACAAGATGTTGGAAATATTCCTTTGAGATTGTGCTCCATGTTGACACAATTGCATCACACAGTTTTTGCAGATTTTTTTTAGCTATAAGTTCATCTCCCATTCTACCACATTCCAAAGTTGTTCTATTATGTTCTAAGGTGTTCTTCTCAGTACTCAAATGTGGCACTTGGTGCCACTGCCCACCTGCCAAGTTGTTTTGTCTGCCTAAGGTAAAGTCCTCTTTGATGGAGGATCGCAGGAGTCATTGGGTAGAGGGGTTCTTTCATCGACTTTGCTGGCCCAGCGCTGTCTCAGCTGTGGAATGGCCAATAGGGGGAGGCAGCTTGATGGCCAAGATTTCCAGGACTCTGAACAAATCCAAATCTTACCTCTCTATTATCCTTCTATATAAAAGCGGTCGGGATTGTCCTTCCGTCCCGTGAATGCTACGCAGGCGCGGAGTTTCACACACGCCCCGTCCATTTTGCAATGCACGATGGGATTTGTAGTTTCGTTTTTCCAGGTAAAAGATGATTTTCTACTCCAGACTGTGCAATATTTTCTTCTTCTTTCTTACTATAAAAAAGCGGTCGGGATTGTCCTTCCGTCCCGTGAGTGGAAAGCGTAGCGGTATTCCGTTTATCACAGACTTACTACTTGCAGCTTGCGGTACGAAGCGACATGATGTGAGCAGAGTTATGGTGCTCCCATCGTTCCCTTGCTTTTGTGCGCGATGCGCTGGAAAAATAGACAAAATTATGTCTCTGGAAATAATTAATGTTGATGGAGTACAAATGCCTCACCGCAGAGTAAATATCAGAGGGGTTGAAAAGGGCGACCTCAATATAGAAAAAAAGTTTAAATTTCATCACAAAAATAACAGAAACTACGAGTATTAAAGTAATATCGCTCAAATGCAATATAACCAAATTAATGAGTTTGTATAAAATATCAAATTGATCTACATATTGAATTGCCTTAAGAAGTGGTCAACTTAAAAGTCGGTCGCCTTAAAAGGCGGGTCAGCCTAGTAATAAAAAAATCCTGCGACAAGACAAGACTTTTTGGGTGATGAGACAAGACTTTTTGGAAGATTTTTTCAAGTCGTGAGAGTTGACACCATGGCCATGAGATTTTTCAAGTCCCGCCCTCCTCTCAAACATTTTCAACCACGGCAATGTCACCTCTCATTCATGTGAATGCTTTTGTCAGACACACTTCCTGCTCTCTCAGCTCTGATAAATTTTAACGTTTTCCTCACTTTAAGATCCCAATTTAAAGAAGACGTCTTATGTCCAAATCTTATTGAAGAATTTCATCACAAAGGGCTATTAACAGAAAAAACGAGGACATGGGCAATCCTAGCACAAAGAAACAATTAAGTCAAACGAATTAACACCAAAAATGATGATTGGTTGCACGGCAAATTGTTTAAATGCGTATCAATGGACTATGCTGAAACAGTTGATGGTGCGGAAGATGAAAACATCAACTTACAATATCACGAAGAATATCTACAACCGTTAACACCGTCCAGTCTTCCACCACACGAATTACTGTAGAAAGAAGGATGTATCCAAGAAAGGTAACATAGTAAATCTTCCGCGGATAACATTACATAACATTACATAACAAGTGAGATCTTGATATGCCATTCATATTGAAACATTAACAGTTTCCCAGTAGAATAGCTTTGGCAAAGACAATTAACAAATCTCAGAGCCAAACATTCGAAAAAGTCTTTTTATTTAATAGAGAGAAAGAAACAAAATTTAATCACGGGCAGTTATACGTGGCGTTGTCATGATGAAAGTCCAAACACAGAATCAAAATTCAATGCGATATTGATGAAAACCTAATTCAGCAAATTGTTTTTACTGACGTTTTACAGTAAAAGTGTAAGTTTAAAAAGTAGTTTTGTGTTAATTTCAAAGCCAAACAAAATTAAATTGTATTACGCAATGAGTAACTCTAACACAACACGAAACATAATTTACTTTCAAATTATTGTTTTACTCTTTTTTAATATGGTTAATCACTTGCTGTAATGTAAAATAGTTCTATTATGCATATGTAACAATTCCCAGGAAAATAAAAGTCTGTTTAAATTGTACATCTGCACCCCCATGCACGAGCGACAGAACCACAAAGTGGCTAGCACGTAGCGCAGGCACGAGATTTGGCGAGCGAAGTGAGCAGGGGGCAAAGCCCCCTAATTATGTCATATCTACTGTTGAATTCTGCTCTGCACTTGTAATATTTCTATGGCATTATTATTTGGTATTGAGGATTACTTGTGTTCTGTTCTGTGTATTGTATTGTATTTACCCCTTTTTTTATTGACACCCACTGCACACCCAACCTACCTAGGGGTCTCTCTTTGAACTGCCTTTCCCAAGGTTTCTGCTTTTTCTTCCTTTTTTTTGGGGGGGGGG
>JANRMT010062834.1:49748134-49846022 GCA_026402145.1 Polypterus bichir lapradei
GGTTTCTTCCTTGTCTTCTTAGAGAGTCAAGGCTGGGGGGCTGTCAAAAGGTGTGAATTTGGGCTATACAAAAATAACTTGTATTGTATTGTATTATATTGAATTCATATCCGGTGATCTGAAAAGCCAATGAAGAACACTGAACTTGTCATGTTCATGAAACCAATTAGAGACAACTTCTACTTTGTGATATTCTGCATTATTATCATGTTGGAAGTAGCCATTAGCAGATAGGACAATTGTGGCCATGAAAAGATGCACATGGTGAGCTGCAATACTAAAGTGGGTTGTGATGTTCAAGCGATGATTGATTGGTATTAACAGGTCCAAAGTGTAACAAGAAAGCACTTACCACACCATTACACCACTACCACCGGGCTGGACTGTTAGTACAAGGCAGATTAGGCGCATGGATTCATGTTGTTGGAGCCAAATTCTAACTCTACCACGTGTCTCAGCAGGAATCAAGATTCATCAGACCTGGCTATGTTTTTCAGTTGTTAGCTGTCCAGTTCTGGTTTGCCTATGTCAGATGTTGGATATCTCTGGGTCCGCGGTTCTTGAGGCTGATCCTCCATTTAGCTGTGAACCACCCAATCTCACTGAGTTGAGGGTATGGAGGGCTGCAGGGATCTGTGGTATCCGGGGTGAACTTCAGGCTGGTGGTAAGGCTGTCCTCCTGGCATTGCAAATAATCTTTGCTTCCATTTGGGAGACGGGCATCATCCCAACTGACTGGAAAATGGGACTTGTCATCCCTATCTGGAAAGGGTGATCGCCTGAAATGTGGCAACTACAGGGGGGTAACACTGCTCTCAGTGTCGGGTAAGGTCCTTGCTAGGGTCGTCCTCAATAGGATCTGTGATTACTTGCTCACATACCAGCGACCAGCGCAGTCTGGTTTTACGCCGAAGAAGTCTGCCATCGACCACATTTTGGCACTGAGGATTCTCTTTGAGTACTGAGAAAAGCGCTATATAAATGTAATGAATTATTTTTACTATTATTATTCTCATGGAGCGCAAACGCGATTATCGACAGAGTTTCTTTGCAGACTTTGTCGATTTTCGTAAAGCGTTAGACTAAGTTGATCGAGCTGCCCTGTGGGGCACCCTGGGACTTCGTGGGATCCCCTTGAGGTTGCTGAATATCATGGTCGGCCTGTACACTGGCGCTGTGAGTGCTGTGCAGAGTGGAAGCAGAACGTCTTTGTTTTTCCCAGTTGATTCTGGGGTTCGTCAGGGGTCTGTTCTTGCTCCTACTCTGTTCAATGTTTTTATGGACTAGGTGTTGGGGAAGGTTGTGGGGTCCAGTGGCTGTGGGGCACCTGTTGGGGAAGAAAGATTCACTGATCTTGACTTTAATGACGATGCTGTGATCTTCGTGGAGTCAATGGAAGCTCTGATCGGGGCTCTTGAGAGACTGAGTGAGGAGTCTGAAGATCTGGGCTTGTGAGTGTCCTGATAAAAACCAAGATCAAGGCCTTTAATGACCTCTTGGGCACAACCATCAGCAGTGTGTCTTTCTGTGGAGACAGTATCGACCGCGTCGAGAGGTTTACTTACCTCAGCAGTGTGATCAACAATGATAGAGCACCGGGCCATAAGGCAAAAAGTGAGAACTAAGTGACTCATGGAACAAAACATCAAAATTTTGGTTCCATGGCAAGAAAACTCCTCAGACCTTAGTCCCATTTAGAACTTGTGCTCAATCCTCAAGAGGCGGGTGGACAAACAAAAACTCACCAATTCTGACAAACTCCAAGCATTGATGATGTAAGAATGGGCTGCCATCAGTCAGGATTTGGCCCAGAAGTTGATTGACAGCCTGCCAGGGCGAATTGCAGAGATCTTGAAAAAGAAAAGAAGGGCCAACAATGCAAATATTGACTCCTTTCATAAACTTAATGTAATTGTCAATAAAAGTCGTTGAAACTTATGAAATGCTTGTAATTTTACTTCAGTATACCATATAAACATCTGAAAAAAGATCTACAAACATTGAACCAGCAAACCTTGTGAAAATTAATATTCGTGTCATTCTCAAAAGTTTTGGCCACGACTGTAAAAGTGGAAAGTACTGTTTATCTAATATGTCTGTTATTTTAGAGTTTCGACCTTCTTAGGTCTGTGTCATATACCCAGGAGCCACTTCTTCTTTACCTCAGTATTTTATTTCTGTCATGTCAACGTTAGTTACCTACAACGTTCAAATTATACTCACTTCCAACTAAAACACCTTTGACTGGTTTTTGCCATGGAGAGGACATCAGAAACCTTAAAAGAATGTTTTGTCACGTGGGGTGCAAGGTAAAGGTGGATTCAGATCAGCCATTTGGGAAACATTGGTGAAATTGACCTACATAATCGAAGTTGAGGTCATGCCAAAAAGCTAAAGCGTAATACTTTGTTGTTCATTAGCCAAGAGGCAAAATCAGGGATGGACAAATATTAAAACACAGCCGGTAGCTATATTTTAAATCATTAAGACAATAAATCAGGCAAAATTGTCAGAAAAAAATGCAATCCCTTAGCTCAAAATGCTAAAGACTCTCACAGACATCAATTGTGTGCAGTGAAAAAGCTCACACTGAGACGTGTGCTCCTGTTTCATTACTTGCCACCCTGTCACATTATTGATGTTACTAAGCAACACAACATGGGCAGGGTCAGAGAAAGGCAGCATGTGGGCGGAGTCCAGAAGAGGTGCTGGTGATCCCAAGTACCAGCCTATCACATCTGGCTTTAAAGTGCTGAGTTGCATAAGGACATACCAAGTCCATGGCAAGAGAAGTGTGCTCATTTTCCATGGGCGACAGTCAAGAATCATTATGCCCATTTTTCGTTTCCATTATGGGAGGTCTGGAACTTCCTGCGTAAATATTGGCCTTTCCTTTTAAGTGGGTCAGCTACTGAAAGAAACTCAAAGCACATAGATCTGTCTGTATTATTTATGGTAAAGGCTTCCAAATAATGAACTATATAGTACCTATAGATGGTGTGGCAAGATATGTTTAATATTTGATTGGTATTTTCGTCTCATTCTAAATGATAAAAACATCTGCAATCAGTGGCTACGGGTTTTCATTTCAGCCAGTGTCCTAATTAGAACTCAGTCCTTGCTGATGATGATAGTTTGTGTTTAAATCTAGGCCTTGTTAGAGCTTTCATTCATCAAATACAAATTTTAGTTACTTTGCAGATCAGAGGTCCTCAGTTACAGTTCTGCAGGTCTGCTATGGCTGCAGGTTTTCACTTTAACCGATTTTTTAATTAGAACCCTTTTATTTACTACTACAGCAGTATGTTTTTTGGGCTTAATTTTAGTTCTCTTGCCTGTCAGAACCGTTAATTGCCTATTTTAGCAGGTGCATTTATGTTTTAATTGTTGCCTGTTTTCTTAATCAGACATTAGTTAATAATGAGATGCAGAAAACCAATAAACCAGCAGCTCTCCAGCTAACGTGCTTACCATGAAGTATCTGTGATAAAAATGTTTAGAAATGAATGAGAGGGGAATTGGAAAGACCATTAAGTTTAAATCTATTCTGGACCACAAAACACATGGATAATGTTCTCACAGAAGGAAACTCTACAGTGCAATTAAAATTGCTCTTGGATGAATGCAAGCATTAACAAGCCAAACAGTTTAATACGAAGTTTCATTATCAGCAAGGACTGCTTTCTAATTAGGAACCAAGGTGGAATAAAAACCTGCAGCCACTGCGGCCCTCCAGGACCGTGATTGAGGACTCCTGGTCTAAGGTTACGATTTGGAGTGTAAGGTGAGCGACAATCCAAAATACACGACAAAGTGAGGTTATTGAAGGCTATGTAAACCATAAGCAAAATTTTAAAGTCAATTCTAAATGACACAGGTAACCAGTGTAGTGACATCAGAGCTGGTGTGATGGGCTCAGATTTTCTTTTCCTAGTTAAGATTCTAGCAGCTGCATTCTGCACTCGCTGCAATCGATTGGGTGGTTCTGAGAGGAGTGGGTTATCCAATGGGATAATGTGTGGCCATAAAACCGTCAACAGAGTTAACACCAGTTTCATTGGCGGCCAACAGATAAAAACAAAGGGAGGAAGAGATGGAGACGTCAAATGTCATAAAACCCCACAGTTTTACTCCAGGTAAGCATCCTTGGATTTCTGTTTCATTAATATGCATAATTATAGTAAGATTTTTGTAGAAACGTTGAACATAATCATTAGCATTAATTTAAGACCAAACATGGCTCTGAAGATATTACACGTCGTATGAATTCTTAAGTTAATGCCAATGATCTGTTACGATGGTGCAGTGGCAGCACTATTGCATCGCATTAACGAGACCAGGGATCACTCCTTGGGTCCTCCCTGCGTGGAGTTTGCATGTTCTCCCCATGTCCATCTGAGTTTCCTACCACAGTCCAAAGATATGACACCACTAAATTGTGTTCACCCTGCCAAGGGTTTGCTCCTGCCTTGCACCCTATGCTAGGTGGGATAGGCTCCAGCACCACCATGACCCAATTCAGGACTAAGCATGTTAGAAAATGACCCCCAAGACATACAGTGTAAGACTGATTTGATGAGGTGACAGAAGACTTTTAACAGCAGCGCTCATGGGAAAAAAAGCCCACCCTTTCCTGAAACCAAACATTTCACACAACAAGATAACATGATCTCTCTCATCACTGTAGACAAAAAGCAGTTTATTGCTCATGTGGGTGTTAATTTCCTTATGCCACATGCTCCAGTTTCCTACACGGTGTTATATCTTATGACCAAATAATGATCCTTTTTTAATTTTATTAATTATATGAATCAAATTACAATTAATGAGACACAGAATGAACTAGAATGCAGTCAAGATTACTTCACATACTTTGATGCTCCTTATGGAGTCAAATCAATATTCCATCCATTATCCTAAATGTAGATCCTGGTATTTCTGCACGCTTAGAGATTCACATGTTAAATTTGTTTTGGCTCAGTTCAGATATTCACTGATAGACACAGAGGTGTCCTTTAGATGCCAGAATATGGCATCTATGGCTACAATTTTTCTGAGATTAAAAAAATAACACACTATACTTACAGAAAAAAAATATTTAAAGAAAAAGTTAGAAGTTTTACCATGCACATAATCACTGCAAACCGTGTTGTCGATTAACACAATATGATTCATTCAAATGAAGTGATCCTTCCTCTTAAACCGTTTGCCTATTATTTCATTTCATGACTCAAGGATTTATTTAAAATTCCTATTTGTCTGCTTCAAAGCCTCTTCACTACCACTTAGACAAAAGGAACAAAATAAGCTCTTCAGGCAACTGCACAAAAACTTCTCAGACTTGTCGGAATTAAGGAATTCATTATGTTAGCACGCATTTCTGCCGCCTCTCCAGAAGGTGACTCCTGTGTCAGCCAGCCATCCTCCTCTTCTATACACCAGGGCTCAATTAGCACTTGTCTGAAGGTTAACGTGACTCACATAGTATGGATGCTTAAAGTGAATGTTCAAAGTTGATAAACTCTATTTCTCTTAAGTCAATGTAATCTTTTCACATCTTTAGACATTCTTCAAACAGAATAATTGGACACTTTCTGGTGTATTTAATGTGGTGAATAGTTAAGAAAAATGACATCCTTTATTGGCTAACTAAAAAGATTGTAATATGCAAGCTTCCGAGGCAACTCAGGCCCCTTCTTCAGGCAAGATCTTTCAAGTTTCTCCAACAGTCTATGTCACTCGATCAACTTCCTTTTGTTGTTTATACCACTGTTCAAACCAACAAATAGTACGTTTTTCCTTGCCTCCACTTGTCATTCACTGAAATTCTTCTATTATCCCCCGTGCTTTTGCCATTGTCTTTTCACAGAATGCTGAGCATAAGGGTTATTTATATTGATCTGCATACTCAAAGAGGCGTAATTCTGGGAGGAGCTGGGGAGTGGCAGCAGGTGCATGCATGTGTGTTACTTTTCATGCTGACCAGGATTTATGGAGCAGAAGAATGTGGAAGTTGGCGTACGCATAGATTCATGCATCTGGATTTTTTTGTGCATAAGCACATTTCCGCTTTTATCCGTACGCCATGTTATAGTGCAAATTCTATGCATGGCATTATGCATGAGGCCCTAGGAGTGCTTCTGGGTGTCTTATAAAAGAAGCCGGGCGCCACTACTCGGACAGCCAGAGTCGGGAGGAGATGGACGTAGCGTGTGAGGAGGACTGGAGGTGGAGAGAGAGAAAGAGAGAGAGAGAGAGGGAGACAGGGAGAAAAGGACTGTGTATTGCACTGTTTGGTACTTCTTACTGTGCTGTGCTTTGGGGAGCAAGAAAAGAGCACTCCAAGTGTGCAAATAAAAGTGTGCTGTGTGCTGCATTTGTGACTCTGTCTGCCTGCCTGTCTGTGTCAGGGTTGGGGCAGCAAGTGCATCCCAGTATTCCACTATATATATATATATATATATGTGAGGATTATAGTGATTGAGATCCGAGTGCAGCCATGCAACGGGTGACACCTCAGCACCACACTGAACAGTGTGAGGTTTTTTACCTGCCACCAACCTGCAGGTTAGAAGACCTGGATGCAGATTAACATCATACCCAGGATGGAACAATTGCAGGTTAAGGGTCTTGATCAGGGGCCCAATATATAGATATATATATATATATATATATATATATATATATATATATATATGTTTGTGTGTGTGTATATATATATATATATATAGTCACACTCTCGTGATTAGGGGGCAGCCAACAGAGCACGAAAATATGCGGGAATGGGATACAGGACAGCGTATTAATGCTTTTCTCTCTTCTTTACCAGAAAACCTGAAGATACAAGGTCCAAAAATGTGTAAAAGGACGTGCGAAGACAACCTCCCGATAACAAAAACCAATGCACTTCTGCATTGCTTAAAGTCCTTTCATGATGATTTCATCTCCAGTCCCTTGCTGATGTCTTCACTTCCGGCTCCCGTGATGATGTCGCACCCATCCCACTCCGTTTACGTCACCCTCATTTCCTCTGTATCTGTAATCCTTCCACTTCTGACACTATAAAACCTCCCTCTGTCAGCTATTCATTGTCCTTTGTGCAGTTTGTATGCCAATGACCAGCAGCTCAGAGTTGTTTTCACTGCATAAGTTGCTTACAGTATATGGGGACAGTTCCCCAACCCTTATTCTGTTTCTCTCTGTATTTTGTCCTTCACTATATATATATAAATATATATATATATATATATATATATTTACTTACTAACTTCATTAATCACTCTGGGATAAATATTACCTGGTCCCGTGATTTGTTAGATTTCAGCCTATTTAATCTAAGCAACACTTCTCCCTCTAAAATTTACAAATAATTAAGCATCTCCTTCAAAATCCCTGTTATTTTACAAAGATGATCAACTTCTTTGCATGAATAAACTTTGTTGAAAACATTTGTAAAGCAAGTTTTCTATTAACATTTTGATGTTCTGTTAATCTGAAGATATATTAAATTTATTTTGTAGATACAGTATATTAAGAATAGGGGTAGATAATGATTCGGTTGTAATGGGGTATTGTTGTTTTAAAAAAGGTACTGGGTTGCAGGGGTTAATGAGAGCTAGGAAGTATTGAAAGTTTGTGTGTGGACTGATAAATCTGTGGAAGCACATGGTTTTCTCAATGTGTCTGTCGTAAAGTTTCATGTTATTACTGTGGAAATATATAACTTTGAAAATAAATGTTTGATTTACAGAACAACAGAGTGGATGAACGTGGAATGCCAAGAACTAGACACGTGTAGCTTCTTGCCACACAATATTTTGCACCTACAGCATTTTCTATTTCATTGTCTGCCTATTCTAGCACTCTTTTACCAAATCTAATCCCTTCGCCTTCTTCTTGACCATATTTTAACTTCTAAAATGCTGAAAGAATCTCTTTGGGTCATCTTTCGTGTTTTTTTTTTTTTTTGCATCACTTGTGGGCACAGGGAGATCATGAAAACTGAGCATGGTGACTTGGCTAGGATTTGAACACAGGACTACTGTTCCTTTATCAGTCTACTTCTAGGTAGGTAAAAATCAACACTTTGTTCTATATTTTTTAGTATAACGTGCATGTACTCTACTGCACTCTTTTCTTCAACTCCCAAGGTGTAATGTTTGGAATTTTTTCAGCCACTTAACAAAATAATGTCCTTTGTGACATTCAGCCATATTTGTTTTAGTCTGATGCTCACACAGCCTCATTACTTTTGATGTGCACTTTACCACATGGTAGCTTGATTGCTTTCTTTATAGAGAGTGCACCAATAAAAAAGGGGAAAAAAACGCTGAAAAAAAACAAGAAAAATATTGTGACACACTATAACTTACGCATCATGCACACCGGTGTGCATTTTCATGGCAGGTCATGCTATCTGTATGGCAGGCAGCAAAATAACCTAAACGACACATCAATCGAACCAAGCTGCTGCCGACAGGTTTTAGACTAAATTGTCAACATTTGTCCTCGAAATCCCTGAGATATATAGATATTTGACATTTGTGAACTGTAAAAATATACCATTCTTTTGCTCTGCATTTTTTTTCTTGCATTTATTGTCTTTTTCTGTCAAATTGTAACAAGGCTTTTTGAGTGAGCATCCATATTTTTTATGTCCTGCAACACTGCTAGATAACAGCTGCCTCCCGCCTGCGCTTCTTATTTCCGTGTAGCAAGGACGGTTAAAGATGTCTGCTTACTTTTAACACAACTTTCAACAAGTTTCTGGACAGAAATTAGTTACATCTTCAAATCAGTAGTTCTGAAAAATATATACCTGCCACCAGTGATTCATACCCGAGGGTGGGCATAGGTTTACCTGAGAATTGGATGTGATTGGGTTAAAATAAAAGAATAGCAGTGTAGCCTGTAGCTGAGATGCATTTAACAATAATAATAATAATCTTTACATTTATAAAGCACTTTTCTCATTACTCAAAACACTTCAATCACCACCAATATGTAGCACAAACCAGGATGATGTAACGGCAGCCATTTTTGCAGCAATACGCTCACCTCACATTAGCTGTTAGATGGTGAATTGGTGAGACAGACAGCCAATTAGAGACAGAGAATGATTAGAATGACTAGGCCATGGTGGGCAATTTTAGACTTGGACAGCGGAATACACCCTGCTCTATACGAAGGATGCCCAGGGGATTTTTAATAAGCACAAAGAGTCAGGACGTCAGTTTGACGTCTTTTCCAAAGGCCGGCACCATTTTTACAGTACAGTGTCCCCGTCACTACACTGGGGGCATTGGGATCCACATTCAGACCACAGGGTAAGTATCCCTCCTGCTAGCCTCACCAACACGTCTTCCAGCAGAAACCCTAGCTTTTCCTAGATGGTCTCCCATCCAAACACTGGCCAGGCCTGACCATGCTTAGCTTCATACAGAGGACAATCATCTTGCTTTTTGGGAAACTGTGCAAACATTTTTCCCTTGCCTATACAAACTCGAGATGGCAGTTCTTTGTATCCCCACAACAAGTGTGAGCAGTGAGCCGCATTTTAGCACAGCAGGTTGAGTCAACACACGACCGACTGAATCATACAATGGTTAGGGTTGGGGTAGGGGATATTGCTTTACAGCTGTGCAGGGGTACTGTAGCTGCCAAAATAAGGTAAAACACGTGTGTAAAGAAATCTCACAGTCCAAGAGTTCGTTTTGAAAATATTTAGTGAAAGTTAAAAGAGAATAATCCACAAAAGAATAAAAGAAAAAATAGTTACACACGTAGAATAAAAGGCAAAAAAAGGGAAAAATGTATCTTGTCTTAAACTTAGCTTTTCTTGAGAAACTTTAGTTATTTCTGTACTTAAAAGTTCTTTAGTTTTTGTTCTCTACTTAAAGATTCTTAAATTCTTATATATTTAAAGATTCTTAGCTTCTTCTTCTGTATGCTTTAAGCATACGGCAGAGCACGTGAATTAAGTGCTATTTTCTTACATATTTACTTCACACACTCAAAAGTCCTGTAAGCCGATTGGCACATAGGCATGTGCCCAGGCATGGTTTAAAACCATATGCCTTCCATTCCTTACTCAAGGCAAAACTGTCACTAACTGAAGATTATTGTTTTAGTCAAAGCTGTTAGAAATGGCAGGAAAATAAAAACACAATTCTATTCACGGGGATTATAGGAACCTCCCATATTTTATGCATTATCATCTAGTAAAATATTCATGAATTTTATAGAACTAGGAAAATGACTATTACAGGTACATTGAACTAAAATTTAAAATATTATATATAATAAGGTTCATTTTCTTGTCCAGGAAAACTTAAACCCTACTTCTCATTCAGCCCATCAGGAAAAAAGGTATTGAGTTGTTTCATCCATTCTCTTTTCTTAACCTTGTTGTCTTATTCCAAAATGTCTCATGAGCTAACCCAAACATGACAGGATTACGATTATTTTGTGCAAAATGTTTAATGCAGTTTGTTTCTGTTGTGATTCTATTAAACATCGGGTGTTGAATAAACCTAGCTATGAGAGAGTTTTCAGTGTCCCCAATGTATAATAACTTACATTCCAAACACCGAATCGCATATATACAATTTTGAGATTGCAGGGTTAGGGGTAGGGTAGGGGATAAGTGTCTTGCAGCAGCGCTCTGACACACGTAGTCTCTTCTGTAAAAATTACTTTTTACTATCAATAATCATCCTCCATTTTGTCTACTAGAGAAACCTATACACTTATTTATCTTTCATTTCTTAATTTTAATACATAATTATAATCTTTGCGAGTACTACTGTTAATCTGTATCTAATTCAATAGAACAAATCACTAAGATGCCCCCTATTGATTACATCTTAAAAATACAGTTTAAAACCCCTTTAAAATCATAAATTATGTTAATTATTAAAATCAGTATCTTTTAGGGTTAAAATTATGGTTAAAATTAGAGCCCCAAGGAGAGTATATTTAGCCTCAGGACCCCAATCGCCGATCTTAACATTAGGGTTCAAATTTTACTGACTTTAAGTTCAGTCTTGTGGTTGGGGTAGGCGATAGAGAAATATTTAACATTAGGGTTTTACAATAGGGTTAGAAGATTTAATCTTTTCTAACCAATATCCCACTAATGCCTGTATTGATTTGTTTGTAAGGAAATTACTTTCTCTTGTGCTCCTGTTTAAAGGTATAGTAGGATTAAGTAAAATACCTGAAGTCAAAGATTCGGTTTAAAAATTCTATTCATTCCTTTCTCAATAGATTTGAAGGTGCTGGTACTTGTGCCAAATAGAAATGTGAATTTGGAAAATAATTTAAAAATGTTTCTAACATTTCATCCAACGGAATGTTATCCAATTGTGGAAACGTTACATCCAGCATTCCAACTTGTATTATAAAAGTAAATGAAGTACTACATACATATTCTGATCTAAAAGTCAGTTGTTATGTTGTACAATCTTTAAATCTCTAATTACTTCTAGTTGAACACCTTCTCAGTTACAGGGACCTATTTCCCATAAATTTTGATCTGTCAAGACAACACAAAGCTCAGAAAATGACAGACACCAGTCATTTATAAAATAACAAGAATTAGGGTTAGGTCTAGGGCAGGGGATAATGACATAAAGGCGTGCTCTGGCATACTTGGCTCCCTATTTAGAATATAAATATTTTTTGTTCAATTCAACCCAACACTAATATACAGATCCCTAATTCTCTTAAAAAGTGAATAAAAGATTTTTTTCTTATTATAAATAACTAGCAAAATACCCGCGCTTCGCAGCGGAGAAGTAGTGTGTTAAAGAAGTTATGAAAAAGAAAAGGAAACATTTTAAAAATAACGTTACATGATTGTCAATGTAATTGTTTTGTGACTGTTATGAGTGTTGCTGTCATCAAGTATTTGATTATCATTATTTCTTTCAATCAGGTTCGTATTTGGAGGATGTGTTGTGTTCAAGTTATATTCCGTGTTTGTCAACCATTGTAAAGATAACAGGTTTCATTCATCGAAGTGTTCACTACCCAGATCGTTACTCGTGAATCTAAGATGTTTAACAGGCATTCCCGGTATTAAGTTGTGGATTTGCCTGCGAATATTTAGTGGCAGCGTGTCTATGAACTTAATTTAAACTTAAGCTTTACACCTTGCTTTCCTATTGATATGTCTACAAAGGCTTGTTTAGATTCAGAGGGTTGTTCTTTTCTTACTGCATCAATAAACAGCTCGTCTTCCTCTTTATCTGAGACATCACACACTGCATGCACGGTTTACCTTTCCCAGTCCTGCAAACTTTAGTGAAGTGGTTCAATTTACCACATTTTTTACACTATCTTCCTTTAGCTGGACATTGACTTTTTCCACCGTATGCTTTGTTTCCGCAGTAGCTGCACTTATGAATATGCTTGTATGCGTCACACGCTTCATATTCTTTTGCTGCCTTCTCAATTGTGTAATGCGTTTTTTGTTCAGCGCTCTTTGGAGCTCTTGCTTTTTGTGTGCGTACTACTTTCACAGTCAGTTCACGTGAGCCGCTCTGAGTACATGCATCGAAGGTTCTAAGCTGTAGTTGTGCTATCTCATGCGATCTTGCGATGTCCACGGCTTTATTTAATGTTAGCTCAGACCCGACACTTAAAAGTTTCTCTCTCACTTTCGCTGAGTTTGTGCCAAACACTATTCCATCCCTGACCATCTCATCTTCGTTTGCGTAAGCACAGTCCTTCACCAGCAATTTTAACTCCGTTACAAAGTGATCAAAAGTCTCGTTTATACCCTGCATTTTCTCATTAAACTTGTATCTCGCGAATATCTCGTGTGATCTTGTGATGTCCACTGCTTTATTTAATGTTAGCTCAGACCTGGCACTTAAAAGTTTTTCTCGCACTTTTGCTGAGTTTGTGCCAAACACTATTCTATCCCTGACCAACTCATCTTCGTTTGCACTGTCTTCCTTTAGCTGGACATTGACTTTTTCCACCGTGTGCTTTGTTTCCGCAGTAGCTGCACTTATGAATATGCTTGAATATGATGCGTCACTCGCTTCATATTCCTTTGCTGCCTTCTCAATTGTGTAATGCGTTTTTTGTTCAGCGCTCTTTGGAGCTTTTACTTGTTGTCTGCATACTGCGTTCACAGTCAGTTCACATGAGCCGCTTGGAGTACATGCATCGAAGGTTTGCTATCTCGTGCGATCTTGTGATGTCCACGGCTTTATTTAATGTTAGCTCAGACCCAGCACTTAAAAGTTTCTCTCTACTAAGCACAGTCCTTCACCAGCAATTTTAACTCCGTTACAAAGTGATCAAAAGTCTCGTTTATACCTTGCGTCTTCTCACTAAACTTGTATGTCAAGAAAATCGTATTCGTCTTAGGCATGACAAACGCCTCGTAGCGGCAGCGTGTCTATTGGATTGCTGGTGACGGACGGCCTTATACGGGCAGGCACTCAATTACATGGGTAAGGGGGGTGCAATATAGGCAGGCAGCCAACTACGTGGGAGGCGTGGTGATGGGTGACGCAACTCCGCCTCACACGCCGACTGAGCTGCAGGCTATGGCTGTATATATGTATGTAAGTAGGATTCAGTTATGACCGTTACGTGTAGAATTTCAAAATGAAACCTGCTTAACTTTTGTAAGTGAGCTGTAAGGAATGAGCCTGCCAAATTTCAGCCTTCTACCTACACGGGAAGCTGGAGAATTAGTGATGAGCCAGTGAGTCAGTCAGTGAGCGCTTTGCCTTTTATTAGTATAGATCTATAAATACTAATATCTAATAAAATTAATAATATTAATATTGATAAAAATCCATATTAATAAAATTAATAAATAATCCCTAAAATTTTAGTACTCCCTAAAAATTTAGTAAAAAAAAAAAACTACCCAATAAAATAATCTTAATAATCCTAAATAACTCACAAATAAATATTCCATAAATACCACCTAAATTTTTTTTCAAAATGTATTTTTCATTCAGCCCCATTGAGAACCAGGCATTTAAAGCCACCTTCCATTTATATTTTGCTTTTAATCTTCTTGTCTTATTCCAATTGAACTGTTGCTCCTGACCAAACATTATTGGTTTGTGACCTTCTATTGCAAAATGATTATATAAAGCAGTTTTTTTCTTTTGGTTATTTATGAGTTATTTATGAGTCTGAGATGTTGGACAAATCTATCCCGTAATGATTTTTTGATCTCACATACATAGATCATCCCACAAGTGGAGCAATGTATCCCATATTTGCAATTTGTATACTGATTGTATGTTGAGGCACTTTATACAAAAATCCCCCATGATGATGGCATATTGGCATGTGAAACGTACCTCAGACAACATGATTTAACCACAGAGTCAGTTATACAAATGATAAAATTCACTCTGACACATAATTTATTCTCATATGGACAAGACTTCTACTTGCAACAAATGGGGACTGCAATGGGCTGTCGGTTTGCACCTCACTATGCAAACCTATTTATGGCAAAATTGGAGGAAGATTTTATGTCAACGTGCATTTTAAAACCAAGATTGTATCTCCATTACATAGACAACATCTTCATAATCTGGACTGCCAGTGAGGAGGACATTATCCGGTTTCATAATGAATATAATTCTTTCCACCCCAACATAAAGCTGAAGCTGAATTATTCAAAAACAGAAGTCAACTTCCTTGACACCACCGTTCAAATGAAAGACAACACCCTTGTAACTTCTGTTTTTCACAAACCGATGGACAGAAGGACCTACCTGAGAAGTGACAGCTTCCACACCAAGCATATAAGGCGCTCCATTATTTTCAGCCAAGCAATATGATACAATTATATTTGTTCAGACCCAACAAACCAGGATAAACAACTGCAGGAGCTCAGACAAGATTTCATCAGACAAGGTTATACCCCCAAAACAACAGACACTCAAATAAAAAGAGCTACTGCCATAGCCAGAGACCACCTTCTGGAATATAAAAACAAAGACACCAAGAACTGCATCCCCCTTGTTTGTCACCTATTACCCACATCTTGAAGCATTTCGAAAAATTATAAAAGAACTTCAGCCAATGCTACACAATGACGAAACACTGAAAAATGTATTTCCTGAACCTCCCATTCCTGGCATACAGACAACCACCAAACCTTCAGCAACTAATTATCTGAAACTCCCTAATTGAACCAACAGAAAATGGCACAACTCCCTGCCTAAAGAAAAGACGTGTGCTCACATTTATAATACAAATTGTGTTGTCATACCACACTGCCGACTGGAAAATCACATCATTCTTCAGCCGATCATCTAATGTGGTCTACCTAATTCTCTGTATGAAATGTCCTGACACTGCACTCTATGTGGGAGACACTGGACAAACACTCCGCCAGAAAATGAATTTCCACAAGTTCCACATCAAGCATGGCAACACAGATGTTCCTGTAGCGGCCCACTTCAATAGCCATGGACACTATGAGAGGGACTTTAAAGTCACAATGCGTATGGGTAACTTCAGAACACAGCAAGAGAGAAAAGAATGGGAAGTTAAACTCAAATCTAACACATCACAACATGGTTTAAATAGAGACAAGAGTTTTATGGCCAGACATGAAGATTGTTTGCATCTCTCAGACTGACAGACAACCTGACTACAGGAAAAACTCATGAGAAACTTCAAAAGACTTTGTTGCGCAGCTATCTTATTCAAAGATCTTGACAATACATTGTTCTCCCCTCTTGCTTAATTAATCTTAGCCTGAAGAGGTCTATTAATTTTTTACATTAAAAATGTCTCATGTAAAGGTTTTCCAATGCTGTCTCTGTCTTGGTGTCTATATAAGCACAGGGAACTTCAGTTTCTGTATTATATCTTGCCTGAAGAAGTGGCCTGTTGCCTTGAAAGCTTGCATATTTTAATCTTTTTAGTTAGCCAATAAAAGGTGGCATTTTGCTTGACTTCTCACTTCAGGATTGATGAAAGATAGGATGGACCCTTTGTTATTTATTCACCTTGAGATTTGAGTTTTCATTTCTTCACAACAGACTTATTCAGCAAGCTTGTGTCTTGTCCTATTACAAACCCTCAAGTGTCGTAAAACAAGATCTTCCCTTTATATCCTATTGTCTCTTTCAAAAAAAACCTGGATTTTGAAGAACACTAGAAGTTTGATGAGTTAACCCTAACCCTAACCTTATAGTCCAGCTGAATTGTCTCAATATCCCTTCTTAGAGATACTATTTTTTACTTTTCGAGCTCCAAACACACCTAATAACTAATGTTTTAGTTAAACATAAGTGGGGTCTGTAGAAGCAGGCAGGCACGGACACCCTTTCCCCCAATGAAGGCACTCTGAGTCTCAGGACAGGCAGCAAAATCAAAATTTATTGTATGGCGCACATCCAGACTCACTACAGATGCAATGAGCAAGCAGCCATGGGCAGCTCTTACATTTATTACACAAGTCATTATTCATCCTCATCTGACTCCTAACATTTCCCTGCTCTACTTCTGCCCCTAATTAATTCCACCATTATTTCTCAGCTGAGGGGGTGTCAAACCCCTCTCTGTCTGTCATGTCTGTCTGACAAGGCCTACCTTTACTCCCTACTAGTTCTGCACTTGCTACCATTATTTACAGCCAAAGAGTTCACATTCCCTCTCTAAACAAGGGGCCCGTCCTTTCCCAGCTCTCCTGCATGTTTAACCTTTGGCTTATGAACTATTGGTTGTTTCTAGCCCATACAGAATAATACAAAATATGTCAGCATAAGTCTTTTTAATCCTAACTCTTACATTGTAATGCTTAGTAAATTATAGTATTTACTTTTGTCATGTTCTTATAATTCTTTTGTAGTACATAGAGATGATCAATTTTAAGAATACATTTTTCTATAGGGCTAATCCTAGAATTATACCTGGAATCAGCAATGCCATAGTGGCCATGTTGTACCACCTGAAATCACTCTACCTTCTGAATAGGGGCATCCCAATAGTTCCATATTGGCTGTGACTGCTGCCCTCTGAGCCAGCATATGAGGACACTCACACAAAGCAAGGGGTAGGTGCATGAAAGTGCAAAACTGATTTTATTAAAATCAATCAAAAATCAAAACAGTGTTCAATAAGTGCAGTGCAAAAGTTTGATAAATACATAAATAATCCATAGAAACCAACAGTGGAGGTTAACAACAAGAAAAACTAAACCCATCTAATAAATAATCCTTTAAAAACTGTGGTTAAAACCTGAGAGACTGTTCACTGTTTCCTAAAACACACGTGTCTGGGGTGGGGGTCGATTTGTTTTCAATCCTATTTTTTGTAAAAATGTATCTATTTATATGGAATGATTACAATAAATTTAACAAAATATAAAAAAAAAAAAAAACCTCATGTGTCTCAATGCTGCTTTCTAAAATCCAACATCTCCTCAGCTCCCTTTCTGGCAACTGAGAAGACCCCCAACAGACAGGTGCAGTCAACCATTCTGTTCAGGCTTGGGTCCCCATTGCTGATCCGCTTACATCTCCCGCTGCCTGTCCATTGGTGTTTCAGGAGACATGACATGTTGGGCTGCTCCTACTCCCTGGCGATCACTCAGTAGGAGCACCCTCTCTTCGACAAATAGATAAAAGTACTGTAAAATGTGACAATAAATAAATAACAGCATGAAATGTGTGCAAAGATGATTAATAAATGTGTCAAAATTTTTTTTTTTTTGCTGCTTAGTTCTTAATGTATTTCATCATTTATTTATTTCACTGACACACACACACATACAACATGAAATAAGCCCTGAAATGAAAACTGTCACCTTCACTCAATAAAAATGAGAGGGCAGGCTCTAGCGACTACTGTCATTTGATTGGTGAATTGTCGTGAGACCCTTCATAAATCTAAAGCCACCTTTCCAGGAGACACTTCAAGTGCATAGCCCTAATGATAAATTTAGTGTTTATTGCGTTTAAGTGGCCAGTTAGCACAGGAATTCTGGGCAACATTTCCTTGCACTCGTATCTTAGGCGTCTTCTCACCTGGGCAGCAGTTTGAGCAGCACATTTTTTGATTTATTCA
Organism: Polypterus bichir lapradei; assembly: GCA_026402145.1. NCBI lineage: Eukaryota > Metazoa > Chordata > Cladistia > Polypteriformes > Polypteridae > Polypterus > Polypterus bichir. Next base: position 49,766,204 of record JANRMT010062834.1, read on the forward strand.
GTGCTTTCAATACCATCTAGCCATTGTTTTCAAGGGGTAAGTTCAGAAATTTGCAAGGGGATGAGCCTGTAGTGTCCTGGATAGTGGACTATATGTCAGGCAGACAGTAGTTTGTGAGATTCAAGGACTGTGTGACCACAAGAAACAGGCCTGTCTGCTTTACTCTTCACTCTGCACACCTCCGACTCTAAATATAATAGCAAGTGATGTCATCTGCAGAAATTCTCAGATGACTCTGCACTAACGGGGTGAATTGACAGGGGGATGATATGGAGGAGAGGAGTCAGGTGGAGAACTTTGTTTGATCTTTGCAAAGAGAATTGTCTGCAACTTAACATTAGCAAAACAAAGGATCTGGTGATTGACTTTCACTGCACCGAAGAGCCACCATTGTCTGGTCACTAGTCAGGGAGTGGATGTAGAGGTGGTCCACTCCTACAAGAACTTTGGATTCTACATTAATGACATGTTGGGCTGATTTTGTAACACGGAAGATCCATATAAGAAACGGCGGAGCAGGCTTTTTCTCCTTAGAAGACTGCATTCCTTTAATGTGGGAAGTGACATCCTTCACATCTTCTACAACTCTCTGATGGTCAGTGTGGTATGCTGAGCTGGTAACATCACTTCGAGAGTGGCCTACAGAATCAACAAGCTAATTTAAAGAGCAAGCTCAGTTATGGGACGCACTGTGGACCCCCTGGAGATCGCAGCAAAGGAGAGATTAAAAACAAAACCAAGTGTCATTATGAACAATGCTGTACATCCACGCTGTGCCACAGCAACACTGAGGACTTTCAGCAGAAGTGTGTCAAGAAACGTGACAGGGGCTCCTGTATACCAACAGCAGTCTGCAAAATGTCTCACTGGGACTGACAAGTCAGAAGTTTTCTTTTCTTTCTTTTTAAATTTTTCTTCCAGCTTAGCCATTCTGGTGTGTATTCAGATTATAGTTTGTATTTGTATATACGAGGGACGTTCAAAAAGTTTCTGCACTTTTATATTTACATTGGAAATGGTGAAGGTGGGAGGAGTAGTAATTGGGCAATAAAAAGTCGGTATGACTCTGGGAAAATTGCATCGCAAACGAAGGTGACTATGCAGAAAACTGATGTCATTTGTTTTTGAAATTCTTAATAAATAGAGTTAAAAAAAGTGCAGAAATTTTTTGAACAGCCCTCATATATATATATGTATATATGTATATATATATATATATATATATATATATATATGTATGTTTATTTATCTATTTATTTATATAAGGAGCTTTTGTTAAAAGCCAGTTTTCCCCCTGGGAACAATTCATGTTCTATCTGTCTCTCCGTCTGACAGGAATAGTGACCATTGTGCAAGTGCGCAGGAGAAACAGGATTCCCAAGTCAAGCAAAGTGCATACGCCCACTTGGCCGTGCAATTCACCAATCAGAATACACTACTCAGTAGAGCCCGCCCTCTCAACTATGATGAATGAAAGTAATAGTTTTCATTTCAGGGCTTATTCATTGTGTATGAAGAGTCATTGAAATTAATAAATGAAGAAATAAGTAAATAAATGCATAAAGAAATAAAAAAGAAAAATATATTTTGTGTCACATTTAATTATTTATATTCACATATTATCTGGTTATTATTTATTGTCACATTTTTAAATTTTTTTTTAATCCTTTTTTTATTGATTTTATTACAATCCATACAAAGCAATCAAGTTTTTACAAAGAGAAAAATTAAGAACAGATCGATCCCCACCCCTGAGAGAGAGAGCAAGCCAGACGGCGTTAAATTTAAGGCTTGTAAACATACCTAAATTAATAAATTCCCTGTGCTTTATGCACTTATTTTAAAATATTACTGATTAGATCCTGCCATGTTTTGAAAAAAGTCTGTACGGATCCTCTAACTGAGTATTTGATTTTTTCCAACTTCAAATAATATAACACATCGGTTTCCCACTAACTTAAAAGAGGAGAGTTTGGGTTCTTCCAGTTTATGAGAATAAGTCTACGTGCCAAAAGTGTAGTGGATGCAATCACAATTTGTTTGTCTTTCTCCGCTTTAAACCCATCTGGAAGAACACCAAACACAGCTGTTAATGGGTTAGGAGGGATTGTGAGTCCAAGGCTATCTGAAAGGTAATTAAAAATGTTTGTCCAGAATAATGTTAATTTGGTGCAGGACCAGAACATGTGACCTAGTGAGGCTGGAACTAGTTTGCAGCGTTCACAGGTTGGATCATGCCCTGAAAACATTTTGGAGAGTTTTAGTCAAGACAGATGTGCTCGATATATAATTTTGAGTTGTATAATTGTATGCTTTGCGCATAACGGAGCTCGAGTGAATTCTCTGCATTGCTACTTTCCACTCCTTTTCTGATATATTCATTGAAAGATCTTTTTCCCAGTGTCTAATTTTTAATCCTTTAATTGTCATATATAATTGTCAGTTTTCACATACCTCAGCTTACTCTCCAGAGTGTTTTAGGGTCAGAGTACAGGGTCAGCTATTTGTACAGTGTGTCTGGAGCAACTGCAGGTTAAGGGCCTTGCTCAAGGGCCCAACAGAGTAGTATCCCTGTGGTCAAACCGGCAACCTTCACATTAACAGCCCAGATCTTTTAGCCACAGAGCCACATCTCCGTTCATAGCATTTATATTTAATTATGTATTTATTTATTGCATTTCGTCTGAAATATTCCTCATGGTGGTCGATTAGGTCACATCTGTAAATAAATTTGTTTTTAATACATTTGCTCATGGAATGAAAGATCAGGTTGGAAATCAGTATACATTTTTGCAAAACTAAAAGCAAAAAAAATTTTTAATTGGAGTTCACTTTTAGCTGCATCGTGAAACAGAGTGAGTCAATAGGTGACATAGGCGGCCACTCAGGGTGCCGTCATCTGAAAGGCGCCAATTATGAAAGTTAAAGGGCACATCCTCTGGATACCAAGGGAGACCCAGTCCTATCATAGAAGTACATTAATGTTCACAATATACACACAAAGGGGTGCTGTTTGTGTTTCTGAGGGAGCAAATGCTCCTGTCACAAAGGGGGACACCCCCCAGGTCATCGATCTCTGATGACATTGAGTGGTCACCGTCACTCGCTGTGTGCTCTTTATGAAATTAAAGTGCATATGCTCCATGCACCAGGGGCACACACTCCTTAAAGTCCATGGTATATGCACAGAGGATCACCGTTAGTGCTATTGAAGAGGCATGCACTCAAGACACCGAAGGGAATAATCCTGCAGTGGTCATCGAAGTCCACCACTTACCTAAACAGATCTTAATTATAAATGTGATGTTCGTACAGGATCTGGCAACTGAGGAGACCCCTCAACCGACAGCTAACCACACTTACCCACAACTTATTATAGCCCTGTATTCTCCTAATATTTTTATGTTACCTCCTTTGTCACCTCTGGTCTCTCCTTCTATTGCCAACTCACCTCTTACCCCACACCTTCACATCTGAACACTATAATTGGACTAATATCCAGAAGGCCACTTTAAACACTACAGGTAGTTCTTTTTGGGGGCTAGTTCCAGTCACTTTGAAATCAATTCCAGGCCAGAGGCTTATCCAGTTTTGGAGCAGTGTCACAGAGACCTTCCCAAATATGCAGTAGGGCAGTGATTCTTAACCTTTTTTGAGTCACGGACCCCTTTAAGAATCTGAAGAAAGCTATGGACCCCCTTCCTCAGAAATATTGACATAAACGCAGCTCTGCATGCAATGAATATAATGCACTTTATTTATCGAGATTTGATTGCCTCATAAATATATGACATATAAATGTATTATTAAATTTTAAAGTAAACAATCTAAACAAACACTTCTTTTTTATGTAAAAATTAATGGGCACTTATTATAATTATGAAATACAATCCTCTTGTGCAAATTAAAACAAATTTACTACTAGTACGTTTCCTACTACCATTACTACTACATCTACTCTAAATCAACAGTACCAGGCTTTATAGTGAATATAAATGTTAATTTTTATCTGACCCTCATGGACCCCCTGACACCCATCCATGAACCCCCTACAGGTATCACGTTAAGAACCCCTGCAGTAGGGACTCATGTATGAGATACAATTGCATCCACACCGGCCTGGACCTCACAACACGACCTCTCTAAATTAAAATACGCTCACTTCCTTCAGTAATACAAACAGTTAAGCAATCCTGCAAAATGACACTTTGTTGTCCTAGCAGGTAATGGCCTGTGACAGGCTAGAAAATTACCTGAACAACATTTTCATAGGACAGGATAGATCAACAAAATGATCACAACAGCATGGTAATGAGCACGGGACTTTTAATGAAAACTCTAACAATGAGTATTACATTTTCATTTTCGTTTCTAATGTTGTTTAAGAGATCTTTTCCATTTTTGTTTGGTGTTTAAAAACACAGAAACAGCATGTTCACCTTCATGAAAGACGGTCACTTCATCTGCAGTTGCCTGCACTCTGGATCATTGTAAAGATTTAAGTTTATGTGGACTTTATAAGAAAAAAATCAAGAGTGCGCTCCCCTTCGACTTTCTCGTATACTGGGATAGAGGAGAAGGTCATCAGAACCACTTCCGGTTGTGCAATGTTCCTCAAATATCATATCTCTTTGTTTGTCGTCATAACTAATTAATAACATCGATGCACAATCATTTATCGCTATTTATAAGCAAACTTTATATTAAAATTATATGTTCATACTTAGGGAGATTGAAAACGGTAGTGGAATGTTTTCATGATTACATATGCATTAACTACATTATGTGCAGTCTCACAAAACAAAATATAAAACTAAATTGATTTTTAGTGTGTGTATAAATCACTTAAGTTCAACTAATGTGAACTCAATACAAAAGATATTTTTCAAATTCTCGATAAATTTGGTAACCCTGCATCTGCTGTTTCCCTCAGTGGAGGCCTGCACTTTCCTTTGAGTATCTAAGCCTTTCCTAATATGATGCTTTTTCCACACACGAGATACTTTATGTTATCATTTGCCCTGCATGTATTACCAAGATACCAATAATTTAAATAAATATTTCATTTTTATTCTTTTTAAGTGCTAATTATTTTCACTCATGAGGATAAACTGGTTGTTCATATACCCAGCTGAACACAACATGAATAGTCAGATACTTGTGCATAATTAGATTTTCTTGCATTTAGAGCTGGAGATTTCTTGCTTCTTACTGTCTATTGTACAGAATGAAATTACTTACAAGAATGTCTGCAAAGAAATGAGTGAATAAGGCAAAGATGACAGCTCCAGATTCCTGGATTTGAATTTCATCCCTGTGGCTATCGTGTTATCAGATCTCCTATGACAGGATAGGTGCCAACTAAACTCTTAGTTCTTTTCTTAAGAGGCATAGGAAGAAATGTACATTGTGTACCTGTTAACTCCAACCGATTACCCACCTCACCTGAGTGCAGTACCCTGAGTATTTAACTCAAGGGACACCTATGGTATCTGCTTCACTGTCTTTACATCAACCCAGTTTACCACCAATAAGGGGGATTCACAAGAGGGTCTTCTCATGCCCTTAACAGAGCACAGTTAGACAAGAAATGATCAATCTATACCTCTCGGTAACACTATTAGTAGTCAAACAGTGACACTGTCTTTAAGTTTTCACTTAAAAATGATTTAGATTTTGTATCAAAACCAATATTAGCAAATATTAGTGCTACAAAGAATCATATAAAGTCTTGTCATAGACACGGGTTGGCTGGCATCCTGGCCAGGAGGCTCTTGATGATGGAAAGGTGGAACGATTTTGCCTTCAGGGGCCACATGTTTCCCCAGTCCAATAAGTGGCTACAACTCTCTGGCAGGTCTTCCATGTGCACACCTGTAGTGGTGCATGGGTGTTGTAGTCGCAATTGGTAGCCCTTCTGGGTTGTGTGGGCGCCACTAGGTGGAGCTGGCAGGAGAAGCTGCCCCCAGTTTATGGACGTTCCGCCTAACCTAAAAGCTTTCTGGATGTATTGTGGTGGAACCTGAAGTACTCTTATGTCGGGCATAAAGGAGTCAGGAGGAGTTGAACAAGGCCTGTTGAGAAGAGTGGAAGGTAGTGATAAAGACTCAGGGAAAGAAATCATGCAGAGGCCTGTTGTGTATTGTGAAGAGAAGCCTGAGGAAAAGTATTTCCCTATTAATAAATTATTATTTACACCCGGAACATGGTGTTGTGCAATTGTTTCTGGGGTTTCAGGTGTTGCTATGCCCCATACTATCTACAGTCTACATTTAGCCCATTTGAAATTCTAGATGGCTGCCTTTCTTTTGTTTCAGATGACATATCTCCAAACAAAAAATAAAAAAAAATCATGTGTGTGAGGGGGGCTTTTTGCAAAATGTCCATCATCTGAGAGAGAACTGAAATGTTTCTTCTTTTAGATTAAAAAAACGGAATCACTGCCCCTCTCTTTAAGCCTAAAATGATGATACATGGGTGACTTATCCTGGGTAACTAGCAGAGTGCCATAACATTTAACAGTTTTTCAAAACACAGAAAATGTTACAGAATCATTATCACAGGCTCAAGGTTATTTTTACATGGGAATTGAAACCTGCACAATCTAAATATGCAAAATGCTATGAATCCTGCTTTGCCTCCCAGCATGCAATACACTCCTGTTTAGTTTGACCAAATGCAGGTTAAGGCCTATGGCCTGACATACATCAGCAGAAAAGTTTAAAATATCTCCAATATATACAGACCTGCCAAGTTAAACGGAAAAGTGAGTGTGGCAATGTTGAAGACTGAATGAAAGATCAAGGGAAGAAAATACTGTCATGGATAGGCAGATAGGATCTCACGGACACTTGTGCATGGCCTGGTATTGTCCAGCAGGAATGGTTGAAGGTTCCTTACCCAGATGGGGGGCCATTTTAACTGTAGGACAGGAGGAAACCAATTGCATGAACTGCTTGCTCCCCTAATACAATTGGTGTCAGTCTTCCCAGGCAACGGTGCCTGTATGGATACTGAGAATTGCAGTTCCATTAGACAGCCCTGCTGAGTTCCAAGGGTGCCACCGGGAGAGCTGCAGCGATGGACAGTCCCCGCTTTAAGGAACATCCACCTGACCTGGAATTGCTTCCAACCTGTAGTTTGGTAACACCAGAAATGCTCCAGAGTCTGGCATAAAGGAAGCTACTCACATTCAACCAGTTGAGTGAGACCCAGGAGAGGAGCTGGTCAACACTCGTCTGGAGGAGTGAAAGCAAAGGAAGAGAGAATAGGAGGAATTGTGACTGCACTGCATTTATGAATAATGCGTGAAGGTATTTACTAAAATAAATTGTTATTTGAATGCAGGATTGTGTTGGTGTTTTTGTGTTGGAGGGTTTGGAGGCCTACAGGCCACACAGAATAAACAAAACAGTTTAAGAAGAAAAGGAATATTAGGAGAGCTTAATGGAGAAAGAATGATGGTGAATGATGGTAGAGAGATGACTCAAGTGGGATGAACAGTGTGTTAAGGAAAGTATTAGCGATGGAGCTGCCAGGAGAAAGAAGAAGACGACCAAAAATTGGGAGGAAGAATAGAGTGGAGAAATATATGCTGAAGTTTGGACATAGTAGTGAAAAGAAGAATACAGTGGGAAAGCAATAAATACTGTACATTCACTGCGATAACCTAAGACATGGAAAAAGCCAGAGAAAACTAGCATTGATAGAAGCTAAGTTGTGCCATGTCTCGATTTCCCGACAGTGCTCTTTTCAGTAATGGGTATTTCGTTGATCTCTTTACGTTAGGACAGTTTATTACAACTGGAACACTGGCAGGTTACGTGACTTGCTAAACATCACATAGCAAAGCCAAACTAAACAGCTAAACGTGTGGCTGAGTTTACCATGCTGATACAGTGGATTCAGTGCAAATTCAGACCCCCTCTCTTTCTACACACTTTATTGTGTTGTAGATTTATTTTAAATGGACACATTTTTGACCATAACCCATAAAGACAAAGTGAGAACATGTTCAAAAGAAAGGTTGTCAAATCAACAACTGAAATCACTCATTTCTCTCAAGTGTTCAGGCCCTTTGCTGTGGCCCTCCAAATTACAGTACAATACAATTTATTTTTGTATAGCCCAAAATCACTCAAGAAGTGCCACAATGAGCTTTAACAGGCCCTGCCTTTTGACAGCCCCCCAGCCTCGACTCTCTAAGAAGACAAGGAAAAGCTCCCCAAAAAACCCTGTAGGAAAAAAAATGGAAGAAACCTTGGAAAAGGCAGTTCAAAGAGGGACCCCTTTCCAGGTAGGTTGGGCGTGCAGTGGGTGTCAAACAGAAGGGGGTCAATACATTACAATGCACAGTACAAAACACAAGTAATCCTCAATACAGTACAATAGTGCAGAATAGAATAGAAATTTTACAAGTACAGAGCAGAATTTAACAGTAGATGATATCACATCATAGGATTTGGATTTATTTAGAGTCCTGGAGACCTCGGCCATCAAGCTGCCTCCTCCTATTGGCCATTCCACAGCTGAGTCAGCACTGGGCCACCCCTCTACCTGACGATTCCTGCAATCCTCCATCAGAGATGAATTTACCTTAGGCAGGCAAAACAACTTGACAGGTGGGCAGTGGCACCAAGTGCCACATTTGAATACCGAGAAGAGAAACAGAATAGGTGAGGGTTAGTAACAAATTATAACTATCCTGTTACTTATGTTTTAGTGCTAATGACCAACAACAGAGATGCAGTCTGTACAGTTAAGCAGCAGCTCTAGTCAGGGTGTGCTAAACTGAAGTAGTGAGTCTTCAGAAGGGATATGAAAGCTGAGACTTGTGCCCAGGTACATCCTGTTTGCTTCAGTTCTCCTTGAGATGTGTTCAGAACTGGGCTAAAGTCCACCAGAGATAAACTGAACTGATTGGAGAATGTTTAGAAAGACAGACAACTGTTATATAAGGTTTCAAAATTTACACTGAATGCCAGGACAAAAATCAAGCCGTAAAGTTCAAGTAACTCACTGTAGACCTCCATGATCAAATAGCAGTGAGTCATCAATCAGAACAGTGGTTTAAAGTCATTTCAAAAGGGGTGAGGCTTCCCAAAAGGTCAGTGGCTTCAATAATCATGAAATAGGACAGGGGAGTCCAACTCCGATCCTGGTGGGCCGCAGTGGCTGAAGGTTTTCATTCTAACAATTTTCCTAATCAGTGCTAATTAAATTATTTTTCCTATCATTTTAATAGCCCTATTTTTAAGGAGTCAGTGGTTTGAATTGATTTGTTTCTTCATTAAATTACAGCCAAAGAGAAATCAGATGTGAAACGAGCCAACAGATAACCATCTAAATTGAGGCTTCAAACTCCAACCAATCTCTTAATGAGAAGCTGGTTCTTGCTGTTAATTAAACCTGTTATTTAATTCCATGCCTCGTTGCTGCTCTCATTCTGCCACAGCAGACATTTCCAAAATTGTTGATTTTTCTGTTCTTTCTAAGAACATTTCTCTATTAAAATAAAAAAAATCTTGGGATGAGAGATGAGACGTGACTTTCTCAGAGAGACACCTTCATGTCCCGCGAGATGAGACTTTGTGCCAAGAGATTTAACCACGCCCGAGGCCGGAAATAAAAGAGAGTAAATGACAAAGTAGAACATCGTAAAGAATTCAAAAATGTTTGCACGATACACATGCAGAGCAGGTTAGAGATAATGGCAGTACGAAAATTTGAAAGTCTCAAAAAAATTATAGTAAAAATCGCATTAGTGCAAACAAATGGAAATTATTACTCAGTGAAATAACGGAACAGCGAAAAGAGATGAGATCGAATATATTGTTCGGATTTAAACTTTAAGTTGGAGTCTTGTAGATCGTCTAATCTGGGTTACCATCAGGGAAAAGTAGTGTTTGTTTCCAGTGAAGAGGCATATCGGCGAGAATTAAAAGATTTGTTGTTTGGTGAAAGTGAAATCTACATACGCTGTCACGCTTGGGTCACAGAGCTGCACAGATACACAGGAGATTTTAGAGACAGTAACGTTATTCAAACACTTCAAAGAAGCATAAGTCTCTTTCAGGAGTGAATCGAGCTCCATGTGTAGTCAGAGGGGACAGTTCCGTCTCTCAATTAAAAGAATAGAAAATCTCCCTCTTCATAAGGGGGCACACCTCGGGAGCGGGACCCCTTACAGGAGCAGAGGATTTCTGGGGGAGAAGAGAGACAAGGCAGTGAGACAAAAGGACAGCTGCTGTACAGGCTTTTAAATGATTGAAGTGCCGCAGCACGGCACAGCATGGCACGGCATGTCACGGTAGCAGCAGCAGCAAGCCAGCAGCTGATTGAGCAAAGAGGAGGTAAAAAAAACTGTATTTGTTTCCCATTGTATCACCATTTCAGAGGGGGTTTTAGGGGAGTGACTTTGTCTCCTTGTGGTGCGTTCAGCCCCCCTTTTCACAACGCGGCAGAGCCATGAAGTGGCTGGCACGTAGCACAGGCCAGGTGGGCGGGGGGAATGGCAAGTGGAGTGAGCAGGGGGTGAAGCCCCCTAGTCATCAAAATGTTTTGGTGACCTGAGCAGATCAACCTTACTGAGACCTTCACCTTTCTTTATTTTCAGATGTTGTGTGATGGGCACAGGTGAGCTGGTCATGTGGCTACTCGTTTTGTGTCTCCTTATTGCTTGGCTGCTAATTAAGGAAAAAGAAACAACTAAGGGGCCTGAGTCAAGTCAATTAAAATTGACTAAGGCAAAAGAAGGTAATTAGCAGCAAAAACTGGTGACTAATTAAGAAGATGGTTAGAATGAAACCCTGCAGCCACTGCAGCCCTCCAGGACCCTCCAGGAGTTCGACAGCTGTGAAATAGAAGACGTTTGTAACCCCCAGGACTCTTCCAAGAGTTATACATCTGGTCATGGAGGCTGACTAAGAACCCAACGGTCAATCTAACGGTGCTTCAGATGTCATCTGTCAAGGTGGGAGAACCTGTCAGAAGGACTACCGTCTTAGCAGCAGTCCATCAATCAATGATGGATGGATGAATAGATAATTAAACATGAAAAGCATGAATTATTAGCTGTATTCCGCCTTTTTGTCTATCTTGCCATAAGTGCAGCAAAATATGATGACAATTTGACAGATTTTAGTCAATTAAAATAAACAGCACAGAGTATTGAAATCTTTAATCAGCCTTTAAAACAGGTTAATGTGAAATTCTACATAAGATGTATAGCTTTTGATTGCATTATTCAATTCTTATATTTGTGATCCACCAAAGAAGCCACTAAATTATTTCAATTTTGAAGGAAATATATTGGTGTCAGCTAGTTTGGCCTTTCAGACTGAGTGTAATTGTGTTATCAAAGTGCCGATGCAGTACCTGCTCTTGTGTTTTGTTTTCTGATATGAACAACTAACGTTTAAAGGCAGGTAAACTTGTTAAAGGAGTCATATTGTGTTAGCTGTTTTTAGACCTCAAAGCTCTCTGTACCATTAGAAATTGAATGAAAAAAAAAATCAGACTCTATTTAATTTTCTTGGTCACAGCAGGTGTGAAGTTTTGATCCTCAGCACTTTGTAACGTGCAGACATGATGTGAGATTCAGTGCTTTCGTTTTTATAACAGTCTATTAGTTTAGATTGTGTGCCCAACACCTAGTAAGGCTTTACTTTTATTACAGTAACAAATGAATGGAATTTCATTTTGTGAAGCTCATTCAAATGAAAATGCAAGATGAAACAAACAAAACTCACTTCACCAAATTATTTGAGAAGACTCTTAAAGTTAACTTATTAAATCTGCAGACCTTGCAGCTTGTAGGTAAGGACTATAAAGAAATACGGTAGTCCTGGTCTTGATTCAATTACTAATTAGGTGGATTTATACCAGTGGTCCCCAAATTCAGTACTGTAGGGGGCACGTTTGGTTACAAGCTTTCATGCCCAGCAATATCTGCTTTTCATTGGACCCCGGCCTTAATTAAGCAATTTATTATTTCCCATTTATTTTATAATTGTGGTCAATTTAGAAATAAGTTAGAACACTGGGTTTGATTGGTTTAATTGGGATGCAGTAAAGATCTGGGTTTGTTTTGTAGTGATCCATTTTTGTTCTTGTTTTTTAAGGGTTTTATCTTTACTATCATTATTTTTTATGTACATTTCCAGGTGTCCATTTGCTCCATGTGTCGACTCTGCTTGTAATTATCAGTATGTAAATGAAGATATAATTAAGAGAGCAAACTCCAAAGAGTGGTGTTTCTGAGGCTAGGGATCTGCACTTGCAATCGGAAGGCTGCCAGTTTGAATCCCGTAAATTGCCAAAAGGGACTCTGCTCTGTTGGGCCCTTGAGCAAGGCCCTTAACCTGCAATCGCTTTGAGTAGTGAGAAAAGCGCTATATAAATGCACAAAATTATTATTATAATTATTAAAGAAAAAGATAGATAGATAGATCCCTGAAATCCCCCATGCAGCCCTGAGGAACACTGCCACATGCTGTATGAGGGGATGACTTGCTCCTGGTGAGTCCATTTTCACCGTCTTTCTATTATGGCCTCCTGGTCAAGTATGAAATTTTCTGCCATCCCAGCCAGGATGCCCATCTTTCCTCCTGAGTACCCACATGTTTAGAGGGGTCTTTTTGAGAGACTTTCTGGCTGCAAATCAATATAAATAGCCCTTAAGCTCAGCATTCTGTGAAAAGGCAATGGCAAAAGCATGGGGGGAAATAGAAGAATTTCAGCGAATACCAAGTGAAGGCAATGAAAAACATACTATTTGTTGGTTTAAACAGTGGTATAAACAACAATCAGAAGTTGATCGAGTGACATAGAGTGTCAGAGAAAGCTCAAGCTCAGAAAGTCGCACAGTGCCCGAAATAAAAAAAGAAGTTGTCACATATCAAAGTCGCTGTGAAAAGGTGAGTCGTAGCCCACCATCTGAGTGTCATATGAAAGCTTTTTAGGGTACAGAGAAAAGAACAAAAAATAGGCACACATTGGGAAAAAAGCTTGAAATGTCAACTTTAATCTCGAAATTTCCACTTTAATCACGTAGTTTATTTTGTCATTAAAGTAGAACATCATAAACTTCATCTTAAAATCGTTTAATTTACTAGTTTCTCAAATCCCATCGTAACTAAAGTAGTACGTTAAATGCTTTGTTTTTTATTTGATCTTCTATGTGTTCTGTGTGTGTGAATCACTACGTGCTTCTTAAACCTGCTTTCTGTTCGTCCGACAGGACACAGAATCCATTACATTAGTGATATTACTGCTCTCTGGATAATTAAAATACTGAGATGTATACTTGATATCAATTTCATGATGATAGGAGTTAAAGCATGTTCTTAAACATGGGAACACGGTGGCGTAGTGATTGTTCATGCCTCACAGAAGATGCTTGCTGTGCCGTGCGCGACCTTCAATGAAATAATTTATTGCAGCAGTACTGTATCTTTCAAACGTACTAACCCCCAATTCCTGTCCTTCCTTTTCTTTCTCCAAATACCCAATCGCCACACAATCAGCTCTGTAATAGACGTTAAGCCATCTGTAAGCTTAGAACACCGATTCTTCAAAACTTTTAAGGAACATTGAAATATCTTCATAGTACATGTTTAATTATTCCATCCATCTATCCTTCCAGTGTCGCACCAGCAAGAATACAGTGCTTCGGCACCGTGTCCTCACATGTTTAATTATTAACAGTATAGATTATTTAAATGAAGTTAAAGTTTTAGCTGTATAATGTAACAAACATATTTTGCTGCATTCCAAAATGATATCGTCATCATATGTAAATACACGCTTTATAAAATGACTCAGGTTGTGCAATATTATAACTGTATCACAAGTTTACAGTGAGGTAATTGTACTAATAAGTACAAACAGTTTTACAAGGAGCACTTGATGGACTGATTGAGTGTGTTTAGAGTTCTTGGCATGAAACTGTTTCTGAACCGCGAGATTCGTACAGGAAAGGCTCTGAAGTGTTTGTCACATGAGAGCAGTTCAATAGACAGCCTGGCTGAGGCAGCGTGTGCTTGATGCTGTATACCAATAATTCTCTTTCCAATCAGCTGCTGTACAGCTGTGATTCCACACGCAGATACAGTGATATAAATACTCTGAGTGGTGCACTGAGAGTAATATGGAGAAAGATGATCCGCTGTGGCAATCCCTAACGGGAGCAGCTGAAAGAAGAAGAAGGTGCAGTGAGAGTAACAACGCTAAAGCAGCTATGGTATTTAGAATAGTTTGACCATTCTGTGGACCATTATATAGTTACAGGTTAATTACAATCAGACGCATTAAACTAATAAATAATATGTGGTTAATTTCAGTGTATTTATAAAGCCACGTCAGGGATGTGGATCTAAAAAAGAAAGGGAAACCACACATGAACAGTAGCACTGCTTTGACGCTGGGTGCCGTCAGTCTGTGAATCCAAGCAGAGAACTTGCATACGTCGTGGTCTTACGCCAAGTATAGGTTTTATACATCGCGATTTGAGTATGGAAACGGGAGTACACAACATTTTTGTGTGTACACACCATTTATACATAAGGCCCCAGGTGAACTAGAGCACTACTTCTCTTTGCAGTTCATAATCACCACCCCTACATGGAGCGTCGTCTTCATGATGCATTGGTTTTGTTTTATACAGTACAAGTGACACGTAGTGAGCTGTCTAATTTATTCCCAACCATTTTTATGCAAAACTCACTCATGGTTTTCTCCAGACATATCTATTTTAATATCTTACTTACATAAACTAACCAATGTGTATATGCTTTTTAAGAATAAGTGAAATGGAAGTTTGGGACTTTAAGATTAACATACTTCATGTTTAGATAATAGTAACTTCATTAATAATCAACCAGACCATAAGAACATATCAGACTAATGCAACATGTAACATATAGTATAACAGTCAGCAAGTCACAATAAATGCAAAGGATTTTAAAATTGGGAGATGTCATAACTAAAGGAGAGAGGGAGAGAAGACAACTCTGTTAGATTTTGGCACCTACAGAATGCCCCATTGATTCCACCTGGCTTAAAAGACAAAAAAGACTGCAACAGCTAAATGCTATAACCACCACATAATACAAAGCTTCCTTTGAGACTTTGATTTGAGTCTTTCATGTTGCATATTTCAATATAAAAAATGTATGAGTTTTTTTTCTGTAAATTAACAGAAGTAATGATTGAAACAAAGTTTGCTGAAATTGTTCTATGTGATGCCCTGTGCACTGGCACCTCTGCATATACTTAAACTCTGGGCCCTCTATAATGTACCTGAATGGATCAGTGGTGTAAAATGGGGGGAGGGGGGCACAGAACCAAAAAAAAAAAAATGTTCAAAAGTAAACAAGTCTTTATTAACACTAGAATTACCAAAGCCTAGGACAAAACTCGTAATCCCTTCCCACCTTAAATCCCATCGCACTTCTACCATGAGCGTCTTTTGTGTTGTAAATGTGTCGATCAGCACAAGCATCAAGCAGCCTGCTATCCCCCCCGACACACACACACACACCAACACAGAAAGGGCATAAAGTTCTCTCAGCTCAAATCTGTTTACCTGTGTGTGAGTTGCCGGTAGTTGTACAGGGTGAATAAATTATCGTTATTTGGAATACATGCATTTCATGTGTGTTCCGTGTCTACAAAAATCTATGTAAACACATCATTAAAACAAAAATGTTTTTCTATTTTTTAGTAATAATTGACAAAATTTAGACATGAAGTACATAATGTGTGAAGCCTGAAGTCCAAATATCAAATAAATACTTTCACATAAAGTACACGTATAACAAAACAAGTACACTTTTATTCAGGAATGTAATTGCAGAAAAAGAACTCGTGTTAGGGTGTGATATCGACACATTTTTAATACGACCAGTTTGGTGGTTCAGCGATAAGAACTGCTGACACATAATCAAGACGTTTTTGGTTCGATCCTGGATGCCTCCATTTTGAGTAGTGAGCTGCTCTTATTCTTACTATCTAGAATAAAAACATACATTTGATTTGAGTCTGTAACAGCTGGTGTAAATGCATGGTACTTATAAAGTTTAACTTTTTTTTTATTCAGTTTTATTCTCTCAGTCGCGTTCATGCTCGCCCCAATTTCACATGGCTGTTTTCAAATAAAGATGTGCTATAACAGAGGTGAGGTTGAGGGTTCTACATTAGAGAAAGAGAACAGAAGCCCCCCACAAGAAATGTCCACCCACACATAAGAACAATGCAGCTGCACCAGGCATAAAGGTGAAAGATGGCACCGATGGCATACCTCTTGCCAGTCAGTCTGCCCACACCTGTCCTTCAAATGAAAAGCACGGCGTGCAGAGCTCGCCGACATATTGTGCAAAGTCCTGTTTGTGATTATGTTTTGTGATGGTCTTTACATGAAAACCATGTATGTGTTACTTATGTATAAGGCAAAACGAATGTTATTTACCTTGATTTATTTACTTATCTTCCAACAGAGTAAAGTCACAAGTAAACTGCAGAGCTTCCTGTGTTTGATTGACACGGGCATGCTCACAATGTACTGTACATGTGTACTGAAGTGACTTTAGCTGCAGGTGGAAGCTCCTGCCACATCCTACACAACTGTGTTTGATCTTATTCAGGAAAAGATCCCAGTCACCCCACAGGAGAAAGACTTTCCGAGACTAAGTTCATAAAGCTTATGAAAGTGTTTCTGAACAACAGTTGCATGGAAGCCTCCATTTTCAGCCTGATATCCTGCTGCCACTCACACGGCTTTCATGGTGAGTCGGGGCACCCTACCTTCAATGAAAGGAACATGGAGTCTCAGGAAAGGCAGCAGAATCAGGCTTTATTGTGTGATGCACACACGGACTCAGATCAGTTGAAATGAGTGCCCAGTGATGGGCAAACCTTTATTTTATTACAGTTCTTATCACCCAGCACATTTGACATCCTCATCTGACTCCCAACATTCCATTCCCTTGATCCTTCCTCCAACTGGTTCCACCAATATTTTTTCAGCTTAATGTGCATAACACTCATTCGATCCATCATGCTCTACTTGATAGGCCCTATTCCTGCCTAGTACTGTCAGGGCTGCAGTGCCCCCTGGTGGCAGATCCCAACAGGGCTGTATCCAACTCCATGTCCCAGGGGATTCCCATCTAGTGTTCCAGGGGAGTTAATGCTCTGTCCATGCTTGTTCCCCCAGACCATACAAGGAAGAGGTGCCCTGACCAGGCAAAGGCCCCGGCCATATGTGTCACTACACTGGTTACCTGTGTCCTTCAGGATTGACTTTAAAATACTGCTTATGGTTTACAAAGCCTTCAATAATCTCGCTCCATCTTATATTTTGGAATGTTTGACACCTTGCGTTCCAAATCGTAACCTTAGATCTTCAAATGAGTGTCTGCTTAGAATTCCAAGAGCTAAACTTAAAAGAAGTAGGGAGGAACCCTTCTGCTGTTATGCACCTAAAATCTGGAATAGCCTGCCAATAGGAATTCACCAGGCTAATACGGTGGAACACTTTAAAAAACTGCTAAAAACACATTACTTTAACATGGCTTTCTCATAATTTATTTTATTTTATTTACCTTTATTTAACCAGGCAAAACAGATTAAGAACATGTTTCTTATTTACAACTGTGGCCTGGAATTTACAACTGTGGCCTGGAAACTTCCATAACTTCATTGTAGTTTAATCCTGATGCTCTATATATTCATTTAATTATCATTACTATTTGTGGTGGCTCAGATATCCATACTAACCTCTACTCTCTCTTCTGTTCTTTTTCTGGTTTTTTGGGGTGGTGCTCTCCGCCACCACCACCTGATCAAAGCACCGTGATGTCCCTGCATTGATGAATTAAAGGCCAGGAGTCCACATGACCGTCATCATCAAGTCCTTCCATGAGAACCCTGAATACAATGAGGACTGATCTTTTATGTTAGGTAGAATGCCTAGAGGAGGCTGGGTGGTCTCATGGCCTGGAACCCCTGCAGATTTTATTTTTTCTCCACCCGTCTGGAGTTTTTCTTTGTTTTTTCTGTCCTCCCTGGCCATCGGACCTTACTTTTATTCTATGTTAATTAGTGTTCTCTTATTTTAATTCTTATTTTGTCCTTTTTTCTCTTTCTTCATCATGTAAAGCACTTTGAGCTACATTATTTGTATGAAAATGTGCTATATGAATAAATGTTGTTGTTGTTGTTTAAGTATTTCCAGTATTAATTTATGCACAAATATTAAAGAACCTTAGAGGTGTCATGCATGCGCACATAGGGGACCGCTTAAGGGCTTTGGTGATTTGTGATTCCCTGTCACTCCAGGAGTTGGTGCTGTGTCCTAAAGCCTTTTCTTTTTGGATGATTGACAGCTGTAACATCTCTGACATCACTTCCGGTCTGCCTGGACCCGCCTCTTCCTGCCGGAACAATCTTGTTGCAGTTCACTTTGGAACTTGCTTCTGATTATAGGGGGTCACCAGGGTGGCACCCCAACTCTTTATTGTGGTCTGTCTGTTTTCTTACAGAGGTTAAAGTATCTTTCGGGAACACATTTTCACAACTAAACAACAATACCTCAGTATGTTAGAAACCTCAGTATGTTAGAAAACTGCTAGAAACTGCTGCCAGTTTCTCTAAAATGTACTGTGATGGTCTGGGTTGGTTCTACGTCCTTTGGCAGCTTGAACCCGGAGCCATTGATAATGTAATGAGGATGAGGCAGACAAATTAGGACACATATGCTCGGCAAGGGACGGTGTAAAAGTGCTTTTACTCTAAATAAACAGTGTCGAAAGTGCAGTACGTGAATAAATAAATAATCCATAAAAATGATGTGCAATGTGAAGTTTAAAATGTCAAATAAATAAATCCAATTCAAGTCTTGAAAGCACAGTGCTTCCCTCTGTAAACTGATGTCTCCTCTGCTTACCCTGAATGGGATCCAGCAGCTCATGGAGACGTCCCTCCGACAGGCTCAGCCAACCTTTAAAATCACAGGCTAAGGTCTCCACTATTACTCCGGTCTTCCAGCAGGCTCAGTCCTCCAACTCCCATTGCCACTCCTCGGCCTTAGGTGGAAGTCCTCTTTGAGCACTGGGTCACTCCTGCTACTTCAGGTACACTCAGCCAGAGTGACTTTCTTCAGGCTTCTCATGCGCCGCCCACACACTCCTCCATGAGGCTCATGTGTGCTGGCTCCTCTGGCTTGCTGCTTTCTCCATCTTCACTTTATCTTAACCTTCCCCTCTTCTCTCTTCGTTCATTTTTTTCTCTTTCTCCTTCTCACTCTTGTTAACTCTTTGAGGGCTGAATATTGTTTTACAAAAATACAGCTTTCTGAAAAGCACACAAAGCATTGGTTTCACGCAGAAATCAACATAAAACACCTGTTGCTGCATACTGTGGCCGCTAATTCGGCAGGAACTTGCAGAAAGCTGGCTATCTTTGCATGGCAGGGGTGGCAGCAATGGTCGTGGTCGCAGTGCATCGCCATCTGGTTTGTACCTCTTGTCATTGTTAATGGTGTTCCTACCAGGTGAACGTTGTCGTAGGTGTATAAGCTACACAAATCTGTTCAGCACCACAATCAACTGGGGACCATTCAACTGATGATGGTACCTCAGATTTGTTTTCAATCACTTGTATCAAAACTGGAGTTCAATTCAGCGATAATATGCAAAACATTGCCTGCGGAGTATTTTGCTTTATGCATTTGCTTCGATCTCAATGCCATTTTTACAGTTGTTTGCTCCTCGCTACTCACACAAGTGCAGGGAATCTCGGTAAAACCAATGAAGCTAACTTTCCTTTTAGTAAAGAGTCCAACTAAAACATAACGGTGGGTTGGGTCACCGTTTACAGTTGATTACCACCATCAACCCCTCCTTTTGACAAAAACCCAGTGGGATGCAGGTTTGGCAATCATGACTCCGGCGCTGATGAACGAACGAGTAAATCGTGCATGTGTGCATGTGAATTCGGGTATGACTCCCTCACATCTGCCTCCAGGAGGCCACATCGCCACACTATCTACTCCCCACACAAACCCCTGAACGTGTTATTTATCTATACATCTAAAACACACATGCCACAGACCCGCTGTACCACATGCACACATCTGCTGATCCACTTCTACAACATCTTTGCGGTTGCTCAGTGTGACAATGCGGCTTCTACTCCACGCTCCCTTCTTCCTTTTGGGAGCTCCTGAACCTGTCACCGTCGGTGTCACCGGATGAGCTGGAATAAATCCATAAAAAACTAGTCTAAAATACTATGGCTGGAAGCATTCATTTAAAACCTAGCCCGGTGTCTTCTTTTACTGGCGGCTCCCCTGCTTCTTCCATCCAGGCTATGCACTAGGGGAGTCTCCCTACCTGCAGCTGTCCTTCACGTCCAGTTGCCTTTCAGTCCCGGGCTCTGTCAGACCGAGATTTAGGTTCCACAACGCCCAGAGTGCTTACACTGGGGTTCACTCTAAGCCTTCCTGACTCCCGCTTCCTACCGTGGCCTTATGCAGCGAGCCAACCACTTTCCAGGTCACTCCACCTCCTTGATCGCTCAGCTGGAGCGACCGTTTCCTTCAGTGTCAGCCAAACACCCTTTCCAGGGGGCTTTCCCTCCAGCTGCCTGCAAAACACAAGCGAGTCTGCTCTTGATCGCTCACTCTCTCTGTCTTGCAGTGGCTCTTTACTTCTCCAACCTTGCCCGTCTCTAACCCTAACCCTAACCATAACCCTCTGTACTCGTGCTCCTACTATATATAATGGGGACGTGGCTCAGGTGTGATGATTAGCAGTTCCCGGCATCAGTTACGGATGCGGACGATTCCTCGCCTGTGCACTTAAGCGAGCAAACCCCCGCCTCACGTAGCACCCGAGAACCGCTCTGGCCACACTACCACACCCCCTCCTTAAGCTGCAAGTGATTACTTATTTAAAACTGGCTTTTTCTTCTGAGCAGTGAACCCACTATACTACACTCAAAAACACAGTCAAAACAAAACCAAGAAGATGGTCTGAATTTAAACGGAAGCAGAGTGAGACTGTGCTGCGGTAGAGCAGAGCCGCTTCACATGTTCGTGAATGCCTTGAAATGAATAACCACGTTCGCCATCGGGCTTCATGCATTGTGGGTTCTGAGGTTAGCCAAACAGACCTGACGACATTATTTAAGAAGGGATCACAAGGGCTGGATTTGGATTGGTACAAGTAAGGGGTACGTGATCTTGTTCGTTTTAGCTTCTTGCTTGGACAAAGCTGAAAATGGAAGGTTGTAGCAAGAGTATCACAAATCACTATCAATAATAAGGGCAACTATCAAGTCAAGTCAAGTTGAGGAGCATGCACTGGTACAGTGCGTTGCCGCACCCACTACACAACGAAACAACTTGGGATCCCGGTTGGCAACCCCCCAGGCAGATATGCGGTCCAGTCTCACCCTCCAGAAATGACCCTCTATCTGCCGCAGCCAGGTGTTACGTGGGCGACCCCTTGGCCTGGTCCAGCCACTCGGGTCCCCAACAATGAGAATCTTACGAGCTGGATCACCCTAGGGGAAATGAACCACATGGCCGTAGTGCCGTAACTGATGCTCCCTCACAATGCATGTAGTGTGCCTCATTCAGGACTCCGTGAGCAACCGCTCATTCGACACAAAGTCAAACCAACGGTACCCAAGGATTTTTCGGAGAGACACAGTACCAAAGGAGTCGAGTCTTCATCTCAGGTCACTGGATAGCGTCCATGTCTCGCAACCATATAGCAGATATCGGGAGCGCCACACACCCCTTTCCAGTGACCTCATGACCCTCCCATGCTCTCCAGATTCGTCTACTGTCCTACTTTATAGGAAGAGTCACCAGAGACATGAATGTCACTGCCAAAGTAAGTAAACCTCTCAACAAGGTCAACACTCTCTCCGCAAACAGACACACTGCTGATGGCCGTGCCCAAGAGGTCATTAAAGGCCTGGACCTTGGTTTTTATCCAGGACACTCGCAAGCCCAGACACTCAGAATCCTTGCTCAGTCTCTCGAGTGCCCCGATCAGAGCCTCCAACCATGACAGATCAAAATGGAAGCAACAGGCACATAATGCCCAAAAAATAAAAAGTGACATATACATTTTTTTCCAATATAAGGAGCATGGGTTTTTATTTAAAGAAAAGACTACAGATTGAAAAACTGGCCCTAAAATCCAGCATTGTTGGATCAAACTGTACCTCTCTTTGTGTGGAATGCCTTGGTAATTTTAAACTAATAACAGTATATAGATTTTTTTTTCTTATTTTTGAAATAAAACCAACCATCTGTGCCTTAGACCCTGTTTCAACTAAATTACTGACACACGGTGCTCAAATACCATTCTAGCAGCGCCCATTCTTAACAAGATTAGCAGAATCTTATTGGCAGGCGCAGTTCATGATGCATTAAAAGTGAGCTTTATTGAAGAAATCAGATTTATACCCAAGTATATCTAATAAAACACTTTTTTTACTTGAAACATCCTTGAGAAAAGGAACCTTGCAGCTTCGGTTTCAGCACTAACCTTTTTGAAAAGTTAACATCTGGTTACAGCAGCAGACATTGTTATGTTATTTTCTTAATGATATTCTAATATTCTCCACAGGCAGAACCAATTATTATAATGTTAGTTTTAATTGTGGGTTTAGGCACTATTGGCCACACCATTCTGTTACACAGGCTTTAAAAGTAAGTTGGATGGTCTATATTTAGTGGGGGGTACATGCTCCCTGAAAAACTGGCTTTTTATCTCAAGCCAAATGCTGGCTTTAAAAACATCCACACAAGTCTAAAAGCAGGCGTAATGGATAAAACACTCAAACATTTTGAGGACAAAGTACTTAGATTTTAATTTGGTTAAATTAGAATATACCATAAAGATGAAGAGCAGATCATTAAGTTCTTTATATAGCCTTATACAATTTCTTGTATTAGGAATTTCTTAGTTTTGGGGTCAGAGCGCAGAGTAGCCATTGTACAGTGCCCCTGGAGCGATTGCAGGTTAAGGGCCTTGCTCAAGAGCCCAGCAGAGTAGGATCTCTTTTGGCAGTGACGGGGATTCGAGCTGGTAACCTCCGGGATACCAGCGCAGATTCTTAGCCTCAGAGCCACCACTCCACCCTGACCAAGAGAGACTCTGTGTCATGTCTGTTATGTCCAGAGTTTTGTACATAGTTGATTTCATAAAAGACAAGGGGGGGCAGGTTGGGACTAAGGGGGTGTGGTGAATTGGGGGCTTATGGGAAAAAAGAGAAAGAAGAAAAACGTTTAGGCAAAACCCATGCGTAACAAGTTTTTTTTTTTGTCTGGATACAACACTGTGACTATCTAGGGAGTGGATGTAGAGGTGGTGCATTACTACAAGTGCTTGGGGGTCCACATTAATGACAGACTGGACTGGTCTCTTACAAGAAAGGGCAGAGCAGGCAGGTAGTTCCTTTATTGTGGGAAGTGACATCCTTCATAGTTTTTGATAACTCTATGATGGTCCGTGCTATTGCCCATGCTGTGGTGTGTTTTGCTGGTAACATCACTTCAATTAAAGTCCACTGAATCAACAAGCTAATTTAAATGGCAAGATCAGTTATAGGGCACACTCTGGAGCCCTGAAGGTTGGAGCGAAGGAGAGATAGTAAAACAAAACTTAGGGACTTTATTGGCTTGTTCTTTTGTGTCATGCTTCTCAGATTTCTCTCCTGAGAAAAAAAAAATACCCCCAGTGTTCTCACAAGTGTCTCCTGTTGAGTTTTAGTGGAGATCTCAGCAAAATCACACAGTGGGCTCTGATTTTCCAAATAGCGCTTGACATTTTTATTTGCAGTTTGAAAGTTTTTATATTTTGGGTTCATTAATACAGGGTGGAGCAGGTAAATGGGACATTTTCAATTGACGTTCAATCCACAAATAACAGTCAATCAGTCATTATCCAACCCGCTATATTCTAAGACAGGGTCACGGGGGTCTGCTGGAGCCAATCCCAGCCAAGCCACTGGCACTTGAACAGAAAATATTACTATATGCAGATGATAAGGTAATGCATATATCAGACCAACAAAATTCTGTGCCTGGAGTCCCAACAGCACTAACAAAATTTCACCAGATTTCTGGTCTCAGAATCAATTTCAGTAAAGGTGTGCTCTTCCCAGTGAATTCTCAAGCATACAATATTAGATTGGACACCTTCCCTTTTATCATCGCAGATCAGTTTAAATATCTAGGGGTAAACATCACAAGTAAACATAAAGCTCTTTATCCACAAAATTTTGCTGTCTGTATGGAAAAAATCAAGCAAGACTTGTAATTGGTCAACCCTTCATCTCACTTTAGCTGGAAGAATTAACATTGTCAAGATTAACATCCTTCCTAAGCTTCTTTTTCTATTTCTAAGTATTCCTATATACGTCAATAAATATTTCTTTAAGAAGTTAGATTCAATCATAACCTAATTTATTTGGAATTCAAAACATTCCTACAAAGACCTAAGGTGGAAGGTGGCATGGCACTACCTTTCAATTTTATTGCTGGGTGGTAAATATATAAGCTATAAAAACCTGGACATTGACACAAATAGATGAACATACACAGGCTTGGTCCGCAATAGAAATAAAATCCTGCAGTTCTTCTTTGTATTCCTTGCTTTGTACCCCAATAAATACAAGTCATTGCCAATATACTAACAACCCAATTCTGCTTCATTCACTCAGAATATGTAACTAACGTAGGAAGCACTTCAAGTTAGAGAAGCTTTTATCTGTGGCATCTCTGCATGATAACCACCTTTTTCCACAAACATACGCAGTTTCAACCCTTAAATTATGACAACCGGCTATAGTCAGTCAGTGCCATACATTCGTTGAGCAGCCAACTCATGACTACTGTCGCCCCCTAGTGAAGCCCCCTTGCACTAGACTAGCCTGCAAGCATCAGCGTTGGCCTCTGTGTTTCATCAATGGCGTCAGTTGCACCTTGTACATATAATCATAGATTGTTGCAGTAGTTTTTTTTAATAGTTTTTACAGCTCATTGGCAGTGTGTAAAATGATCAATGTTGCAGTAATTGTGATGATCTTTGCATGAAAATAATGTGTTCCATTAAAATTTCACTTTTTCTTGGTGAATTGTGGCGTTTCCTTAAAAAGTGCAGCAAAAAAGTATTTGATGTCCAGGGGTGCATTAACCCCCCAAGTACAGTATGTGGCAGTTTAAGGGTTAAATGTTTGGAAAACATACAGGATTAAATCATTTCGAGATTTGTATATAGATAATGTCTTTGCATCCTAAGAACAAATCTAATTTTCCAGCAACACATTTCTTCCATTACCTCCAAATTTTAAACTTTGCTAAACAAAATCTGCCCAATTTTCCTCACCTCCCACCTACTTCTATTCCAGAAGAAATATTGGTCAATCTTGAGTTCGGACAGCATTTCTATAATATATAAAAACATTTTAAGGTCCATCCCCAGAGAACATTGGGAAAAGGATCTCTCACTCAACATTTCGGAAAAGGAATGGAATGCTGCCACGCACAGAATTCACTCGAGCTCCATGTGCGCCCAGCATACAATTATTAAACTTAAAATCTTTTTTTCGTTTAAAATTGTGCAAAATGTTTCCAGGGCAAGAACCAAACTGTGAACATTGCAAACGAGCTCCAGCCACCTTGGGCCATATGTTTTGGGCATGCAGCAAATTAACATAATTTTGGGCCAAAATCTTTTTTTTTTTTTCTTTGGTATTATTCTTGAATAAAAGAGCACATGTTCATTTGGTATTTGGACTAAAGTCTTCACACATTATACACATCATGGCAATTATTAGTATAGCATGGAAAAAGTTTCTGTTTTAGGTGTGTATTCAGTATTTCTTGCATTTCTTGCATTTCCTTTCATCCTACACTTACCCAGATCTTTGTAGACACGGACCACACATGAAATGCACATATTCCAAATAACAATATACTGTAATATTTACCCTCTACAACTCCAGGTGCCTCACACACAGATAAGGAGCCTTGGCTTAAGCTGGGAGAACTTTTTGCCCGAGCTTAGCTCCATCAAGGCAGTTGATGGGATAGCAGGCCACTTGCTGCTTGTGCTGATCGACACATTTACAAAACAAAAGACGCTGATGGAGAGGTGTGAAGGGATTTAAGGTGGGCCAGGATTCTGAGTTTTTTTTCGTAGGCTTCAGGAATTCTAGTGTTAAATGCCTTTCAGACAGCCTTGGTGTCACAATCCCGCCTAATCCACTAGCAGCTGTGTTTGGTGGACTCCCAGTTGCTTTAAATGGAGAAGGACAAACAAACTGTAATTGTCTTTACTTCACTACTAGCACATAGACTTATCTTGCTCAAATGGAAGAATCCTATCTTACCTGTTTTAAGTCAATGGGCAACCGATGTTCTATACTATTTGAAATTGGAAAAAATCAAATTCTTACTTAGAGGATCTGTTCAAAACTTTTTAAAAATTTGGCAGGATCTAATCAATAACATTTTAGAATAAGCATTTAAGTTATGGCTGTTAACCTTGCTCTCATTCTCATGGGGGGGGGGGTGTAGATTTGAACTTAGCTTTTTCAAGTTTGAATTGCTTGTATGGAATGTTGCTTGCTTTTAATAAATTCAATAAAATGTTAAATAACAAAAAAAAAAAACAAAGAACACAAAAGGAGATGAAGAAAATAACAAGCGGCGCATAGCCAAAATAGACCTAAATGTCAAGGTCTACATCTAGGTGTCCTAAACAGACCTGTCAGGTAACTACAGTCCTAATGACCACAGCACCTGAGTGTAGTAATTCAATGAGAGGTCCCACTCCTGCACCCACAGAAAACATGAAAGGGACTGAGAAAGCTGGGACACCCCAAGAAAAACCAAACACTGCTGCAAATCTGACAAACATCCATCCATTATCCAACCCGCTATATCCTAACTACAGGGTCACAGGGGTCTGCTGGAGCCAATCCCAGCCAACACAGGGCGCAAGGCAGGAAACAAACCCCGGGCAGAGCGCCAGCCCACCACAGGGCACACACAAACCCCAGGGAAAATTTAGGATGGCCAATGCACCTAATCTGCATGTCTTGAACTGTGGGAGGAAACTGGAGCACCCGGAGGAAACCCACACAGACACGGGGAGAACATGCAAACTCCACGTAGAGTGGACCCAGGAAGCAAACCCGGGTCTCCTAACTGCGAGGCAGCAGCGTTGCCCACTGCGCCACCGTGCCGCCCAATCTGACAAACACCACTGCAAAAAGATGTAGAATATTTTGCCACTGGACAGTTTCAGCAAGCAAGCAGAGGGCTTTCTGACAAGAGAGCTGATCAAACAAAAGAAGTACAATGAGTTTAAGAAAAAAAAAAAACAAATCCAAAACTGCTGTCCACTTGATTAAGAGAGGCTTCCCCTCTTTCCCATCTGTCACCCCAAATAACTGATCAAATTAGCCTAATGTCAGTGGATGTGGGTGTGTGACTATTTGACTATGGTCTGGCACACCCTCCATATTGCTGGGATAGGCTTAATGTACTGTGATCTACCACTCTGGCAAGTGATCATGGATGAAACAAAAAAAATGAGCTGCGGTTAAATCCAGGAAGACGAATGATACAGATGCACCAAAGCTGAACATACTAACCAAAAATCTAAGTCTATTAAGTTAAACAAAAAGCACTGCAAAAATTCTTTGAAAGAAAAACCAAAATGTTTAAGGCCATGAATAGGATGCCACCATCTTAAATATTCTCTGAGTGATGACACAATGATGCCTCACCTCCAGTCGTCATATGATAGTGATAGCATTGGTCATTTCCTACAGCACTGAGCCCCAACACTGGAACCACAAGTAAGTGCAGTTAACTCCAAAGGGCATCAATAGAGTCTATCTGCAGACCTCCAGAGGTTCAGCCAGTTAAGATTAGGATTATGGGAGGGTTCTCTGACTCAGGTTATGATGGTTGTCCATTGAGTCAACTCCACATACTTGGAGCTCCAGGGTGGTATGTCAGCAGTCCAGAGCCTCCAGACACAGGACATTTCAGATATAAACCAGGTTGGTAGCACATTGGTGTCTCCCTGATTGGTCTTTTTTTATTGTCTAACTAAACCTTATCTAAAGAAAATTTACCTCAGACCACCATTGAAATCCCCATTTTCACTTTATTGCTTTTCTTTCACAAGCTGAGGCTAAAGGGGATAAAAAAGCCAAAATCAGCAGTATGTCACAAACTATTTCACATCTCTTTCATGCCTAGAGTGCTGTTCAAAATATCAATTAATTGTTTAACTGCTACTTATTAAAGCACAAACAGATATAAAGCAAGAGCAAACACATTTAGAAAACCTGGTAAGACGAACAGGTTTTATGAAATAGTTTAGCTGACCTAAAAAAGCATCAGTGTTTTGCATCTCCTTTGCATTGGAAGAAAATGAATTTTCCACCCTTGATGGTTTGTTTGAATTTCCAAATCTCCCATTTGGGCTTCATGGTGCACCCCTGATATATCAGTTTATAATGAACCAAATATTATGCCCTCATTCTGAGTATTCTGGTGCAAATCTTAATGATGCTATAATATTTAAAAATGCCTGGGATTCCCGTTATTACAGTGCAATATGAGACTTGTGCATAATTGCAGCTTATCTTCCATTCCTCTGACTACTGTCAGTTGTAAAAGTGTGTTTCCTCTGTCACTGAACTGGCTCTAGAAGGTGACAGTGCAGCCAGATATGTCATATAACTGCAGTTTTGCACAAGTCTCGTATCTCACAATAATAAAAACCTTTGGAGGTGATCGATTGCCTAATGCAAGAAGGTCATCCCCAGGCTGGGGTTCTTGTGTCCTGCAGACCACTCACAAAGCTTGTGCCCCCAACCTCCTGCAGCTCAACATCCCTGAAGACAGTCAGTCAGTTGGTCAGTCATTTTCCAGCCTGCTATATCCTAAGACAGGGTCATGGGGGTCTGCTGGAGCCAATCCCAGCCAGCACAGGGCACATGGCAGGAACAAATCCCTGGGCAGGGCGCCAGCCCACCACAGGGCACACGCACACACACCCACACACCAAGCACACACTAGGGATAATTTATGTCTGCCAATGCACCTAACCTGCATGTCTTTGGACTTTGGGAGGAAACTGGAGCACCAGAGGAAACCCACGCAGATACGGGAAAACATGCAATCTCCACGCAGGGAGGACCCAGGAAGCGAACCCAAGTCTCCTTACTGCGAGGCAGCAGCGGTACCACTGCACCGCCATGCCGCCCTCCCTGAAGACAATGGTTTTGAATTCTTTTAACACTGGAATTACCAGAGCCTACGAAAAACTCGTAAATCCGGCCTACCCTAAATCACTTTGCACCTCTCCATCAGCGTCTTTTGTCTTGTAAATGTGTTGATAAGCCCAAGCAGCAAGCCCCCTGCTATACCATCCCCCCCACTGCTGCAGAACGGGCAAGAAGTTTTCCCAGTTCCTGCCTTGATTATCTGGAAGTG
Source organism: Polypterus bichir lapradei (assembly GCA_026402145.1). Taxonomy (NCBI): domain Eukaryota; kingdom Metazoa; phylum Chordata; class Cladistia; order Polypteriformes; family Polypteridae; genus Polypterus; species Polypterus bichir. The sequence continues at coordinate 49,795,746 of JANRMT010062834.1, forward strand.
AGCTAGTGTTAATTCCAGAAGACAAAAACAGAGCCAAACTTCTCTTGAAGTTTATTTACTCTGATGTTTTCATTTTTTTAAAAGACTCCAAGAAAGTTTCTGCAAGTTCAAGAACAGAGTGTTGTTAAAAGGACTATTCTACGTTTTTGTCCTGAATCAGCAGGAAAACAGGAGAGCCGAATTTGAGAGTAAACTGGGAGAAGCAGCAAAAGGCCAAAACAAAAGAAAATAAAAATAAACCATAGCAAACTAACCCATAAGAGAGGCAAAATCAAAGTAAAAAAAAACAAAACAGGCAATTAGTCGTAAGTAGGCAATACAAGACAAGAAAGCACACAATATTTAAATTAATATAAGGAATTGTATCTGCAGGTTGGATAAGGTGTCTAGCAAAAGGCTGACCTTTTATGCCGGTTATTGATCAAGTCAAGGTCATGACCCCGGAGACTCTGCCCCTAGAGACAAGGGACATGACCCTGACAACGGCACGCAAATGGCTACTCTTAAAAAAACAGTCCAGAAAGCATCTGTTTACAACCTAAATCATGACAGTTTTATTTGTGCAACCCTGAATCTGATACTTGGCAAGGTCTATTTGGTCAATAAACACCACATTGGCAGTTAGAAAGGCACAGCAGAGACTCCACTTTCTGAGGATCCTCAGAAAAAACAACCCGAAGGAGAAGCTGGTGTTCTCTTACCATTGCTCTATTGAGAGTGTACTGTCATACTGCATTTCTACGTGGTACGCCAGTAACTCATTGGCTAACAGGAGTGCCCTTCAGAGGATTATGAACTGCCCAGAAAATGACTGACTGTATACTCCTCTTCTGCTGCTTCCTCTTTGGAGGAACTCTTCAGGGAGGGACCCTTGCCCGGCCAGTACACTGGAAGGACTGGAGGAGCCAGCCTATCTGGGGCGTTACCTCTCCGGGAGCATTAGATGCCAGCCCTCTGAGTTGCAGCGGTGTATTGGACTCCCGCAGGGTATCATGGGAGTTGGAGTTTGGTGCAGCTCTGTTGGAATCTGTGGGTGCCGCCAGGGGGTCCTGCAATTGCTTCTGCCACACCTGGAAGTGCTGTCGGAAATCGTCATCATCAAACACCTGGAGTACTTCTGTGAACATTGTAAAAGGAGCCAGCAGCCACCATATGGTGAGCCAGAGTCAGGAGGAGGAAAACGAAGCTTGCCGGGAGAAGTGGAGAAGAAAAAGAAAAAGAGAAGAAAGAAAGAGAAAGAAAAGGAGAAGAATAGTGTTGTGTATTGTGCTTGTGCTTGGGACTGTGTTGTTGTGCTTGTGGGAGACAGGGAAGATGTTTCACACAAGTGAAAAGAGCAAATAAAAGCCCTGTTTGCTTTGGAGTTGTGCCTTTACGTCTGTCTGTGCCAAGTTGGGGCGGCAGTGCCCACCTATAGAGGTCCACAGCGGAGAAGCAGATTTAAGAACAGTTTTTACCCCAGAGCCATATGAGAACTAAATACTGATGAACGCTTATAATGATTGACAATGACCAATATAACAACAGGCACTCTTGCACTACAAGTACATGTTTACATTCTTTGCAAGTTACAGTATATATACTATTTAACTATTTCTATAATTGCACTCAATTCATATGTGCATTATACCTAAGTGCAAAATTTTATTATTATATTGTATTCTATTGAACTGCATTAGAGCATTTAATTATGTCCATTATATGTGAAAATTTCATTGTACTAAGTGCAATGACAACAAAAGGAATCTGAATTTCAGTGTATATTGCTTCAGCATCTGACATGAATGATGTCACAAACTCCACACAGAGCCATAGCAAAGTTTGGGGCAGCCACCTGTATATTAATTTCCTGGCTGCAAAAGTTGCAAAAATAAATGACAGCTCTGATGTGCACAAACCGGAGTCCAAAACAGAACTGAGGGAATAGGGGAAAGGTGGAGGCTTTTGAAAGTCAGGATAGGAAGTGACGTCAAAGGGACCAGGATCAGAAGGGTCTTCAGCCATAGGCTCGAGCCTGGACATGACATGAAGGGGGCCGGAGCCAGCAAGGCCTTCCTCTATAGGTCTGGACCTGGAAGTAACGTCAACAGGGCCAGGTGGAACTTCCCGTGAATGGTCTGTAGGAAAGTGAGAAAAAGAGTCAGTGCACTCTGCCACATCCAGGTCAGATTCGGAATTGCCCTTACTCAAGCCCTTTAGCTGCCTCCCATGCGCACGTGTGTGACAATGGAGACAGAGAGAGATAAAATGAAAGACCAAGAATGTAAAAAAAGAATGGCCTCTTAGTACAAAACATGTGAAATCCCATCACCTAATGTATCAACATCTAATCAACCTGCTGCAAAAACTATGGGAAGGACCCAGTGACCTTTTCTGCAGTGTGCACTATCCGTTGGGCCTTACGTTCAGAGACTTTGTTGTTCCCAAACCAGACGGTGATGCAGCTGGTTAGAACACTCTCGATGGTGCCCCTGTAGATAATGGTGAGAATGGGGTGAGCTAGTTTTGCCTTCTTCAACCGCCAAAGGAAAGTGGAGATGCTGCTGCACATTCTTGGCTATGGAGGGGATATTAATTGACTAAGGTCAGCTGCCTGGCGCATATCAAGTAATACGGTGTACTTGACCAGTTCCACCACAGTGTCCTCGAAATGCAATGGGGTATGGACAGCATAGGCGTTCTTCAAGTCAACAATTATCTTTCATCCTGTCTACATTAAGAAACAGATTGTTACACTTGCACCAGTATGCCAATTGTCATATTTCCATTCTGTAAGCCGACTCATCTCCATTGCTGATGAGACCCACCACCGTTGTGTCATCAGCAAACTTAACAGCAGAATCCCTGAAGCCTATGAAAAAAGTCATAATGCCGGGCCATCTTAAATTCCTTTCTACCTCGTCATCAACATCTTTAGTTTGCAAATGTGTCAATCAGCACAAGAAGCAAGCAGCCTGCCATCCCACAATCCCACGGACGCAGCTGATGTTCTCCCAGCTCAAGTCTGTTTATCTGGGTGTGAGGTGCCTGGAGTTGTAGAGGGTAAATAATATATCACTATTTGGAATAGATACATTTCATGTGTGTTCCGTGTCTACAACGATCTGGGTAAGTGTAGGATGACAGGAAAGGCGAGGCAAGAAATGTTGAACACATAACGAAAAAACTTTTTTCATGTAAAATGTTGACGTGAAGTGTATAATGTGTAAAGACTGAAGTCCAAATATCAAAGAGACACTTTTACAAATAGTATAACAAAACAAGTGCACCTTTACTCAAGAATATAACTGAAGAAAAGCAAATTGGGTTAGGGTACGAAGCTGATGCAGAGGCAAGAACTGTTGTCTCATAGTCAAGAGGTTGTGGATTCAATTCTGGATCCTTCCTGCATTTACTGTTTTGAGTAGTGAGCTGCTGTTATTATTACTACTAGCCAACCCGCGCCGTACCATACGGCGCATAATTAGGCCGGTTTTTTAATGATTTTTAAGCACAGGGAGAAAATTAACAGTTGAAAAATCGGTAATGTAATAAATCAGCAAGAAAAGCAACATTGTAACAATGCACGGAACGAACCAACACACAATCGTTTGTGACTGAAAACTGGCGGATCACCATCGCACCTTCTCCTGCCAGACAGAGGGATGGGGGTGCACGGCGCTCAATCGCGGAGTGTGGAACGCGAGGAGAGGAGAAGGGCGTCCATTCAGCTCCCTCCGTCATGCTAGTCTGCTGATTTCTCGTTCAGTATGCACTGCCCGCTTATGTGCCCACCTCCAACTCGTCACTTGAGTCGTTGTCGTCTTAACACAGTCCAGATGCACCTGTGACTCACGTAGACGTTTCATTGCTCTGTGCGTTTTTGGCTGCTTTTCTATATATAATCCACCAAGACACCCGACCACGGTAGTAGCGAGGTGGGAGGGGGGTGTGTACAAAGGGTAGGGACGTAACCAGTGGGAGCGTATGAGTCGCACTTAGTGGGAATTCCACGGTTTGCAGCCCGAATGGGGTTCAACGGGTTACCAACACCTCTCTGCGCCAGGTAGACACACGCTCAATGGAAAGACACGGTTGTCTAAAACGGGTTGGTGTGAGAATACAACAGTAAGTGAATGAAAAGATGGAACTCTGGAGAGAGCAAAATACAACTCAATAGTGAACCCGCGGCATAACAAACGCCGCATAATTATTTATTGATGGTTGAACACTTTTGGAAAGACACAGTTGTCTAAAAAGGGAGGGTTTGAGGATACAACAGAAAGTGAATGAAAAGATGGAACTCTGGAGAGAGTTGTCCGTGAGTGAAGAAGATGCATGTTTGTTGCGGATGCGAATTGCTGTATGTAGCGTGTAAAACAGTTTGCTATGGTGCACGAGGTCGTGCGTCGTAACTCGCTTTTTAAAGACTGCTTACTTCATTGTGTTTTAACCTCAGTTGTAAAAGATTTTTTTAAGGATCCCATGGGATACCCCTCGCAAACCGTTTTACACGCTGCATATGGCGACTCACCTCCGCGAGAAACATGCCTCTATGAACAGTCAAGGTGGCTCGGAGGTACACGGGGCCTCTACGACAGACGAATATAAATGACGCCGTTCTTTCTGTGTCGTCGCGTCCGAATTGGTGGGCGTGGCTCTTCGAGTTGTCGTCGTATCCAATGGTCTTGGAGTTGATGGGCATGGCTCCTCCCTGGGTGCGCCATAGGTGTCTTACTTGTCGGCGGCTTACTGAATCCACGCCCCTTCCGGCGTGTTTTCCATGGGTGTCTTGCCTTAGTGAATTATATATATAGATTATAGAAAAAAAACATACATTTAATGTGAGTCTGTAACAGCCAGTGTAAATTTATGGTATTTGCGAAAGATATCACTGAATGTATATAAGCAGACACTCAAATGCTGAATGGTGGTATCTTGTTGTCACCTGAATTTTATTGTTAAATAAAAGCACACTTGTTTTGTTATGCCTTTGAAAAAGTGTTTATTTTATATTCCAGTAACCACTTGAATGACATCAAATCTGTCTATGCCTCTCTCGCTCTTTTCTCTCGCATGCACCCACACATCCATGCATGCAAATGGGGGGCACCGGGGCTCAGTGTGATGTTACTGAAGATGATGTTTCTGACACAGACTGTGTGGGTCTCTCTGATAGGAGGTCCAGGACCCAGTTGGATAGGGAAGTGTTGTAGTCTAGCAGACCCAACTTCCCTATGAATGTCTGAGGAATGATGGCATTAAAAGCCAAACTGAAGTCAATGAAAAGCATCCTAATGTTTGTTTTGTCCAAATGGGACAGGGTAAGATAGATAGAAGTTGATATGGCATCTTCAGTGGAATGGTTTGAGCGATATGATGTGAGAAGTCGGGGTTTGAAGTGGCTCAAGACTAGCCTCTGGAAGCACTTCATAATGACAGGAGTGAGTGCTGAAGGACGAAGAGTCAATGAGACAAAAGACAGAGGATTTCCTTGGCACGGGTATGATGGCAGTTGTTTTGACGCACTTGGGGACGACTGCCTTCTTCAGGGAAATCTTGAAGATGTCTGAAAAGATATCCTGCAGTTGGTCTGTACATTCCCTGAACACGCAGCCAGGTATGTTTATTCATATTTATCATCTTTAATATGTGCAAAGCTTTTCTTTGGCTTTTATAGTGAATGATGTTAAATTGAAATAATAGTCCTGAGCTTTGTAAAATAATATTAATGTTAATAATACTTCCCATATTATTTTTAAATTGGAAGGAGTTTGATTTCAAGGCTTATAGAGTGTCCAAATTGATCCGTAACCAGTAAAGCGATTCAGGTTAGAGGACAGTGATTTGCTCATAAATCTCGATACCATCCCTAATATCTGTCATTGGCTAACACTGTTTAGTACAAGAACAAATGAAAAACTGCAAATTATAATTGAATATGTTTCAGTGTGCAAAAAGAGGGAAAGAAGGCTCATTTATAAGGCACATTTATATGGCACATTTTTGTCTAATAGTCTTATCAATAACAGAGAAACTGTGTCACATCAGATTTAAGTCCTCATAGTGCCTGTCAGAATTAGATTTGTTTCTCAGGATAAATGCAATGATTAAAATCAATCACGTTTTATTCATTAGACTATACCATATCTTATTTGGTACAATTGGGAGAACATTAGTGCTGACAGAGTTAAATGTGAAAACAGAAAAAAACAAAAGTTTCAATTTTGACATTTACATTTTCCAATCATTTTCTTACTTTTAAAAGACAAATAGAGATTCACACTCTTTTGTGCTGATCTTCATTGGAAAGAATAGTTAAGTTAAATACTAAATCAATTCATGTTAATTACATTTTCCAATACTTCTAACATTTTTTTTTTATAATCCACTTGACTGTGATAAATGGCTTGCAGTCTATATAATTAATTTCCCTTTTTTGTTATTAAATGTAAAATTTTCTAACCTACACTAAAAGAAAAACTAGAAAATTGAGCATTTATGAAGAAATGTAGGCTTTGGCTGTTGACGATAATAAAACTGAATTAAGTAGGTTCGGTAAATCAATGAATTCAACCCGGCCACAGGGGATGTACAAACCAGTGTGTTTCTTTATGGCAGTCCCATGCCTGGATAAATGGGGAGGGTTATGTCAGGAAGGGCAACTGGTGTAAAATTCTGTCAGATCGATATGCGGACAACAATACAGATTTCCATTCCAGATTGGTCAAGGCTTAGGTTAACAATGGCCGCCACTCAGTAATGTTAGCCAACACGGCGTTGGTAAAATTGGGCTACTGTTGGCAGAGGAAGGAAAAGATGAGGGGGGAGACGTGACCAGAGGAAGGATGAGAGGAGGAAGGTAAAGGGAGTGGAACTGAGGGTAGGAACTTTGAAAATTGGCAGTATGACTGGAAAGAGGATAGAGTTAGCAGATATGATGGAGAGAAGGAAAGTTGATTTATTGTGCGTGCAAAAAACTAAATGGAAGGGGAGTAAGGCCTGGTGGATTTGAGGTGGATTCAAATTGTTCTATAATGGTGTGGATGGGAGGAGAAATGGGGTAGGAGTTATTCTGAAGAAACAGCATGTCAAGAGTGTTTTGGAGGTGAAAAGACTGTCAGACAGTGATGATTGTGAAACTGGAAATTGGAAATGTAATGATGAATGTTGTTAGTGCATATGCCCCACAAGTTGGGTGTGCGATGGATGAGAAAGAAGATTTTTGGAGTGAGCTGGATGAGGTGATGGACAGTGTACCCAAGGGACAGAAAGTGGTGATTGGAGCAGATTTCAATGGACATGTTGGTGAAGGGAACAGAGGAGATGAGGAGGTGATGCATAGGTATGATGTCAAGGAGAGGAATGAAGAAGGTCAGATGATAATGGATTTTGTGAAAAGGATGGACATGGTTGTGGTGAAAACGTATTTTAAGAAGAGGGAGGAACATAGGGTGACGTACAAGAGTGGATGAGGATGCACACAGTTAGATTATATCCTATGCAGAAGAGTCAATCTGAAGGAGATTAAAGACTGCAAAGTGGTGGCAGGGGAAAATGTAGTTAGTCAGCATAAGATGGTGGATCACGACGTTGGAGATCAAGAAGAGGAGGAGAGTGAGGATCAAATGGTGGAAGTTGAAAAAGGAAGACTGCAAGGTTGAGTTTAGGGTTAAGGTGAGACAGGCACTGGGAGGTAGTGAAGAGTTACCAGATAGCTGGGGAACTACAGCAGATGTAGTAAGGGTGACAGCAAGAAGGGTGCTTGGCATGACATCTGGACAGAGGTAGGAAGTAAAGGAAACCTGGTGGTGGAATGGGAAAGTTCAGGAGAGTATACAGAGGAAGAGGATGACAAAGAAGAAGTGGGATAGTCAGTGAGATGCACAAAGTAGACAAGAGTAGAAGGATATAAAGCACAAGGTGAAGAGAGAGGTGGCTCAGGCTAAAGAAAAGGCATATGATGAGTTGTATGAGAGGTTGGACACTAAGGAGGGAGAAAAGGACCGACGGGCTAGAGAACTAGGAAAGATGTGCAGCAGGTTAGGGTGATAAAGGATAAAGATGGAAATGTACTCATAAGCGAGCAGGTCGTGTTGAGCAGAGAGTACTTTGAGAGGCTGATGAATGAAGAGAATGAGAGAGAGAAGAGGTTGGATGACGTGGAGATAGTGAATCAGGAAGTGCAATGGATTAGCAAGGAGGAAGTAAGGATAGCTATGAAGAGGATGAAGAATAGAAAACCCGTTGGTCCAGATGACATACCTGTGGAAGCATGGAGGTGTTTAGGAGAGATGGCAGTGGCGTCTTTAACCAGATTGTTTAATTGAATCTTGGAAAGTGAGAGGATGCCTGAGGAGTGGAGAAGAAGTGTGCTGGTACCGATATTTAAGAATAAGGGGGATGTGCAGAACTGTAGCAACTACAGGGGGATAAAATTGATGAGCCACAGCATGAAGTTATGGGAAAGAGTAGTGGAAGCTTGGTTAAGAAGGGAAGTGATGATTAGTGAGCAGCAGTGTGGTTTCATGCCAAGAAAGAGCACCACAGATGAAATGTATGCCCTGAGGATGTTGATGGAGAAGTAGAGAGAAGGCCAGAAGGAGCTGCATTGCGTCTTTGTGGACCTGGAGAAAGCATATGACAGGGTGCCTCGAGAGGAGCTGTGGTATTGTATGAGGAAGTCGGGAGTGGCAGAGAAGCATGTAAGAGTTTTACAGGATATGTACAAGAGAAGTATGACAGTGGTGAGGTCTGCAGTAAGAGTGACAGATGCATTCAAGGTGGAGGTGGGATTACATCAGGAATTGGCTCTGAGCGCTTTATTATTTGCAATGGTGATGAACAGGTTGACAGACAAGATTAGACAGGAGTTCCCGTGGACTATGATGTTTGCTGATGACACTGTGATCTGTAGCTATAGTAGGGAGCAGGTTGAGGAGACCCTGGAGAGGTGGAGATATGCTCTAGAGGAGAGGAATGAAGGTCAGTAGGAACAAGACAGAATACATGTGTGTAAATGAGAGGGAGGTCAGTGGAATGGCCTGTGTAGGAAGGCCCATCTGTTTATTTCCTGCTCTCTCTGTGTCAATTCCTTATTCAAATTTTTATTTATGTAAAATAAAACTTTTTTTTGTTTTCTTCAGAAGTACACCTTAGCATTTTTATTGCATCAGGGACCACAATTACAGCTTCTACAATGCATATATTGTGAACTATTAAAATAATGATCAATTTCTTCTGTAAAGTCAAAAAATGATCCTGTTTCACAGAGACTTGCCCTGAATGGTACCAGATGGAGTGAAACAAAATGTAATGTTTAATTAGTAAAAGACTAAAGCATTTATTACCTACCATGCCATAAATGAAGCCTAAGCGTTTCATTCGCAATTCTCTTACTTATAAAATACATCCAGGATTTTTTTCCCTGTGCCAACTGAAGATGATAAATCTACCACAACGGTTTTACAGAGGGCAGCTCAGCTGAGGAGGCTAAGGACAAGATCTTAAATCTCATTCACAAGACATGTAACAGCCATTCACTCCCCACAAACCACCCCCCCTGGCCACCACTTCATCTCTTGATCCGACAAAGGTGACAAGGCACTCAGGCAAATCAGAATCATTGAGCGTCAGACTGTTGTAAAACGAATGTGAATGAAGTCTCCTTAATTAAAAGGGTAGAGGTTCTTGTGTTATCTTTGATTTTGAAATTTAAAATAAAAATCTTTTGTTTTACAATTCAAATATTCTAAAACCTGCCGTAAATACTCATTGACACGTTTAAAAGGATAACTGAGTTCCTGCAGTTGTTTGAATTAGAGGCCTAATGCCATTGCTCCCGAATATTCATCCATTTTCAGTCTTCTTATTAGTCCGGTTTAGGGTCAAGATGGTCGGACAGACTCCCAAAGGGTCACTCAAGTTCACCAAGCCATGATTAGAATATCCAATTAATCAAACACATACAGTACATCTGAGATAAATCAGGGGAATCGAAGAAAACCATCTTACGAAAATTTGCAAACTCCCCATAGACAGCAGCCATGCATGAGATTAGAACCCCTGATGCCTGATCGGCAAAGCAGCACTGATTACCACCATGCATGCCATGCTGCCCAGGATCTGACGTCATATTGCTTCTTCAATTAAAAAGCCCATTTCTGTGCTGTAGTGAGAAAACTGGAGTAACATAACATTTTCAGACATTCAATTCAGAGTCAATGGAGAGTGTCTATCTTAATAGATTTTCAGTGACACAATTAAAAAATATATATGGGAGAAGCAACATTATTCAAATAAAATGCCTACATTGTTGCATAGTTCAAGTCTTAATAACAACAGAAAGCAACACCAGGAGGTGTATCAATCTGTTAAAATTTTGCTTCATTTTAATTGTTTCAGAGCGTGATAAACAATTTCTTTAGTGTAAATTTATGTTTTGAACGTCTGGAAATTCAGGAATAACGTTTTTTTTCTTGAATGAAGTGTTTTATTTATTTATTTTGACTGTGTTTGCTTCATCTGGACGTCTCTGTTGTTAAGACATGAACAGGTCTTGCTAGGATCATCATCAGCGCAATGGCAAATGAGCTCTGCCAAAGGATTTCAGTGTTCAAGTTTGTGGATCCCTCGTGATTACTTTGCAAGATTTTTCTGGCAAAGGACCTTATGTAACTTTTTACTTCCTCCTTTCTTCTTTCCATGGCAGACAGTAAAAGACCATACACCCTTTGCTTTTAAGAATCTCAGCCACTTTATTTACTCCTGCAAGCCACACGCTATCTAGCAAGCCAAATACGCGTCTGCTGAAATAAGGACATGAGTACCCATAAATGCACCCCATCTGAGAGCCTGCAACACATGCTCTCCCAATGATTGGTTCCTACCTAACATTATGTACATATTACATAAAAATAGCATAACACTTTTGGGGACTGTAACAAAGGTGCTATATGGGCACCCGACCCGACACAGACTTACAATGGAGGCACATTAAAATAAAACAAAATTTTTTATTTTCTTCACCTGTGGGCCATGCCTTCCCCGTGTCCCACAGGCACAACACAGTCCCAGAACACTCAAGTGGACACAAAAGCACAAACACTCTTCCTTTCCTCCACTCCTCACGGCAACTTTGTCTCCCTCCTCTCGACTCTGGCTGCTCAGTGGTGGCTGCTGGCTCCTTTTATACGACACCTGGAAGTGTTCTAGGTGCTTGATTGCTGAGTTCTGGCTGCACTTCCGGGTGTGGTGAATACGCTGCCCATAAGGGCTCAGGAGTCCCAGGTGCAGCACCCAATGGCAGCGCCTGCGGGACCCAACAGGGCTGTGCCCAACTCCAATTCCCATGGAGTCCAGCGGGAGACCAAGGCACCGCTCCAGCCTGGGGGTGGGGGGGGGGGATCGGGGTGGAGGTTGCCTATCTAGCGTCCAGGGGGAGATATTGAATAGTCAATGGCTGCTCCCCCTGAACATATACTGAAGGGGTGTCCCGGCCGGGCATGAACCCTGGCCGTCCACTACAACAGACTTTTACAAATTACTAATTGCATAATGAATACACATAAACACAGAGATTTGTTTAAGCACACAGGAGAAAACAAATACCGTATTTACTCCTGTACCACGCGCACATTTTTTCCCGAAAATGAGCATTAGAAAATCAGGTGCGCGTCATACACGAGGAAATGTTGCGCGTCATACACGAGGAATACGGTAGTTTGGCGTTGTCATTCAGCATGGATAGCAACATGCGTTTACGCTCCTTCACAGCGGGAGAGAAACTAAAAGTGATTTTGGAAGCAGAGAAGATAGGAAATCGGGCAGCAGGTCGCATGTACGATGTTCCAGAGTCATGTGTTCGAGATTGGTGACAGAAGAAAGAAAAACTTTCGTCTTGCAACATAAACAGACGGGCATTTCACGGAAATGATTCAGGTGAAAGCTCGTGATATAGCGAAAGAACGTGGAATACCAATCACTCAGTTCAAAGCAAGCCGTGGATGGGTAACACGCTTCATGAGAAGGAATGGCTTATCAATAAGACGCCGCACGAGCATTTCGCAGCGTCTACCAGACGCATATGAAGAAAACCTACTAGCTTTCCAAAAGTATGTTATTCAGTTGAGGCAGCAGAAAATGTATTTAATGGGGCAAATCGGTAATGCTGATCAAACGCCAGTTTATTTTGAGAACCCCTCAAACACTACTGTTAATGCAGTCGGAGACAAGAGTGTCCCGGTACGCACGGGAGGCAGAGAGAAGCAGCGGTGTACCGTGATGTTGACAATTCTTGCAGATGGAAAGAAACTACCGCCGTACGTAATATTTAAAAGGAAGACCTTGCCGAAAAATGAGAAGTTTCCTCCTGGGATCATTGTCAGAGCTCAACAAAAGGGTTGGATGGATAATGATCTCATAATCGATTGGCTGAAATGTGTGTGGCAACGTCGGCCGGGCAGTCTCCTGAAAATGCCAAACATGTTAGTCATGGACAGCTTTCGTGGCCATTTAACTAAAGGTGTTAAAGAAAAACTGAAAGATGGGAAAACAGATCAAGTGGTAATTCCTGGAGGCATGACTTCGCTCCTCCAGCCTCTAGATGTCTGCATTAATCGACCGTTTAAGGCTCATGTATCTAGAATGTACACCGATTGGGCTGCAACAGCGGAACACGAAACAATGGCAACTGGCAAAATGAAAGCCCCAACACTGGCGCAGATGTGTGGCTGGATCATCGCTGCTTGGAAGCTTATTCCAGAGGATTTGATTGTGAAAAGCTTCAAAAAGTGCAGCATATCCAACAGCATCGATGGAATCGAAGATGACACCTTATGGGTAAGCGAAGACGACACCGTATGGGACGTCAGTAGCGGTGGCGAATCTAGCAGCGAATCGGAAGATGATGATTAAACTGGAATGAGCACTGGTGAGCACAATAATTTTCCACTTGCCGTTACAGTCCTTTACCGATTGTCTCTATACGGTTCTTTCTTTTCTCATTTCACAGGGCTATTTGTGATTCCCACCTGTCGCAGCATGGTGTGACAAACACTGAACGTTCTGCAGTAGGGGTACTGCTTACAGTTAGTACAATATACTGTATCATGTGCAGAAAGAATTAAACGAGACATAATTATTCTCCATTACAGTTATTTACGTCTGTGTCTTACTTCAACCTCACTCGCTTCCTATACAATCACAATGCGTTTTTCCCGATTTTCTTTGTAAAAATTAGCGTGCGTATCTTACACGAGGGCACGTGGTACAGGAGTAAATATGGTAGCTCCTAACTGATTAGCATTAATAGAACCTAACAATATCTGTCCATAATTGTTGAACTATGGCCTTCTGAAATTATGGATAAGTATCTGTCCATATTTGTTGAAGTATGGTAAGTTGACAATGGAGGAGAGAAAAATAAAAACCCTAGTTGTTAACAAAGAGTCCTGGAGACCTTGGTCAATTCCTCCTCCAGGACATTCTACAGTATAGTCTTTGCTAGGCCATCCAATTTGATAACGGAATCTTTACATCTGGTAATTCCAAGGTTCCTAGCATTACAGATGTGTTTTCAATTGGCTGGAAAACAGCATGGCAGTACAGAAGTGGCACTACAGCATGACACAAAGAAGAGAAACAGAACAGAATGATTCATAATTATTGTGTTGTTACTTATGTCCGCCACAGGGACATACAAAAAACATACCCCAAAGTAGAAATATAACATGTATAACCAGATTAACCATTGTCACAATAACGAGACATACTCTGATAAAGGTTTGGGGGAGCCACCCGTATATTCTGGTATCCTGGCTGCAAAGTCGTTTGTTATCAAAATAACCAGCACTGATGTGCATACAAATGAGTCCAAAACAAGACTGAGGATTTAGGAAAAGGGGCAGGCTTTTAAAGGGGAAGACAGGAAGTGAGGTCATAAGGATCAGGCCCATGTTCTTTAGCCATTGGTTCGAGCCCGGGCGTGACATCACAGGGGCCGGAGCCGGTAAGGTCTCCTTTTTTTATTGGCTCGGTCCCGGAAGTGACGTCAAGAGAGGCAGATGGAATCTCCCGGGAATGGTCTACAGGAAAGAGAGAAAAAGAGTCAGTGCACTCTGCCATCTCCCGGCATGCCTCAGAACTGCCGTCACTCAAGCCCTTTAGCTGCCTCCCATGCGCACGTGTGTGACACCCTATCACACTTACGTTCTGTTTTTTAGACTTTTCTCTCCCTCTGGGCTTGACGTTTTTTTGGTTTGGTTGTTTGTGATTATACTTCTATCTGTCCTTTGGAAACTGTCTGTGGAAGAAGAAGGAGGAGGAAAGGGCATTTTGTTTATGTTTTTGTTGGATGTTCTCCTCACTTTTTGCTTTGGAGTCACTTGCATGCAATGACTTCTTGAAGTCTGTGATTCATAGACCTCTCTGGTGATGCTCTGCCAAGCCTCTAATGTAGCCATCCTCAGCCCCTGCTTGTTTCGGGGGGCAAAATGTGACTGGCTTGGCCATTTAAGAATTTTCCATTTTTCAGCTTTGAAAAACTCTTGTGTTGGCTTGGCAGTATGTTACCATCATCATCTTGTAGGATAAAGCGCCGTCCAATCAGTTTAGAGGCCCTTACTGGAACTTGAGCAGATCAGATGTTTCTCTACACCTCAGAGTTCATTGTGCCACTGCACTGCCACCATCAATGAAGAGAAGTGTACCAAGACCTGTGGCAGCCATACATGCCCAAGCCATGACACCCCCAGCACTACCATGGTTAACAGATGAGGTACTATGCTTGTCATCTCCACACTTTGCTGTGACGTCACTCTGATACAGCAGGCTCATCTTCGTCTCATTTGTCTTCAAAATCTTTATCCCAGAATTCTGTAGGCTCTTTTAGGTCCTTTTTCACAAACTGTAATCTGGCCATCCAGGAGTTTTGTGGCTAACTAGTGGTGTTCATCTTGCATTGTGTCCTCTGTGTTTCTGTTCATGAAGTCTTCTGTTGATAGTCATCTCTGACACACACATCTGACTCCTGAAGACTGTTTCTGATCTGTCAGACAGGCTTTGGGGACTTTTTCTTGACCATAGTGAGGATACTTCTGTCATCAGCAGTGGTAGTCTTCCTTAGCCTACCATTAATGTGATTAATGAGCTCACCACATGTTTTTTCTTCTTAATGGTACCTCAGACAGTTGATTTAGCGCTCATCCTAAGGTTTTTCCGATGTCTTGTTCTTGTTTTTCAGCCTCTTTGACATTCATTGGCACAGCTCTTGCTCTCATGTTGCACAATGGCAACTACAGACTCCAAAGGGTAGAAGCAAGCCGAGGTGTCTTATGAAGCAATGAAACCCACCTAAGGAATCACAAACATCTGTGATGCCAATTGTCCCAAATATTATGGTGCCCTGAAATAGGGGAAACCATATAAAAAAAGCATTGTCATTTCCACATGTAGAATGAAAGTCTGTAATTTGCACCTAAATTATGTCTTAATTGTTTGATTTGTAATTTTAAACTGTGGAGCAGAGGGGTACATCAAGGAAAAAATGTGTCTTTGTTCCAAGCATTATGGAAAGCACTGTAGTCACAAATCAACTTATCATGCATGACTTTGGCAGGTAGACAGAAAACAGAATGCATGAAAAAATAAAATGACTACACAAAGATGGCAATCTGCTGGGAACTGAACCCAAGTATATGGAGCATTGAGCCCTTATGTTGTCCACATTAAATACATAAAAAGGTAAGCTGTATAAAACAACAGCCATCATAAATATTTACAGTACGTGATACGTGATCCATACCGCACCTAATCATAGATCAAAACAGAACACACCACCATTTCCATTTTCTTCATTTTTTTTATCTAAAGCCTTTACTTCTGTTTGTAATTCAGGTAACATCCACATGCAGGCAAAACAGATATGCTGCTGTAATTCTGACCTTAAACTATGAGAGTACCAGCTTATTACCAGGTTTCAATCTTTTAACGGCGGCAGACTCCAATAATTCCTAAATGTAAATGGATTCAACCAATTTTTATGTTAGGAATAATATAAATACACTCAGTCAGGACTGAATCACTGAAAAAATAAATTGATATAACTCTGCATGAAATCCGCATCACTCATCTTGGCCATAATTTGTTCATTCATAACCCCCCCAAAATTAATTTCCTTTAGAGGAATTACTTAATCACTGAATATTAATTGCATAACTTTCCCACTGTTTCTTTTTGCTACTCTAAGCTGTACTTTGAGTTTGGCAACACTGTCGATTTTTCTTCTTTTAATAATAATGGCAATCGGAAGCCCATAAATGCCAGAAGTGACTCCACTCTGTTGAACCCTTGAGTAAGGCAATTAACCTGCAATTACTCCATCCTGGGTATGATGTTAATCTGCATCCAACCCTTCAAGCAGGTCCTCCAACTTACAGGGAAAACTTGGGGGTTGGTGGCAGGTTTGGCACTCCAGCCACTGTAAAAAATCTCACACTGTTCCAGTGTGGTGCTGAGGTGTCACCCATTGCACAGCTGCACTCGGATCCCAATCTGGGTGGTTCGGCGTGTGGTGGGTGCGGCAAGGTGCTGTAATCAGCACATGCTACCAACCTCTCTCTCTCTCTCTCTCTCCATGGTGGTATATGTTTAAATCTTGTAACAGTTTTTTGTACATATGGAGCCTGCATGCTTTCTCCATGTGTTTTGCTGTGTGGTGTTTTTGTGGTGTGAGTCCACACTTCCTGACAAAGTTAGAATTTACATTGTGGATGGATGGAGTGTTGTGAATACATTGCACAGAAAAGGTGTGAGAGTGAGCGCAGCTGATGTCACCAGGTAGCACTCTGTTCACCGTGTTCAGAAGTGGTCTGAGACAAGAAGATCTCCTCTTAGTTCACAATGTAAGGAGACTGCTTCTGAGCCAGACATTGCAAGAATTTACCGCAGGGTAAATCTTCAAACTGAGATGCTTTGGGATGTGAGTACACAGTGATTCACTTGGCGAGGAGGATGAAATTTATACTGTGGATGGATGGAGAGTTCTGGTGGTGCTGCAAAGAAAAGGTGGGGTCCGAATGAGAGACAGAGAGAGAGTGAAATCACCTGATGTTAGCAGGTAGCACCCTGCTCCGTCATTTTCAGAAGTGGCCCGAGACAAGAAGATCTCCTCTTAGTTCACAGTGTAAGGAGATTGCTTCTGAGCCATACATTGCAAGAATTTACCGCAGGGTAAATCTTCAGACTGAGATATTTTGGGATGTGAGTACACAGTGACTCACTTGGCGAGGAGGATGAAATTTATACTATGGATAGTTCTGGCAGTGCTGCACAGAAAAGGTGGGGTCCAAATGACAGACAGAGAGAGAGTGAGCTCAGCTGATATCAACAGGTAGCACTCTGTTAAACATGTTCAGAAGTGGCCCAAGACAAGAAGATCTCCTCTTAGTTCACAATGTAAGGAGACTGCTTCTGAGCCAGACATTGCAAGAATTTACCGCAGGGTAAATCTTTAAACTGAGATGCTTTGGGATGGGAGTACACAGCGATGATGATGGGATTTACACTGTGGATGGGTGGAGTGTAGTGGTGTTGTTGCACAGAGAAAGTGAAAGAGTGAGCTCAGCTGATGTCACCAGGTAGCGCTTTGCTCACTGTGTTCAGAAGTGGTCTGAGATAAGAAGATCTCCTCTTAATTCATAATGTAAGGAGACTGCTTCTGAGCCAGACATTGCAAGAATTTACCGCAGGGTAAATCTTCAAACTGAGATGTTTTGGGATGTGAGTACACAGTGATTCACTTGGCGAGGAGGATGAAATTTATACTGTGGATAGATGGATAGTTCTGGCAGTGCTGCACAGAAAAGGTAGGGTCCAAATGAGAGACAGAGAGAGAGTGAGCTCAGCTAATATCAACAGGTAGCACTCTGTTAAACATGTTCAGAAGTGGCCCGAGACAAGAAGATCTCCTCCTAGCTCACGATGTAAGGAGACTGCTTCTGAGCCAGACATTGTGGGTTCGCATGAATTTATACAGCAGATAGATGGAGAGTTCTGGTGGTGTTGTACAGAAAAGGTGGGGTCTGAAAGAGAGAGAGAGAGAGAGCACAGCTGACTTTACCAGGAAGTGCTCCACTCGCAGTGTTGGCATGCAGTTTCTGCGCAGCTGAGATAAGAAGTTCTCCTATTAGCTCATGCTGTAAGGAGGATTGTTGCTGAGCCAGACATCATGGCTTCACAGTTGACCACCAGCAGTTCAACATGGGGCAAGCCTTCAAACTGAGATGCTTTATGGTGTCAGTCCACAGCAGTTCACTTGGAGATGATGATGGGATTTACACTGTGGATGTAGTGGCGGTGCTGCACAGAAAAGATGGAGGCTGAGACTGAAAGAGAGTTCAGCCTGTGTTACCAGGAAGTGCTCTGCTCTCTGTGTTTAGAAGTGGTATCTTTGTGGCCAAGACTAGGAGTTCTTCAATTAGCTCGCACTATAAGGACACTGCTTATGAGCCAGAGTTTGGAATTTATGGCTGATCACCTGCAGTTCATCACAGTGCAAAACTTCAAACTGAGATGCTTCATGGTGTGAGTCCACAGCAATATACCATGTGTGGATGGACATTGCAGGTCAGGCTAAATGGTGATACTAAACCAGGCCAGTCTGGGTGTGAGTGTGTACATGAATGAGCTCTGCTTTAGATTGCTACCAAGTCTAGGATTACTTCCTGCCTGATGCTGTCAGTACAGGATGAAGCTGTTGAATTAGAAGATAATTCGCTTATTAAATATCTTGATTAATGTATTACTGTTGTGATTTATTGCAGACAGAAAGGTGGAAAGGGGTGCCTGGCTTTAAAATATTCAAAATCAGACAAGTACTCCCATGGACTGGAACCTAAAGACAGGCTTATTCTCCATTAAGCTAATACTAAGCTTAACTTCACACCACCTTCTTCAATATGTCACGTTTCTGCCAGGGTGCTTTCAAAACCAAGTATCTTTGTCAAGACTGCGAGAAAAGTAAAAGAGGGTAACTATCAAGACCTGTGCATGGGGTCAGTACAGGTCAAGTTGGAGAGCATGCACTGGTACAGCAAGTCACCACACTCACCAAATTATGAAAGAGCAACCCATCCAGTCCCAACTCTAAGAAATGACCATCTGTCTGCCTCAGCCAGGTGTTATGTGGGCATCCCCTTGGCCTGGTCCAGCCAGTCTTCATCTCAGGTCACTGGATAACATCCATGTCTCACCACCATATAGCAAAACAGGAAGCACCAGGACTCTAAAGACTTGGACCATCATCCTCTTGCATAGAGATCGGGAGCACCACATAGCCCTTTCCAGTGACCTCGCGACCCCCCCATACTCTCCCAGTCCGTCTACTGACTTCATAGGAAGAGTCACCAGAGACATGAATGTTGCTGACGAGGTAAGTAAACCTCTCAACGAAGTTGACACTCTCTCCACAAAGGCCTGAATCTTGCATACTCCTCACTCAGTCTGTTGAGAGCCCTGATCAGAGCTTCCATTGACTACGTGAAGATCACAGCATCATTGACAGACCTCACATATTCTCATGATACAATGGTGGACCCTGAAAGAAAAAAGGTTTGAGAACCACTGGTTTACGTTGAAAACTAAGCATCAACCTTATGAGAGTGTCTGTAAGTGAGTAGGAGGCCTCATCTGTAAAACTTGCTCATGTTCAGAAATGTGCCTATGCCATTTCTTATCCAAAAGTCAGAATTTCTGAAACACAAACTTTGGGTGAAAAATTGGCTTAAAGTAATTGCAACTTTCAAATATCTGTAACTCCTATGAAGACCTTTTTGGTGTTTGCTGATTTTCCTCATTTATTTGGCTTCAGGCAGGAGTACAGAAAATCTCATTTTGTTGCACATTTCAAAGCTAAGGCAGTCTCATCTCGATGTTCTTGATCTAATTTTATCTCCGTTAACTGATGATACAGCTGACTTCTATGTTGGTAATAATTCGCTTAATGTCAATTCCTGTTAGTATGCATAAAAGAGCCAACTATACTTCCTTAGAAGACTGGTGTCCTTTAACATCTGCAATAAGATGCTGCAGATGTTCTATCAGACGGTTGTGGCGAGTGCCCTCTTCTACGCGGTGGTGTGCTGGGGAGGCAGCATAAAGAAGAAGGACGCCTCATGCCTGAACAAACTGGTGAGGAAGGCAGGCTCTATTGTAGGAATGGAGCTGGACAATTTGACATCCGTGGCAGAGCGTCGGGCACTAAGCAGGCTCCTGTCAATCATGGAGAATCCACTGCATCCACTGAACAGGATCATCTCCAGACAGAGGAGCAGCTTCAGTGACAGACTGCTGTCACCGTCCTGCTCCACTGACAGACTGAGGAGATCGTTCCTCCCCCACACTATGCGACTCTTCAATTCCACCTGGGGGGGTAAATGTTAACATTATACAAAGTTATTGTCTGTTTTACCTGCATTTTTATCACTCTTTAATTTAATATTGTTTTTTATCAGTATGCTGCTGTTGGAGTATGTAAATTTCCCCTTGGGATTAATAAAGTATCTATCTATCTATCTATCTATCTATCTATCTATCTATCTATCTATCTATCTAAAAAGGAATGTTGTGTGTTGTACAATATAACTGGCAATGGAATTGTTAGATTTTTTAGGGAATATCGCCAGAGGCAGGCTAATGCAAGATTTCAGGGATCACAATGATTTTTTGACTCATGATGATGACTGACTTAAATGCCATATTAGACTTCTTGGAGTGTTTCTGTTGGAGTAATGTGCTGAAATGGAGCCTACGTTACAAAGACCATCACACAGAAAATACACAATCCCTGTTCTGTTACTGGTTTCATTACCCATAGTAAGTTTGGCAACGGATGCTTTTCAGCATGGACTGTCTGACTGGTCAGGAATCTCACAGTAATGCCATCTGTGTGTGATGGTCTACTTAAGATGTTCCCAGATACATGCAATATCCTTGCTGTCTGGGTGTGCAAGCCAAGAACAAAAGGAAATTTGCAGTTATTTCGGCTTTTCCTCATTTATCTGGCGTAATTTACTGCACACATGTTGTGATAAAAGCACCATCACATAATGAATTTGCTTTTGTAAACAGAAAGCACTTTTATTCAATGAATATACAACTAACAACTGACTTTGAACGTGGCATGGTTGTTGGTGCCAGACAGGCTAGTCTGAGTATTTCAGAAACTGCTGATCTACTGGGATTTTCACACACAACCATCTCTAGGGTTTACAGAGAATCATCCCTAAAAGGGAAAATATCGAGTGAGTGAGCGGCAGTTCTCTGTGTGAAAATGCCTTATTGATGTCAGAGGAGAATGGCCAGACTGGTTCGAGCTGACAGAAAGGCAACGGTAACTCAAATAATCACTCATTACAACCGAGGTGTGCAGAAGAGCATCTCTGAATGCACAACACATTGAACCTTGAAGCTACAGCAGCAGGAGACCACACCGGGTGCCACTCCTGTCAGCTAAAAACAGGCAACTGAGGCTACAATTCACATGCGCTCACCAAAAGTGGACAACAGAAGATTGGAAAAATGTTGCCTGGTCTGACGAATCTCAATTTGTGCTACAACATTTGGATGGTAGGCTCAGAATTTGGCATCAACAACATGAAAGCATGGATCCACCATTCTGCATTGTATCAATGGTTCAGGCTGCTGGAGGTGGTGGTGTAATGGTGTGGGGGATATTTTTTGGCACACTTTTGGCCCCTTAGTACCAACTGAGTATTTTATAAATGCCACTGCCTACCTGGCCATTGTTGCTGACCATGTCCATCCCTTTATGACTGCAGTGTCCATATCTTCTGATGGCTCCTTCCAGCAGGATAACACACCATGTCACAAAGATGGGTTCTTGAACATGGTGATGAGTTCACTGGACTCAAATGGCCTCCACAATCACCAGATCTCAATCCAATAGAGCACCTTTGGAGTGCAGGGGAATGGGAGATTTACTTCATGGACGTGCAGCCGACAAATCTGAAGCAACATGTCAATATGGACCGAAATTCCTGAGGAGTGTTTCCAGCACCTTATTGAATTTACGCCATGAGGAATTACGGCAGTTCTGAAGGCAAAAGGGGGTCCAACCCGGTACTAGTAAGATGTACCTAATAAAGCGGCCGGTGATGCTCCAGGTGAACATCGAGTCAGATGAGACATAGATTGAACTCTGCTTGTCAAGAAGAACATGTAGGAGTTGGGATGGGGGGGGAGCAGTGCCTGATTAACATTCATTCATTTAATGGACCCATTAAATCCAATTTCAAGACTGTGATTAACAATTCTGGTTAAGCACCCCCCCCCCCCCCCCCCACACACACACACACACACACACACTTTCCATTAATAATAGATGACTGAAAATGTTACGTGTGCAATGGTTTCCAAAAACCTAATCCTTAAAAAAAAGCTGAGTCTTTACAATGTGAATGTAAAGAGAGACGGAATGCAGCGCTCCATAAGAGCTGCAAGTTCATTTACACAATTATGATTACGTTAGAATGTCCTAGTTAAGGATCTGTATCCAATTAAAGATGACAAATTGGAGAGCTTTTTGCACCACCACAGATAGGAGCATCTTATGACCATACAAAGAGAACAAAGCGAAAAGAGCACACACGGCCTACGGAATATGTAAAGTGTGTATCAAACGAGGCTAACACAGCTAAGTCACTGGCATTTCAAGAATGCAAATTTCCCATAATGAATTCTCTTTTTATTTATGTATAAAGCTTATGAGAAGTAATATAAGCCTGCAACAAAGGAGCTCAATCCCTTTGAATTTTCATTCTTATCTTTTTGCAGAAACTGTCATATTACAGTGAAAACTGTCTTGTGACATACACAACTTTCTTTAAAAACGTATTCTTCCATTTTCTGAACTTGCTTATTCCAATTACATAAGGGTTTCCCAACCTTTTTTTCTGTGGTGGCACACTTTTTGTAACCAGAAACATCCCAAGTGCCACACACGTGTGCATGAGAGGCAGCTGAAGGGCTCACAAAGGGGTAATTCCATGCCAGACCGGGGGTGGCAAAGTGCCTTCCCCTTATTCATCGGCAGAACAACCGTGGGAAATTTCGCCTGGACTCGAGGGTGGCACTTCCGGTCCCGGTCCCTGGGGACGTCAATTCCAGTCCCGGCCCGAAAAGGGTCTGGCTGCAGCCGCTGTAAGGTGTTGAGCTCCACAGTAAGCGGAAACACGTGACCTCCACAGTAGGCGAATGAATATAGGACCTACCCAATCACCAGCCCTAACCTTAAAAACACTGGGGAAGGCAGCAACAGTGAAATAGCATGCCTAAACTTAAGACAGTGAGGGAGGGGCATATTCCTTCTTTAGCATATAAAATAACCGTTCGCGGAAATGTCCATCCCGGACAACAATTAACACGAGGCAGGACAGGATCCAACTTAAAAAGCTATTTCTTCCACAAACTAAAAAATCCCTCTAAAAACACACATGGATGAACACCTATCCTGAAAAGAGTACGATGAAAATGGTTTCTTTTAACTAAATGAAGCCAACCCGAACAACCGGACGTACAAGGCAGGATAAAATTAAAAAGACTAAACGGGACTAACTAATATAGGACCTACCCAAACAAGAATCCTAACCTTAAAAAACACTGGGGAAGGCAGCAACAGGGAAATAGCACGCCTAAGCTTAAGATAGTAGGGGAGGGGCGTTTTTCCGTCTACTGTGGCGGTCACGTGTTTCCGCTTTCTATGGAGCTCAACACCTTACAGTGGCTGCAGCCAGGTGCTCTTGCCCGGCCCCGATGACGGCACTTCTGGTTCTGGGCCCAGTGAGGACATTTCCGTTTTCCGGACCTGATGACAACACTTCCGGTTCTGGGTCCAATGACATCACTTCCAGTTCCTTCCCCAATAACATCACTTCCCCGTCTGGCTTTAAAACCACCATGTTTGTCTGTCGTGTTCTATGGTTGGACTGAAGTCTGTTGAGACCTGTTGTTCATGGAACCAAACTTTCATCTTTGGCAGCCTAACTCAAATATACGGGCGGCTGCCCCTAAACCTCTTCCTGTGTTTGTCAAATCCTTTCTCACAAGGCACACCACTATTTTACTAACCACAAACACTTTATGTGTCATACACGCGATCAACTCTTTGAAGGGATGGGTGGGTCTACTGGAGAAGCCAGTAAAAAATGTAGCTCAGCGTTCACAGACACGGCACTTAGTGAGCATCTCCCAGCTGTTTCATCCCTTTACTCTCCCCTCTATGCCTCAGAGGCAACTCACATGCCTACTATCCACCAGCCTTGGGAGGCTTGCTAGCGACCACATGCCCAGGCACATAGACTCTAACAGCCTGGAGACTCAACCAAAAAGCTCTAAGTTCTGTATCTGCAACATAGCAATTGTGGATTTACGTTTATGCTGACTTGTCCAGGTTGTCCCATCCTCCTCAGGTAGATCTCGACCACTCAGGTTCAGACGCTGGTACACTACACTATTTTTTCCATGGCACACCTGTGTAGCTCTTACAGCTCACCACTCTGCCATGGCACACTGGTTGAAAAACACTGCATTACAGGGTTGTGGGGAGTAGAAGCTTATGTTGGTAGCATTAGGTACAAGAAAGGAAAAAAAAACAAAAACACGTCATGAGGTGCCATTCCAATCATGTACACACCTACAAATATCAGACTCAAGTGATTAAAACAAGTTAGAAAATGTATGCATGGCGTAACATCAAGTGCTGTGCAAGAATAGTAGCCTTCAATAGACTGAGTTCAGTAGGGCGATTCTGAAAAACCTTGGCAGTCTATTTTAGGGGGTGCTTGTGGTAGCGAAAGGTTATGTCATCAGGATTGGGCAAAAGTCTGTAAACAGGCCAGGGGGCTCATTTATAAAGCTTGCATATTCGAATTACTGTATACGGTACTAATATTCACTATTCTCTGTTGCTTTCTCCGGTCCTTCTGTGCCACCACCACCTGATCTAGGCACCATGCAGTCCCCTGAGATGATGGAATAAAGGCGGGTGTCTCAGCTGAATTTACTCCATCAAAACCCATCAAGTAATTAATAAAATCTATGAGGTTTGATTTTGGAATAATTATGTTAGGTAGAATGCCTAGTGTGGGCTGGGTGGTCTTTTGGCCTTGGAACCCCTGCAGATTTTTTTTTCTCCAGCCGATCTGCAATTTTGTTTTTTGTTTTTTCTGTCCTCCCAGCCATCTGACCTTACCTTGTTGTGTTGTTATTTATTCTTTAATATTATTGCTTATTTTTAATTGTTTTCTCTTCTTGTAATTTTTGTTTTGTCATCTTGTAAATCTCTTTGGGTTACATTGCTGTATGGAAATGTGCTATAGAAAAAAAATGTTGATATTGTTGTTGTTCACAAGTTCCCCCACAAACACTGTAAAAGAAAACTTGACAAGGGGACCATACATATATTTATGACAACTCTGACTCATGCATATGCAACATTTTGCTGAAAATGGGAAATTATGACACCTGTGATCAAGTTGGGAAATGCAACCAAACCAAGGAAAATGACGACTCACATGCATAATCTATACTAATAAAAGGCAAAGCCCTCACTGACTGACTCACTGACTGACTGACTGACTCATCACTAATTCTCCAACTTCCTGTGTAGATAGAAGGCTGAAATTTGACAGGTTCATTCCTTACAGCTTACTTACAAAATTTAGACTTTCATTTCGAAATTCTATGTGTAACGGTCATAACTGGAACCAGCTTTCGTACATATATACGGCCATAGCCTGCAGCTAGGTCGCCATGTGACGCAGAGTTGCATCCCTCATCGTCACGCCTCCCACGTAATTGAATGCCTGCCCATATAAGGCCGTCCATCAGCAGCTATCCAATAGACACGCTGCCGCTAAATATTCGCTGGTGAAGGACTGTGCTTATGCAAACGAGGATGAGATGGTCAGGGATAGACTGGTGTTTGGCACAAACTCAGCAAAAGTGCGAGAGAAACTTTCAAGTGCCGGGTCTTAGCTGACATTAAATAAAGCCGTGGACATCGCAAGATCGCACGAGATGGTACAAGCACGGCTGAGAACATTTGATGCATGTACTCCGAGCGGCTCACGTGAACTGACTTTGCAGGACTGGGAAAGGTAAACCCGTGCATGCAGTGTGTGATGTATTAGATAAAAAGGAAGACGAGCTGTTTATTGATGCAGTAGGACAGAAACGACCCTCTTACGCTGAAAAAGCTGTTGTACACATATCAATAGGAAAGAAAGGTGTAAAGCTTAAGTTTAAATTACGTTCATAGACACGCTACCGCTAATTATTCACAGGCACATCCACAACTTAATACCGGGAATGCCTGTTAAACATCTTAGATTCACGAGTACCGCTTTGGGTAGTGAACACTTCGATGAATGAAGTTATCTTTACAACGGTTGACAAACACGGAATGTAACTTGAACACAACACATCCTCCAAATACGAACCTGATTGAAAGAAATAATGATAATCAAATCCTTGATGACAGGAACACTCATAACAGTGACAAAACAATTACATTGACAATCATGTTACATTGTTTTTAAAATGTTTCCTTTTCTTTTTCATAACTTCTTTAACATGCTACTTCTCCACTGCGAAGCGCAGGTATTTTGCTAGTAATTGATATAGCCGAAAAATTTGTAGGCAGAACTGAAAAGGCATGAGCAAGGAAGGAGGCCTACGAACTTGTCCCAGTTACACCAGTTCTGTTTGAATGAAAAGGCAAAAATTCCAGCAACTTCTTGTAAGAAACTTGTGGAAGGTAACCCTAAAACGTTTGGCTCAAGTTCAACTATTTAAAGGCGATGCTATCAAATATTTATAAAGTGCAAGTAAACTTGCGACCCGCTGGAATTCTGATATAGTCAATACAAACTGAAATACTCTGTCTGTGAACACTGCTGGAAAAAAAGTACTGCTGCCCTGCACAAAACTGATGTCTTAAACGATATGCCAAATTTATAGGTTGTTTGTATAAAATCCGTGGAGGGTTTATAAAGGGAGATTGAAAGAATTCATCCTAATTGTATGTGTAACCCTCCCATCGTTGAACTGGCACGTTACTTATGTCATAGGATGAAATTTCACTGGTGGGATCCACATTAAAAACATCCCAATTAATTTTAATAACCAATGGGTCCAATGAAACAATTATATTTATCCCTGCTGTTACAATATTTCCAAGTAATGATTTGTAAACACGCACCCTTTTGTTAATTACACAATATACCCCTTCCCATTTATGCACACACACACATATATATATATATATATATATATATATATATATATATATATATATATATATCTTATATATAAGAGGTGTGGCAGAAAAGTAATGAGACTGGCAACACTGCAAGCGATCTGGCAACGCTGCGCTGTTGTCCTTGATAGAGCACATGTATCAGTACCTTCCCATAGCTCAGTGCGAGTTTCAACTCCTTCCGTTAACTACGTGATTTTTGTGACTGCTATTAGCGAAGTTGTGTTTTTGGTTGTGCGTCACGCAAAATGGAACAGCGGAATTTGGAGCAACGTTGTGCCATTAAATTTTGTGTTAAGCTTGGAGAATCGGCAAGTGTGATGTTTGAAAAGTTAAAACAGGCCTATGGGGAACATTCTTTATCCCGAGCTCAAGTTTTTCAGGGAGGCCTTCAACTTCGAAAACCAATGAAAACATCGAACGTGTGAACACTCTTGTGAGATCAGACCGTCGTTTAACATTAAGAATGTTGAGTGAACAATTAAATTTGAACAGATTTACCGTTCATCAAATTTTGACTGAACATTTGCACATGCGAAAGGTCTGTGCCAAAATGGTGCCGAAAAACCTCACAATTGAGCAGAAGGACAATCGAAAAAAACGCATTCCTGTGGTTCCCCAGCCCCCTTATTCACCTGACCTCAGTCCGTGTGATTTTTTCCTAAACTGAAAAATGTCCTCAAAGGACGTCATTTCGGGACTTTAGAAAACATCCAAAAGAGTGTAACGGACATGCTGAAGACCATACCGGTTGAAGACTTCCAGCGCTGCTACCAACAGTGGGAACAACGTCTCCATCGGTGTGTAGCTGCCCAAGGAAACTACTTTGAAGGGGATAACATTGATGTTTGAAAAAAATAAAAACTTTGGTAAATAAAAAATCAGTCTCATTACTTTTCTGCCACACCTCGTAAATGCCTATGCGTAGAAGTGTGTCTGTCTGTTCCGGCCCAGAAGTGCAAGGCTACAGCATGAAGCTCAAAGAGCCGGCAAGGCGGCCCCAGGTTTTGTTTTTTTTGTTCTTTATTTCACCTTATACAATTTCTTGTACTAGGAATTTGTTAGTTAACGCATACCCCATTGGGGTCAGAGCAGGTTGAACAGCGCCCCTGAAGCAATTACAGGTTAAGGGTCTTGCTCAAGGGCCCAGCAAAGTAGGATCTCTTTTGGCAGTGATGGGGATTTGAACCGGCAACCTTTGGGATACCAGAACAGATCCTTAGCCTCAGAGCCACTACTCCAGCCCTTATCGAGTTATCGAGTTAGAAGAAGAAAGAAGGACGAGGCTACAGAATGAAGCTGAAAGAAAGCGACTCCATTGCCAAAGTGAAACCACCAAACAAAGACAAACGAGAGAAAAACTTGCTTAGCTGCTAATAGACAAGGGGAGGTCGAGCACGTCTACAAAACAAAACTACTGACTCTGCATTTCAATTTTTTTTCTGACAATTTCAGTACTTTCTAGGAGCCTGGGCTTTTTACAACACGGGCTTACACAGCTAGTATATATATAATCACTTATTTGAATGCAACCACTGTGTAAGTACTTCACACAATCATGGATAGGAAACAACAACCCCCACACCCGGGGGCGTGCTTCATGCTAGCCACTTTGCATCTCTGCCACTTACGTTGAGAGGGGTGGGGGGGGACTGAACACACGCTAAGGACGGATCAGTTGCTGGCTTGCTGCTAGCTGCCACCGAGCTGTGTGATCTGCATATTGCGCTGCATGTCTATCATTTAAAAGCCTGTACAGCAGCTATCCTTTTGTCTCACATCCTTGTGTGATGTTAAAGTGTCTCAGAGAAATTGTTTGTAAGTAGGACAAGATGTGCAAGAAGTCTAATGGGACTTCAGTGTCTTTCCAAGATGATCACGTATTGACCCAAGATTATTTTATATAATATACTGTACATATATATATATATATATATGTATATGTATATATACAGTATATATTTATTTATTTTTTTATTGTTGATTTCTACGTGTGGGCACACTAAACCTTTCTCTATATTCTTTACAGAACAAACACGGGAAAACCTGTCTGATTTCTCATACAACACATCACTTCCAGATCCAGTGGCAAGAGTGACGTCACTTCCGGTTCCGACTTCAAATAAGATCAGTTCCGGCACCAAGAAAGATGGCACTTCCGGTTCCGACTTAAATTACATCACTTCCTTTGATGGCCTTTAATGCTGCCATCTTTGCCACTACTTTACCACAACTTCATGTTGAGAACTTGTCCTGAGCGCATCTGTGCAATTTCAATCTACCTTTGCAGCTTGGTGCAATATATGGGTGGCTGTCCCAAATCTTTTTGTGTGCCTGAGGGTGACTTCTTTCACAATATGTTATTCAGCACTTTACATGTCTGTCTCTCTCTCTCTTTCCCTGTGTTATAGTTCTTATAAAACATATTCACCCCTTTGAAGCTTTGGATTTAAGTTGGATTTAATTTGGCTTTTTTGACTTTGAGCAACAGAAAAAGACTCTTTAATGTCAAAATGAAAAGGACTACCTTGCCAAGCAATCTAAATTAACTACAAATACAAAACACAGAGCAGTTCATTGTGTAAGTATTCACCTCTACAAGTCACGTTCAGTAGATGGTAGCCATGACAGCCTTCAGTCTGTGTGCACAAGCCTCTCTTTCTATTAGCTTTGCACATCTGGATACTGTGGAGTTTTCCCCCAATTCTTCTTTATGCACCTGCTGAAGCTCTGTCAGGTATCATGGAGACTGTGAGTGAACAGCCTTTTTCAATTGTATTGAGATCTGGACTCTATCTCAGCCACTCCAGGGGCCTCATGTATAAACAGTTTCCACACTCAAATCGTGATGTATAAACTTAAACTTGGCGTACGCAAGTTCTCCGCTTGGTTTTGCAAACTGGCGGCACTCAGCATCAAAGCAGTGCTACTGTTCCAGTGTGGTTTCCCTTTCTTTTTTAGATCCACGTCCCTGACGCGGCTTTATCAATACACTGAAATTAACCGCATACTGTTTATTAGTTTAATGCACCTGATTATAATTAACCTGTAACAATATAATGGTCCACAGAATGGTCAAACTATACTAAATACCATAGCTGCTTTAGTGTTGTTACTCTCACTGGACCTTTTTCTTCTTCTTCTTTCAGCTGCTCCTATTAGGGGTTGCCACGGCGGATAATCTTTCTCCATATATACTCTCAGTGCACCACTTGGAGTATTTATATCACTGTATCTGAGTGTGAATCACAGCTGTACAGCAGCTGACATTAAAGAGAATTATCGGGATACAGCATCAAGCACACGCTGCCTCAGCCATGCTGTCTACTGAACTGCTCTCATGTGACAAACGCTTCAGAGCCTTTCCTGTATGGACCTCGCGGTTCAGAAAGAGTTTCATCCCAAGAACTCTAAACACACTCAATCACTACCTTAAGTGCTCCTTGTAGAACTGTTTGAACTTATTAGTACAATCACCTCACTGTAAACTTGCACTACAGTTATAATATTGCACAACCTGAGCCACTATATAAAGCTTGTATTTACATATGATGACGATAAGATTTTTAAGACGAAATGCAGCAAAATATGTTTATTATATTAGACAGATAAAACTTTAACTTCATTTAAATAATCTATTTTGTTAATAATTAAATATGTGAGGACACGGTGCCACAGCGTTAGCGAGGAGCTGGCGCTCCGTTCACGTATTGTTCCTGCCTCATGCTGTATGCTTGCTGCGGCTGGTGTGACACTGGAAGGATAGATGGATGGAATAATTAAACATGTACTATGAAGATATTTCAATGTTCCTTAAAAGTTTTGAAGAATCAGCGTTCTAAGCTTAGAGATGGCTTAACGTCTATTACAGAGCTGATTGTGTGGCGATTGGTTACTTGGAGAAAGAAAAGGAAGGATAGGAATTGGAGATTAGTATGTTTGAAAGAGACAGTACTGATACAATAAAGTATTTCATCAAAGGTCGCGCATGGCGCAGCAAGCATCTTGAATGAGGCATGAACAATCGCTGCGCCACCGTGTTCCCATGTTTAATAACATGCTTTAATTCCTATCATCATGAAAATTATATCAAGTATACATCTCAGTATTTTAATTATTCAGAGAGCTGTAATATCACGAATATAATGTATTCTGTGTCCTATTGGAGGAAGAGAAAGCCCGTTTAAGAAGCACATAGTGATTCACACATATAGAGCACATAGAAGAACAAATACAAAACAAAGCATTTAACGTGCTACTTTAGTTACGATGGGATTTGAAAAACTAGTAAATTAAACGATTTTACGATGAAGTTTATGATGTTCTACTTTAATGACAAAATAAACTATGTGATTAAAGTGGAAATTTAGAAATTAAAGTTGACATTTCTTGCTTTTTTCCCCACTGTGTGCATATTTTTTTTCTCTGTACCCTAAAAAGCTTTCATATGACACTCAGACAGTGGGCTACGACTCTCCTTTTCACAGCAACTTTGATATCTGATAAATTCTTTTTAAATCGAGCACTGTGTGACTTTGTGAACTTGAGCTTTCGAGTTTCTCCGACACTCTATGTCACTCGATCAACTTCCTTTTGTTGTTTATACCACTGTTTAAACCAACAAATAGTACATTTTTCTTTGCCTCCACTTGGTATTTGCTGAAATTCTTCTGTTTCCCCCCATACTTTTGTCATTGCCTTGTCACAGAACGCTGAGCCAAAGGACTATTTATTTTGATTTGCATATTCAAAGAGGAGTAATTCTGGAAGGAGTTGGGGTGGGGCGGCAGGCGCGTGCACATGCGTTACTTTTCATGCTGACCAGAATTTATATAGCGGAAGAACATGGAAGTTGGCGTTCACACAGATTTATGCATCTGAATTTTTTGTGCATAAGCACATTTCCGCTTTTGTCCGTACGTCATGTTATAGTGTCAATTATACGCACGACGTTATGCATGAGGCTCCAGGGCAGGAACATTGATGGTATGAAGCCATTCCTGTGTGGCTTTGGATTTATGCTTGGGGTCTTTCTTTTCCTGGTAAACACATTTTCTTGCAAGGTTCAGGTTTCTTGCAGACCGCATCAGGCTTTCCTCCATGATGTTCCTGTATTTTGCTGCATTCATTTTCTGTTCATAAGCCTTCCAGGGTCTGCTGTACAGAGGTAGCCCCACAGCCTATGCTTCACGATGAAAATAACGAGTTTTTAGTAATGTGAATCTGAATATTAATTGACTTTGGCACATTTTCTTCTCTGCCGCCTGACTTGTGCTTCTCATGGAGTTGCTTGAGTTTTCTTTAGTCTTCTTTGTGTGTGTTAGACCACCATACTGACTCATTACAACTTGGACCTTCCACCTTTAGCTGCATTTATACAACAATCAAGTGAAATCCCAGACAGATGATCTCCATTGAGCCAATTATGGGATGTCTAAAACCAACTGGATGTAATCGGTGAGGATTCAGGTGTGCCATATTAAAAGGAGTGAATATTTATACAACCTTTATATTGTGTTTTAGATTTGTAGACCACTTTGCAGAAATGAGAATTTTGTCAATGGCAAAAAAAGCCAAAATAAGTAGACCGTGATTCAATGTTGTATAACAGTAAAATGTGAAAACTTCCAGGTAGGTGAATTCTTTCTAGAAGCGATGCAAGAAAAACTTATATGCTTTGTATCCATCGGGAAGCATAATGGTGCTCCAAACCCCCTAGACACAACTACACAACACAGTGCTGGGTTCAGATACGAGATCTTCTTCAAATTTTACTTCCACCATTCTCCAAATTATTCTTCTATAATACAATTAGCACAATAAATCTCTTTCCGCTGTCCACACCTCCTTTGAAGCCTTGTCCACACTCCTCCCGACTCTGACTGCCTTGTAGGTCTTTTATGCCAGATCCAGTAGTGTACTTCTGGTGCCACATCAATGCACACTGGAATAACTTCCGGGTCAGTCTATGAACCCTTAAACTGCCACATACTTTTAAGGGGTTAATGCACCCCCAGACGCCAAATACTATTTTGCTGCACTTTTTAAGGAAACATTACAATTCACCAAGAAAAAGTGAAATTTTAATGGAACACATTTTTCATGTAAAGAGAATCACAATTACTGCAACACTGATCATTTAACATACTGCCAATGAACTGTAAAAACTATAAAAAAAAAAAACTACTGCAACAATCTATTATTATATGTATAAGGTGCAACTGACGCTGTGGATGAAATTTGGTAAATCACCGACTGCGCCAACTGCACTTGAACTGGCTGCACACAAGCACACAGAGGCCAACGCTGATGCCTTCAGGCTCGTCTAGTGCAGCAGCTGAATCCCAGAGACAGTGATGCTGATTCATTAAGCGGTGGTACCAGTCATAAGTTGACTGCTCAACGAATGTACGGCAGTCTGGTGGCCTCCAGCGTGCTGGCAAATTGCACTGGGAACCGACTATAGCCGCTTGCAGTGGTTTAAGTGTTAAAAAGGTCATAGCAATCTCTTACAGCTTCCCCTGCAGGCACCCAAGAACCCCAAGAGGACTGTCCCATGGGAATACAATTCCCAGCTTGCCCTATGGATATTCCTATGGGTGTGCCACCAGTGGGATGCTGCCACCATGTGTACAGGGGGAGAATATAACTTTGGGCAGCAGACACTTCTTTTCCTTCTGTTGTGACTTCCCTTTCTGGTCAGAAACCAAACTCCATCCCAGCCAGAACACCCATCGATCCCACACGACACTCAGAGCTTGTAATGCTGTGTTTAAAAATCATACTTTGAGTAACTGACTTGGCTGTCACAATGGAGTCACTCCTGCCCTTACTTTCACCTAAAAGACTGCAGCACATTTAACATGAGAGACCAATTAGTATCTAATTACTTCAGTAGATAAAGCCTGCCATTTTATATTCTAAATAAAGTTATCTAGTCTGTGTGGCAAGATCATTTCCAATGTACTTCATGGATGGGTGAAGGTGGTTTACACCTCACAGCTTGGAACGAGATATTGAAAATTCAGTGCCTGTCATACTCATTTTGAGGGATCCTCCTCTGCAATGACTTTTATCACTTAATTTCCCACAGTAAATACATTGAAATTGTTCAAATATGTTTAATACCGGTTTAATGTAATCATTCCATGTCAGCATTCTCATTAGCTAGATAGGAATGTGATATTATCAGTAATCAGTAATATCTATGTATTACAGTCCTTTTGTTTTTTTTTTTTCAATTTTAAAATAAAACTGAGGAGAAATTAGTTAATTAGACTGTCATGACTTCCTCACATATGTATTGAATGAGATCAGCCTTGATATAATGGAAATAGTATTGTACATCAATTTCCAAAAATTACAACTTTGTTTCATTTGTTCATCTAATTATGCTAAACATGTTTTGCATTTAAAAAATAGATAGATAGATAGATAGATAGATAGATAGATAGATAGATAGATAGATAGATAGATAGATAGATAGATAGATAGATAGATACTTTATTAATCCCAAGGGGAAATTCACATAATCCAGCAGCAGTATACTGATACAAAGAAACAATATTAAATTAAATAGTAATAAAAATGAAAAAAGTTAGCATTTACTCCCCCGGGTGGAATTGAAGAGTCGCATAGTGTGGGGGAGGAACGATCTCCTCAGTCTGTCAGTGGAGCAGGACAGTGACAAAAGTTTAACCTAAATGCTACCAATAATAAATTAGAATATCGTCTTGCTGCTTCCACCAGGTACAAAAAAGCTTTTTATTTGGCTGCTGCTCTTTAACACTGGAATCACCACACATTGTTTCAGTGCCATAACCACCAAGACTATGCCGAATGGCGTCTGAATCCTTTTGTTCTTGCTAAAGGCCCATGAGCTTGGAATCCTGATAATGCATCCCTACTACCCAACATCCAAAAGCCACAAACAGCCTAATGCAGTTTAAATGAATACAGTGGAACCTCGGTTTACGAGTAACTTGGTTTACAAGTGTTTTGCAAGACGAGCAAAATTTTTTAATAAATTTTGACTTGATAAACGAGTGATGTCTTGCAATACGAGCAGTATGGATACACTTTGTCTGCTGAGTGTCATGTGATCACAACTGAGCTGATGGTTCTTCTCTCTCTCTCTTGCTCGCACAGCACGTCTCTCTCTCTCTCCTTATCTCGCTCACTCGCACTTGCCTCTCTCTCTCTCTATCTCCTTATCTCTCTTGCTCCACAGCGCGTCTCTCTCTCTCTCTCCTTATCTTGCTCGCTCCTCTCCTTATCTCTCTTGCTCGCGCACAGCGCGTCTCTCTCTCTTTCTTCTCTTGAGGGCAATTGTCTCCTATTCTCCGTCTGAGTCTGTGTGCCTCACTCATATAGTCAACATCCGTACGAGCGTATAGTGTTTACTACAGCATTGTGACTGTGTGTGTGTGTGCGCACGCACACGTGTGTGCTGTGAAGTGCGAGTCCCCATCTTGCGTCTCAAAACACGAAGCTGAGTCTCAGTACTTTAACAACACCAGCCGGCTTAAGCTTGAAACAGCAACAGCGCTGTTATTTATTGTAGCGGGATCTTTATAATGTTCCTTGTATCACCCATTGGCGGCAGGCGCTTATAGCATGTCTGTGATCTTTTTAAATGCACTTATACTGCGAACTGCTACAGCGCTGGGAGACTGCGATTGCTTTGGGACACTCTTCCGCATGTCATCCCGTTGGGTGGAATCCCACATGAGTTTAGAAACTCACTCACACCAGCCATGATTCTTTTTAAAGTTAAAGTGCAGGTTAATTTGTTTTATGTATTTTTACTTTATCTTTTGTATTAATCATTTTTATATGAATAGTTTTGGGTTGTGGAACGAATCATCTGAGTTTCCATTATTTCTTATGGGGAAATTCGCTTTGATATACGAGTGCTTTGGATTGCAAGCACGTTTCCGGAACGAATTATGCTCGCAAACCGAGGTTCCACTGTATACAAATGAAGAATTTCTTGGCACACATCATAAACACCATATTGTTTGAAGATATTGTCACTAGAACTGATCCTGGAGGGATATCCAGCTCTCTTTTCCAGGCTAAGGGATGTGGAGGCAATGGTGACCTTAGGGCCCTTAAGGTACACCCTGCAGTTCTAGATCTCTGGTCTAAGCACCTGTTGGGACTTCAACAAGTTTAGTTACCTGTTATAGGCCATTGTCTCACAGACAGGGTTTAACATCCCCAACCTTGCTCAGCCCTTCAATGAAATCCCCTAAGGTCCCTAAGGGTGTCATTTTCAAACTATGAGACCAGAAAGATATAAGAATCTAGACCAAAGTAATATTAAAAGCATTTAGAGTATTTATTAAAGTACAAGAATAAAGTAAAAAATTAAAAGATTAAATGCAAAATGTAAATCAATAGAAAAATGATATTCTTACAGCAATTTAATTGCAATGACATGGATCCAGAGTTTCCTCTCTATCTTGAAAATGATTCTGCTCTATGATAAATCTCATTCTGCTTATATAAGAAATATTGTGTGTCCTAGTGCCTAGATCCTCCAGTCATTGATTAACATATGTCCCACCCTGGACTTTCCCTTCTGCGGTGGTGTAGCACTTCCCTTCAGTCTGTTATTCAAAATTATAATGAATTAAAAGTTCAGTTCCCTGTGCCTTAGTTCACAAGGTGGTGTGATCATTAACCTGAGTAGCCAGCCCGTATCAGCTGCTTTTTGGATGAAGTGGGAACTTGAAAGTTATCACAGCATGAACAAAGAGGTTCACAAGAATGTGATGGCTACCTATGTCTATAACATCGGAGTATGTAGGAGACTCTGAATGCGTAAAGAAGCAAATACAGTATAAAATGTTCCCCTACTCAGCTGGTAGCTCTTCGATCACCGCTGACTGTTGAACCTTATCACAGAAGCAGCTCATCCAAAGATGGAAGGAATATGGAGCAAGGATAACATTTTAGTGGAAAGTACTCAGAACTGGCCTGTCTCCATAAATTTGGAATATTTAATTGCTTTTAAATAAGTTGGATGAACTTTTATGTGGTATGGTGAGTCACTGACATTTAATGGCACTATGACATTTGTTTATTGTGGAGAACAAGCTTAAACATATTTTGGATGCTATTTAATGCAGAACAGTTTTCGTCTGATATGATCAGAGTGGTAAAAGCAAGAGATGGGTTGGAGACTTATGAAGAAGGTGCAAGCACATTACAATTAAAGCCGATAAGTGTGATCCAAACTTAGAAAAACTAACTGAATTTGTCCACGTTAATACATAGAAGCGGTTGCATCATCCTGTTGATGTTTATTTTTAAACTCTGCAACAGAATAACATTTAACGGCGTGTTCCTTTAGTGGACACAACAAGCTGGACCTGTCTTATTCATATGTTAATGCCTTCAAGTGAACTTCTGGACAGGTCTGGCCATCTTGTTGCCATATATAGCCCTGTTATTGATTGCAGCAGTTTTCCAATATACATGCCAGAAGTTCTTATGTGTGTTTAGGAGGTTATTGTTTGTTTGTTTTATTATTTATATATTATTTACCAGGGGGCTCTCCCTCCTGCTCTGTTTGTTTGCCAACCCCTGGGCAGGTGCTATGTGCCAGCCACTTCACGTCTCTGCCGATCGCGTATAAATAAGCGTATGTACAATTTAAACAGATTATTTTCATATGAACTGTTACATATGCATAATAGAACTAACTATTTTACATTACAGCGAGTAATTAACCATAGTTAAAAACATAATAAATTGAAATAAAATTATGTTTCACGTTGCATTAAAGGTATTTGTTGAGTTATACGTTTTCGTTCCGTTTGGTTTTGAAATTAACATGTAATTACTTTTTAAACTTCTTTGATATCTCTGTCTTTTGAAACTACTATCGCTGACAATTTGTCACATGTTGGTTTATTATAAATGCGACCGTGAGCTTTCAGATTTATATAGAAATCCAAGAAAACTTCTTTGTCCGTGTTTTGCAGATAAATTTTGTGTAAAGTGTGATACTTTTTGGACGTATGGATTTGTATCCATTATTGGCTGTAGAATTTCTAATATGTCCGATAGTTTAACTCTATCAATTCTATGTTGCATCGCTTCTCCGTGATCATAAATTCTCATAGCATATGGCCCAGTGTCATGTAAATCTATGTTTTGAGGATTGAATGATGCAAACACGAACAAATTATTGTAGATTCGGATACTTTGCCTGTAGTGTTTGTGGATTTCACTTTCCTCAAACAACAAATCTTTTAATTCTCGCAGATACTCCCCTTTATTGGGAAGAAACACTACTTTTCCCTGATGGCAACGTGAATTAGATGATCTACAAGTCTCTGAATTAAGGTTTAAAGCCGAACAATATCTGCATACTTCTGTCACATCACCCATGTCCATTTATTCACTCTCCTTTCGTTGATCCGTTATTTCACAGAGTAATAATTTCCATCTGTTACCGCTAATGTGAACTTTCCTATAAGTTTTTTGAGACTTTCGAATTTTAGTACTTTCAGAATTTCTAACCTGCTCTGCATGTGTATCGCACCACTGCCTTTGAACAACTTTATGACGTTCTATTTTGTCTTCTACTCTTTGTCTTTTATTTCCGACCCCACTTGGACATGCTAGGTTTTCAATTCCACTTGGTCCAGGCTGATTATTACTTTCTTTATTTTCTGAAATTTGCACTTAGATTATTATTGTTCTTTTTTGAATTCTTTTCTCTCCAATGCTTTTGGGCCTCTTTTCAATGTGTT
This sequence comes from Polypterus bichir lapradei, assembly GCA_026402145.1. NCBI lineage: Eukaryota > Metazoa > Chordata > Cladistia > Polypteriformes > Polypteridae > Polypterus > Polypterus bichir. The sequence goes on from JANRMT010062834.1 coordinate 49,834,827, forward strand.
GTTCTGTCTTCTTCACTTAGTCATTGACGTGTCATCTAGAACGTATAAAATTATTTCCAGAAAAGGACTACATCGAAGGAAACAAATAGATTGTATGTCTAAAAATACTGTCCAGAAAAGCTTCCTTAAAGGATGAAACTGCAGACTTTTCATAAATGACTTAAAACATAAAAATTTATAAAAGCTGAGAGCGCAGGAACCGTCTGACAAAACCATTTTCATGAATGAGAGTTGAGTGGACCGTGGGCATGTTTGAAAATGGTTGAGAGGAGGGCAGGACTTGACAAAATCTCTTGGCAAAAGTCTCATCTCAAGATTTTCTTCTTTAATAGAAAGATATATTTCTCTTTCTCTCTTTTGAGCTTCTTTAAAGTTCTAATTTCTCCATGGGGACAAATAAAGTCCATCCATCCATCCAACTGACACTGAAACCCTTATGTTTAGAAAATTACTCCATTTTTAAATTTCCCAAATTAACAGTTACACCATCACAAACTAATCTTAGGATTTCTTTATTTGAGTCTCTCCAGCTCATCTCTGGACCCATTCGGTTTTTAGGCAGAGCTTTTGCAAGGGTTTCAGGGTGGTCTCCAGCTCATGACAAATGTTAGCATACATTTTCAAAAATAAAAAAGACCTTTCCAGGGTTGCGCTTCTGCCAACCAGAAAACTCCTTCAGTATTTATTGGTACAACGCAAAATATTGTATTTAAGTAAGCTGTGCACATAAGACAACAAATGAAGTAGAAAATATGTTTTCTTTTCTTTAGAAGTACTTTAAAAATTGACAGCTATACTCACATATTTCTGCGAAATGTTTAAAAATTATGAGTAGTGCTTCAGCTCAGAATAAAACCACAAAAGTAATTTAATCGTAGAAAGCAAAACAACACTATTCAATCGGCTGGATATATAAAATACTAAATGAAGTAAAAATGAATATTTTTCTAAATAAATCATTTTATTTATGAAAACTGAAGTATGTTAGCATTGTCCAGGATGTGCATGATGGAGTGATAACTCGGATTAAAAGCAGTATTGGGGTAACAGGCAAGAATCCCAGTTAGAGTAGGTCTGCATCCAGGGATCTTGAAGTCCTTACCTCTTTGATATGATTATGAATATGTTGACTCGCAGGATACAAGACCAATCCCCCTGTTTCTGCTTTTTGCTATAGACATTGTGTTGTGTAGCATCAAAAAAAGGTGGTAGAGAGTAAGTTAGAAGAATGGAGAAGGGCTTTGAAAGATAGAGGGTTGAAGATAAATAGGAAGAAGACAGAATATCTGAGGTTTAATGATGATCAGAATTCAGAAGTTAGCCTGCCGGAAGAGCTACTTAAAAAGATTGGATAAGATTAAATATGTGGGATCAGTGGTAGCCCAATATGAAAACATTAGATACAGCGATAACCCACAGAATGCAGTGTGGATGGAACAATTTGGAAGAAGGTATCAGGAGTATTGCGTGATCAAAGCAATTGACATGGGCAGGAGCACAGGAGAAGAAGTTAGATGTGGCAGAAATGAGAATGTTGAGATGAATATGTGAAATTGCAATAAGAGTACATAATAAGAAATTACTGCAATCAGAGGTACAACAAAAGTAGAAGAGAGATCTAAGAAAGTGCAGGAAAGTAGGCTGAAGTGATATGGACATGTGATGAGGAAAAACAATGAATATGTGGGCAATAGAGTGATGGTAATGGAAGTATAGGAGAAAAGAAATTGCAGGACATTAAAGCAGCAAAGTAGAGATTTGAAGGATAAGGTCTTGACTGGGAGGAGGTTTAGGACCAAGCTGTTTGAAGATGGTTAATTAAGCACATTGATCCAACATAAAAGTGGGAAATGTTGAAGAGGAAGAAGAAGAAGATGAATAAATCAGCATGATTTGCATATTTAACAGATTATGTTGGTAAATAGCATGCAGCATGATAAAGTGATCCATAATACTGTCCACATCAGCAGTCCGCACTCATTTCTTTAGTCAGTGAATGGCTCACAAACCAAAATCAGTTGCACTTTATTCACTCTAACCTTGCACGACCCCTTCACTTGACTGGTGTCTGTCTTATTGACCATCTGTTGTGTCACTTTCCAGCGTGGAGTAGTAGCTCACACAGAGGCATAGTGACAGGGCAACCCATTTACATAAATATTTATTGCAATGACAAGTCTGTGGGTACCCTACTTGAGGCATAGCATTGACACTCAACAATGACATAGTGTGAAATCCACCTTGGACGTGCCAGCCTCTATTCAGGTCAGTCTGATGTGGCATTGGTGAGAGGGTTTTAGTCCCTCACGTTCCTCTAATCGCGATGGAATTCCCTTTCAATTCAAAAGATTACATTTTGCTTTGCAATGTCAATTAACAAGGCCCAGGGATGGACACTCAAGTTGGCAGGGGTTGATTTTAGCTGACCATGCATCTCGCATGGTCAGCTTTATGTTGCTTTCTCCCGGGATAGTTCTCCAGTAAATCTATATGTCCTCGCCCCAATAGCAAAACCAAAAATAATGTATATCAACAACAACAACATTTATTTATATAGCACACTTTCATACAAAAAAGTAGCTCAAAGTGCTTTACATAATGAAGAAAAAATAAAAGACAATATAAATTAAAATAAGACAACATTAGTTAACATAGAACAAGAGTAAGGTCTGATGGCCAGGGAGGACAGAAAAAACAAAAAAAAAACTCCAGACAGCTGGAGAAAAAAATTAAATCTGCAGGGTTCCAGGCCACGAGACTGCCCAGTCCCCTCTGGGCATTCTACCTAACATAAATGAAACAGTCCTCTTTGTATTTGGGGTTCTCATGGAAGGACTTGATGATGATAGTCATGCAGACTTCTGGCTTTTAATCCATCACTGTTGGAACATAACGGTGCTTTGAGTAGATGGTGGTGGCGCAAGCCAGAAAAAGAAACAAAAGAGAGAGTAGGGGTTAGTACAGATTTTAGAGTCGCCATGAATAGTTATTATAATGAACTGGATATACAGAGTATCAGGATTAAATTACAGTGAAGTTAGGAGAAGGCCATGTTAAAGTAATGTGTTTTCAGCAGTTTTTTAAAGTGCTCCACTATAGCCTGGCGAATTCCTATTGGCAGGCTATTCCAGATTTTAGGCGTATAACAGCAGAAGGCCGCTTCACCACTTCTTTTAAGTTTTGCTCTTGGAATTCTAAGGAGACACTCATTTGAGGATCTGAGGTTACGATTTGGAATATAAGGTGTCAGACATTCCGATATATAAGATGGGGCGAGACTATTTAAGGCTTTATAAACCATAAGCAGAATTTTAAAGTCAATCCTGAATGACACAGGTAACCAGTGTTGTGACATCAAAACTGGAGAAATGTGTTCGGATTTTCTTTTCCTGGTTAGGATTCTAGCAGCTGCATTCTGCACTAGTTTTTAATGATTTATGTCTTTTTTGGGTATTCCTGAGAGGATATCAAGAGGCCCTTTGGATATGAAAGCTATCAATATAAATTCTTCTCAATACAAATGACACTTTTTTACATTTTTTATTGATTTTTAAAGTTTGTCCTATATATATATTAGGGCTACGATTCAATTAAAAAAAATTATTTTATTTTATTTTTATCTATTTTATCGCATCACTATACATAATTAATCAAGATTAATCAAATCTAACATTAAAACATGTAATCATAAAATAAGTACATAAATCATGAAGCAAGTACACACTGAATAACACAATAATGTAGAATCAACAAAATAATAAAAAAAAAAATGTAATGGCATACAGTAGCTTAAACTTAAACAATAACCTTAAAGCTGAACTTTTAACAAAATACTACTTGAGCAAGTACAGCCCGAATTTGAGTGCTTTCCTAAAAGGCAAGCTGAAAAGAAGGCAATAAGAAAATTAGGCCAATGTATTATAAGCACCTACAAAAATAAAAAAAAGCTGTGTTAATTCTCAAAGTAAAGTGTCAAAGTAAAACTAAACGATCAAAATGACTGTAGATTTTGAGTTCACTGCTAAAGACTGATTTAGTTGAAAGTAAAAGTGTCTCTAAAACAGGCATACGTTAAAATTGTGTTAAAACTCCATAACTACTATCCTCAATTGTTCATCACCATCAACAACTTGATCATTATACTCTGCACATGGGTTTTTCAACTGGTGTGCTGTGAAAATAAGAGTGCAGTGCCCCTGGATCTGACCTGAGAGAAACACACTCCTCAAGTTGTTGAGACCTGTCGAAGAGGACAGGACTACCTGGAGAAGTCGACCTAAAAGCAGCTGCTTTACAGATGCAGCTCTCACTGTAGCAGCTAGGAGACGTGTTGGGGTTCCAGCTGCCAAGGTTCATGTTCGCCAGCAACTCTCACAGAGCTGAGCTGGGCATACAAGTGCCCACTAAGTGCTGTGTCTGCGAGTGCCAATGTCCAAACTGATTTTTTTGATGGTGTCTCTGGCAGTCAAGACCCTTTGGACAGTTTAGAATGTGTATGACATTTAATGTTTTTGTAGTTGATAGAATCGTGCCTTGGTATTTTTTGGGTTACAGAAAGTGTGCCACCACAGAGAAAAGGTTGGGAAACTCTGCATTGCACCTTTGCTTCTGGCACACAAATAATTCTCTGTGGCAGCTATGTCACCTAGCTATGTCACTGTGCATTGCTTGCGTGATTATGTTGTGATCTTTGCATAAATTAGCGAAGATACTGCAAAATGGAATAATAGGAAGGATAATCATTATACTTTATTCCGTAGGATTTTGTCATTATATTAGGGTAGTCAGCACCGCAAGCTACAGACTGACAGACTGGCAAGTCATTCCACTGTGTGTTCAGATCAAAGTGCGTGTATATTTATTTACTTATCTACCTGTTTATGTATTTATTTATTTAAAGAGTTTCAGTAAAAAGAAAACTTTCCCCGTGGGGACAAATAAAGATCTATCATATAGTGCCTTTCATATCTATCTATCTGTCACTCAAATATTACAGACAGAAAGGAAACATGGCAGGTCTTCTTATGTGTGTGAGCACTCATTATATTATTCACAACTGTTTATTTTTTAAGCATGAAGCACCCTTATGTTACTTACATCTGAGTGAAACGTCTCTAAGAACTCTACAAAGACCTGTACAGCATTTTCTTGCAAAATATGTTCTTGGGCCATTGCAACCATATTTATGCAAGAGATTCACATGCCATTTGTCTAATTACCGATTCCAATAAACTGTTAAAAGCCTGAGGCCCCATTAGCTTCAGAGTAGAGGCTTGTAATTAGACTCTGTGAGGAGCATTATTTCATTTACTGAATAAAACAGATAAGGCAGAAGATGCCGCAGATATCTTAGACTTCAGAAAAGCAGATGTGGAAGCAGACGCTTGAAATGCCGCCCTCCGAGTATCCCAATCCTCCAGACTGTCTCTGCTCATCTACGCTCTTCCAAGATAAGGGAAGGTTTGTAGAAGTTTATTCTACAGTTCATTCTAGGAGCAAGCATGCAGAACAAAGTAATCACTCCCGGGTGTCACATACCATTTAAATTAAGCCATTAGAAAATGAAGGAGTGCTGTCACGTCTCAGAGCTGCACCTGCCAGAGTGCGTCTGACAAAACCGAAACAACAAAACATATATATCGAAATGAAGGCATTCAAAATAGAAGATGGGAGACTTTCAGGCACATAAGTGTCTGTGCCAATGGAGAATGAGGAACTAAACAAACATTTAGAGTGCTGGTGACTTTCTGAACATCTGTGAGATTAAAGAGAAAGATGTGCCAGCGAGGGAAGGCGAATGGAAGTTTAATTTAGAATATTTTAGACAAGCAGTGATACGTCATTTTGAGCACTAAGGAGACATTAAAGGCAGCATTTGCACTTGAAGTATTTCCCTCTGGGAGGAAGATGCACCATAGCTAATATTTCCAATGCTTAATTCTGTTATGGGGCCACTTTTGGATTTTATTCTGGCTTTCCTGTCAGTATTGAGCATAAGGCAGGAGCCAATGTTGGTCACACACTCTCTCAATCACTTGTCATGTATTTTCTTAGCCTCTTGTTCAGTTCAGTGCCACAGAGAAGCCATCTCTGGCAGCAGTAGAAACAAAACAGGGATCAATCCAGGACAGATGCCAATTCACAGCAGGGCACACTCAGTCTTCTCAAACTGGGCAAAATTAGAGTCACCTATTAACATAATATGGATTCCTGGATGAAAGCCAGAGAAAAACCCACTAAGACAAGGTGAGAGTGCGTAAATTTTCACAAAAGCAGTGGCAGGGCTGTAGCACAGACCCAGGAGCGTTAAGGTGACTAATCATTGTAATGAAATTCCCTCATAAACAAAGAAAATCAAGTCTGATGTATCCATTCAAATAAAGTTATGGAGAATACCAGAATACTGTTCGTTAGTTCGTTAGTAATGAGCAAAACCAATTAAATTCTCCTTGAGTTCAGAAAAAGCAGAAATGTTTGGGAATTTCGACAAATCTGCAAAATCAAGTCAATGGGGAAGAAGAAACTGAAGTAGCTTTGAGTGGATTAGAATGGTGTAGTGGTCTTTTAAGTATCCCCCAGGGCTAGGGAAGCATTAACTATGCTAAACCAATTATAATTTACTGAGGTAAAATTACATTCCGATTCCACAATACTCCAGGTCCTTTAACTCTATCTGTGTCTCCCGCGCTCATAGCACTGCGGCTAAGTAACACCCACAAAGCCTGTAATGCAAGGGATCAGCGTTATTTACTCAGAGAACTGTCCCCGTCACTACCTGATCTGCACTACATAGTGAGGGGCACAATATGCTTAACACTTTGAACATGAGGTACGAGTTAATTCATATCTCATTGAGCTTGTCAAACTGCGACATACTGTATGAGAGATATTGTATCTCAGTATGCAGCCACTATATACGCAGTCAGCTTGCAGGTGAGCTTTGCTATCGTGTCTCAGTTACCTACCACTGTGCTGCCATCTAGTGGATAGCTAGAGAATTTTTTTTTCAGGTGGAAACAGCTTGCATAAAATAGTGTTAGAAATAGACGGTCCGTAGTTATTAGAAGAGGAGAATGAATCTTAATGGATACTCTAGTTACACGTTAATTGGAGCTGTAAAGGTGCTTTATGTAGTGTTGCCTAAGAAAACATATGCAAAGATTTTTAATATGTACAGGGCAAGGCCAATGGTAATTTCATCTTGGAAAGGAGCTCTACTCATGTCATATGGTTTATACATTAACCTTTAAACTGCCGTAACCGGCTATAGTTGGTTCCCAGAGTAATTTGCCAGCACACCAGGGCGGAGTATATTCAGTGACATACATTTGTTGAATGCAGCAACCAGCTATAATCTGTTCCCAATGCAATTTGCCAGCACGCTGGAGCCGAGAATATTTGGTGACGTACATTCGTTGAATGCCGCAACCTGCAGTAGTCGGTTCCCAGTACAATTTGCCAGCACGCTGGAGACAAGTATCTTCGGCAACGTACATTCATTGAACGCCGCAACCAGCTACAGTCGGTTCCCAATGCAATTTGCCAGCATGCCGGAGCCGAGTATCTTCGTTGACGTACATTCTTTGAATGCCGCCACTGGTTATAGTCAGTTCCCAGTGCAATTTCTCAGCACACCGGTGCTGATCAGTCCATGTCGTACATTCGTTGAGCAGCCAGCTCATGACCACTGCCACCCCCTAACAAATCAGCATCACTGTCCCTGGGATTCAGCCGCTGCACCAGATGAAACATCGTTGGCCTCTGTTTGCTTGCGTGCAGCCAGTTCAAGCGCAGTCGGCTCGGTGATTTACTGATTTTCATCAGTGGTGTCACTTGCACCTTGTACATATCATAATATATTGTTGCAGTAGTTTGTTATAGTTTTTACAGTTCATTGACAGTGTGTAAAATGATCAGTGTTGTAGTAATTGTGATGCTCTTTGCATGAAAAAAATATGTATTCCATTAAAATATCATTTTTTCTTGGTGAATTGTGACGTTTCCTTAAAAAGTGCAGCAAAAAAGTATTTGGCGTCCAGGGGTGCATTAACCCCCAAGTATGTGGCAGTTTATGGGTTAGCAAGTGATAATTATGGGACAGTGGATGGCACCACTCCAGGGACCAAGGTTCAATTCCAGAATAGAGTAGATAACCTTTATTAATCCCACAGGGAAATTCAGATGTATACAATAGCAGAATGATGGCATGTCGATCTGGCTAAAAGTGCTCCAAGAGAGCGCCTCATGGAGGGGGCTTTCTCATGATGGCACCCAAATATCCCATCATCCTCTTTTCCTCAACAGCTTCCAGGGTGTCTGCGGTTTGGCCTGTGATGGAGCAGGCTTTCCTGATACGTTTATTCTGGCCTTGAGCTTCAGGTGCTTCCCAGGATAACACCAGGATAACACCACACTGGCTACTATGGACTGGTAGAACTTTTCCAGCAGCTTGCTACACACATCAAAAGACCTGAGTCATCTTAGCAAGTCCTGTCTGCTCTGGCCCTTCTTGCCTAGCGTTGCTGTGTTGTCAAACCAATTGGTTTTGTTGTTTATGTGAAACCCAAGGTACTTATAGCTCTGCAACACTGATGCTTGCTGATGTTGAGTTGCAGGTTGTTGTCCCTGCACCACAAGACAAAGTCCTCCACAACCTTCCTGTACTCTGACTCATCTCCATTATTAATGCAGCCAATGATGGACGAGTCACCTGAAAATGTATTTAGATGGCAAATGCTGGTATTGTGCTGGAAGTTCCGTTATGTAGAGAGTACATGGGAAAGGAGCCAGGACAGTCCCCTGAGGTGCTCTAGTATTACACATCACCATTTCTGACATGCAGTTCCTCAGCCTCACAAACTGCTGTCTGTTGGTCAGGTAGTCCATGACACAGGAGATGGTAGGGGCATCAAGATTCAGAAAATTGAGCTTTTTTTCTCAGTCAATAAGGCAGAATGGTGTTAAAAGCCCTGGAAAAGTCAAAGAACTTAATCATGACTGTGGTGTCAGCTTTGACAAAGTGGGATCTGTGACATGTGTAGATCAGAGTTTCCTCCACATCTGTGTGTGTCTAATAGGCAAACTGCAGAAGATCCAGATGTTCTGAAACCAGGGGTTGTAACTGTTTTAGGACCATCCTCTCAAAGGTCTTCATGATGTACGAAGTAAGAGCGACTGGTCTGAAATCATTGTGATCACTGGAATGAGCTTTTCTTGGCATTGGGAGCACACAGTATGTGTTCAATAGCTGGGGAGCCTTTGGCAAATTCAGGGAAAGGGGGAACAGGTGCTGAAGGACCCTTGCTGAGCTGGCTGGCACATGTTTTCTGCTCCTGGGGTCTGATTCTATTCAGCCCTAAAACTGCTGCTTTTTTGAAACAACTAGATTTATTGTATGAAGAATAATTTTTTGCCAATGATGGTGATCGAGATAGTGACAGTCACTTGGATGATGGGAAACCTGTAGGCTCTGGCACTGAGAGCGTTTCTTCATTTCAAGGTTTCCGACTTTTCACAACTGTCAAGACAGCACTACATGGACACTGTGCCACCCACCAAGCGCAAACAGTCGCCAACTACCAAATATGTTGTGTGCAACAAGCACAGACAGCGTAAAGAAACGCGTTATATTTGCACTCTCCATGGTGCCATCCTTCTAGGACTCTCATTCAAATGGAGACTTATAGTTGTGTTGCTTATGAAAATAAAGCAATTAACAGGTTCTTTATATTTTTGACAGTTATTGTTGATATGAAAACCGTTGCTTTCTAATGCATTTCTTTGCATTTTTTTATGAGTTTTGATAGAGTTCATTATTTATCATATATACATAGACTGATGCTGCAGCACCCTGGTAATAAATGGTCCAGCAGTTGATGTGTTAATACAGCACTGAAGACACAACGTGCAAAGTATTTTCATAATATTCTCATTATGGTCAGGTAGTGAAAAACCTGCAAGGGTTTTTTATTGAATTATTTATTTTTATAAATGCACGAAATAGCTGAACATTGATAAAAAATGCAGTTACAGATATCTCTATCTCATTACGGTTTAGTGACCCCTACATTGTTTTTGTTTTACTTTACCAAACGAATGGCAGTCCTCCTAATTTTACTTTGAGGGTAAACTGGGGAGTAAAGAGTGACAAGTGCATAGATGCTGATAGCCTGCCAGAACAGATTTAGACTGGGAAGGAAGATACTTCATGACAGGTGAGCCCTAGAGGATTGTCCAGCCAGACTTGAGCTGTCATTGAAAAATCCAATAAATTCTTTTTTTTTTTTAAATAGAGTGCATTGAATAAATGGGGGAAACAAATAATTGAAGGTCCTCCCCTCTTGCTTTCATGATGTATATCCTCAGAGCTTGATATGCTGTAGGAAACTGATGGCTCACATGCTGTGAAAGCATATAGGAGTCAGACAACATATCCTGATCTAAAAAAAGGGAAATGCTATTATACTATATAATATAGGAAGAGGAGGTTGGGAGCATGGACTGATACAGCACAAACAAATGTACAGTCATAAATCCATCCAACTGGATATTGTTTGTCTAATGCCCATGTCTGCTCATTTTTTATTATTGATCAAATTGTCTTGATCATCAATGTCTGACTGATTTTCCATAAGAATCTTCTTATCATGAGCATGTTATCATGGCCATCTACATCTGATCATTTTTAAGGTCAATCATATTGTGTTGATCAGCCATACACTTTTTCTTCCAGATTGTGTTGTCTTAATCATTACAAGATTGAACTTTTTTGTATACTACCTTGATTACTTACTTTTGACCACTATGGCCTGATCATTTCAATACAGTGTCTTGATCACATATATCCAGGGATGTGTACTGACCTTTTGATGGAAAGTAGGTGAAAAAGGGGGAAAAAAACCAGAATTTGTTGCACAGCAGTGTTTACGTTTATTTATAAAAAATAATTTTATTTTATAATTTCTAAATGTCTCTTGAAGGACATTATAATAGTAACAATCTTTACAAAAAATTGTTCATGTTTTCTGACTCAGAAAAGACTCTACACATGCTCTACTGCACATATATGTGGATAAATCAATATTTACCTGCATGATAGATAGATAGAAGGCACTATATAACAGGGAAGAAAGGCATAGATAGATAGATAGATAGATAGATAGAAGGCACTATATAACAGGGAAGAAAGGCATAGAT
>JANRMT010062834.1:49849336-49885537 GCA_026402145.1 Polypterus bichir lapradei
TATATATATATATATATATATATATATATATATATATATATATATAATATATATACACACACAATGGGGTATCCAAAAATAACCAGAATCTGTACCTGCCATGCAATCTAGACTTAGTGGTGAATTTCGCGACTAGGTGTAGCATGCTTACAATATTCTGTGTCAGTCTGCCAAGTGACATTGTTCTGTATTGTTTGTGATGCTTATTAAACGTGTTCTGTGATTTTTGTGATGGTTGATCATAAAGAACAGCGAGTCTGCGTTAAATTTTGTTTTCTCTTAGGGAAAACAGCTGCTGAAACTGTAGTGATACTTGAAAATACTTTTAAAGAGGAAGCTTTAAGTATAACACTGGTCTACGAGTGGTTTTCAAACGAGGTGAAATGTCACTTGAAAACCAATGAAATGTTCGCAATGCAATTTACAAAGATCATGGTTGGACTGTTGAAGAGATTTCTAAATTGATTTGTGTGTCTTGGAATTCTTGGAGTTCTGGAGAAAGTCAAAGAAAAATTTTTGCAGGCATTGGACAACGTTCCTATTCAGCAGTTCCAAAAATGTTTCCACCAGTAGGAAAACCGTTAGGACAAGTGCATTCATTTACATAGAGAGTACTTTGAAGGAGACTTAAGTTTCAGTAGGTAAAATTATTTAAACAATTGTTTTTTATTCCGGTTATTTTTAGGTACCCTGTTGTGTGTATATACCTGTATATATATATATATATATATATATATATATATATATATACTGTCTGTCTGTCTGTCTGTCTGTCTGGCCTGGAAGTGAAAGGTGGAGTCAGGGTAAGGGCTCTGCCTCTGAAGAAACAGAAAACTCTCTTAGCCGCTAATAACACAAGCGAAGCACGTCAGCAAAATGAAACCTCAGAAGACAGACAAAGTTGCTTAGCTGTTATCATAGGCAAAATAGTATCCCTTTTACTTTTCCTCCCGCCGCTAATACACAAGCGAGGCAAGCACATTGGCAAAACGAAACCTCCTAACAGAGAGATGCCTAAAGTAGTTCCTTTCAATTACCTGACATCTCTACATTTCATTTTTTCTGATGATTTCAGCAGTTTTCAATCTTTTATTGTTTAAGGCGCCATGGCTCAGTGGGTGACTCTTCTGCCTCATAATTCAGATAACGTTTTTGGACACAATATTCTGTCCGGCATTGTTGACAGACACCTCTCCGGCCCTCAGGGATATTTGAAAGACCATTCCACCATTACAATCCACTCAAAGCTAGTTCAGTTCCTCCTTCCCCAGTTGACTTCAGGGCAGTTCACAGAGTCGGCGAATATCAAAAATATTTCTATTATTCTGCCGAACTCTGAGAAAAATGCATTCAGTGGGGTCGCTTTTTACTACTAAGGATATAAACAGACCTTTTTAATATATTTATTTAAAAATATGATGAGAATAAACTGCATTTTTTAAATTACACAATTTAGCAGCACAATATATAAGTTAAAGTGAGTTCTGTATGTAACTCACAACCTTAACAACCTACTTTCATTTTCTGGAGCAATTTATTTAACAATATTTAAGCAAAAATACATGCTGTTTGCACATTGTGGGCTTACGACTGGATGACTTAATGGGTGTATTATTTGACACGAGTAATGTGAACATTTTTTCATTGATGTTTTTTGATATCGTTTGCTGTTGTCCAACGTTGGTCATCACTGGGTCCTATTCCATTGTAATCCACTTAAAACTAGCTCAGTTCCTTTTTTCTGTTGTCATCAGTTCTTTTTGTAGAGTTCTGCGAAGTTCCTGAACAGTTCTGTGATTTCGCCAAACATAAGACGAATCAACTTGTGTGGGGATCGCTCATCACTAAGAGGCGGCTGACGCCTGATACAGTATTGACAATAAATGGAGAGAGAGGAGTTGGGACCACGCATTGTTTACAGCATGTTGCTGCACCCACCACACAGCAAACCACCCAGACTGAGATCCGAGTGCAGTCGTGCAATGGGTGACACCTGAGCACCACACTGAACATTGTGACGTTATTTACAATGACTGGAGTGCCAATACTGCCACCAACTTTTCCTTGTAAGTTGGATGACCTGCTTGCAGGACTGAATGCAGATTAATGACATACCCAAGATGGAGCAATTGCAGGTTAAGGGCCTTGCTCAGGAGCCCAACAAAGTGGAGTCACTTCTGGCCTTTATGGGATTTGAACCCCAACCTTCCGATTGCCAGCTCAGATATCTAGCCTCAGAGCCACCACTCCGCCCAAGCAATAAAAGAAACTGAACAAATTAATAAATTATAAGTCAAAAGCCATGATGGCAGTCACAGCTCTGGACCAGAAACTGAAAAGAAGAACCCTAACTGAAAATATTACACAAGTGTTTGATCACCTGCCATCAAACAAATCACCAGAACCAGATAATATTTACCCTCAAGTTGTTAAGAAGGCTAGCGAGTACATATATAAACCCTTCACACATATTTTTAGGAAATCACTGCTGCCTGGAGAGACTCCGAATGACTGGAAAATGGCAAATATCATCCCTTTATATAAAAAGGGTGACACGGCAGATCCAAGTAACTATAGGCCAGTAAGTTTAACATGCATCACATAAGGATAAGATTGAGCAACACTTGGCATGAACAGGAGTTTTTCGGAACAGTCTGCATGGGTTCAGAAGTGGATGGTCGTGTTTTACTAACATGCTGGAATTCTATGAGGAGGCAACAAAAAGATACGATCAGAGTGGAGCTTATGAGATTATTTATCTGGACTTTCAGAAAGCATTTGATGAGGTGCCACATGAGAGGTTGGGCATCAAACTAAAAGAAGTGGCAGTTCATGGTGATGTTTTTAGATGGGTGCAGAATTGTCTCAGACACAGGAAGCAGAGGGTGATGGTGCGGGTAACATAATCAGAATTGGCTGATGTTAAGAGTGGAGACCAGCAGGGGTCAGTGCTGGGGCCGCTGATGTTTTTAATATATATAAATGATTTAGATAGGAATATAAGTTCTAAGAACTTCTAAGAAATCTGTGCGGCCTGCATGACAGATCCTAGTTAGCACTAAACTTGTACAAAATGATTACTATCGTTTGTGATTGAATCATTCTGCATCTTCGGCGTTACTTATTGACTTTTCTTACTTCTGCCTTCTGACAAAAGCACATTTTCCCATGGCATTACAGTACCGGAAACGTCATCTGCTAGTATAGTTGCAGCCACGAAGTCGCAACTGAAGTGTTAGGCTGCGGTCCGTGGCCCACTACCAGGCCGCAAGAGAAGTGCCAGCAACGGAGACTCACTCAGTGAAGGGCTACAGCAAAAAGGCTGCCCCCTTCACTGAGGACACTTTTCAGAATGCTAGGCGGGCGGGGCTTTGCAGTGGCGCAGAAAGAGGAGAGAAGACCGCGGTGAGAGAGTATTACAACAAAGTATTTTTATGTTTCTGACAGTTTCCCCATATGACACGAGTCCACAGAAATCTCGTTACTACGAAGTACATTCAGCAGCAGATACTTTCATTACAACGAAGTGACCTTGAAATGCTTGAATGAATCATCCACAGAGCAGTTAGTTCTGTGGTCACAGCTCAGTTGTGGACATTTGCACAACGATCCCTAAACAGAAACACTGTAAAAAAATGTTCTTTCTTCGAACTTTCCTCGTACTTTTTTTTGCTGTTTTTGTTTTGTGTGGATTTAAGTGATACATTTTCCTTATTGCTTATCAACATTTGAAAAACATCCATTAGAATTTAACTCATTATCACCCTTCTATAGAAACGGCATACTTGTTATGTGGAAAAAAGAAGAAAAATCTTGGGTTGCAAACGTATGCGAACTGCTACTTTTGAAAGACGCCAAAAAGCCGTTTTGATGTGGTTGCAATGATGCTTGTTCAAGAAACATTCATATTAATGCGGCACTCATTCAAGAATATATGAGGTTTTTAAACTCTCTTGGGACCCGGACAAACAATCTCACACGTGGCAATAGCACTTCGGGACGCACTTCAGCGTGTCGTTCCCATTGGGTGGGGGCGATCCCAGATCCCAAAAGAGTTCAGAAATCTCACAATATGAAGAAGAAAAGGATAATTTGGCTTCTGATTGATAACGATGCTGACCACAACATGCTTCCGCACTTAGATAAAGTTCACGTTGAATTCCTCCCACCCAATTTCACGGCAGTGCTTCAGCCATTGGATTTGGGCATCATTCACACCCTGAAAATGTATCATCGCAAGGAAATGCTGAGAAAAATTCTCGTCAGCATAACTTGTAGACAGGAGAAGATTAAAATAATGCGAAAGAAGCTATTGAAGCTGCTTCCATTTCCAACATCCTATCTTTGTGATGCACGTTTTCTGCAGTGCCATGAACCAAAACGAGATTACGGAGTATACTGAACATAAGCAACACACTTTGCGTGTCACTGTCTTCCATCCTCCCCAGATGGGATCGTCTGGTTGCAGGAAAACAAGCTCAGGGCTCTCACTGATTCTGTATTATGGTAAGCTGTATAATTTCTATTACTAAATTATAACTTAACAATAATAGAAATGTAATGTAAATTATGTATAAAACTGCCCAACGAACCCGCCCATAATCACCCCATAAACTCCAACCTCCAACAACCCACCAGTCCCTGGAAAAATTTGCTTCTAGTAAAGCGGCCCTTGGTGTCAAACAGGTTGCGGAACACTGGACTACACTACTGGCTGGGCTGCTGAGACTGGCCACCTGGGCAGAACTGACCATCACAAGTAGTAATAGTTCGCATATTTTCACGTTTTTTCGCTCTAGTTTTATGTAATTTTGTCCTAGTATTGTAACGAACAGTTAGTGCAGACTACAGCTGAAGATCTGAAGTGGACGCGAAAGGTTGGTGAGTTGTTTATTAACAGATTTTTGTGATTTTGAGTTTGTATAATTAGTGTAGGTCAGGTGGCTTTTTGCATATTGGCTTATTTTACAATATAAACTTTGAAGTAAACTTAGTAAAGTAAAATTAAATTTTTGGAGGATTTGTTTTCCAACTTGTATTACTGAGCAATGAATTCAGTGAGCATTTTCCCGATTTCAGTTCACACGAACAGGACTTTGTGCTGTTTACATCACCATACTCTTACAACGTTGAGAATGTGCCTGAGAATATCCAAATGGAATTGATTGAACTGCAGTCAGATTCTATTCTGATGGCAAAATACAACGAAGTTGGTGTGCCAGGCTTGTATGCTTACCTGCCACCCTCGTATGTGCAGATCCATAAGTTGGCATCGAAAGTACTGTCTATGTTCGGAAACACCTTTGTGAGCAACTGTTTTCGTTAATGAAAGCTACCAAAACCCCACATCGCTCAAGACTTACTGTCGAGCACCTTTCATCCCTCATAAAAGTTGCAGCTGCACAAGATTTCAAGCCTGATATTGACAAACTGGTTACTAACAAGAGATGCCAAGTGTCGAGACAAAAGAAATAAATCTCACACTGTAAGACTCCTATATAAGCGATGAATATAATATAATGAATATAATATAATAATATTAGGACCTAGCTAAGAGGCTAAGACTCTAATTGTACGCTGTTGTACAGAGATTGCATGGAAATAAATTGCTTTTCTTTAAACTTTAAGTGTTACATTTTTTTAAAGTTTTCAGTATTGAAAAGAAAGCTACAGTAACTTTGTATAATAGTATTTGTTACAGTGCGGCCCGCTGACGCACGTATGGCAGTCGAAGCAGCCCACCAATGGTAGTGAGTTTGACATGCCTGGATTAGTAGATAATTTGGAATCCGTTATATCATTACAGAGGGACTTGGATAGCATACAGGCTTGGGCAGATTTGTGGCAGATGAAATTTAATGTCAGTAAATGTGAAGTATTACACATATGAAGTAAAAATGTTAGGTTTGAATACACAATGGGCGGTCAGAAAATCGAGAGTACATCTTATGAGAAGGATTTAGGAGTCGTAGTGGACTCAAAACTACCAACTTCCAGACAGTGTTCAGAAGCCATTACAAAGGCTAACAGAATATCAGGTTATGTAGCGCCTTGATGTGTGGAGTTCAAGTCACAGGAAGTTCTGCTGAAGCTTTATAATACACTGGTGAGGTCTCATCTGGACTTCTGGGTGCAGTTTGGGTCTCCAGGCCACAAAAAGGACATAGCAGCACTAGAAAAGGTCCAGAGAAGAGCAACTAGGTTGATTCCAGAGCTAATTCCAGAGTTGAATTATGAGGAAAGAGCTGAGCCTTTACAGTTTAAGCAAAAGGAGATTAAAAGGTGACATGATTGAAGTGTTTAAAACTATGAAGGGAATTAGTGCAGTGGATCGAGACTGTGTCTTTAAAATGAGTTCATCAAGAACACGGGGACACAGTTGGAATCTTGTTCAAGGTAAATTTTGCACAAACATTAATTTTTTCTTTACAAAAAGAATAATAAACACATGAGACTAAGTAGTGTGGTAGACAGTAAGACTTTAGGGACTTTCAAAAATCGACTTGATGTTATTTTGGAAGACATAAGTGGATGGGACTAGTGAGCTTTGTTGGGTTGAATGGTCTGTTCTCGTCTAGAGTGTGCTAATGTTTTGATGCTCTAAAACCTACAATCAGATGAGCAGCAGACAACCACAAAGCCTGATGATCCATACCACAGAGAGCTCCAGAAGAACAACATTATAGAAAGTTGACTTGCGAGAGATTAAAGAGACACTCCGTAAAATTTGAAGAAGATGCCAGTGCTAGCTTGGCCAGTGTCCAAAGAGAAAGGCCTCAGCTGTTTAGAGGCACGATTGGACCAGGAGGGGAAACACATGGTGTGACAAAGGAGGAATGAGAGGCATAAACGAAGGACCAGAAGGATCTGAAAGCATGTGCTGAATAATTTTTTTTCTCTACTCAAGGTCTCTATCCTTTCAAATCACTTTACTAAAAATTCAGGATTCATGCTGGAAAATATTTCAGGCAGTTTATTTGCAGATACTCCACCAAAATTGAGTTTCCTGCTTGAACTCTTTGATTTAATTAGTACAATACAAATTGTGTATGAAATATGCCTGTTTTTGATCATATAAATCCAATTACATAAAATTAGATTAATGTTGGCAGGATGACACAAGTGCTTAATCAGGTTGCTGATGGGCTCTAATTTAAGATGATTGATCAAATGTTGGAGTTTGCACACAGAATTATTGTAAACTGAGAATTAGATGAAACAGAACAGGTTGAGTTTAGGGACAGGAAAAAAATATGACATGTAAACCATCTATTGAAAGATTTAAATATACAATGCTTGCTATATTATTAAGACCCCATCACAGAAATAACACATTTCAGTGTAGAAGATTTGCTATTCAAATAAATTAGAAAATTGGTCAAGGAGCTAAATAATTTTGTAAGACAATTTATATACTGTTAATTATG
Organism: Polypterus bichir lapradei; assembly: GCA_026402145.1. NCBI lineage: Eukaryota > Metazoa > Chordata > Cladistia > Polypteriformes > Polypteridae > Polypterus > Polypterus bichir. Next base: position 49,856,764 of record JANRMT010062834.1, read on the forward strand.
TTTGTATATTTGCAAAATTATTATTAAAATGACCTTATTTAAGATTTACAAAAGTAAACTCACAGTGTTTCATTTGTCTGTGTGTATACTTCGTAGCTGTTTATATGTGAGTACTGCATACCAACAGCGGTACAGGGGGTCTTCAGGTTACAACACAGTTCTGTTCCTACAAGAATGATGTAACCCGAATTTTGGTGTAAGTCGAAACACACCCTAGCCTAAGTCACTTACCTATCCTAAAACATTTGCAAAATCATAATCTACTGTATAACATAAAAACACAACTAAGCCACAGAAAAAGGAAAAGGACATAAATATACTGTACTACATCCATCCATCCATCTATCCATCCTCTTCCGCTTATCCGGGGTCGGGTCGTGGGGGGGCAGCAGCTTGAGCAGAGAGGCCCAGACTTCCCTCTCCCCGGCCACTTCTTCCAGATCTTCCGGGAGAATCACAAGGCGTTCCCAGGCCAGCCGGGAGACATAGTCCCTCCAGCGTGTCCTGGGTCTTCCCCGGGGCCTCCTCCCAGTTGGACATGCCCGGAACACCTCACCAGGGAGGCATCCAGGAGCTGAAGATCACGGCCTGATGAAGCAAACAGGACAACATCATCTGCAAAAAGCAGTGACCCAATCCCGAGTCCACCAAACCGGACCCCTTCAACACCCTGGCTGCGCCTAGAAATTCTGTCCATAAAAGTTATGAACAGAATCGGTGACAAAGGGCAGCCCTGGAGGAGTCCAACTCTCACTGGAAACGGGCTTGACTTACTGCCGGCAATGCGGACCAAGCTCTGACACCGGTTGTACAGGGACCGAACAGCTCTTATCAGGGGGTCCGGTACCCCATACTCCCTGAGCACACCCCAAAGGATTCCCCGAGGGACACGGTCGAACGCCTTTTCCAAGTCCACAAAACACATGTAGACTGGTTGGGCAAACTCCCATGCACCCTCCAGGACTCTGCCAAGGGTGTAGAGCTGGTCCACTGTTCCACGACCAGGACGAAAACCACACTGTTCCTCCTGAATCTGAGGTTCAACTATCCGATGGACCCTCCTCTCCAGAACCGCCGAATAGACTTTTCCAGGGAGGCTGAGGAGTGTGATCCCTCTGTAGTTGGAACACACCCTCCGGTCCCCCTTTTTAAAGAGGGAGACCACCACCCCGGTCTGCCAATCCAGAGGCACTGTCCCTGATGTCCATGCGATGTTGCAGAGATGTGTCAACCAAGACAGTCCTACAACATCCAGAGCCTTGAGGAACTTCGGGCGTATCTCATCCACCTGCCACCAAGGAGTTTTTTGACCACCTCGGTGACCTCAGTCCCAGAGATGGGAGAGCCCACCTCAGAGTCCCCAGGCTCTGCTTCCTCATTGGAAGGCATGTTAGTGGGATTGAGGAGGTCTTCGAAGTACTCCCCCCACCAACCCACAACGTCCCGAGTCGAGGTCAGCAGCGCACCATCCCCAAGATATACAGTGTTGACACTGCACTGCTTCCCCCTCCTGAGATGCTGGACGGTGGACCAGAATCTCCTCGAAGCCGTCCGAAAGTCGTTCTCCATAGCCTCCCCAAACTCCTCCCATGCCCGAGTTTTTGCCTCTGTACTACAGTAATAGAAAAATGAGTGTAAAAAAATCCTTACCTTTATTCCTTCTCACGTCATAATTTTTTTAAAGTTTTTATGGGAGTGAGCGTTGTAAACTCGAAACGTTGTATGTCGAGACGTTGTAACCCAAGGACACCCTGTATAGGATTTAATAAAATGGTGGGCCTAATGTTATTTTTATTTTACTAAAATATTATTTTCATTTTGGGTACAAATGCCCAAATAATCAGGTCAGGTCAGGTTGGGGAGCACGCTCTGGTACAGCGTGTTGCTGCAACCACCACACAATGAAACAGCTTGGGATCCTGGTTGTCAACCCCCCAAGCAGACACGTGGTCCAGTCCCACCCTTCGGAAATTACCTTCTAACTACTGCAGTCAAGTGTTACGTGGGTGTCCCCTTGGCCTGGTCTAGCCACTCAGGCCCTCAACACTGAGGATCCTGTAAGCCAGGTCACCCTCGGGGAATCATGCCACATGTCCATAGTGCCGTAATTGCCGCTCCCTCGCAATGCAGGTAATGCGCCTTATTCGGGACTCCATGAGCAACCGCTCATTTGACACAAAGTCAAACCAGTGGTACCTAAGGAAGCCTTCCCACTTATAAATAAAAGTGTGGTGTGCTAGAAATTGTGTCTGGTGTTTGTCTGTGTCATTTTTGGGCTGCTGGTGCGCCCCCTGCAAGACCACACCATATATACACTTTCCATATACCTTATACTTTATATCTTAACTTTTTACAGTTTAAAGTTCATCCATCCAATATCCAACACACTATATCCTAACTACAGGGTCCCGGGGGTCTGCTAGAGCCAATCCCAGCCAACACAGGGCGCTAACAAAACCCGGGCAGGGCACCAGTCCAGCGCAGCAGCTGAAAGTTAACACTGGCTATTTTGCTATGTAAGTTTATAATTAATTGATATTTTAAGATGTGTATTAAAATGCATGTATGTAGTATAGGCTAATTTTCCCTTGGAAAAAAATGTAAAGCTAAGGAACAAAACAGGGTGGGCCAATTCGAAAGGCGAGTGGGCATAGGCCTATCCAGGCCTAATACTGATGCCACACCTGTTAGATATATATACAGTGACCACTTTATTAGGTCCATGTGCTCATTAAGACAAAACAAAACTTGCTGGTGCAAACAGCCAATCATATGGCTGCAACTTAACATATCTGGCATGCTGACACGGTCAAGAAATTTAGTTTTAGTTCAAACAAAGGTGAGAATGAGCAACAAAAATGATTTAATTGATTTTGACCATGGCATGATTGATACTGCAAGATTTGGCGGGGTTTCCTCAGGTCATAAACAGCTGCCCTCCAGGGAATGTCACACACTACAATCTATAGGGTTTACATTGTTAATAAGAAAGATCAGAAGAGAATGGCAAGATTGGTTCAAGATTACAGAAAGGTCACAATCAAATATCCAGCTCTTTACAACAGTGGTGCTCAGAAGGCTATCTATGAACACATCAGACATTGAAGAACATGGCCGACAGCAGTGGTTCTCAAACTCACTCCTGGAGATCTCATATGGCTGCAGGTTTTTGTTCCAACCAATTTCAAAATCAATGAGTCATTTTACCTTCAAGTGATCTCATTTATAAATGTGAATAATTTTTCTTTATACAACTTTCAATTAGTTCAAAATGTTGCTGCAAGAATCATTACAAGAACCAGAAAGTATAAACACATAACTCCAGTTTTCAAGTCCTCACATTGGCAAACAGTTGTTTCAAAATTTTCGCAGACTTACCTGAGCTTTATCATTACTTACAAACCAGGGGCCTCATGTATAAGCGGTGCATACGCACAGAATTGTTGCGTAAGAACTTTTCCACTTTCAAATCGCGATGTATAAAACCTACACTTGGCGTAAAGCCACGTACTTTTCCACGGTACCTCACACCTTGTCATACGCAAGTTCTTCGTTCGGTTTTGCAGACTGGCGGCACCCAGCGTCAAAGCAGTGCTACTGTTCCTGTGTGGTTACACCTTATTTTCCTAACGCGGCTTTATAAATACACTGAAACTAACCGCATATTGTTTATTAGTGTAATGCATCTGATTGTAATTAACTTGTAACAATATAATGGTCCAGGGAATAGCTATAGTATTCCAAATACCATAACTGCTTTAGCGTTGTTACTCTCACTGCACCTTCTTCTTCTTTCAGCTACTCCCGTTAGGAGTTGCACAGCGGATCATCTTTTTCCATATTACTCTCACTGCACCACTCAGAGTATTTATATCACTGTATCTGAGTGGGAATCACAGCAGCAGCTGATCAGAAAGAGAATTATTGGTATACAGCATCAAGCACACGCTACCTCAGCCACAGCAAAACGTTTCAAAGCCTTTCCTGTATGGACCTCGCGGTTCAGAAACAGTTTCATCCCAAGAACTTTAAACGCACTTAATCAATTGCTCCTTGTAGAACTGTTTCTACTTATAAGTACCCCACTATAAACTTGCACTACAGTTATAATATTGCACAACCTGAGCCACTTTATAAAGCGCGTATTTACATATGATGACGATATCATTTTTAAGATGAAATGCAGCAAAATATGTTTATTATATTATACAGATAAAACTTTAACTTCATTTAAATAATCTATATTCTTCACTGGGACTGTCGTGAAGAGTAGAATAATTAAACATGTACTACGAAGATATTTCAATGTTCCTTAAACGTTTTGAAGAATCGGCGCTCTAAGCATACAGGTGGCTTAACGTCTATTACCGAGCTGATTGCGTGGCGATCGGTTACTTGGAGAAAGAAAAGCAAGGACTGCAGGGGCGGCTACGCCAATATATATTGAATATAAAACAGAAAGAGAAAATAACAACACAGCTAAAAATGCAGCGACAAATTTCGGCAAAAGTTAAATGCTTGTGTCATGAGCACGAGGCGGCTATGCAGTGTCCGCAATATTGGCCATATTGGCGGGTGAAGGGGCCACCGATTCTTCCTCTGCCCAGGGTCGCCACAAGCCTAGAGCCTCCCCTGAGTACTGCTGCAATAAATTATTTCATCAAAGGTCACACACAATTACTGCGCCGTGAAACCCATGTTTAATAACATGCTTTAACTCATATCATCAAGAAATTGATATCACATATACATCTCAGTATTTTAGTTATTCAGAGAGCTGTAATATCATGAATGTAATGGATTATGTGTCCAGTCGGAGGAAGAGAGCCGGTTTAAGAAGCAAGTAGTGATTCACACATATAGAGCACATAGAAGATCACATACAAAACAAAGCATTTAACCTGCTACTTTAATTATGATGTGATTTGAGAAACTGGTTAATTAAACGATTTTAAGATGAAGTTTATGATGTTCTACTTTAATGACAAAATAAACTACATGATTGAAGCGGAAATTTCGAGATTGAAGCTGACATTTCGTGTTTTTTCCCCACTGTGTGCCTTTTTTTTCTCTGTACCCTAATAAGCTTTCATATGACACTCAGACAGTGGGCTACAACTCGCCTTTTCATGGCGACTTTGATATGTGACTTCTTTTTTATTTCCAGCACTGTGCAACTTTGTGAACGTGAGCTTTCAAGTTTCTTCAACACGCTATGTCACTCGATCAACTTCCTTTTGTTGATTATACCACGGTTTAATTAAACAAATAGTATGTTTTTCCTTTGCTTCCACTTGGTATTCGCTGAAATTCTTATATTTTCCCCTCTGCTTTTCCCATTGTCTTTTCACAGAAGGCTGAGCTTAAGGGCGATTTATATTGATTTGCATATTCAAAGAGGCGTAATTCTGGGAGGAGTTGGGGCGTTGCATAAAGCGCGCACACAAGCGTTACTTTTCACACTGATCGGGATTTATGTAGCGGAAGAACGTGGAAGTTGGAGTACGCACAGATTCCTGCATCTGGATTTTTCTGTGCATAAGCACATTTCGGCTTTTGTGCTTACGCCATGTTATAGTGCGAATTCTATGCACGGCGTTATACATGAGGCCCCAGAGCACTCATTAAGATCTCAAGATGACAGCCTGCTTATGACTCAGAGGATTAACAAAATAACAGTTTGAGGTCCATCTGTTAGTTGCATGGCCCCAAAGATGTGGAATGGTTGCCTGCTATTGTAAGAGGTTCCCCTTCAGTCTCAGCTTTTAAATCCCAACTGAAGGCTTATGACTTTAGTCTGGCACACCCTGACTAGAGCTGCGGATTAGCGGTGCATACTGTATCTCTGTTGTTAGTCATTAGTACTAAAATATAAGTAATACAATATTTACTGTATAAACTGTTACTAACGCTCCGCTATTCTGTTTTTCTTCTTGGTTCTCACTTGGTGCCACTGCTCTACCGCCAAGTTGACTCAGCTGTAAAATAGTAGATGGGAGGCAGCTTATTGTCCGAGGTCCCCAGGCCGCTGACTGCATCTGGCTTGTCTGATTCCTTTTCTGCCATCTGACCATCATTGTTATTGTTTTCATTTAAAGATAAAATGACTCATTGATTATGAAGCTGGTTGGGAATACAAACTTTCAGGGACACAGGGATCAACTAAGAAAAGAAATTTAGGGTGACAAAGGGCACACAATCATCAAACTTAGATAACTGAAGGTAGAAAAATTTTTTCTTAGGCTAGTGTTTCTCAGTTTCTGCTGTGATATACAGATTAATTTCATGTGAAGAACGTCAATCTGTTGATGTAGCCGCCTTGTGTCAAAATTACACTCTGCTGGTGGTACTATAATTGTGTGGAGAAAGTTTTCTTGACACATTAATTTCATTTAAGTGTCATTTGAAATCCACTGTGTAACCTAAACATTGCTGCTGACCATTTTATTGCTTTAATGAGAGATTGTCCCCTTTTACAAATGAATAATGTGCCACATTACAAAGTCCATATCACCTTAAGATGATTCATCAAACATGACAGTAAGTTCAGGCCATTAAATCAGCATGGACCACAATCCCTTGCACCTTGTTGACTTCACCAACAGGGTGTCTTTCTTAATAAAGTTACCACTAAGTAATTATACTGTATAGTGATGTATGTTATGATGTAAGGAAAAAAATGGGCCAGCATCCCAACACGGACAGATGATGGATGCAGAGCATTAATGGTTTGGCATCCTGACCAGGATGGTTGCTGTTCCCTTTTCCATTTGAGATGAAATAATGGATGGACAGAGGGAGCCACCTGTCATCCCCAATATGCCAACTGGCAGAATCTCTCTGCTTGGACTCCTCTGTAGATACCTGTATGGCTGGCTGGGAACTATAGTACTGATGGCAATTCCAGCTGGGTTACTTGGGGGGTGCCAGGAGAATACTCCTCTGCCCCAAAGAAGTTCCACCTCACTTGGAAGTGCTTCTTGGTGGCAATGGTATTGTCCTGAAATTACTACCAGGTTCATGTTGAAAATGTTAGAAAAGAAAGGTATGAAGGTATTTTTTAAAATAAATAGCCCTTTGTACTAGGGACTTTTGTATTGTGTCACGGGTTTGGGGTATTGAGATGCCCCCTAGTACGCACATTATATGTATTGCAGTATAATGCTACAGGTCAAATGTTTGGGAGCACATCCATTTTCTTCATTGTAGCAATAAACAGTGCAATATTGCCCAAATAAAGCTTCAGAGGGTATAGCAATACACTTTTTTCCGACACTGCTTTTATACAAACAGATGGTTTGTAAGGAATCAAGAAAAGTTGTCACACCTGTAGGAATTGTTTATATCAACATACAAGGATTAATTAAGTGCAATCTTTAAACCCTGTTGTATTAATAAGATCAAAGGTTGCAACCTTCATGTCCAAACTGATGGCAGCCAGGAGTAGCGTCTTGCCATTGGGATTCAGAAAATGCCAGCATTTTGCTTAACTCTGAGAATGGCTTTATTTTTCGGATTGTGGCAATCTTTTTTTGAACATCTGGCAGTTTACCACTTACCTTTGCACAATTTTTGTTTATTCAGTGGATTTTGAGCTACCTATATTCCAATAAAAACTGGAAAAATGGGGTGTTCTACAGCTTATGACTGGTAGTGTTTACAGGAGGGTCTCGGGTTAGAGCACTTCTTCAGATATGCAGAATCACTAATGCTAAGATCAAAAGCCGTCCATTTAGTGGAGTATGCTGTGCTAGATCACTAGCAAAATGATTTTAAGGTAACACCAGGAGAAAAGCATAGTTGAACACAAAATAAAGGTCAGAACCAAGAAATATGCCACATTTATTACCAAAATGAAAACGAGAAGTCAAAATTACAGGCACACGTCAAAAACTAGAATAGACTTTTAAGGATGAAGAAATTCTTTGAAAATAAAAGGGTTTTGAATCTGCAAACTCAGATAGGAAATTAGGGAAGTTCACGACCCGTGAGGACACACCCCTAAAATCATGGCAGCTTACCCTAGTGATGAGAAAACAAAATGGCAGCATTTGTGAACACATAAAATGGCTATGAAAACAGCCAATGTGTTGGAGTCATTATGACTATTTTATTTAATTTTGTTTCTGTCTTTGGATTTCCATTCCGATTAAAGATTGGATCTTGCTTGCTTCAGGCTGCTTTTTCAGACGACTTGTTTTTTGCCCATTTAGCATTCTACTTCTCTGTAAGTTGAAATTTCATAATGGGGACAAAAATTGATTCTGTGATGTTTAAAATGTTGAGAAAAGTTGATTTTATTATGGCTTCAGTAATAAAGTATCTATCTATCTATCTATCTATCTATCTATCTATCTATCTATCTATCTATCTATCTATCTAATGCTTTTTTGCATTGTATAGGTGAATGCACTTGATTGTGTATTATTGTACAGTACAAGCTGTTGTATTGTAGAGTAAAATCATCCATTGAGTGATTTCCTGTAATATCACTAAAGCGTAATTTACGCAAAAATACTATATGGACAATTTTACACTGATTTTTTTGTTATATTTTTGCTTTTTGTGAATACAAATTTTCATTTAAAAAGATTTTTCATGGGAGGTGTCTCATCGAGCCAGAGGTTTTAACGGTTCCTCACTCAATAGGCATTTTTGTGTATTCTGTACTTTTTAGGGTGAGCTCCCCAGTTTTTGGAGTTGTGTAGGCCTGCACATAGCCTGCAGATAGCAGTTGAGACCTGATTAATTTGGGGTGAGCCTTTTCTGGAAAGGCTGGTGAAGCTCTTAGCCTGTTTTGTGGAGTATTTTGGAGGTCTCACACCTCTTTTGGTCATTTCTGTATCCTCATTAAACAACAAGAACCCACCAATAGCCCAATCTGCTTTTCATCTAATGTGACTAATTTGTATATTTTATAATTAAAAATGAACTACTTCAAACGCTGTAGAAAGGTCCTCTGAGAGTTCTCTGTAGAGTTCATTACTTTGAATGATCCTGGAATATAATTTGCATTAACATCTTTATGCATGCTGCTTTCTAGCACAATATGCATAAATCGATTCTAGGACTGATATTTCTTCACTCCCCATCCCGGACTGTCATCTTGACATGGTGGTTGGGCTTACGCACCTTAGTAATGCTCAGAGCTTGGTTCTGGAGCTTTTTGCTCTTGGTAGGGAGAAGAGCTTGGGGTTGAAAAATCAGTCCAAAAATGGTTCACAATGACCCTCATGAAGGTACAAGACAATAAAAAATAGGGTTACCAGGACCCAATTCTGGAGCCAGGCACAGGGATGGTGTCTGCCGGTGAGCATCCTGTGGTCAGGTAACCCACATTACAGAGTGAAACACTGATGTGGAGGCATCATTTGGGATCACCACCTGCAAGACGAAGGGTGAGGATTGGGTACAAATACAGTTTAGTGGGAAAGACTTAGATGGAATAGACCCTGGCAACGGACACCTGTGCTCATGAGTTGTGAGTAACGACCAAAAGAATGAGATTGTGAGTACAAGTGGTAGAAATTATGTTACTTTGCAAGATGCAAGACAGTCCATAATATGTTGAGTAGCTCAGCAATTCAGGAGAGTCTCAGAGTAGAATTTCTGCTCCTTCAGAGTAGCCAGCTGAGGGGATTTGGGCATCTTGTAAGACTGACCTTTCAGGTGGGTTCCTTAGAACTACTCCAGGCACATCCCACTAGAGACCCTGCAGCAGACCCAAGACACACTGGAGGGATTACTGTATATCTCTCAGCTGGCTTGGCAATATTTAGGAATTCCCCAGAAAGAGCTAGAATCCATAGCTGGGGACAGGGAAGTCCGGGCTAACTAGGCAACTAGGCCTGGCCTGCTGCTGCTGCTGCAGACCTCACCAGGGAAAGCAGCTGAGAAGATGAGATAAGTTGAGATATTTCTTGGCTTTGTGGACAGTATATGTGATCTCCAGCAAAGTACAAATAGTGAAATAAGTCAAAGAGATGAATATTTTTAACCTGATAGTATGACAGACATTAATCTCTTGGCTGGATCCCCATCAATATTATAAGAAGAAGACAGTGAGAAGTCAAGCAAAATGACACCTTTTATTGGCTAACTAAAAAGATTACAATATGCAGGTTTTCGAGGCAACTCAGGCCCCTTCTTCAGGCAAGATGTAAAGAAGAAGACAGTAAACTGAATGTTTTCGCAAGGTGTTTACTAAGGTACACTCATTATTGTGAGTTGGAAAAGAATGCATGGTTTTATTCTGTATGCATCCTTTCCATTAATTTTCAGAGTGCATAACAAATTCATAATTACCCTGTATGTTTATTACACAAGATGAACCTGTAATTTCCTATTAACTTCACAGTCTCCGTTATGATGAATTACAAAAATGTTAATTATTGTATAGATCTGCCCGAGGAGTCTTAACGTTTTCTAGGAGATCAATTTCCGCCCTTAATCTGAGTTGTATCATCTTTTTTGAAGATGCATAAGCAAAACATAAAAATGTTTACCAATAAAGAAAAACTGTGTCTGTGCATTAAGATCATTTGTTAAGGAGACATGCCTGGTAGTTTTAAGCAGACACAGTTGATATTCATGTATAAGCCATCTATCTTTTATCTGAATCTCCATTTTCCATTTCCAAGTGAGGGGTCAGCTAAAGCCCAATTCTTGCTATCATCAAAACTTAGAAGAAACCAACCCAAGATGGGAGGCCAGCACTTTACAAGACACAATGTATTTAGATTATTGTCTTAGGTTGTCTTTTGGAAGGGTAGTAATGGCTGTAATACTGCATACTGCGAATAGGAAGAGGCTGTATGGACCAAGTGAGGGTAATTCCACGCCAGGCCAGGGGGTGGCGGGGTACGCTAAACCTTCTTCTGTTATATCTACAGACCAGACACGGGAAAACCTGTCTGACTCGTCCCTGAAGACATCACTTCTGGTTTCGGTGCCTAGAAGAACGTCCCGTCCAGTTCCGGCACCCAAAAGACCATCACTTCCAGCTACGATGTCAGAAGAATGCCAACTCCGGTTCCCATATGTTTTGTCTTGGTAGAGTAATATACCAAGTATATTACTCTACTTTCCTTTTTTGTATTATTAATATGTAGCCTTTGTCAGAATACCTCAAATCTCACAGAATTACCACTATTTATAAGGTATTGTAGTATATAACTTCTCCACACCTTCCCTTCTACATTTATAACCTCAGGCAATTAGGTGTAGTAAAAGACAAGCAGGAGTTAAGTTGCAATTTAAATAATGTATCATTGATAATATTCATAAACAATAACAATATGCAAAGTTCATTTGAATGATGGCAGCCATACAACCTGATAAATGCTGATGCGTAGTTTCAGGCGGCACACAGATTTGTTAGTTACTTAAAATGTCTCTAGTTAAGTCCTCATTTGTGTTCAGCCTTTTTCAGAACAGGCTGCCTTCCTGTCCCAAAATGGCTGCCGAGCTTTGTTCTTCATTGTGCTATCCTTTTCAGTTCATGGTGTGTGAGATGCTCCTTCATCATTTGGTTAGAGAAGGAGAGGGAGGGGTAAAACAAGCAAATATATAGATTTTCTGTCCAACCCTTACAGCCAATAGGGCATCATGGTACTTAAAGGCTTCTGATACAAGCCAATTCCAAACAGCCATACTTCAAACCAATGGGGCAGAGAATACCTTCACACCTGCCCCCAAAACTATGTGTTAAGATGAAACTTGCCAGCTAGATAGTTGGCCTCCATGCGGGGGCTGACTGAGAATTCTGCAGAGAATCAAGTGCCAGACTGGTTTGAGGCACTTCCTCAACCCTGTCCTAAAATTATAAAGACTCATTCCTAAAAGTGGAGAAGGGCTTCTTAACCATCAAGCCATTGCTGTTATTATCAATAATGTAAAACTAATATTACATTGCTTTGTCTAATAATACAAATGAAGGCATACAAAATATTTATCAACTTGTATGCAAAAATTCACACCACCACACCGTATATCACTTCCAGTCTTGGCATTTAAAGCCGCCATCTTAACAACCATTTGGCAGTTCTTGTTTGAACTCCATTGAATGCACATCGGTGTTGCTTTTTAAAACCCATTGCAGCCAAACCTTTGTAAGTGTGTCGATGTCTGATCATTTCACAACCTGCATGGTTTTGATATGTCAATAAGTGAAGAAAAGCAAGTGTGAAAAGAGATCAAGTATTGCTAATTCTACAAAGATCTTCTAAAATGGCCTGGACACATTTGTTGATACCCCTAGAAAAAATCATAAATACTTGGATTCAAGAGATTTTTCAAACTAACGGTTTTCTTGAATTCGGATCACACACGTCTCCAATCATGCAATCAGTCATTAAGCCGATTTAAATGGAGAAAAGTCGTCACTCTGCTGTTTGGTATCATCGTGTGTCTCACACTGAACATGGACCAGAGAAGGCAAAGCAGAGAAGTTGTCTGAGGAGATCAGAAAGAAAATGATAGACAAGCATGTTAGAGGCAAAAGCTAGAAGATCAACATCTCCAAGTAGTTTGACGTTCTTGTGACAGCAGGTACAAATATTATGAAGACTTTTCAGGTCCATGGGCCAATCTTGCAAAAGGAAAATCGACCTTAGAGTGGGTAGACGTTTAGTGAGATTGGTAGACAAAAAGCCAAGGACAGCTTCCAAAGAGATACAAGCTGAACTCCATGGTAAAAGTCCATTAGTCTCTGGACACAACATCCATCGCTTTTTGAGTGACAGTGGGCTGAATAGAAGAAGTCCTTGGAGGACTCTACTGTTGAAAGAAAAACTTAAAAAGCCATACTGGAGTTTGCTAGAATGCACATTAATGAGCCATAATGCTTTTCAGGAGAATGTCCTTTGGACAGATGAGACAAAACTGAAGGTTTTTGGAAAGTCACATCAGCTCTACCTCCAAAATTAAGCTTTCAAAGAAAAGAGCAACCATGCCTACTATAAAATATGGTGGAGGCTCGTTTATTATTTGGAGCTAGTTTGATGTGTCTGGTATAGAGTCTCTTGAGTCTGTGCAGGGAACAATGAAATCTCAAGACTATCAAGACAATCGGACTCAAAATGTACTGCCCAGTGTCAGAAAGCTCTGTCTCAGTCGCAGGTCATGGAGTCTTTAACAGGATAATAAGCCAAAAACACACATCTAAAAGCACCCAAGAATAGCTAAAAACAAAACATTGGACTATCCTGAAGTGGCCTTCTATGAGCCATGATTTGAATTCTAGTAAATATCTATGGAAAGAACTGAAACATGCATTCTGGGGAAGATCTCCTTCAAACCTGACCCTGCTGGTCCAGTTTGCTCAGGACGAGTAGACCAACCAACCTGTGGACAGGTGCAGAAATCTCATGGAGAGCTCCAAGAATTGCTTGTTTGCAGTGATTGACTCTAAAGGTTGTGCAACAAAATATTAGGTTAAGAGTCCTGTCATTGTGTGAAATTTCATCACTAATAATCTGCTCCACAGTCAGCTGTTAGTGGTATTATAACAAAGTGGAAGCAATTGGGAATAACAGCAACTCAGCCACAAAGTGGTAGGACACATAAAATCAGACCGGGGATAGTGCATGCTCAGGTGCACAGTGTGCAGAAGTCGACAACTTTCTGCATAGTCAATAGTTACAGTCTTCCAAACTTCGTGTGGCCTCCAGATTAGCTCAAGAAGAGCTTCATGGAATTGGTTTCTATGGACAAGCAGCTGCATCCAAGCCTTACATCACCAAGTGCAATGCAAAGCGTCGGATGCAGTGGTATAAAGCCCATCGCCACTGGACTCGAGAGCAGTGCAGACGTGTCCTCTAGAGCGATGAATCACGCAATCCGATGGACGAGTCTGGGTTTGGTGGTTTCCAAGAGTACAGGACTCGCCTGACTCCACTGTGCCAAGTGTAAAGTTTGGTGGAGGGGGGATTATGGTGTGGGGTTGTTTTTCAGGGGTTGTGCTTGACCCCTTAGTTCCAGTGAAAGGACATCTTCATGCTTCAGCATACAAAGCCATTTTGGACAATTTCATTCTGCTAACTTTGGGGATGGCCCCTTCTTGTTCCAACTTGACTGCACACAAGTGCATAAAGCAAGGTTTATAAAGAAATGGATGAGCAAGTTTGGTGTGGACGAACTTGATTGGCCTGTACAGAGCTCTGACCTCAACCCTGACAGAACACCTTTGGGATGAATTCGAGAGGAGACTGCGAGCGAGCCAGGGCTTCTCATCCAACATCAGTGCCTGACCTCACAAATGCTCTCCTCGAAGAAAAGTCAGAAATCCCTATAAACACACTCCTACACCTTGTGGAAGCTGTTATAGCTGCAAAGGGTGGGCCAACTCCATATTAAAGTCTATGTATTAAGAATGGGATGTCATTAAAGTTTATGTGTGTGTAAAGGCAGGCATCCCAATGCTTTTGGCAATATAGTGTAGACAAAACTTTTCCCCATGGGGAAATTTAGCTTTTTACAAGGTTCAAGAAATATTAGCCCCTGTAGCATTTCTTGACACACTTCTGCTGAATAATTCTTGATAGTTAGATTGAAACTCCTTAATGTTAGTGTGTCAGTTAGTGGTTCAAAACCCAGTTTTGGTGGGCTGCAAGTTACTATTATTTATATTGGAAGTGGGTTGCAGTAGGTCACGTATGAATTGTGGCGAATTGCCATTCCAACAATCATGCTTGCATCAACCTGGCATATCCTGATGGGTAGCAAAAAGCCAACATGGGAAAAAGTGGGTTGTGACACCTGAAAAGCGGAGAAAACTGAAAGTACAGTGTATTTATAATGGCACTCAGTTCTGTTTTCATTGTCTCTTCCACTATGCGGTTAACTGAGTTTGCCCTTTTAATTAGTCTCTTGATTTGTTGAACATCACTTTCTCAGCATACAACGTTCTGGCTATCACACGTAAGGGATGTCTCTGTTATCGAAGATAGGCTGAGAGAAAAGAAACAGAAAATGGATAGGCCAAATTCACACTCAATAACCAGCAAGGAAGAGAACGAAAGGTAAAAAGTAAATCAATAATCAGAGCCAGAATTTTATTCAAAGTTGAAGTCTTAGGAAATGGCTGGAATGATAAACCAAAGAGAAACTAAAGAAGAACACGGAGAGTTTGTCTTTCAAGGTGTATTATCGTGGCATTTCTCTCTACTTACCCTTTACCTAGGGGTAAGTGTACACATCAGATTTGTTACCGGGTTGGTCTACTGTTGCACCTTAAAATTAACACACACATACATAGCTATACGCATACACACAGAAACTCAACAGTGCCCCATGAATGACACACACAGCTGGTTAATCTCTAGCACTTTAAACCATACAAGTGCCTTAGGAATAACACAACTTGTCACTCTCCTAGGACTTCATGAGACTTAAATACACACTGGCCCTAATTACAACAGTGCCCCATGAATGACAAACACACAGCTGGTTAACCTCTGTCACTTTAAACCACACAAGTACCTTAGGAATAACACTGCCTGTTGCTCTCTCAGCACTTCAAGAGACTTATTATTAGCACGAACAACATACAATGTTTTAATGATATCTCAGAACTAAATATTACTTTTGGTCTACAAGAATACATTTAAACATACAGAGGCTCAGCACTCTTGACTATAGGCCATTTATCAAGTAAGAATGCCTTACTTTATGTATTGTTCCCTACTATGGGGTGGAGCGCTCACCCTCAGCCTTAATGAACCTCGCAGCACAGAGGTAATGGCAAAGAAATCTTTCTTATTACTTCAATCACTCTAGACATTAAAACAAAGCATAGAAAGTTAAGCATGGTATTTATTACAGGAATAATAATACCACTGGAACAAAGAATAATAGAAAATAGGACTGATAGTAAAGTCTGGATATACTGTATATATATATATATATATATATATATATATAGTCTTTAGAAAAGGCTTACAAAAAGTTAAAGATGACAAGGATGAATGTCTCAGGCGGCTTGTGATCTCGCACTCGTAGTTGTTCATGATGCTTTTCTGACGATCAGATTGAAACGGCCGCATGTTGCCGTCGCTCTGTTCTCTTCGGATGTATTCATCCCTTCTTCTTCCTACTTCCTTCCTATATCGCTTCTGAAACAAGGCATATTTATTCTAAAATTCTACTGGGGGGGTTTTCAAGATGTAATTGTACATATTTTGATTGGCTGGCTGTCAATATGATGAATGAATTCACTGTCCGTTTTCTCAAACAATAAAACTTTTTTGATGTTGCCTGAGGTATTGGCATTTCTTCCTTTCCAATGCTGTAAAATAATTTGATGTCCATTCTTTCTGAGGTTATAAAGTAATTGATAGCCTGAGCCATTGCCATGACTTCCTCTTATGTTTGAACAGCTGTTTTAAAAGTGAGGTATAACTGGGAAGAAGACAAGCTTTGATTTGTCCTGAATGTAATTCATCTGTTGTCTTGTCTTGAACAAAATCTAATGGAAATATAAACCAAAATGTACAGATTTTGTACCCCACAACAAAAGGTTATCCACAAACTTGGATAAAACACTCCTGCCCATGCCAGCCTTTACACCCTGTTGCATTAATGACATCAGTTGTTACAACCTCCATGGCCATGCCCCTGGCAACCAAGGTGTAGATTTTAAATAAAATAAACTCCTTTAAAACAACAATGATAACAGATTTACTGAACCCAAATTATTTTCTTGATAATTCAAACCAAGAATAAACCATAAATAAACCTCAGTAAAAATTTATCCAAGGTCCCTAAGTATCACAGTCACTACCTACATTAAATGAGCACAGAAGTTAAGAAGTTGTTTTCTAAAGAGAACATTGTCAGATATTGACTAACAATGATCAGATTAAAGTGAAATTGTTGCACATTTAGTCTGACGGGGTGTGGAAGACTTATGAGTTCCTTTTACTGACAATTATATCCACTGACATTCCAAGTCAAAGCTAAAAAACGAAGAAGGTGGAAAAAGAGTAATGGCACATAAGGTCTGCTCTACCATTCCATCTACAGTTTCTCTGTGTTATGAAACCAGTCCAGCCTGGCATTGATGCCAAGGTACTTGAGTCAGTGCAACATCACCACATCCACTCCTGAATACTGATCAGACATAGAGGCACTTTGGTGCAGCAAAAGTCAATCACCATACTATGTGTACCACCACATTCAAATTAGAAAATGAGCTCATATATAACATGTGTTCTCTGATAACAGTTATACATAAGAAGTCATATCTTTTAACCAGTATTTACCCTGGACTCTTAATAATTAACTATGTTGAGATTTTGCTTAATACCTAATTGTATAGTCCAGAAACTCACCTCTGCTGTTATATTTCTATTGTCGCTACCCAATTTGGATCAGAAACTTGATTTGGACAATGATTGTGCAGGGTATGTAATTTCCGTTATGGCAGCATGCAAATCCTTTAAAGTTTAAGCAAAAGAAGATTAAGAGGAAACGTGAAGGGAATTAGTCCAGTGGATCGAGGCTGTGATTTTAAAATGAGTTCTTTAAAAACACGAGGACACAGTTGGAAACTTGTTAAGGGTAAATTTGGCACCAACATTGGGAAGTTTTTCTTTACACAGAGAACCACAGACACTTAGAATAAGCTACCAAGTAGCTGTTAGACAGTAGGACTTTGTAGACTTTCAAAACTCAACTTGATGTTATTTCTTAAAAAATAAAGTGAATAGGGCTGGCGAGCATTGTTAGGCTAAATGGCCTATTGTCATCCAGATTGTTCTAACGTTCATCTTCCTTTTTCTTTTACTTACAATTTAGAGTCAAAGTTTGTGGGGTTCCTGTTTCTTCTGCCTGCGGTGGGTTGGCACCCTGCCCGGGATTAGTTCCTGCCTTGTGCCCTGTGTTGGCTGGGATTGGCTCCTGCAGACCCCCGTGACCCTGTGTTTGGATTCAGCTGGTTGGATAATGGATGGATGGATGTTTCTTCTGCTCTTGCAACCCATCCATTGCATAATTTCTTACTGTGGACACTAGGGGTCACTGTTGCTCCTTTAAACCCAACAGGCAGACACTCAGGACTTCAGGTAAAAGCACCAAGAAAATATTGTAATTCTTTTCTTCTTTAAACAGTACCCCCTAAGCACCACTAGCCACAATAATACAGGCAATTACGATAAACCAAGCACAAGCGCAACACTATTCTCTTTCTTCTCAACACCTCCCAGCAAGCTTTATTCACCTCCAACCAACTCTGGCTCATCTGCTGGGTCTTCTGAAGTCCTTTAAATAGTCCTTGACCCGGAAGTGATTCTGTTCTTCCATCCAGCACTTCCGGGTCAGACAGAGAATTTTAGTTTTTAATCAGCCGGAAGTACTTTGTGGCTTCTGTCCTTGTGATTGATTAGTACTTCCCTTCCAGGCTAGGTGAGAATTTATTCTCCCACCATCTTCCCACAGTGTCCCCTGGCGGCACCCAAGGTATCCAGCAGGGCTGTGTTGACAAACTCCATGTTCCATAGTGCCCTGCGGGAATCTGGGGCACCACTGCAGTCCAGGGGAGCTGCCATCTAGTGTCTTGGGGGAGGCAATGTGCTCAAAAAGTTGCCTTCCCCAGTCTTTCCATCTCAGGGTCATCCTGGCCAGGTCAAGCTGCCGTCTGTCTCTTACAGTGGATTGAGCAAATCTGAGAATGTTATGGTTAGGCCATGTGTTTAGTTAGATGTCAGAGGCTACGCCAAGCAGAAATAATTTCAAATATAAAATGCTGTTGATAGAAGTTTCAGTTAAGATTCTCTTATGCAGTCATTAATGTTGAAAGAGGATGAACAGAAATATACATGAAAATCGTAAACAATGGATATTTGAATTTTTGATTCTCTTTTCAGTGTTGCATTGTAAATTAGGTCTTAGAATGAGAATCTTTCTCCTGTTAATTAGTTTTACATTTAACTGATTGAGTTACGCAAATTTAACAAATAAGCTGTTTTGGTATGTGGAGCTTTAGTCAATTAAGTTTTGGCTATGCTAATGCAATTTGCATATTATTATCATGGTTAATACGTACAACTGCATTTTATGTTTTCTAAAGGAAATTGTCATTTGAAAAATTGCTTACAAATAAAAGCGTATCGAGTGGAATTAATCGGGGAGAGAGATAGCATTCTTCCCCACAAATGAGAGAACTCAATATAAGAGTGTACTGAACAGAAGATTTTAAAAGAGCTCAATAAAAATACAATGTATATAATTGTACAAGGAGGGAAGTGTGGTAGTGCAGTGGTTAGCAGTGCTACCTCACAAATCTACTGTCCTAGGTTCAGATTCTGCACTCAGTCTTTTTCATTGTGGAGTGTGTGTGTTCTTCCATTGTCAGTTGTGTGGGTTTCCCACCTGATATTCCCCTCCGCCTCAACAAGTATTTGTTAAGATTCATTGGTGATACTACGTTAGGTGTACGTGAATGTGCCCAGTAGGGGATGCAGAAAGTATTCAGTATCCTTCATTTTCTGCACAATTCATTGTGTTTTTTAATGGATACATTTGCCATTTGTGTCCATCAGTCTACACACAATAACCCATAATGACAAAGTGAGAATATGTTTTCAGAAAGGTTTGCAAATTTATTAAAAATCAAAAACTGAAATCGCCCATTTATAGTATTCAGACCCTTTGCTTTTCCACTCCAAATTGTGGTCAAATGCATCCCTTTTGTTTTAGTTCTCCTTGAGATGTGTCCAGAACTTCATTGGAGTCTACATGTGGCAGAATGAATTGATCAGGCACGTGTACTGAAGGTCCCACAATTCAAACTGCATGGCAGGACAAAATCCAAGCCATGAAGTCCAAAGATACTCTCTGTAGACCTCCATGGTACAATTGTGGTGAATCATAGATCAGGACGAGGTTTTAACTTGAATTTTAATGCATTGAGTGTTTCCTGGAGCACAGTGGCCTCAATAACTGTGAAAGTTTTAAACCACCTGGGGCAGTGTGTATAAGCGATACGTACGCACAAAAATGTTGCGTACGCCCGTTTTCACGCTCAGTTCGAGATGTATAAAAACTAAACTTGCTGTAAAGCCACGCACATTTTCACAACAGCCTCACACCATACGTGCGCACGTTTCTGCTCGGTTTTGTAAACGGGCGCCACCCGGTGTCAAAGCAGTGCTACTGTTTCTGTGTGGTTTCCCTTTCTTATTTAGATCTGCATCTATAAACTGGGCTTTATCAAATACACCGAAATTAATTGCATGTCGTTTCCAAACTTGATTCACTTGATTATAATCATTCTGTAACTCCCATAATGTTCAAAGCCAATAAAAATCAGCAGGAAGCCGTGCATTACTTATTTTGTATACACTGCTGTCAGTCACATGAGCGTCAATCACGCATTAGTCTGTTTTGCTCTGCTTTTGCCCTAAAGCGATTTAGCTAATTTGGTTAAAAAAAGGGCCTACATTGTCAAGTGAAATTAAGCCAGCTTCATTTAAAAATGGAAAATAAAATAATAATACATTTTATTTATTCGTAGGCACTTTTCTAAACACTCTAGGACACCAAACAATAGATAAAACAAAAAACAATATGGCAACTATATAGAGTTTGGCTTTGTGAGTCCTCATTCTCAGCATTGACTGCTATGAAGACAAAGCACAGGGCCGTGTTTGCATGTGGAGGATGACCTCAGAGTCTACCTAACATCCATCACCCCCAAAATAAAGAGACTGTGCAGCCAGAGACGTGCACACCTATCTCACTAATTTACTAGGTACGTGATCAAAGTAGACACAGAAATGTGGTGTAGTGAAATTCTAAATTAAAACAAACTGAAAGGGTGTTTTGCTTTCAAGAGTTCTATGCATTTTGTGATAATAAATAGTTTGTTTGATGTTTCCCTATAATGTAGGGTCTGTAATTCCCCTGCCCCCCGTTTTAAGTTGTCCCTGGGCTGAAAAAGTTTGGGAACCCCTGATTTAGAGGTTGCTGATCATAAATATGATGTTAGTTTGGATATTTGACTCTTTACTGGTGGTGCTAGTCCATTAAGAGACACTCCAATAAGATTAAACATGACAAGTTCCAAAATATGAACATGTTGAGTATCATTTTAATCTATTTCAGGGTCAGTGATTATGAATATGACATCATTTTTGATGTTTGATGCATTATTAGGGATCTAACCCTCCAGGAACCCCTATCAGAGGTTGAAAATTATAAAAGGCACTGTACAAATAAAATATATTATTATTATTATAATTACTAGGGGGCTTACTCACTGCTCGCTTCACTCACCAACCCCGCTTGCCTGCGCTATGTGCCAGCCACTTCACGTCTCTGCCACTCGTGTTGTGAAGAGGGGGGCTGAACGCACCCCAAGGAGATGCGGTTGCTCCTCCGAAACTCCCTCTTAAACGGTGATACAATGGGAAACAAATACAGTTTTTTTTATTACCTCCTCTTTGCACGATCAGCTGCTGACCTGCTGCTGCTGCTATGCCGTGTGATCTGCATCTCGTGCGGCGCTTTGAATACTTACAAGCCTGTACAGCAGCTGTCCTACTCTTTCTCTTTTATTTCCGGCCCCAGGCGTGGTTAAATCTCTTGGCACAAAGTCTCGTCTCACGGGATGTGACTTCTTGATATTTTTTAGTTTATAATTTAAAAATGGAATAAGAGTTTGAAAATCTAACAACCAATTTAAAGTGTGACAACAAACATGACTTAAAAACGTCACATAAAATCGTTGCACAAAATCATTGCTCTTTTAGGCTTAGGATTTTATATGTATATATAGAGTTAGATTATTATTATTATTATTATTATTATTATAACCTCCTCTCAGGTCAAGCAGATCTCTCAGGCTTTGAATTCAGCTTGCTGTTCAGCTGAGGACTTGTCAAAGAATGCAGGCCATACGAAGAAGTGCAATTTTCTGGATCTCTTTCATGTTGACTCTAGTTTATCCAGCTGTCCTTGAAAGACAGTCTTGATGGTTCCCAGTGCTCTACGATTACTAGAGCCACTCTTGTCCTCATGTTCCACATGTATCTGACTTCGATCTTTAGGTCTTTATATTTGATGATCTTCTCTGACTACTTGTTCAGGATGTTGTTTTCATGTTATTATGTGATATAATCTACTTGCATTTTGTTCTGTACTTGTACTATTTCTATTGCACTATTGTATTATATTGAGGATTACTTATGTTCTTTTCTGAGTATTGTGTTGTATTTACCTCTTTTTTTGACACCCACTGCATGCCCAATCTACCCGGAAGGGGGTCTCTTTCTAAATTGCCTTTCTTGAGATTTCTTCCATTTTTTTCTCTACAAGGGTTTTTTTTGGGAGTTTTTCCTTGTCTTCTTAGAGAGTCAAGGCTGGGTGGGCTGTCAAAAGACAGGGCCTGTTAAAGCCCATTGTGGCACTCCTTGTGTGATTTTAGGCTATACAAAAATACATTGTATTGTATTGTATTATATCTAGGATCATCATGTTGATGAAGATGCACAACTTGCTCTTCTTGTCAAGGAACACAATGTCAGACCTATTGGAGGTGATGGACAGTCTTGGGAAATAGTCTTGTCTCCAGTGTCAATGACCGTGCCTGGTATATGCCTGTACCACTTAACCGTTGTAAGAACACCCAGCAGCTGATATAATGCCCAGTGCAGGTACATACTGACCTTGTTGTGACGTTCAAGACATTCCTTTGGGGCAGTACACGGCATCTGGACACCTGGAAAAGGAAGAATGATAACAGAAACCCTGACTCGTTTATCTTTCCACAGAAGCTTTATCAGGAATGAGTCAACATGTCAGAACCTATGTGACTCCTTTTTGCCAAGCATAAATTATTATTATTATTATTATTATTATTATTATTATTATTATTATTATTATCTGCGGTGGGCTGGCGCCCTGCCTGTGTTGGCTGGGATTGGCTCCAGCAGATCCCCATGACCCTGTAGTTAGGATATAGCGGGTTGGATGATGGATGGATGGATATCATTATTATTATTATTATTATTATTATTATTATTGTTCTTGTTATTATTATTATTATTACATTTCTATTTCAATCAAGAATATTTACATTTTAAACACTGAAATTGAAGCACACATTTTAATATATCAAATATTTGACGCAGCTATTCTTGTTCATTATGTAGTCCTATCTTGAGCATGGGAAAGGCACTATATAAAAAAAATGTATTATCATTATTATTATCTCATGAAGTAAATGATTACATTTCCTAGGAACACCCCAGATTAGGGCTGCTTACACTTCAGACTTTTTCTTGTTTAAAATAGAAAACATAATTCTTTCTTGTAAATATATTATTAAAAAAAACAGAAGAATAAAAAATATATATTTTTTCTCAATTCCTTTTATAATCCTAGCAAATCCAATATCTAGTATTTACCAGATGCAAAGGTGAGAAAGCAATTACAGTAGCTTAAAAAAGTAATATATAAGATGGTAATGATGTTATGGGAATGCCACCTCCAGAGGTATAAAAGCAGAATCTTTCAGTTTTCGGAGTCAGTTTTAAGGGTTATCTTCAATTAATGATGGCTTGAGCTGCTGAGAGACCCCCACGTGGTAATGCTGTAGTTTACCTGATCCCCTGTTTTTTTTTTTTTTTTGTTAACTTCTTTTGGAACATTAATACCTCAAGGGACACAACACCAAAGGAGTACAGTTCAAAAGGCATCACAGTTGAAACATGACCTACATGCCCTTTTCTTTAAGGTGAATGGCTATCCGAAGAAAAAAAAAAATCAGCTCTGAATAGCATAGGGAAAAAATATATACCACAAACGTAGGTGAAAATATCGACCGACTTCCATTTAAAAAAAAAGCAAATCTCACAGTTTTCTCTGGAATAAAGTGAAATGGTCAAAATTATTTGGTATCCACAATCCTTTATATCACATTTAATAGAGTTTGATAGAAACTTTGCTTTTTCATTTATGACAGAATGTATTATTTTAAACCAGTAACGGCGTACTGCACGATAACGTGCAGTGAATACACTTGACTTGAACATTCCTAGTTTTCATCCTCTGTCTCTGTACGTTTAGCATTCATTTACTCTGAGGTTGATGTGCTTGTTGCTTTCTGAGCAGCTCTTCTTTTCTCCACCCTAGCGGCCCGCTTCTTCTCTTCTTTCGTTGGCATCTTTTCACATTAAAACTCAGTGTTTGTGCTGCAATTTTTTTAGCACATTTTTCTTAATTTTCCACTTAAGCTGACACTTATGTATTCAATCTGCCTCAAGAATGATTTAAGATATGAAGAGGTAGGGGAAGTGACGGCGAAGGTGGTAGGGATGAGGACGGTGTCCGTATGCATGTGCCGCACGGCTGCCCTGCTGGCCGCTGCCAAGCATTGATTCTACAATAAATTAAAATAAATATAAAAAGAGAAATAACCTTGGCGGTCAATCATCACACGAAAGCGAATAGTAGAGGTCACGTAGTATGTGTATACCAAATTTCAGGTCAATAGGTCAAACGGTTTGCAAGCTATAGGTGATTTAAAATCCTGGACAGACAAACGAACAGCCATGGTAGCATATTATATGTTATTCTTCTTTCGGCTGCTCCTGTTAGGTGTCGCCACAGCGTATCATCTTCTTCCATATCTTCCTGTCCTCGTCATCTTGCTCTGTCACACCCATCACCTGCATGTCCTCTCTCACCACATCCATAAACCTTCTCTTAGGCCTTCCTCTTTTTCTCTTGCCTGCCAGTTCCATCCCTAGCATCCTTCTCCCAATATATCCAGCATCTCTCCTCTGCACATGTCCAAACCAACATGATCTCGCCTCTCTGACTTTGTCTCCAAACCTTCCAACCTGAGCTGACCCTCTAATGTCCTGATTTCTAATCCTGTCCATCCTTGTCACACCCAATGCAATTCTCAGCATTTTTAACTCTGTCACCTCCAGCTCTGTCTCCTGCTTTCTGGTCAGTGCCACCGTCTCCAACCCATATAACATAGCTGGTCTCACTACCATCCTGTAGACCTTCCCTTTCACTCTTGCTGATATCCGTCTGTCACAAATCACTCCTGACACTCTTCTCCACCCACTCCACTCTGCCTGCCCTCTCTTTTTCTCCTCTCTTTCACAATCCCCATTACTCTGTACTGTTCATCCCAAGTATTTAAACTCATCCACCTTCACCAACTCTACTCCTTGTATACTCTCATTGTCTTCTGATTGTATTGTGCACAGCACGGATTCAAAGAGACAGCAAAGCAACCGGAAAACATCATTAAGCCTCCTCTACGTTTAATAATAGGGATGGTGTTTTCGTTTCTTTAAAAACTTCATTTTTTTAAATTTGAAAAGAGTTGGTGTGATTTACCAAAATCCTCTCCGTATTTTTCATCTGTCCAAAGGCCATTATCTCAGAAGGATGGTGGCATGGCAATATGCATTACAGAAAACCTTAGCGTGTGTTTGGGTTTCTCTCTTAGAAGTTTGGTCTTCCTAGTTCTTCTACCCCATTTTTATTCAAACTGCGATGGATGGTACAACTTGAAACTGTTGTACCTTGAACTTGAAGGACAGCTTTGATCTGTTTTGAAGTTATTCTTGGTTTCTCCACCATTGAAATAATCATTTTCTTCAATCCTGGGTCAATTTTCCTTGTTTCAGCTACAGCTAACTTCTTGTTAATACTGCCCAACAGTGGTCACAGGAACGTCAAGCTTTTAGGAGATGGTCTTGTCGCCTTTACGTTGTCCATGCTTGGTTCTTACCATCTGGCTTACCTCCTCAGACAGCCCTCTGCTTTCCCTTCTCTTTCCCACATTTAACAGTTGAATGGAGTTCTCTTCTCCATTTTAATTGGCTGTATAAGAGATTATAAGATTGAACCCATCACCTTTATGGCCTCTCTCATCACATTCATAAACTTCCTCCTAGGTCTTCCTCTTTTTCTCTTAACTGGCAGCTCTGTCCCAAGCATCCATCTCCCAATATACTCAGCATCTCTCCTCTGCACATGTCCAAACCAACGTGATCTCGCCTCTCTGACTTTGTCTCCAAACCTTCCAACCTGAGCTGACCCTCTAATGTCCTGATTTCTAATCCTGTCCATCCTCGTCACACCCAATGCAATTCTTAGCATTTTTAACTCTGTCACCTCCAACTCTGTCTCCTGCTTTCTGGTCAGTGCCACCGTCTCCAATCCATATAACATAGCTGGTCTCACTACCATCCTGTAGACCTTCCCTTTCACTCTTGGAGTCCCAATCCTGCCACCAACCCTCAAGTTTTCCCTGTAAGTTGGAGGACCTGTTTGCAGGGCTGGATGCAGATTAACGTCATACCCAGAATGGAGCAATTTCAGATCAAGGGCCCAATGGAGTAGAGACACTTCTGGCATTTATAGGATTCAAACTGGCAACCTTAAAATTACTGATGCAGATTCCTAGCTTCAGAGCCATTGCTCTATTATTTCTGGGTGCAATTTCTAACCTTTTTTGGAGCAGACATAATTATAGCTGTTTTAGGACCCCAACTTCCTTCATCCCTCTTCTCTGTGTGGTTTGTGGGCTCCACAATGACTGTGACTTTATGACTTTAGCTTGCCTATGAGAGAGAGGTTAATAGCACGTGCTGATACAGCACATTGCCACACTCACCACATGACAAACCAACTCAGAATCCCAGAATAGAACCCGAGTGCAGCCACGCAACAGGTGACACCTCAGCACCACACTAATTCAGATGGAATGGAACCAATGTGACTTTTTTTATGGTGGCCTGAGTACCAAATCTGCCACCAACCCCCAGGTTTTCCCTGCAGGTTGGAGGGCCTACATGCAGCGCTCGATGCAGATTAACGTCATACCCGGGACGGAGCAATTGCAGGTTAAGGGCCTTGCCAAAAGGCCCAATGAAGTGGAGTCACTTTTGGCATTTACGGGATTCGAACCGGCAACCTTCCAATTGCCAGTGCATATCCCTGGCCTCAGAGCCACCACTCTGCCTATCTACAAATGAAAAGAAAAAAAAAAATCAAAGCAGAATAAAAAGAATTTTAGAGACAACCCATTTTGTTTAAGAATCATTTATTCATCTCTCAAAATCCCCATGAAGAAGTTATTTGAGCAGGTTAATTTTACTTTGTAATGTCTAGCTGAGATTATGTTACAAAGATTCACAGCAGAACCATTTTTCACACGTATGTTATTTTCATTATACCTCACAGACATTTAGTTTAAAGACACAGTAATTAGTTGTAATGGTTTCTATCTTGATGGTGTTAAAGTCCACAATTACAGCTCATTGATGTTGTTTTATTATGTGGTCATGGTTACATCCTACCAGACGTTCTATTACAGTGATGTGTAATATGCTTCTATAACAATTAATTTTCTGCTTGAGCACCTCTGAACTGCTACAGTGAAAGTGCTATTCTAAAACAAGTGCGAAGTGGAAAGATCAAGCCATAGATGTTTCAGTTATGCAGCTTTTATAATTAAAATGAAAAAAAAAATTTAAAAACAGTCAGCTTGTGGATAAGTTAACAGAGTAGTGCAGGTGTATTTAAGAGAAACTAGTTTGTTGATTTATTGCTTGGAAGATGGGATAAAATGCATGCCGTTGGTAACATAAAAAAAAATAAGTAAATACATATTATTAGTGTTAGATTCCATTTTAGATCACTGTAGGTTGAATGTTTTGCTGGTTTACTGCATAATTCTATAAAACTTGCATGTTAAGTGGCATTAATGAATGGGCCAGTTATGAATAAGGGTGGATGTGTGAGTGCAGCCTCGGCCTGATACTACAAGAACAGACTCTGCTAAGGTGCATTAGAGAAACAATTCAAAAGATAGAAAAGAAAGGAGCTAGATAATTGACAGACTACTACATGGCTAATGTCTCCTAATTATCAGAAAAAAATCTCGGAGACGAAACGTGATTTTCTCGAAGACACTGTCACGTCCCGTGAGACAAGACTTTGTGCCAAGAGATTTAACCACGCCTGGAGCCAAAAATAAAAGGGAAAAAAAAGAGAAGATGACAAAACAGAACATTGTAAAGAAATTAAAAACGTTGGTATGATACACATGCAGAGCAGGTTAGAGATAATGGAAGTACGAAAATTCAAAAGTCTCAAAAAATGATAGTAAAGATTGCGTTAGCACAAACAAATGGAAATTATTACTCGGTGAAATAATGGAACAGCAAAAAGAGATCGAATATATTGTTCCGATTTAAACTCTAAGTCAGGGACTTGTAGATTGTCTAATTTGTGGTTCCATCGGGAATTAAAAGATGAAATTGTTGTTATCCCCGGACAGTCTCGTGGGGACTTTTAACATGACATTCTTTTAAGTCACGCCCCACTTACAACCATTTTCAAATAAGATCACGAACATCTAACCTCTCAGTTGTGTAAATGCTTTTATCGGACACACGTTCTGTGCTGTCAGCTCTTATAAATACTTTCTAGATGACACGTCAACGACTAAGCAAACAAGAAAGAGCAGCATGTGCAAATCACGCAGCACAGCAGCAAGCCAGCAGCTGACTGAGCAAAGAGGAGGTAAAAAAAATGTATTTGTTTCCCATTGTATCACCGTTTAAGAGGGGGTTTTAGAGGAGCAACCACGTCTACTTGAGGTGTGTTCAGCCCCCCTCTTCACAACACGAGCAGTATAGACGCAAAGTGGCTGGCAAATAGCACTGGCTGGGTTTAACGAAGCGAGCAAGGGGCACAGCCCCCTAATATATATATATATATATATATATATATATATATATAT
>JANRMT010062834.1:49895660-49913591 GCA_026402145.1 Polypterus bichir lapradei
TCTATCTATCTATCTATCTATCTATCTATCTATCTATCTATCTATCTATCTATCTATCTATCTATCTATCAGCACCTTCAAATTACAATTTTGTTTATTCTGCTCGTCAAGGTAGAGATATGCCATAATTAAGTAAATGTTTTCTGTTTAAACTGCAAAGATACTAATTCTGGTACTTTTGTGCCTTTCTAATATCTTGTCATAGTTATTCAGGGAGTGTTGCAGTCTATTAACCTTTTAGAGACCTCCAAATTATAATATGTCTTTTATCAGGGAATCCTTTAACTTAGAATCTATAATAGTATCAGATTATGATTGCTAATTGTAGGCAATTTCAGTTTTCATATGGATAACCAGTGTGACTCTAAAGCAAGAGAATTTATTAAATTCTTGCACTCTACTGGTCTTACTCAGCATGTGAGACAACCTACACACACGGAAGGACTCATGATGGATTTAGTTACTTCAAAAGGACTAAAAGTTGACATGAGGCAGGTTGTAGATTGGGTATAGCTGAGTATTTATGCATTTTATTTGATGTAGACTTACTGGTAACTAGAACTAAAGAGCAGCATATTGCTAAAAATGTTATTTTGCTGCACCTGCACCCTCTAGGTTTGCTTGTATTCTGTTTAGTGTTTGCCCTAAAACAGCCAGCGATATGACCAGTAAGGTGGAAAATATGCTGGCAATGGTGATAGGGTGGTTCCTGACAAAACTGTCATGAAATCCTCCAGCACTAAAATACCTTGAAAGACCCAAAGAGTGCCTGATTGAAAGAGAACATGCTGGAGAGCTGAGCGTAAATGGAGAAAAACTAAAATAATAGTCCACTGTGAAATACTGAAGGCACATATAACTGAATGTTAACACTCTGCCTTGAGAGGCAGTCCTATGTTTCTAAAATTATAAAAGATCAGTAAAGGCGTACTGCATGATAACGTGCATTGAATCCACTTGACTTGACCATTCCTAGTCTTCATACTCTTTCTCTGTACGTTTAGCATTCATTTGCTCAGAGGTTGATGCACTTGCTGCTTCCTGAGCAGCTCTTCTTTTCTCCACCCTAGCGGCCCACTTCTTCTCTTCTTCCATCGGCAGTGTTTGTGTTACAATTACTTAGTACGTTTTTCTTAATTTTTCACTTAAGCTGGCACTTAAGTGTTCAATCTGCCTCAAGAATGATTTAAGATATGAAGAGGTAGGGTAAGTGACAGCAAATGTGGTAGGGAATGAGAACAGCACCCGTGCCTGCTGTGCGCTGCCGAGAGCTGATTCTATAATTAAATGAAATAAAAATAAAAAGAGTAATAAAAATCATCACCCCGAAAGTGGATAGTAAACGTCACGTAGTATATGTTTACCAGATTTCAGGTCAATAGGTCAAAAGGTTTGCAAGCTACAGGTGATTTAAAATCCTGGACAGAAAAACGGACAGCCTTGGTAGCGTATTATATAAGAAGATATATATATTTATTTTTTTATCAAACCTCTTTCAATTATACAAGGGTTATCCAAAGATGCCCCAACACTTTGTCCTTGTTTTGTATTGATCTTATAGTGCTCAACTCGGGTGTGACATCATTCCCAACTCCAAAATGTGACATCTAAGGTCAGTGGCACACAGCATAAGAACCAACACAGGAGCCTTCCCTAGAGTGCATCATGCAGACACCCATGAAATTTTGGAGAAAAGCCTTGTGAGAACCAGCAAAACTCCATACAGACAGTGGCCGAGCCAGGAATCCAGAATCCTTTCCTTCTTTTATGTAAGTATCCCTTATTTTAACTTGGAGCTTCTGGATAACAGATAAGGACATTACAACTACAGTTTAAATTCATTAGAAAAATATGCGTCATAATTTTCCTAAATTTAAACTTATTGACAAATTAAGGCATGCATGTGTTAAATAAACTTAGCAAAGTTAAGTTGATGTCTGGAAATTTGTGATATGCAAAACAGGCGTTTCAGAGGAGCAGAGGAGCAGCTGTAATAGTCCAAATGATAATGATGGTGAGCATGGGGATGTGACAAATGCAAATATCGCGCCAACAACAGGAGCGTTCGTCTGCATTTTACCTTGATGTGCTTGTTTCTAATGGTGTCATTCATTTAATGCATTAAATGGGACAGCTATTCACCCCAAAGGGTTTTTTTTATGGCAGAATTATTATTATGTAAATGGTTTACATAAAAATATCCCCCAAATAGTTGTTCATTTTGTTATCTGCATATCACCACATTTGCTCGTATGAATATGTTACAGAAGAATGAGTTTCGTCCTTATTTCACAATATTGCACTTCTGACAGGCATTTTAACCCTTTCCCTACTCCATTTCTGACTTGGCTTGGGACAACATGGGGGCGCAAAATTAAGCCCACTTTCCTGCTCTCACATACAAAAGAAGTGCTTCCTGTTTTTATTAAGTCTATTTTATGATAAAGATAACAGTTTGTTGTGTGTTTTTTTCTTCTTCTAATAAGGATGTAAGAGTGGTGACAAGTTTAGTACATTTACATTTATTTGCTTAGCAGATGTTTTTATCCAAAGTGACGGACAAAAGAGTTCAGCATAATCAAATAAAGATCATACAAGTAAGAAATTTCACTGCACTCTTCTGTCACACATACATGCCTGCAGACCACCTTCTGGGCTCAGATGAGGTAAACGATACCACTGTGCGACAAGAGGGGGTGCTGTCACTAACTGCATCTTCTTTTTCCTCCACTGTGCCAAGAAGATGCCCAAGGAAAATGCCTAGCATTGGCTATAAAACCCAGAGGTGGCCCCGCCCCTTATGGCCCAGATGCTATAAAAACAGGCAGCGCCCAGTACATGGTGTAGCATTTTCACCAAGGAGTTAGTAAGTACAGAGCTCCTGGTATTGAATTTGTGTGAGTGACTATTTAACAGACTGTTTGAGTACATTCTTTTTGTTTAGTTTGTTCTGCCGACTTAACAGGGTAGCCCTGCTGGTACCCCAACGTTTCATTTGGTGTTAGTTGGTCTGTTTCTCACAATCACTCTACACACATAACAATACTGACCTTATAAAATGTAAAAATTAGGGAATTTATAATACAATGGAACAAAGGCTAACTCTGCTGCATCACAACAGCAGTGTCCTGGGTTTGATTCTGAACCTGGTCATTTTCTGTATGGAGTTGGCATGTTCTGTTTGTGATTTCTCTTGATAGCCTGGTATTCATTCCACATCCCAATCCCATCCCAGCCGGCTATGAATGAGAGGTGTCAGAACACACCCAATACATTGCAGCTTGCAGTGCTTAGGGCTGCCTAGCTGCGGAGCTGCAGACCTGTCAGTGTGCCCATGTTGACCACTGACTATTGCCGATAGCACCTACAATGGGCATGTGAGCGTCAGAACTGGACCATGGAGCAGCGGAAGAAGGTGGCCTCGTCTGATGAATCACATTTTCCTTTTAGATCATGTGGACAGCTGGGTGCATGTGTGTCATTTACCTGAGGAAGAGATGGCAGTAGGATGCACTATGGGAAGAAGGCAAGCCAGTGGAGGAAGTGTGATGCTCTGGGACACCTTTGATCCTGGCATTCATGTGGATGTTACTTTGACACATACCACCTACCTAAAAATTATTGCAGACCACGTATACTCATGGAAATGATATTCCCTGATGGCAGTGGCCTCTATCAGTAGTATAATACACCCTACCACACTGCAAAAATTGTTTAGGAGTAGTTTTAGGAACAAGACAAAGAGTTTAAGGTGTTGACTTGGCCTCCAAATTCCCCAGATCTCAATCTGATCGAGCATAAGGGATGTACTGGAAAAACAAGCCCCACCTCACAACTTATAGGACTGGCTGCTAACGTCAGGTGCCAGATAGCACAGGACACCTTAAGAGGTCTTGTGGAGTCCAGGTCTCAACGGGTTTCAGAGCTGTTTTGGAGGCACGAGGGGGACCTACACAATATTAGGCAGGTGGTCTTAATGTGGCTGTAAGAGCCAATCTTAGAATGTTAAACGTTTAAGTTAAACTTTGTGAACACTAGGGATCACTGTTGCCCCTTAAACCCCAACAGACAGACGCTCGGGACACAAAGTAAAAACACAAACTATTAAAGACTTTTAATAGTTTTCTTCTGTAAATAGTGCCTTTCAAGCACCACAGCCACCATAAACAACTAAATAAACAATAAATCAACACAATTCTCTTCCCCACACCTCCCAGCAAGCTCTGTCTTCTACCTCCCAACTCCGGCTCGCTTGCTGGGTCTTCAGCAGTCCTTAAAATAGTCCTTGACCCGGAAGTGCTTCTGTCCTTCTCCCCACATGACTTGCTAGCACTTCTGGGTCAAATGGAAAAGTACTTCAGGGTTTCCGTCCTTGTGACTTGTGAGTGCTTCCGGGCTATGGATGAGGCATGGCTCCTCCGGGCCTCTCACAGCTCCTCCTGCTGGCACTCATGGTACCCAACAGGGCTGAGAAACTGAACTCCAAATCCTAGGATGCCCTGCATTACAGGGGAGCTGCCATCTAGCATTTTGGGGGAGGCAGTGTCCAAAGTTATCTGCCCTCCCCCATCCTTCCATCCTTTGGGTGTCTGGCCATCCCTCACAACTCATATCATTGTTTGCTTATTTTGAATAAAATATAATTTTCTTTCAAAGCTATAGATTATGGAATAGCGTTTCACCGCCTGGAAGTTAACATTAGATAGAACCTTCCTAGCTCTATCTGTAATACAGTGTGTTAATTAAGTCATTGTGTTTTGGAACAGGCTCTTGGCTAGCTGGAACTGATAGAACTATTTGCAGTTTGTAAAAGGGGTAGGCATACAGTTTTCTGACCATTTAGAAATGGTTCGACTATGAGAGCAAACTTAAAGAATGAAACAAGATATACTGTATAAGCTTTAAACAGAACTTTTCCTAGACTAGAACTTGTCTTTGCTATATCAAGTTTTTCTGTATTTTTGTGTGCACTGTTTTACTTTGAATTTTTACTAAAGCTTTTAAAAAATGAAATTATTTTGTCAACATGTCAAGCTATTGTATAGAATCCCATAAAGCAACTAAAGCTGCAGAACTTTGGTAATTTTGGGTAAACGCTGCTACAGTGGCTGATCGGTCAAATTTTTTAAATCCATTATATTGTACTGGTAATTATTCTTCCACATGTGTTTTTGCATATGAAATACAAATAAGATCAACATATAAAGAAAAATTCACACTCTGGACAAGCACCATGATAGTATTGTCAGTCAGTCAGTCATTATCCAACCCGCTATATCCTAACACAGGTTCAAGGAGGTCTGCTGGAGCCAATCCCCGCCAGCACAGGGCAGGAACAAACCCCGGGCAGGACACCAGCCCACCGCAGGGCACATACAAACCCACACACCAAGCACAATTTAGGATCGCCAACACACATAACCTGCATGTCTTTGGACTGTGGGAGTAAACCCACGTAGACACGGGGAGAACATGCAAACTCCACGCAGGGAGGACCCGGGAAGCAAACCCGGGTATCCTAACTGCGAGGCAGCAGTGCTACCACTGTGCCACCTAGTATTATTGTTATTATTAGTGTCGCTTTATGTTGTGTATGTATACATGTATATGTTTTATGAGTTTGTATTAAAAAATGTCCTCACTATGTGGCATGTGGTGCCTTTCTGTAGTTTTAGGTATGAGTATTGGGTTTTTATGTAATTTTTGTGTTGTGTATGTGGTTAGTGCTGGGCACAATCACCAACTTGTACATTTTCCACAAGAGATGTATTTCTTCCATCAGTAATGTGTATTATTATTATTATTATTATTATTATTATTATTAGGTATGTGTATTGGTTTTTATGTAATTTTTGTGTTGTGTTTGTAGTTTGACAATAGTGCTGGGCACAATTACCAACCTGTACATTTGCCACAAGAGGCGTATTTCTTTCATCAGTAATGTGTATTATTATTATTATTTATTTATTTATTTTTTATTATTATTAGGTATGTGTATTGGTTTTTATGTAATTTTTGTGTTGTGTTTGTAGTTTGACAACAGTGCTGGGCACAATTACCAACCTGTACATTTGCCACAAGAGGCGTATTTCTTTCATCAGTAATGTGTATTATTATTATTATTATTATTATTATTATTATTATTTTTTTTTTTTTTTTATTTTTTTTTTATTATTAGGTATGTGTATTGGGTTTTTATGTAATTTTTGTGTTGTGTTTGTAGTT
This sequence comes from Polypterus bichir lapradei, assembly GCA_026402145.1. NCBI lineage: Eukaryota > Metazoa > Chordata > Cladistia > Polypteriformes > Polypteridae > Polypterus > Polypterus bichir. The sequence goes on from JANRMT010062834.1 coordinate 49,901,886, forward strand.
TGAAAACAGTGCTGGGCACAATTACCAACCTGTACATTTTCTACAAGAGGCATATTTCTTCCATCAGTAATGTGTATTAATAATAATAATAATAATAATAATAATAATAATAATAATAATAATAATAATATTATGTTTTATGTAGCACCTTATTTAAGGCCACTTTTAAAAAATGAATTAAACAATAAGGACACAGAAGCCAAAATATTTCAAATGCCACATACAGGTGCTGGTTCTACTATACAGGCAAACTAGGCGGTCACCTAGGGTGGCAAGGATTTTGGGGTGTGTCAGTTAGCAATCACCTCCCCCCTTGCTTGATAAAAGGATTGAGTGCCTGGGCACCAAAATCACGAAGAAGGATACCCTCCCACTTGGCTGATTAAATGATAAAAGCGTCCATATCCCAAAAGAACCAAGGAAGAACTCAAAGAAACGACTGATTGTATAACATCCATGTATGAGCAGTGCAAAATCTGAAAGGGGTTTACCACATCCCACTGCTCTGCAACCTGCCGTTATGTGTATAGCAATTGCCTTCATGACTCGTGGTTTGGGTGTGACATTTTCATTTTTGCCTAGAGCAGCAAAAAAGCTGCCCCCTGGACACAGTATTAAAACACAGAGTATACAAACCTTCAAGGCAGATCTACAGGCAAAAAATTGAGGAATAAAAACTGTAAGTTTCTTCATAAGGAGGAGTAGGAGGTTGGGAGCATACACTACACGACGAATCACCTGGATTGGGACCCGAGTGCAGCGGGTGACACCTCGAGGCATGGTAATATTGGGTGAACAGATATATTTTAAGGTTAGACTTGAAAGTGGAAAAGATTGAACAGCTGTGGAGAGGTTGAAAAACAGTGTTCCATACTAAATGGCTGGGCTCCACCAGAAGAGAACACAGACAAGATTGATGTCAGAAGATCTGAGGGAACAAACTGGTGTATAAGACTGAAGAAGAGCAGAAAGATAAGACGGATCATTAACTGTTTTAAATGTAAGTGATGATGAGTACAGGAAGCCAGTGTAACTGAAAAAAACTGGGAGTGATATCTGCGGGTGATGCCACTGACTTGCAGTCAAACATGCTACTAGCTACCACAGGGCAGCACTACAATTGACCTTTTGGACTGTTCATGACATAAGTAACTTTTTTTTTTTTTGGTCCTCAGTGCCATATGATTGATCCATTAATGAAACTCTGTATGTTACATTCACTGTATCATTTTCTATTAATTCTGTTGTTTTTTCTAATCCCCCTACGAGTATTCACTTGCATTCATTCCATGCAACACTACTGCTTCTACAATTTCAAACTGGTCTCACATTAAGGCTTATTAATTCTGAGGTTGTCTTCACTACTAATGAGCAAACCCTACTGAATTCGTTTCACCTCAAGTTTTGCAAAATTACGGAAATGTTCCTAAGGACGCATCTGCCAAGTATGCTTCACTAGTTATTGTGGCCAAAAGTGTGACCTGAACTCTGAGGCAGCAGTGCTAACCATTTTGCCATGGTGCTTCCTGGAGAGAAAATGAATAGAATTAAGTATCAGAACAGTAACAGAACATGAATTCGCTAAGGCTTGCCCATTACAGAATTCATAGTAGGTAATCGTAATAATAGTTATTTTACATTTATAATGCTCTTTTCTCGCTACTCAAAGCACTTTACATAGTGAGTGGGGAGCCACTTAAACACCTACTTAAACACCCACCTGGATGATATGAGGGCAGCCATTTCGGCACCAGTACACTCACCACACAGGAGCTATTAGGTGGTGAAGAGGTGAAAGAGACAGCCAATTAGGGACAGGGGATGATTAGGGGGCCAGAATATCTAGGCAGTGGTGGGCAATTTAGCCAGAACATCAAGATACACTCTACTCTTTACAAAAGATGCCAAGGGATCTTTAATAACCACATACATTCCGGATCTCAATTCTAAGTCTCATCTGAAGGACAGCACCATTTTTACAGCACAGTGTCCCTGTCACTGCACCAGGGCGTTGGCATCCACATTTAAACCATAGGGCCCCCTGCTGGCCTCACCAGCACCTCCTCCAGCAGCAATCCAAGATGGTTTCCCATTCAAGCACCGGCCGGGTCCAGGTAGATGACCTGTTCTGAAGTGCATGTAGTATCCACCTCTGTCAATTACTGAAAAGTGCAGCTTTTGTTTGAACAACACTTTGTGTGATGACGTTTTGCTCAGTTACTGCCACTACTACAAGATAAGCATAACACTAAAGCATGTAGATTTATTTACTTCATCCTGTTTGCATCAACTGCATATCACTCTGAGTAATACTATTAAAGGGTTTCACATATTACACAGGTATTGTACAACACCAATTCTAATGAAGTTGGGACGTTGTGTAAAACGTAAATAAAAACAGAATACAATGATTTGCAAATCCTTTTCAAAATATATTCAATTGAATACACTACGAAGACAAGATATCTAATGTTCAAACTGATAAACTTTATTGTTGTTTTACATATGTTCACTCATTTTGAATTTGATGCCTGCAACACGTTCCAAAAAAGCTGGGACAGGGGCAGCAAAAGACAGGGAAAGTTGAGGAATGTTCAAAAAACACCTGTTTTGAACATTCCACAGGTGAACAGGTTAATTGGAAACAAGTGTTTGTCATGATTGGGTATAAAAGGAGCATCCCCAAAAAGGCTCAGTCGTTCACAAGCAAGGATGGGGCAAGGTTCACCACTTTGTGAACAACAGCATGGGCGAATAGTCCAGCAGTTTAAGAACAACGTTTCTCAACGTACAATTGCAAGGAATCTAGGGATTTCATCATCTACTGTCCATAATATCATCAAAAGATTCAGAGAATCTGGAGAAATCTCTGCACGTATGCGGCAAGGCCGAATACCAACACTGGATGCCCGTGACCTTCGATCCCTCAGGTGGCACTGCGTTAAAAACCAACATCATTCTGTAAAGGATATTACCACGTGGGCTCAGGAATACTTCCGAAAACCATTGTCAGTTAACACAGTTCGTCGCTACATCTACAAGTGCAAGTTAAAACTCTACCATGCAAAGCGAAAGCCATATACAGTAATCCCTCCTCGATCGCGGGGGTTGCTTTCCAGAACCCCCGGCGATAGGTGAAAATCCACGAAATAGAAACCATATGTTTGTATGGTTATTTTTATATATTTTAAGCTCTTAGAAACTCTCCCACACTGTTTATAAATATTCTCCGCACAGTTATACAGTAAACCCTTGTTTATAGCAGTTGATCCGCTCCAGACAGATAAATGAATTTCCAAGAAGTAGGATTCTTTATTTATAAATCTAATATTTTCGCAACCTGTTTACGGCCTTCTAAATATGTTTTTTAACATTATTAGAGCCCCCTGGACATGAAATAACACCCTTTAGTCAAAAGTTTAAACTGTGCTCCATGACAAGACAGAGATGACAGTTCTTTCTCACAATTAAAAGAATGCAAACATATCTTCCTCTTCAAGGTGCGCGTCAGGAGCGGAGAATGTCAGAGAGAGAGACAGTAAAGTAAACAATCAAAAATCAATAGGGCTGTTGCGCTTTTAAGTATGCAAGCACCACAATAAAGCGGAGGCAATGAAGGGATCAATGTGAAGGTAGCCTTTCAGCATTTTTTTTACAGGCACGTCCATATCTTCTAAGCAAACAGCCCCTCTGCTCACACCCCCTCCGTCAGGAGCAGAGAATGGGGCCAATCATACACCTCCCTGATGGTATTGCATGATGGATAAGTATCTGCCTGTATTTCTCAGAGAGAGTGAGAGAGACAGAGAAAAGCAAACAATGAAAAATCAATACGGGCTGTTAGAGCGCGCGCGGGAAGCATATCGTATATCATTGAGGAGTTTTATTTAATACGTAATACGTGCTCTGATTGGGTAGCTTCTCAGCCATCCGCCAATAGCGTCCCTTGTATTAAATCAACTGGGCAAACAAACTGAGGAAGCATGCAACATAAATTGAAAGACCCATTGTCCGCAGAAATCCGCCAACCAGCGAAAAATCCGTGATATATATTTAGATATGCTTACATTTAAAATCCGCGATGGAGTGAAGCTGCGAAAGTCGAAGCGCGATATAGCGAGGGATCACTGTATCAACAACACCCGGAAACGCCGCCGGCTTCTCTGGGCCCGAGCTCATCTGAGATGGACTGATGCAAAGTGGAAAAATGTGCTGTGGTCTGACGAGTCCACATTTCAAATTGTTTTTGGAAATCATGGACGTCATGTCCTCCGGGCCAAAGAGGAAAAGGACCATCCGGATTGTTATCAACGCAAAGTTCAAAAGCCAGCATCTGTGATGGTATTGGGGTGTGTTAGTGCCCATGGCATGGGTAACTTGCACATCTGTGAAGGCACCATTAATGCTGAAAGGTACATACAGGTTTTGGAGCAACATATGCTGCCATCCAAGCGACGTCTTTTTCAGGGACGTCCCTGCTTATTTCAGCAGGACAATGCGAAGCCACATTCTGCATGTGTTACAACCGCGTGGCTTCGTAGTAAAAGGGTGCGGGTACTAGACTGGCCTGCCTGCAGTCCACACCTGTCTCCCATTGAAAATGTGTGGCGCATTATGAAGCACAAAATACGACAATGGAGACCCCGGACTGTTGAGCAACTGAAGTTGTACATCAAGCAAGAATGGGAAAGAATTCCACCTACACAGCGTCAACAAGTAGTGTCCTCAGTTCCCAAACGCTTATTGAGTGTTGTTAAAAGGAAAGGTGATATAACACAGTGGTAAACATACCCCCGTCCCAGCTTTTTTGGAACGTGTTGCAGGCATCAAATTCAAAATGAGTGAAGATTTGCAAAATAACAATAAAGTTTATCAGTTTGAACATTAGATATCTTGTCTTTGTAGTGTACTCAATTGAATATAGGTTGAAAAGGATTTGCAAATCATTGTACTCTGTTTTTATTTACATTTTACACAACTTCCCAACTTCATTGGAATTGGGGTTGTACAAGCCCTTAGAAAAAGACATTACCTTTATGTAACAAATACACCAATGCATTTCCAGTCTCTTTCTGTGTGTGTCTTTTTTGTTTAAATGTAATTGCACATTTTCTGCTAAAAGGATTAGAATATTAGAACACTCTAGATGTGATCAGGCCATTCATCCCAGCTAAGCTCACCAGTCCTATCCACTGAATTCTTCCAAAATAACATCAATTTGAGATTTGAGGGTCCTTAAATTCATCTGCAAAGCGAATCGAATGATACCAAGCTTGGAAGGTTGGCAGATAATCTTGAATCCATTAAATCACCACAGACATAAGTTGTTTAAAAATGTTAGGTTTGAATAGACAATGGGAGGTCTGATAATCGAAAGTACACCTTATGAGAAGGATTTAGGAGACATCACGGACTTGACAATATCAACTATCAGTGTTCATAAGCCATTAAGAGGCCTAACAGAATGTCAGGTTATATAGCACCCTGATGTGTGGAGTGCAAGTCCAAGGAGGTGGTGATGATGAAGTCTTTATAACACACTGGTGAGGCCTCATCTGGAGTCCTGTGTGCAGTTTCGGTCTCCAGGCTACAAAAAGTACATAGCAGCACTAGAAAAAGTCCAGAAAAGAGCAACTAGGCATATTCCAGGGCCACAGGAGATGAGTTATGAGGAAAAATTAACAGCATATACACTTAAGGGGCTATCCCATCCAACACTAGCTGCTTCATCTCTCTCATGTCATACTTGGCTCACAGAGCATCATGAGGCGCTAGGAAAAAAAAACTTAGTCTAAGCCATCTGCACAGTGAATTTCCAGGTTACATATTCGATAAACAGGGTCACCGGCGAACACAGTATATTTGCTGCAGAAAATGATCTGGAGATGTTCGACAATCAATACTAGTCCTTTCAGTTTGTACCAAATGTCTTGTTCAGCACTTCAGGAGATATTACATTTACAAAGATTGCCTATCATTTTTATTGACCTGGTATAAACTGTTTGTTTGTGGTTTACCACAGAATCCATTTATTTTAACAGTTAAAGTTAAACAAAATGCTGCAAATTTTGTTTGCTACAAATGAACTGTATGAATTCATCGACATCTTTGCAATCTTGTATGCTTTTAATGAAGGATGTGAAATAATGAAAATTCTGTTAAAGTACAATACAGTGTATCTTACTTCATAGCTATGCAAATACACTGCAAAAATGCATTTTGAAAAGGTTACAGATGTACAATCCAATCTATGTATCATATAACTTATATCAGCACAGTTGGGAAGCTAAGATGCTGTTCTGTGAAAACAGCAAAGAGTTTATCATAAAGAGGACATCCGAGATTGTGTACTAATAATCTCAACAATTTTTGCAAAGATTTCATTAATAGCAAACGCCTTAATTTCCCAACATTTTTAAGATGGAAGAAACATGATTTAGACAACTTTGTAATGTGCACTTTAAATGACTTGTTAGTCAAAGTCAAAGCTAACACCTAGATTGTGGGCTGATTCAGTAAAATTAATGGTGATTCCAACTGAGTTAAATGATGACAAAATATTGTTGCGATCAGCGTCATTCCCTCTAATAATTAACATCTTTGTTTCATCAGTGTTTAAAGACAAGTCAGCTTGGTTTTCCTCCTGATGCTCTGGTTTCCTACGCACAGTCCAAAGACATGCTGGTTTAGGTGAACTGGTGTTTCTTAATTGGCTCTAGTATGTGCTTGGTGTGTGTGTGTGTGTGCACCTTGCGATGAAATGGCGCCCTGTCCAGGGTTTGCTCCTGCCTTCCACCCCATGCTAGCTGGGACAGGCTCCAGCAGACCTATCATCTTTTTCATTGTTATTGTGTTGCTCAGTAATCAACCCAGATGTTCACAGTTGGTGATTTCATGGGGTCATTCATGATGTTTCACAAGGCTCTATCCTGGGTTCTCTGCTCTTTTCGATTTACATGCTTCCGTTAGGTCAGATTATCTCAGGGCATAACGTAAGCTACCACAGCTATGCTGCTGACACACAGCTGTATTTATCAATATCACCTGACAACCCTGACACTCTTGATTCACTGACACAATGTCTCACTTGTGTTTCCGAATGGATGAGTAGTAATTTTCTCAAACTAAATAAAGAGAAAACAGAAATTTTAGTGGTTGGCAATAGTGGATATAATGAGGTTAGTAGAAATAAACTTGATGCATTAGGATTAAAGGTCAAGATGGAGGTAAAGAATTTAGGGGTAATTATTGACTGTAACCTGAATTTTAAATCACATATTAATCAGATTACTAGGACAGCATTTTTTTGCTTAAAAAATATAGCAGAGGTTAAACCTCTAATAACATTACAAGAAGCTGAGAAATTAGTTCAGTTAGTTTTGTTTTCTGTCAACTAAATTACTGCAACACACTCCTCTTAGGACCACCCAAAAAAGACATCAATCGATTGCAACGAGTGCAGAATGCAGCCGCCAGAATCTTAACTAGGAAAAGAAAATCTGAGCACATCTCTCCAGTTTTGATGTCACTACACTGGTTACCTGTGTCATTTAGAATTGACTTTAAAATACTGCTTATGGTTTACAAAGCCTTAAATAATCTGCTCCATCTTATATTTCGGAATGTTACACCTTACACTCCAAATCGTAACGTTAGATCTTCAAATGAGTGTCTGCTTAGAATTCCAAGAGCTAAATTTAAAAGAAGTGGTGAGCCGGGCGGGCTTCTGCTGTTATGCACCTAAAATCTGGAATAGCTTGTCAATAGGAATTCGCCAGGCTAATACAGTGGAGCACTTTAAAACACTGCTGAAAACACATTACTTTAACATGGCTTTCTCATAGCTTCATCTAAGTTTAATCCTGATGCTCTGTATATTCAATTAATTATCATTATTATTCATGGTGGCTCCAAAATGCGTACTAACCCCTACTTTCCCTTCTGTTCTTTTTCTGGTTTTCTGTAATGGCGATCTGTGCCACCACCACCTAATCAAAGCACCGTGGAGTCCCTACATTGATAGATTAAAGGCCAGAAGTCCACATGACCTTCATCATCAAGTTCTTCCATGTGAACCCTGAATACAATGAGGACTGATTGAGGTCATTTATGTCAGGTAGAATGCCTAGAGGGGGCTGGGAGGACTTGTGGCCTCGGAACCCCTGCAGATTTTATTTTGTTTTCTCCAGCCATCTGCAGTTTTTTTTTTTTGTTTGTTTTTTCTGTCATCCCTGGCCATCAGACCTTACTTTTATTCTATGTTAATTAGTGGTCCCTAATTCTATTTTCTTATTTATTTTGTCTTTTTTCTCTTTCTTCATCATGTAAAACACTCTGAGCTACATTATTTGTATGAAAATGTGCTATAGAAATAAATGTTGTTGTTGTTGTGCGTGTAAAGGTCATGATGAACACTTTCTATTCATCCAAGATTAAGATGTGAAAATAAGCAGATTGGTGTGTTATTCGTTAGATAGTTTTCCTGGGAAACTTTTAGTTTGACGACTGCATTTCTAACTTCTCAGTTATGAATATAGCCTGCTTATTGGTTCACATTTATGCCTCTGGTCCCTTATTAAATAATGTCCTCCCTTTCTTATTTCTGGTAGAGCTACAATGTTTTGCTTAATAAGACTCAACAGCAGATTAAGAAAGTATTCAGAACCCTTTACTTTCTGCACACTTTATTGTGTTGTAGATTTAATTGTAATTGGATAAATTCACCAGGTTTGCCTAACAATCTATACTTTATATCCTTAGCGTTACATTTATTCTCAAAAAAACATGTAAAAAGCGTTGCATTTTTTGGCTTGAAAAATGACATTTTTATTAAATCTCATCTTCTTACAGTAAAACATGCAAAACACTAAAAGTACAAAGCCAGAAGTGTAAAAAATATAATAATAATTACATTATTATTATTATTATTATTACTAATAATAATAATAATTGGTGGATTTTCTCGAATCTCGAATCCTTTGAATCCTTACTGCACACAGGCTTGGGCAGATTTGGGGCAGATGAAATTTAATGTAAGTAAATGAAAAGTGTCATACGAGGTGCGATCCAAAAGTTCCCGGAATGCATTTATTTGAAAGCATACACACCAAATAACAATTAATGGTGAACAGTTCCTTCAAAATAGTCTCCCGCTGAGTTGATACACCAATCCCAGTGAGATTTCAACCTTTCGAAGCACCTCTGGAAGTCGTTTTTTGTCAGTGTGTTCAAGACGTCGGTTGTTACCAATTGGATCTCCTCCACCGTCTCAAATCTGCGTCCCTTGAGCCTCATCTTCATCTTAGGAAATAAAAAAAAAATCAGACACCGCTGAATCAGGGGAGTTAATGGAGGGTGGGGAATGGTAGTAAACTTTGTAGAAGCCAAAAATTTGCGCACAATCAGAGATGTGTGAGCTGGTGCATTGTCATGATGCAAAAGAAATTACTTGTCAGCCCACATCTGAGGAAGTGTTCGGCGAATTCGATTTCGCAAAAGTCTTAGAACATCCCTGTAGAATGCGCCATTCACCGTCTATCCTTGTGGCACATATTCCTTGTGGATGACATCCTTCACATCAAAGAAGCAAAAGAGCATTGTCTTGGTGTTGCTGTGAACTTGTCGAGCTTTTTTGGGTGTTTCAAATCACTCATTTTCACGAACAACCCTTCACAGACACAACTGAAGTTTAAACGAGAACTGCGACTTGAAAAACAACTGCACTGACATTATAACGCGTGATAACAGCTCTCAAGGACAACTTGAACTGCTATCTAGTGGCGATTGATATAACCAAACCTTTCTGGCTGCAGAATAAATGCATTCCGGGAACTTTTGGATCACACCTCGTATGTAGGAAATAAAAATGTTAGGTTTGAATACACATTGGGAGGTCTAAAAATCGAAAGTACTCCTTATGAGAAGAATTAAGGAGTCATAATGGACTCGACACAATCAACTGCAAGACATTGTTCAGAGGCCATTAAGAAGGCTAACAGAATGTCAGGTTATATGGAGCCCTGATGTGTGGAGTACAAGTCACAGGAGGTTCTGCTGAAGTTTTATAACACACTGGTGAGGCCTCATCTGGAGTCATGTGTGCAGTTTTGGTCTCCAGGCTACAAAAAGGACATAGCAGCACTAGAAAAGATCCAGAGAAGAGCGACTAAGCTCATTCTACGGCTACAGGGGATGAATTATGAGGAAAGATTAAAAGAGCCGAGCCTTTTCAGTTTAAGCAACAGGAGATTAAGTGTTTAACATTATGAAATAAATTACTACAATAAGAACACAAGGACACAGTTGCAAACTTGTTAAGGGTAAATTTCACACAAACATTAGGAAGTTTTCCTTCACACAGAGAACCACAGACACATGGAATTAGTTACCAAATAGTGTGGTAGACAGGAGGGACTTTGGGGACTTTCAAAACTCGACTCGATGTCATTTTAGAAGAACTAATTGAATAGGACTGGTGAGATTTGTTGGGCTGAATGACCCGATCTTGTCTAGATTGTTCTAATGTTCTAAAGAACACAATTCCAATATTAGCTCAAATTACATTTCACATGTTTCTAGTACATCATTCATGTTCAGGTGATATGGAGCCCTAGGTGTTTTCAACTGAAGTTGCCATTGCCTTCACACACACACCACTAGGGAGGACAAGTAGTGTGATGTCTGTTCTGCCACTCCAGACTTTCCATTATCCAATGCCTATAAAATATTTTCTCTCCAGACTCTAAAATAGAGGGTCTCCTGCTGCTAAAAATATATACACTATCATGGCTTCTCCTTTTTTTAGATAGCAACTGTGCACAGCAGGTAAGAATATTCTTTATATAAAATGAGGGTTATCTACAAAGAACATGGTTATCTTTGGCAGCTTATATATATATGGCTATTTTATAGAGTGTAATTGTATTTTTTTAGTATTTCCTATAAAGTTTGGGGAAAGAAATGTAGCATATGAGCTGGTGTGGTGACTTAAAGTCAGCGACAGCACTTGAATACCAATGAAGACTGACATTTAAAAAGAAGTGAAGTGTGTATTGACTAAGGCAGATCCATTAGAGTTACCGGGGTAGCATTACTGTCCCATTTAAAGTGTAGGAAATGTTGCCTGTTGTGTATTCCCATCATCCAGTTTGCCCATATAATCAGATCCAAATGACATTGACATGACAGTCCTGAGGGGTGATTTTTGCATGCACTATCAGCTAAGGCACTGAGTGACATCTGTCTTATCCCACCGCTGAGGCAATCAAAATGCATTTACCACAGTGCGATACGGGTACAAGCGCAATTGAATCAAGCTGTTATTTTTCATCAGATTTAAGTAAAATCTTCATCCTTCTGAAGGTGGCAGACAAAGCAAACAGGCAAGGAAGCACATTTTTTCACAGCTAGAATGTCGTGTAGATGCATATCAACCATACATTAAAATCAAATGTAAAAATACAGTGCCTATAAAAAGTATTTACCCCTTTGGAAGTTGTCATGTGTTATTGTTATATAACATTCGTTTGGCTTTTTGAAACTGATCAACAAGAGAAGAATCTTTTAATGTCAAAGCAAAAACAGAGCTCTACAAAGTGGGCTAAATTAATTACAAATACAGTGGTGTGAAAAACTATTTGCCCCCTTCCTGATTTCTGATTCTTTTGCATGTTTGTCACACAAAATGTTTCTGATCATCAAACACAT
>JANRMT010062834.1:49916846-49927512 GCA_026402145.1 Polypterus bichir lapradei
CACACGCACAAAGAGGCAGCGCGACAGAGAGCTGGACGCATTAAGGTAGGAAGGCAGTTAAAGAATGCACTGGGCTTGATTTTGTTTTCACTTTTGTTTCCAGTGATCGGTTCGTAGCGTGCATTGTTGCAATGTTATTTTTCTTGGTCGTTTATTAAATTATGGATTTTTTCAAATGTTCATTTTTTTTCCCTGTGCTTAAAACTCATTAAAAAAAGTGCTTTTAGCCAGCGGTTGGTAGTGCTATAGTGCAAACTATTGCAGTGTTAGTTTTCTTTGTTGTTCAAGGTTTTCTCAGTGTTATTCAATGTTTTTACATTTAGTTTACTATTACGCTGTGCATTCTATGATTTAATTAACTATATTTGTGCTTAAAAACTTAAAAAAATATATATTTTCATACAGTTCGTATGGTCTGGAACGGATTAATTGTATTTACATACAATCCTATTGGGGGAAATTGCTTCAGTTCACGACCAAATCGGTTTACGACCAGAGTTTTGGAATGAATTATGGTCGTGAACCAAGGTTCTACTGTATATATATATTGTGAAGAAATAAGGACACAAAGCAGGACGAGTAGTAAAAATAGACTGATTTTAGGTCATTTTGTAAAAAATACATCGGACAGTGAGGTACAGTACATTGGGAGTCTTTGATGAGATTGTGGCAGGAAGGAAGTCTGGATTAGGAGGAACCAGAAATGAGATCATCAAATGGAGCTAGAGGTGACGTCATATCCTGAGGCCTGAAGTGACATCATCAGAAGTAGCTGGAGGTGATGTCATCAGTGGAAAGCCGGAAGTGACGTCATTGCGAAGGGACTAGAGTGGAAAAAAGTGGTTATTCTTCTGCTGGTCTGTTTAAAAGGGGGAGAAAGGCATTAGCACTTCGTTCCAACCCCCTGTCTTTTGTTATTTCACTCTCAATTGTACACTTTGGCTGCCCCTAAGCACACATGTGTGACGATATATATTTATATATACATAGGTTAAGGCCTATTTTATGCATTTGAATATGAAGCAGCAGGATGTCTTTGTGCTAAAGAATCTGTTTTGTAATATTTACTTTACACCAATTCATAAGGAAGTAATAATAATGTAGTGTGACACTAGGAGTCGCTGTTGTCCCGTGAAACCCTGCAGACAAATGTCCAAGAACCAAGTTAAAACACTAGAAATATTTGTAATTTCTTTTCTTTTTGATCTTGTGCCACAGTAGACACCACTAACACTATCATAAACAAATAAATCAATAATCAATACAAACACTAACAATAATCCTCCTCTCCTCCCAGCAGCTCCATCACACTCCCTCCCAACTCCGGCTCTGTTTGCTGGGCTTCACAGAGTCCTTTATATAGTCCATGACCCGGAAATGCTTCTGTCCTTCCGTCCATGTGATTAACAACACTTCCGGGTCAGATAAAGACTTGTATTTTAATCTTCTTTTCAGCAATAGTGCCTTCAAAGCACCACATCTACCAACCACACCACAAATTAATACAATAAATTTCCTCCTCCCCTCCCAACAAGCTCTGTTACACTCCCTCCCAACTCCGGCCTTCTTGCTGGGTCTCCACTAGTCCTTTATATAGTCCTTGACCCGGAAATGCTTCTGTCCTTCCATCCATGTGATTAACAGTACTTCAGGGTCAGATAAAGACTTGTATTTTTCTTTAGCCCGGAAGTATTTCTGTCCTTCCATCCCCATGACTTGGCGTTACTTCTGGGCTATAATAGAAACAAAAGTCTCTGTGTCAACCTGCAGCGTCCCACGGTATCCAGCAGGGCTGTGAAGCCGAACTCCATTTTCCACGATGCCCTGCGGGAATCCAAGGCACCTCCATGTTGCATCTGCCATCTACCAGCCTGGATGTGTTGGCCGGGGTAAGCTGCTAGCCATCTCTCACAATAGTTAGTATTAAATTTAAAGGCATTCGTAAAGAAGAATGTATATTAAGTTAACAAATTCTTATAGGTATTGCTTGTTGTTTTACAGTTTCACACTGCTTTCATTAAATGCCTGAACACCACCAGTGCCTTGGCTGTTTGTTGAAGGAGTGTTTAGCTACGTACGCAAATGCATAGTGAGGGCAGAAGACTGAATGTTTTGGAAGCCCTGGATAACAATGAACTCATAAACGGATATCGATGTAACAGCCATGAAATGAATGATTTGGTAACGTTACGGTTTTTGGCTACAGGAAATAGGTAGCTTTGCAATAGAGATGATGTTAGTACATCATAACCAAGCACTTCTCAAATTTTACACCACTTTGAATTCCCTTACAACATATGAGGTAATAAGCAGATTTATATGTTTGCCCATGACTCCAAGTAAGATAATGTTGAATATGCATCTATGCAAATCAGCACACACATAAAGATCATTGCTCCACGTGTGGATGAGCACATACATGCCAATCGCTAGCAATAATCCAGCATCAACACAAGTGCTCGTCAGTGTTGTGCAAGGTCACACCTCACAAGAATTAGCAAAAAGTTCAGTTCACACAGATTAAAATGAATAAATTCACGTTCATAATTCACCATTTCAATTTTGAACTAGTTCATGTTCAGTTCTTTTTGTATTTTTCAATGAGTGGAAATAAATGACCCATGAGTTTACTATTTTTAAATTTTGCATGTCTTATATTAGGCTATTACATCCATCATCCAACCTGCTATATCCTAACTACAGGGTCACGGGGGTCTGCTGGAGCCAATCCCAGCCAACACAGGGCACAAGGCAGGAAACAAACCCCAGGCAGGGCGGCAGCCCAGTGCAGGGCACACACACACACACACACACCAAGTACACACTAAGGACAATTCAGGATCGCCAATTCACCTAGCCTGCATGTCTTTGGACTGTGGGAAGAAACCAGAGTACCCGGAGGAAACCCACACAGAAAGAACGGGGAGAGAACATGCAAACTCCACGCAGGGAGGACCCGGGAAGCGAACCCAGGTCTCCTTATTGCAAGGCAGCAGCGCTACCCACTGCACCACCATGCTGCCCTTAGGCTATTACAGTGTTCTTGAATAAAATACAATAATTATGAAGACTTTTTGTTTATTTAAATACACTTTATTGAGTTATATCCAGCAACAAACACATATCAACATATATGTTAATATCCAGCCGGTCAAAAAAGAAATTAAATAGATGCAAGTATACATATAAATTACCACTCTATTGCCAACCGTGTGATACAAATGGTGACTGTGGAACCAGCGTGTAGGTGAACTGTTCAAAGTCAAAGCCATCGAAGTGAACTTTATTGTCATCTCAACCATATACAAGTATACAGATAGACGAAATTGTGAAGCTCAGGGTCCACAGTGTAACAACATGAAGTGCAAATAAAAATGTAAAATAAAAAATTAAAATTAAAACCACAAACAAGACGAGACAAAGAAGTAGCAGCAATATGATGTGTAGTAAGCAATATGAACATTGATGCAATGTATGGTATTGTGCAATCTAGATACATAAATATAGTCAATAGATATGTAATATAATAAATAAATAATCTATACTAATAAAAGGCAAGGCCCTCACTGACTGACTGACTCACTCACTCATCACTAATTCTCCAACTTCCCGTGTAGGTAGAAGGCTGAAATTTGGCAGGTTCATTCCTTACAGCTTACTTGCAAAAGTTAGGCAGGTTTCATTTCGAAATTCTATGCGTAATGGTCATAACTGGAACCTGCTTTCGACCATATATACAGCCATAGCCTGCAGCTCGGTCGCCGTGTCAGGCGGAGTTGCGTCCCTCATCGTCACGCCTCCCACGTAATTGAGTGCCTGCCCATATAAGGCCATCCATCAGCAGCAATTAAATAGACACGCTGCCGCTAAATATTCACGGGTGAAGGACTGTGCTTATGCAAATAAAGATGAAATGGTCAGGGATAGACTAGTGTTTGGCACAAACTCAGCGAAAGTGCGAGAGAAACTTTTAAGTGCCAGGTCTGAGCTAACATTAAATAAAGCCGTGGACTTCGCAAGATCGCATGAGATAGCACAACCACAGCTGAGAACCTTCGATGCATGTACTCCGAGCGGCTCACGTGAACTGACTGTGAACGCAGTACGCACACAAAAAGCAAGAGCTCCAAAGAGCGCTGAACAAAAAACACATTACACAATTGAGAAGGCAGCAAAAGAATATGAAGCGAGTGACGCATACAAGCATATTCATAAGTGCAGCTACTGCGGAAACAAAGCACACGGTGGAAAAAGTCAATGTCCAGCTAAAGGAAGACAGTGTAAAAAATGTGGAAAATTGAACCACTTCGCTAAAGTTTGCAGGACTGGGAAAGGTAAACCCGTGCATGCAGTGTGTGATGTCTCAGATAAAGAGGAAGACGAGCTGTTTATTGATGCAGTAAGAAAAGAACAACCCTCTGAATCTGAACAAGCCTTTGTAGACATATCAATAGGAAAGCAAGGTGCAAAGCTTACATTTAAATTAAGTTCATAGACACGCTGCCGCTAAATATTTGCAGGCAAATCCACAACTTAATACCGGGAATGCCTGTTGAACATCTTAGATTCACGAGTAGCGATTTGGGTAGTGAACACTTCGATGAATGAAACCTGTTATCTTTACAACGGTTGACAAACACGGAATATAACTTGAACACAACACATCCTCCAAATACAAACCTGATTGAAGGAAATAATAATAATCAAATGCTTGATGACAGCAACTCTCATAACAGTCACAAAACAATTACATTGACAATCATATTACGTTATTTTTAAAATGTTTCCTTTTCTTTTTCAAAACTTCTTCTCCGCTGCGAAGCGCGGGTATTTTGCTAGTAGATAATACAGCACAGTGTGAGGAAGTACAGAAATGGCTGCATGTATGATAATAGTTGTTTAAGACGTGTAAACAATGACAGGTCAGAATGTTTCACAGCAGAAGGATGTCAAAGAATATCAAAGTGCAGTGCGCAAAATACTCAAAAGTCAGTATGAGATTTTCAGTTCTTTTCTATTATGCTGTCAGTCAAAATTCGCATCACACATTGCATGTCCAACAGTGAAAAATATAAAGTGGTCTTGTGAAATACAACATTTTCCTAAAAGCGAAAGCGGAGCTTCACCGTGTGCTCGTGTCAGTGGGGGTGCAGATTAAGCACGAGCAGGCAGACACAGACAGGGCCTATTGATTTTACGTTATTGTTTCTGAATACAAATAATTGGCAAAAAAAGCGTACAAAAATAAATATTTGTAAAAATCCACTATTTGTGCTTATCCGAATACCGTTTCAGATTCGGCTCCACCCCTACATTGCAGGATAAGGCAGAATGTCTAATCATGACGTAAATCAGATCCAGAATGTCACATAAAACTGAACTAGCTCAAGTTCAAGTTCTTCACTTGCAAATACGTTATGTTAAGTTCACCGTTAGTTCATGCACAACGCTGGTGCTCGTGGGTGCAAAGAACATTGTAGTAGCCAGCAAATTACCCTGAAGATAAGTGGTGTTGGATGGAAGATTAACAATAAATTCTCACAGGTACGCTGTGTTCTGCATTCCATGAAACCCTGGAACATTACACTTTACTTCCCCAGGAATGTTCAAGAAGTTAAGCAGAGCCTACCTAGGCATTGGATAAATACAGCCTCATAGAAGATGATGGGTGATAATGGAGAACAACATGGAAGACAATCATGAGCGCTGTAACACTATGACAGAGGACAACTAAGGAATAGGCCACATGGCAGGGAAGTAAACCTGGAAAATAGGTGGCGGTTGACAAAAAATACTATTAGAAGAAATGATATTTAGGTTATATAACCTTTAAATAGAAGTGAAGCTGTATGAGGATAATACTGAAAAAAATGAAGTTGGGCATACAACATTGCTCAAAAAGAAGAACATCATGGTAAAAGATAGAATTATTTATAGCTGGAGGGATAATCCAACTAATATCAAATAAATCTGCTCATTCAATAAATGACATAACTAAAACAAGTGGTATATATTCAGTCAGTTGCTCTTCATCTAATATTTGACTTTAGTTGAAGACCTGAAAAATTAAAAAATTGTGATCAAAGTAGAAGCAAAATTACAGAATAATGCACAGTGTTTTCATAAAGCATTCTATTTAGTTTCATATATTTCAGGGTTTTTTTGTAATAATTTTGCAAAAATCTCAAAAAATCCTGTTTTCATTTTGTCCCCAACTCAGGTCCTGGAGGGCCACAGTGACT
This sequence comes from Polypterus bichir lapradei, assembly GCA_026402145.1. Taxonomy (NCBI): domain Eukaryota; kingdom Metazoa; phylum Chordata; class Cladistia; order Polypteriformes; family Polypteridae; genus Polypterus; species Polypterus bichir. Next base: position 49,923,089 of record JANRMT010062834.1, read on the forward strand.
GCAGGTTTTAATTTGAATTAGTGACTTCTTTTTGCTGCTAATTAACTTCTTTTGAACTTTATTTGTCCCCAGTGGGATATACTGTATGTATATTGAAATAGACTCTCACATGTCATCATAGGAGTTGTTGGATCATTCCCGTTGGGTTCCATGGGTGTCGCCAGGGGGTGCTGTGGGGATCTGGGGAGCCCCTACTTCATGGGGCTGAAAAAAACACTTGCAAGTTCTATCCACATTTCTTCCAAAATGACATTGAGTTTTCAAGGCACCTTGAGTCCTTCTGTCTACCACACTACTTGGCAGCTTATTCCAGGTGTTTATGGCTCTCTTTTTGCGCAAAATTTACATTTAACAGGTTTCCAACTGTGTCCCTGTGTTCTTGATTAACTCACTTTAAAGTCACAGTCTCGATCCACTGGACTTCTCCATTCCCTTCATAGTTTTAAACACTTTAATCATGTCTGCTCTTAATGTTCTTTTACTTAAACTGTAAAGGCTCAGCTCTTTTAATCTTACCTCATAACTCATCCCCTGTAGCCCTGAATCAGCCTAGTCGCTCTTCTCTGGACTTTTTCTAGTGCTGTTATGTATTTTTGTACCCTGGAGACCAAAACTTCACACAAGACTCCCGATGAGGCCTCACCAGAGTGTTACAAAGCTTCAGCAGAACCTCCTAGGACTTGCACTCCACACATCAGTACGCTATATAACCTGAATGGCTTCTTAATGACTTCTGAACACTGTCAGGCAGTTGATAGTGTTGAGATTCCACTATGATTCCTAAACCCTTCTCTTAAGGTGTACTTTCGATTTTCAGACCTCCACTTGTGCATTCAAACATCACATTTTAAATTAAATGTAATCTTCCACAAATCTGCGAAACCCTGTATGCTGTCCAAGTCCCTCTCTGATGATTCAATGGAATCGAGATGATCTGCCAGTCCACCTAGCTTGGTATCCGCTGCAAACTTAACCAACTTGCTATTTATATTCCTATTAAAATCATTTATATATATTAAAAATAGCAGCGGCTGTAGCACTGACCCCTGCTGAACTCAATTCTGATAAGGGTCCTCGCACCATCACCCTCTACTTCCTGTATCTGAGCCAGTTCTGCACCCATCTACACACAACACTCTGAACTTCCACCTCTCTTAGCTTGATGCCCAACCTGCACTTTAGCACATTAGCAAATGCTTTCGGAAAGTCAAGATAAATTGTTACCTGTCTTACATTAAGTTATTTAAATTATTAAGTTATTTATTTACTTATTATTAATTATTTAGCACATATTTTATAACTCTATTATACTGCATGCTATTACACTCATTTAACATAATAATTTTGATTAATATGTATAAATTTATGTATTATTGTTATGATCCATTATTTTACTCCAGAATGCACAATCGTGGAATTTAACATTTCACTACGTATTGTACTACAGTAATCCCTCGCTATATCGCGCTTCGACTTTCGCGGCTTCACTCTATCGCGGATTTTATATGAAAGCATAACTAAATATATAACGCGGATTTTTCGCTGCTTTGCGGGTTCTGCGGACAATGTGTCTTTTTACTTCCTGTACATGCTTCCTCAGTTGGTTTGCCCAGTTGATTTCATACAAGGACGCTATTGGCGGATGGCTGAGAAGCTAACCAATCAGAACACGCAGTTGAGTTCCTGCGTGCTGAATGCAGTGTTAACCAGGAAGTCTCGTCTCGCTCATTCAGCATCAACGTGTTTCGCTGTGTAAAGAGTTGTGCTCTTTAGTGTTTCTGTTTGTGTATAGTCAAGCCCTTCATTATGGCTCCAAAACAATCTGCTACTGCTTCAGGGGCCGTGCCCAAGCGCAAGAAGAAGATGTTAACGATTGCCGTAAAGGTAAACGTTTTGGATTTGTTGAAGGCTACGATTCTTTTTATTTAAAAAGTAGGAAAGGAATATAAGATCTACGGCCGCAGTGTCCTTTTAACCAGGGTGCAAAACGAGTTGTAAGTGGATGTAATAAGGCAGTAGTCTGGATGGAATCTGCTTTAGGGATTTGGATTGAAGACTGCCAGAAGGAGAACAACGGCAGTGCTACACAATCGCCTGAAGTGGCTCCTTTACAAGGGCTGTAACGCTCTCCTTTGTTGTGCAGTAAAATTAAACTCATTGTTATCGGGCAAGTCATCGTGTCATTGTTGGTGAGTAACCATAATTAATTTTCTTCTTACAGTGCTTAGTACATGTACGTACGTTTAGTGTCACTGTACACACATTTACTGTATACAATTTTTCTTGCATTGTACGTATTTATTGCTGGTGGCCTGTCTATCGTAATGGCTGTAACATATGTGATATCGGAGACACTCAATATCTTTAAAATAATATTTAGGTTTTACTGTATATAAACAGTGTGTTTATATACATAATTTCAATGAATCTTACCTAATATCTAAGAGAATACAAAGGGATTATGCTGTATAACTCTGCGGGGAATATTTATAAACAGTGTGGGAGAGTTTATAAGGGCTTAAAATATATAAAAATAACCATACAAACATATGGTTTCTACTTCGCGGATTTTCACCTATCGCGGGGGGGTCTGGAACGCAACCCCCGCGATCAAGGAGGGATTACTGTATATGTATAATTTCTATTTAACAAATAAAATTTGGCTTTGACTTTCAGTGTGATTGGCTTGTGTCGTTCTAAGGTCAATAATCATCTCCTTTGTCTCTGCAACAATGATAGACACCTGATTCACCTAGCAGGCCACAAGTCACTTCACTTCATTGCTGATTCACAGCCATTTGTGATGAGGCTCACAATTGTGGTGTCATCAGCATCAGATAAACATGTAAGTAATAGAAATGGAGAGTCCTTAAGAACTGAATGTCTTAGTTCATTTTTAAATCTCTAATGATGATAATTCCAATGCTATGGGCAAATGGCCGAGAAGGTCAAGAAACCAAAAGCGCCAATTTCTGTTTGAGCTGTTTTTCCAACTCATTGTGGACCGTAATCTTGGGCACAGAACTTTTAAAACTCCTATGTGTAATACTTTACATTTACTTATATTGAACACATCTGCCACAACTCTGTCCACACTTGTAGGCTGTCCAAGTCCCTCTGTAAGGATTCGATGGACTTGAGATTATCTACCAGTGACGCTTGGTATCATCTGCAAACGTTAAGCAGCTTGTTAGAAAAATGGGACTCTGTTTTTTTTTAGCTTTTCAGCAATGGCTTACAGTTAGGGTTATAATATTAACAGTTTTTTGCATATACCATGTAAAGGAAAAAAAAAATCACTGATGGATTATGATGGATTATGTATTCAAACCCCAGGTATCTTTTGAGCACCACAAACTTTTCCTGTTAAAAGGCCGAGAAACGTACTGTAAACACACACATACGTACATACAGTATCTATGACATTTTTGATATTTATTTTACAAAATATTTCATGTTCGTATTAAGAGTAAAATGCTCAACCAAAAAAATAAATAATTCATTCATACATATTCTGATACCCTTAGATAACATCGGCTATTTTCATATTTGAGTAAAGGTTGCTCCACAAAATCTTAAGATGACCTTTCTTCAGATGTTAATGAATACGGGCTCACGAGGTTAACAACTCAGCAGAAAGCATTAACCTTAGGAACCTCAGTTTCATCTGAAAGCACATGATGAAGTGCATAATTTTAACAAACTGTTTTCTCCATAAAGCAATGAAGGGCAAATACAACAGCAGCAAGTGCTTTATTCATTTTTTAAATTTGTATTTTTCTATTTAGAAATGAATTCCTTGAGACAGAAAACATTACTCATTAATATATATATATATATGAGTGTGTGTGTATAGTATGTGTATGTGTGTGTATGTGTGAGTATATATAGTATGTGTATGTCTCTGTGTGTGTGTGTGTGTATATATATATATAAATATATATATTTATATAGTGTGTGTGTGTGTGTGTGTATATATATATATATAGTATGTGTGTGTGTGTGTTATATATATATATATATATATATATATATATATATATATATATATATAGTGACAGATAGGGGGCGCTGTCGTCCCCTTGAACCCTCAGACCAGACGCCAGACACCAGATAAAAGTCCAATAATTAAATAATAATTAAATAATTACAGTGCACAAAGCACCCCCCACTCCACAATACTCATACAATAAACAATAATCCAATACTCATAACAATACTCCACTCCCAGACGCGTTGTCCCTCTGCCACCCGACTCAGCTCATCTGTCTGGGATTTCCCATAGTCCTTTATAGTCCACGACCCGGACGTGCTTCTGATCCCTCAGTCCATGTGATTATCCCGCACTTCCGTGTCAGGTGAAAACTCTTCTTCACCCCGGAAGTACGTCATTTCCTCTGTCGCTGTGACTAAGACATACTTCC
>JANRMT010062834.1:49932512-49972723 GCA_026402145.1 Polypterus bichir lapradei
TATACAAACAAAATAAAACCTAATACATAAAAGAGAATCTAAAGAAATAAACAGATGTTGGCGGAGCCGATTAGCTTATTGTAATGTTTTTTTCTTTCACTTTACTTTTGCTTAACTTCATTTTCTTCTTCACTAGTTTTTTTTTATTTTTTGCCACGCTTTTGTCACTTTCATTCTCAGGGCGTTTCAATAGAAACCTGTCCAAGGAGCTTTGTTTAGTCCTCCCCTTTAGAATGTTTCTGAAATGAGTTAGGCAAGTGTCATTAAATAGCGTCGCTGCATGACCAGTTGTAACTTTTTCAGGGTGTTTCTTTTCTTTAAAGTTCAAAACTTTTTCCCACATTGCCAACACTTCCTTTATCTCACTTGAAGAGATAACCGCGATACCGATCTCCTGCAGAACCTCTGTATGTTGCTGCGTCTGTAGTTCCGTCAACTCCTCCATCATCAGTTCCTCGGAATGTGCGGCGACAAACTCCTTGATGGCTCTTATTTCGAATTTTGGCTAGTAACTCAAGGCAAAAAATCGACCTAGTGATGGCTCGCATCTCAAAAACCTCATACGTTGAGGCACTCGTATCTCAAGGTACCACTGTATATATAGAATGTGTGTGTGAGTATATACTGTATATAGTATGTGTGTGTGTTTTTGTGTACATATATATATACATGTTTACGTGTAAATATATAAATATATACATAGAGAGAGAGAGACAGAGAGAGAGAGAGAGACAAAACACTTCAAGACCATCACCCATCAAATGTTACAATTACAGAAGCCATTTACACTAAAGCATTATGTGCTTTAAAAGCAAAATTTGACTGAATCATTCACTGGAACCTTTTAAATTATCCTCCATTATTTTTTTCCTACTATTATTCATATTCTGGATTCTTATTTTTCAGTGAAGGGCAATTCTTTATTCCCTTCCTTCTTTATGTATTATTGTTTATTAGGAAATCTTAGGAAAACTGATAGTAACTGGCCACACTCTGATCTACTTCTCATCTGAATGAAGACATTTTTTTTGCAAGAAAATGTAAGAAGAGATAGAATTTTTAGTCTGATGGCAAATATTGTATAAATTTTACTTACCCACAAAATTTGCCTTTTAAAGCACAATACATACAGTATCTGTTTTAATGAATTTTACAATTCTTGGTAAATGATGCAAAAGAATATATAGTACATATATTAGGTAAATAAATTTATATTTGACTTAGTATGTTAGAACTGAGTAGAAAGTTTTAAAATATGAAGAGTTGATTTATAAAATTTATTGCACAATTTTATAAAAATAATAATAATAATACATTTTATTTATATAGCGCCTTTCCCATGCTCAAGGCACTTACAGAAAATAAGAGAAAACAGCAGGGTATACAGCGTATAGCATTGTACAAACCAAATAAATAAATAAAGAATATTAAGACAGTAAGTTCAAAGAAAGCCTAACAGACAACAGAATTGATGGTCTAGCACACACACATACAGTTTACATGAGCATCTTGACAGAGAGGTAAACTGAGAGAAGGGGAATGAAGTCAAATAGAGCTAAAAGCCTTCCTGAACAGATGAGTTTTGAGTTGTTTTTTAAAAGAATTCATCGAGTCAGCTGATCTGATTAATTTCGGTAGGTCATTCCAGAGTCTGGGCGCTATGCAGCTGAAGGCCCTGTCACCCATGGAGTGTAGATTAGTGTGGGGCACAACAAGATTACCAGAATCAGAGGACCTTAGTAGATGGGCAGGCACATAGTAATGGAGAAGGTCACTGATGTAGTTTGGTGCGAGGTTATTTAAGGCTTTGTAGGTTATTAGTAGGATTTTATATTCGATTCTGTAAGACACAGGGAGCCAGTGAAGACGGAGCAGGATGGGTGTGATGTGCTCGCTGCTGCTGGTTCGAGTAAGGACTCTTTCAGCCGAGTTTTGAATAAGCTGGAGCTGTGATATAAGATTAGAAGGGGCACACGCCAGCAGCGAGTTACAATAATCTATGCGGGATGTGATAAAAGCATGGACAAGTTTCTCAGCATTAGAAAAGGAGAGGAAGGAGCGAACACGGGATATGTTACGGAGGTGAAAGTAAGAAAGTTTCTTAATGTGATTTATGTGGACGGAATAAGAGAGGGAGGAATCAAAAATGACACCAAGATTCTTTGGAGTAGAGGCAGGTCTGATGAGATCACAGCCAAGATGGACTGGGAAGGAGCTCATTTTATTAAGTTGCATTTTAGTCCCAATTTGCAGGAGTTCAGTTTTGTTGCAGTTCAATTTTAAAGAGTTCTGCTCCATCCAGGTTTTAATTTCACTAAGGCAGGTTGTGAGCTGAGAAAGCTCTGATGAAGTTCCACTTTTAACATTAAAGTAGAGTTGAGTATCATCTGCATAAAAATGATAGCCCAGTCCATAGCTACGAATAATATGGCCAAGGGGAAGCATATAAATACAGAAGAGAAGAGGGCCGAGGACAGAGCCCTGAGGAACTCCTTGTGTGACTGGCGCTGTGCTGGACCTGCTGTTGCCCAGACTAACAAACTCTTGTCTATCAGTCAGATAGGACTTGAACCACTGGAGGGCAGTGCCAGAGATACCCAGCATGTTCTCCATTCTGGACAGTAGAATGTCATGTCTGACCTGAGTGTCAAATGCTGCACTGAGGTCTAACAGAATTAATATGCTGGTTTGTCCAGAGTCTGCTGCCATAAGCAAATCATTGGTTACTCGTAGCAGAGCAGTTTCACAGCTGTGCTGCACCCTGAAACCAGACTGAAAGGGTTCCATCAAGTTATTAGAGGTTAAGTAATTGGTGAGCTGGGAGGCAACAACACGCTCAAGAGCTTTAGACAGGAAAGGTAAGTGGGAAATAGGCCGGAAATTGTTAAGATTGTCAGCATCAAGACCAGACTTTTTTAACATTGGGGTTACAGAAGCGATTTTAAAAGTGAGCGGCACAGAGCCAGTGTCAAGGAAAGAGTTTATTATTGTTGTAACAGTCGGGATTATGGCATGAAGGCAGGATTTAAGTATTGTGCTGGGGATGGGGTCCAGTACACAAGTAGTCGGCCTCATCTTACAAAGCAGGTCATTAACAAAAGCAGATGTGACTGGTGAGAACTTAGAGAAGGAGCTGGATGGAGTGAGAAAACAGGGAGAGATATAAACAGATGATACATTTATGTTAGTTGAATTATTTAGATCTTTAATTTTGTTACGGAAAAAGTGGAGGAAATCCTCACAGACTTCAGTAGAAGAGGTAGTTGGGCTAGATGCAGGTTCGAGTAGTTTATTAACTACAGAAAACAAAACCCTTGGGTTATTGTGGCCACTTTCTATTATTCTGCCATAGTGGGTGTTCTTAGCAGCAGTTAGTGCTTCTCTGTAAGCTCTTTGGTGATCAGAGAAAGCCTGGATGTGCACGGTGAGGCCAGTCTTACGTGACATTCTCTCAAGGTGTCGGCCAGCTGCTTTCATAGATCGCAATTCTGAGTTATACCAAGGAGCTGAACGTTTAAAGGAAACCTCCTTATGTTTTAAAGAAGCTGTTTTATCTAATGCTGAATGAAGGGCTGAGTTATAGTGGTCAACAAGACTATCTAGTGTTGATGGAATAGGTGCAGACAGTAAAAGATCAGAAATGGATCCAGAAAGGATAGAGGGACAGATATTTTTAAGGTTTCTGTAAGAGATTTGTCGTTTACAGGTAAGAGGAGGTAAAGGCAGTGAGACAGTGAAAAATACTGCTTTATGGTCAGAGAGTCCCAAATCAGTGCTGTAAATATTGGCAACAGATAGTCCAGAAGTGCAGATCAGATCCAATATATGACCACCAGAGTGGGTGGGAAAATCAACATGTTGTGTTAAGTCAAAGCAGTCCAGTAAGGAAAGGAATTCATTTCTCAGTTTAGATGTAGTAGTGTCAATATGGATGTTGAAATCACCAAGAAGGATAATTCTCTGAGAGTAAGAGCTTAGGTGGGTTAAAAGTTCAATCAGATCAGATAAGAAGGATGCATTGTATTTTGGGGGACGATAAAGAACAATGAGTGAGACAGGACCTGTTTCCGTTATTAGTTTAAGAGCCAGGCACTCAAAAGACAGTGGACAGTCAATTGGGATTCGTTTGATATTTAAGTCTGCTCTGATAATTACCGCTAGCCCACCTCCTTGTCTAGAGCTGCGAGGTTCTGTATGGAAAGTGAAACCAGGTGGAGTCGCCTCCGTGAGAGTCGTCAATTCGTTCGGTTTTTGCCAAGTCTCCGTTAAACACAGTATATCAAGCCTGGTGTCAGTGATGAGTTCTGACAGCACCAATGCTTTGCCATTAAGAGATCTCGAGTTAAACAGTGCAATATTGGTTAATGAGGCATCTTTTTGCACAGAGCCGTGATCAGGGTTTATTTCCACACAATGTAAATTTGGCACACTGATACTTGTATTTCCAGGGCCATGAGAAGAAGGGCTTATTCCTGAGCAAATGCTGCCGGTTGTCTTTTCATTCGCAGCCCGGCGGTGGCGGCGACCTGACCCGCGATGTATATATTTTGGGCGCTGCAAAATACCGGCGTCTTTTAGGATGTTCCAATCAGACCATTTGCTCTGGACACACTGTTTAATAAAAAGGAGTTTGTCATGAGAGTATTTTAGCATAATACTTCACAATACTTATCTGAAAAGCAGTGGAGAAGCAACACAGCATAGCGGAACCATTAGGACAGGCGGGTGTGGTAGCGTAGATGAGGTGAACGGCGATAGCAAAGCAGCAAAAGCATAGCAGGAGGAGGTAGCAGGATTTGGAGGTTCCAATACACAGCCACAAACAGTAACGCTTGTTAATTTCATGCGTGATCGCCCCGGAGCCATAAGCCAGGTTAGTATGAGCATCAGATCAGATCCCAGTCGTAGAGTACTGTGAAATGAATCGGGAGCAGATCAGCATAGCGAATATAATCACGGAGACAGATCATCCCGAGGTCATATATGCCAGGTACAAAGAAATGTTCGTAGGTCTCATCCCGCGATCCACAGACTCAGCTGTTCCCAATCAAAGTAGAGTCCATAAAATCTGTAAATATTAAGCCAAATCCATGCAATTCAAGTCTGCTGTATCCATGAACTATACGTACAATAAAAGAAATAAAACAAGCGTGAGAAAGTGTAGAATAGTATAATACTGCACCATTCATTCAATGAATGTCTTTGAAGAATTTATGCATGATATATTGTGTGACATGTGACAAGTTATAAAATCAGTGGTGATAGTGAACACAGTGACACCTTATGTTGCTAAAGCAAAAGCTAAGACTTTTAGTCCTCATCTATGGCCTGGCCTTTGGAGTAATGACTAAGAAAATGGCATCACAAATTCAGTCCACTCTCAGTTCGGAGATATTCAGGTGGATGAGCCTGTGGTGTCCTGGATAATAGACTATTTGTCAGGCAGACAACAGTTTGTGAGACTCAAGGGCTGTGTGAGCAACACTGGTGCACCACAAGGAACAGGTCTGTCTGCTTTTCTGTTATTCTGTACATTTCAGACTGCAAATATACCACCATGTTATGTTACTTACAAATATTCTCAGATGATTCTGCACTTATGGGGTGTATTAATAAAGGGAATGAGACAGAGGAGAGAAGTGAGGTGGAGAACTTTGTTTTCTGATGCAAAGGTTAATTGTCTGCAACTTAACAATTAGCAAAACCAAGCCTCTATGTCTGGTCAGTATTCAGGGAGAGGATGAAGAGGTGGTGCATTCCTACAAGTACTTGGGGGTCTACATTAATGACAGGTTGGTCTAGTCTCATAACACAGTGTAACTATATAAGACAGAGGTCCTTTTTTCCTTAGGTGACTGCGTTTCATTAATGTGGAATGTGACATCCTTCATATCTTCTACAACTCTGCGACGACCAGTGTGATTTTCTACACTGTGGTGTGCAAGGCTGTTGACATCACGTCAAGAGATGGCCACCAAATTAACAAGCTAATAAAAAGATCAGGATTAGTTATGGGATGAACTCTTGACCCCCAGGGGGTTGTAGCAAAGGAGAGAATTAAAACAAAATTGAGTGTCATCATAAACAATGCTGCACATCCTCGCTCTCTGGCACAACTACACTGAAGACTTCCAGCCAATGCATTATTCATTAGAAATGTGTGAAGAAACAAGACCTGGGCTCCTTTTTATCAACAGCAATACACTGTGACTGGGACAACCAAATCAGAAGTTTTCTTTTCTTTTATGTTTTCTTCTGTTTTAGTCATTCTGATGTATATGTGTTGTCACGTGTGAGTCCTTGTCTTGCACCCCAAAACATGAGGCTGAGTCTCAGTACTTTAGCAAAACCAGCTTTATTCAGCTTGAAACAGGAACAGCACGGTTATTTATAGTAGTGAGATCTATCGCTCTCCTATAAACAGACACAGCAATCAGCCAGGTTATTGGCCAAGTAATACTGTTCCATGCATTTATAATGTTCCTTGCATCACCCATCGATGATAGCACTTATAGTGCGATTGTGGTCGGCTTGGATTTACTTTTGCGATGAGCCACTGCAGCGCTGGGAGCCTGCGGTAGCTCTGGCAACTGATAAGCCATCATCCTCAGATGCATCGATAGTTTTTCAGGACACTCTTTGGAGTATTGTCCTGTTGGTAGGAGTCCCAAAACAGTTTAGAAACCTTACAGTGTGTATATACTTATTTATCTATTTTATTTAATGTTGTTAAATAGCTTCTGTAAAAAGCCAAATTTCCATCTTGGGACAAATACATTTCTATCTATAACAACAATAAAGAGGCTTTTATACATGAGATATGACCAGTTGATGACAATGGAGGAGAGGAAAACAAAAACACCAGAGAAAAAATTCTGCAGGTGCCATTACACAAGAAGGTTTGCTGTGTCTCCCAGCACAGTCTCAAGAACATGGAGAATATACCAGTAGGTGGGTTGTTACATAAGGTGATCTGGACAGGACCGTAGAAGGGCACCAACCCAGCAGCAAGACTGGTATCTGCTTCTTTGTGTGAGGACGAACAGGAGGAGCACTACCAGAACCTTACAAAATGACCTCCAGCTGGTTACTGGTGTGCATGCTTTTGACCAAAATGTCAAAAACAGACTCCATGGAGGTGATATGATGGCTCGACATCCTATGGTGAGACCTGTGCTCACAGCCTATCACCGTGCAGGTCGATTGGCATTCGCCAGGGAATACCACAATTGGAAGCTCCACCATTGGCATCCCATTCTTTCACGCACATGCTCCGTGTTTTGCTTCTTGCGATGACATGCATGGATGTGCCATCCGGGAGGAGCTGGACTACCGGGACTACCTGCCTCATGCTACCAGCAGTGACAAGGACACTAGCAAAATGCATAACTAGAGAAGAATCAGTCAGGAAGGATAAAGAGAGAGCGATTGTCTGTGACCACCACATGCTAAACTATTCAGTTTTTGGGGATTGTCTTGCTGTTGACTCTCCAGCTGTCACTTTCATTTGCACCAAAGCAGGTGAAGTTGATTCACAATCACTTTTGCTTCCTAACTGGAGAGATTGATAATCCTGAAGCTTAATTGACTTGGTGTTAGACTGTCATGATTGAGGACAGGGCTCAGAGCCTATTGTTGATGTAATCCCGCTCTCACCTTGAACCAGGCTGTCATTCCTACCACACAACCCTCTGCAGTTCTAAAATACTAAGTCAAATTTAGATTCATTTGCCTAATATCTGTAGTAAAATTACAGTTTTCTTTGGCATCAATTCATTAAAACAAATGGATATAGCCAATATAAAATGCATGGATGAATGTCAATATTTAAATTAATTCCTTCATCTATTTAAGTTACCAGATTACAAAAGGAAATGCTATATCAAAGGTTAACATTGCAATACTCCTGAGTTTATGAAGTTCTTTATGTCATAGAAAGGGTCACACAATTGACCATGCACCATTTATAGCTTTGCATAGTGCAGCACAAATCATTTTTAAATAACAGAAGCCATCCAACATGCTAAGTCCTTTCTTAATTTTAACCATTTCTATCAATTCATCTCTTTAACTTTGCTGAAATTGAAAAAGATTCAACTGCTTCAATCTTTCCAAGCATGTCATACCCTGCAGTCCTGGAATCAGATTTCACCTGTTCTATTTTGTCCTCTTTCGAATGTGAAGTTCAAAATTGGACACAATATTCACAATAAGACCCCACAAGGCTATGGAACAGTACTTGGAAATTAAAGAAGATTCAAAAAGAGAATATATACACTTAGTAAAAGATTACATAAACTTGGATGAGAAAATGAAGCTCACAAGTCATTTAAAGAAACACATCATTACCCTGCAGAGTCAAGCTGCAGACCTCCACTCATCAGCTGAAGAGACAATCAAACTGCACATGTCCGATGATGTTTAGTGGTCTTTTGCATTATACATCAGTCATGTACATGATTTGCATGTACAGAAGTTGCATTGTGTCTTTGTGGACCTGGAGAAAGCATATGACAGGGTGCCTCAAGAGGAGTTGTGGTATTGTATGAGGAAGTCGGTAATGGCAGAGAAGTATTAAGAGTTGTACAGCATATGTATGAGGGAAATGTGACAGTGGTGAGGTCTGTGGTAGGAGTGATGGATGCATTCAACGTAGAGGTGGGATTACATCAGGGATCGGCTCTGAGCCCTTCCTTATTTGAAATGGTGATGGACAGGTTGACAGACGAGATTAGACAGGAGTCCCCGTGGACTATGATATTTGCTGATGACATTGTGATCTGTAGAGACAGTAGAGAGCAGGTTCAGGAGACCCTGGAGAGGTGGAGATATGAGAGGAGAGGAGAGGAATGAAGGTCAGTAGGAACAATACAGAATACATGTGTGTAAATGAGAGGGTGGTTAGTGCAATGGTGAGGATGCTGGGAGTAGAGTTGGCGAAGGTGGATGAGTTTAAATACTTGGGGTCAACAGTACAGAGAAATGGGGATTGTGGAAGATAGGTGAAAAAGAGAGTGCAGTCAGGGTGGAGTGGGTGAAAGAGAGTGTCAGGAGTGATTTGTGACAGATGGGTATCAGCAAGAGTGAAAGAGAAGGTCTACAGGATGGTAGTGAGACCAGCTATGTTATATGGGTTGGAGACGGTGGCGCTGACCAGAAAACAGGAGACAGGGCTGGAGGTGGCAGAGTTAAAGACTTGCACTGGGTGTGATGAGGATAGACAGGATTAGGAATGAGTACATTAGAGGGTCAGCTCAAGTTGGACGGTTGGAAGACAACGGTCAGAGAGGTGAGATTGTGTTGGTTTTGATATGTGCAGATGAGAGATGCTGAGTATATTGGGAAAAGGATGTTAAAGATAGAGCGGTCAGGCAAAAGGAAAAGAGGAAGGCCTAAGAGAAGGTTTATGGATGTGGTGAGAGAGGACATGCAGGTGATGGGTGTGACAGAGCAAGATGTAGAGGACAGGAAGAGATGGAAGAAGATGATCCGCTGTGGCAACCCATAACAGGAGCAGCCGAAAGAAGAAGAAGAATGTACATCTTTCGCAACACACCCATCTCAAGGCTTACCTTGCACATCTGTCTTGTAGTGAGTGACTCTTGGGTAGCAATTGGGTAGCAACACTGCCATGCAGTGCTGCAGGCATCTGCCAGACCCTCCTCAGGGTTTCCACTGTATATATCATATGATTTAAGCATGCAGTTTGATTGGCTGTTCAGCGGAGCTCAAGAATCATGAAGCTCAAGAATCACAGAGCTCTAGACCCTTCTTGAAACTTTGTGACTGTTACCTGTTTTTCTGATCAGCATGTGAATAACCTTTTTATTTCATTTATAAATGCCGTACATCTTACTATTAAAATTCTCCGTACAATTAAAACACCTTCCTTGTAGTAGGGTGTTGTACCATGTTAGCCATTATGGATGTAGTGACAAGTCCAGCAAAATTATCCTTTTTATTGGCTAACTGAACAGATTACAATATGCAAGCTTTCGAGACAACTCAGGCCCCTTCTTCAGGCAAGATGTAAAAAAGTGACTTCCTTAGATGGTACTGTATTTCAGCTTTCCAGAATGTCATCTAATGCTTGCTCCTGTCTTACATCCAGTGATTATGGAAAAAGCTTTAGCCAGGTTGTGTGGTATACTGGTATGATAAAGTACAGAAAATCCCAGTGCTAAGCACCTCAAGCTCAGTCAATCATTAGATTTTTTTTCATTTTATTTGATATACTATAAAATCTCGCATATAATGCACCCTTGTGTATAATGCATATGCTGATTTAGCCCAAAATTTTTCAGGTAAAAAAAGAAATTCACACATAATACGCACCCTTAACTTTTCAAGATTTTAGGGTGGATGGTGACTTTTGTTGACAGGCGGAGAGAGGGTGATAATCAGTTGTAAATGTCGAAAAAACTCACTGTTATGATAAAGGTGGACTCTCTTTGCTTGTAGAAATGTAGATTTGTTGACTTGTGACGTCTAATCTCTGTGTGTTCATGAACAGCAAAAATTGCATTGATATTTGGCGAGAGATCAAAGCGAATGTGCAAAGTAAATAATTAGTGGTGACATTTTTTGTATATTTTATTATTTTGAATTTGACTCTGACATGTGGGACTTTGGTGCAAGTGATCTAGAGATCAAGATTGAAAACGATAGTGAGGTACCGACATCAAATAATCGATATCTGATGTGCCTACGGCAACATTCGCCTGGTAGGACCACCACTTACACTGACAAGCGGTAAAAACCAGATTGTGTCGCACTGTGACTTTCGCTGCAGCTACCCATCCACTGATGCCTTCCCTGCACAGCTGCTGCTACTGTAGCCAGATATGGCAAACATACAGTGAGAGTGGCCACAGAACCAGCGACAGACGTTTTATGTGTGAAACCATTGCTTTGTGTACTTTTCAGAAAACAGCCCAGCAGTTGCTCGCTGCCCCCGCTGTGCCACCACTGCCACAGCAGCCAGAGGTGGTTAACACACAACAACAGCACAATGCATGCAGCATCTGACATTTTATGTTGATTTATGTGAAAAATTATCTCTTTAAAATGATGTTTCGTGTATAATGTGCACCCCCTTTTTTAGTGAACTAAAATGAATAAAAATTGTGCACATTATACGCGAGATTTCACAGTACTTTATAATGTCCAAGGAGAAATTGTCCTTTCACAAGTGCTTTGGAGGTCTGAGTGCAGTGTCATTGTACAGAGACACTAAAGAAATTAACACTAGAATTACTAAAGCCTATGAAAAAACTTGCAATCCCGGCCCACCTTAAATCTGTTCGCACCTCTCTGTCAGTGTCTTTTGTGTTGTAAATGTGTCAATCAACACAAGCAGCAAGCAGCCTGCTATCCCATCCCCTCCACCAATGCAGAAAGGGCAGAAAGCTCTGTCGGCTCAAGTCTGTTTACCTGCATGTGAGTAGCCTAGAGTTGTAGAGGGCAAATAATATATCGTTATTTGGAATACATGCATTTCATGTTTGTTCTGTGTCTACAACAATCTATGTAAACACATTGTTGAGACAGAAACGTTTTTCATGTTTTAGTAATAATTGACAAAATGTAGACATGAAGTGTATAATGTGTGAAGCCTGAAGTGCAAATATCAAACAAACACTTTCACAAAAGGTACAAGTATAACAAAACAAGTGCGCTTTTATTCAAGAATATAACTGCAGAAAAAGAACTTGCGTTAGGGTGCAACATTGACACACCCTTAATAAGACCACTTTTGTGGTGCAGCGGTGAGAACTGTTGACTCGTAATCAAGACGTTTGTGGCTCGACCCCAGACGCCTCCATTTTGAGTAGTGAGCTGCTCTTATTCTTACTATTATAGAATAAAAACATACATTTGATTTGAGTCTGTAACAGCCTGGTGTAAATTTATGGTACTTGTAAAGGTTATCATTTTTTTTTATTTTTTTTTATTCATTTTTATTCTCTCAGTCACGTTCATGCTCGCCCCGATCTGACACTGCTGTTTTCACATAAAGACGGGCTATAACAGAGGTGAACTCAGATTAGGACAAGGGTTCTACATTGGAGAAAGAGAACAGAAGCCATCCCCACAAGAAACGTCCACTCACATATAAGAACAATACAGCTGCACCAGGCATAAAGGCGAAAGATAGCACCATTTAGATGCAGCAAGAGGTCCGGCATCATCCTGCCAGTCAGTCTGCCCCACACCTATCCTTCAACAAAACAGCACAGCTTACAGAGCTCACCAACACATCATGCAAAGTCCTGCTTGTGATTATGTTTTGTGATGGTTTTCATATGAAAACCATGTATATGTTACTTATATAAAAGCCAGAGCGAATGTTATTTGACTTGATTTATTTACTTATCTTCCTACAGCGTTAAGTCACAAGTAAACTGCTGAACTTCCTTTGTTTGATCGGCACTGACATGCTGACAAACTACATGTGCACTGACGTATAAATTTATATAAACATGATGGAAATTACAAAGAATAATGATTTGGGGAGGGCAGTGTAAAAGGGAAGCACACAATTATGCAGTGGGGCAAGGAGGCGTGCGTTTTTATGGGCTGGGGGAATGAAGCAGTTGTGACATGGGGTAGGGGAGAGTTCTCCGTTATTTGATTCAGAACTGTTTTGATGCTGTTACTGAAGCCCAAAAGCTGGTATTGATACCAAAGTCATTTTTTTGTGCTGTTCCAACACTAATTGGAATAAATTGGTTTGCCGATAATTGAATGAACATATGTGATTATTTTTACAATTTTCAGATTCACCATTCCTTTGTTTTAAAGTTTTATTATAAGTTGCAAAAAGAAGTATTTGTTTTACGACTAGCTGTCTAATTGATATTGGATTTGATGTGAGGTTCTTAGAAGCTAAGATAAGTCTTGCTACACTTGTGTCATTTTCTTTGGTTATGGCATTTTCAAATATGATGAATAATTTTATAAACTTGTCCTGTCATACTTGTTTCAAAACAGCAGCAGTGTATTTCTTATATAGCCCAAAATCACACAAGGAATCGCTCAATGGACTTTAAAAGGCCTTTTTTTTTACAGCCCCCCAGCCTTGATTCTCTAAGAACCCCCCCCCCAACAAAAAACCTTGTGGAGGAAGAAATGTAAGATATTTTGGAAATATCCCCATAGGGTGGGTGTGCAATGGGTATCAAAAAATGAGATAAATACACAGAAAACAGAACACATGTTCATAAAGCTCAATATCCAATCTATCACAGCCTCCTCAGGAATACAATCCAACAGTACAAACTACTTTATTCTTGCACAACATTTTTCACCAAGTGAAGGCGCAGAGTGCTGTGACAACTCTTTGGGAAAAACTGAAGAACAGATTACACTACTCACTAAATACAGAGCTATCACATGTAAGGACACAGAATTGTTCAAATATATCAAAAACAAAGTAGAAACTAATTATCATAAATGAAACACAACAATGTCTGTCAATCGATTAATTGTAGAACTTAGGCCAGAATGTAGAAAAGAAGTGAGAGAGAAGCCAGACACAGTCAGAGTCCTGGAGACCTTAGCCAACAAGTCACCTCCACCTATTGGTCATTCTACAACTAAGTCAGTGCTGGGCTGTCCAATCACATGAAAGGTGATGATTCCAGTGCTCTTTTATCTGAGATGATTCTCCATAGGAGGAGGAGGAGGAGGTTAGGAGCACATGCTCATACAGTGCATTGCCGCACCCACCACACGAGAAACCAACTCATGTTCCAGATTAGGACCCGAGTGCAGCCAAGCAATGGGTGACACCTCAGCACCACACTAGTTCAGATATAGTAGAACAGTGTGAGGTTTTTTTTATGGATGCTGGAGTGCCAATTCTGTCACCAACCCCCAAGTTTTTCCCTGCAGGTTGGAGGGCCTACATGCAGGGATAGATGCAGATTAATGTCATACCCAGGATGATTTTCCATAGGCAGGCAAACAATTCGGCAGGAAAGCAGTGGCACCAATGTCACATGAAGATACAGAGACAGCAACAGAATAGCGAAGATTTAGTAACAGTCTGAAAAACAGAGATGCAGTATGCACAGCTAATCAGCAGCTCTAGTCAGGGTATGCCAAACTGAAGTTGTGAGTCTTCAGCTGGAATTTAAAACCTGAGACTGGAAATGGCTCCTCTTATAGTAGCAGACAGACCATTCCACAGTTTTGGGGTCCTGTAAATAAAAGCTCAACTTCCGACTGTTATTTTATTATTCCTTGGAATCATAAGCAGGTTGGCATCTTTAGGTCTCAATGTGCACTCTGGTTTGTAAGTAATGATAAGTTCAGATAAGTGACCAGGGCCTCAACCATTTAAGGCTTTATATGTTAAAAGGAGGATTTTGAAATCTGCACTAAACTTAAATGGGAGCCGGTGGAAGGATATGAGAGCTGGAGTTATGTGTTCGTACTTTCAGGTTCTTGTAATGATTCTTGAAGCAGAATCATAACCAGGCCGCCACCTTGAGATATCAATGTGTTCCCAGACACCAGACTGGTATTACTTGATTATGTTGACCTCTTTTGTAAGTCACTGTGCTAAAGCATCTACTAACTGAACAAATTTAAATATACTGTATTAACATACTGTATTTCTAGTTGTGTATCCAAAAACACATTCAATTGTTATGTTGGAAATGATGAAAGTACTTCAGATATCTGTAATCCACAAAGGTTCTCATCCTCAGTGGACACAAAACTCAAACATACCTTGGATGGGATAGTAATCCAACACAGGAGATGCCCCTGCTGTAAAATCAAATTGTTTGCTATCCAACGCACAGCAGACAAAAGAGAAACCTGAAGATATCCACACAACTACAGAGCATGCAAGCCGTACTTGGGACAGAATACATTACAGACCAGATTGAACACAGGTTTCAAGTTCATGAGGCAGCCACATTAATCACTATCTCTCCACCACAATACTTTCTACATACGTACTGATCAAGACTGATGACGAGTTTGATGTATTTATTCCATCAGCTCTCCATGGAAAACTTAATGATGATACTATCCATTTCTATAAAGAAATGGTGATTAATTCCATAAAAATGAAACCTTCCTCTCCTAACGTGTAAAACAGAAAGATCTTCTCTAACAAAAAGATGCTTTTCAAAAATTAGCCAAAGCTATCAAAAATTAAAAAGCTGTAGTTTTGTTTAATTTTGTTCTGCAAAGACTTCCATTAAGAGCATAAGATAAGCTGATTTTTGATAAAGTGCCTACTTTAAACCAAAGATACACATGGAATACTGATCGCCATATCTTACTGATCATTTATCATCCCGTGAAGCGGTTCTGCATAATGGATGCGTGGATGAATTATCATCCTTTTATGCAAAATACAACACTTACATTTAGCATACAGCAAATACTTAATAAAAATAGTTTAGTGAATCTATTAATTAAATCAACATTGGCAAAAAGAAATATAAATAAATAGAAAGTCATAACTGATCAAAAGCTGAATCCGAAATAGTTCCCAATGCTTTTGCTTTGTTTACAAATATTATACTTTGATTAACATGTGACAAAGTGGAACAGCCATGAGCCTCACAGCCACAAAGGGCAGGGTTTGAATGCTGGGCTGGTCTGTGTGGACTGACATGCTCTTCATGTGAGTGCATGAATGTTTCTCTTGGTGCTGAGTTTTCTCTCCCAATAATATCTCAAACGTGTGTGAGATATTCACTAAGGAACAACATATAGGCCACATGGTAATTAGATGTTTGAATGTGTGTGGCATTGCATTATGACTGGTTGGAATCTCCAACTATTGTTGGCTTCTGCCTTGCATCCTATGCAGCCAGGATAGAAGTTGGCACCACACAACTATGGACTAAGTGTGGGTATTGTTGTTCAGGCTCGGTGTGCCAAGAGATACACCTTATCTGATAACTAAACCAGAGGTGAGTAGAAGTGGAATTCAAAGATGTTCAGACAAATCTTTAATTACACTCGACACTCAACACTGCTGATCACAAACGTCCCCTTTACATCTTCCTATTACATATTGTGGAAAGAAACAACAGAACCAAGATGAAGGTTTGGGGTATCCACCCTGTATACTAGAAAAACATAGAGAAACAAGTAGTCTTAACAGACTGAGTCCATGACTAAACTGGAATATATGGAACAATATAGCAGTTTTATAGTGGGTTGAGAGGAAGGGGTGTGGAGCGCTGACATTGTAGAGCCACTGATCCTCCACATCAAAAGGCGCCATTTGAGATGGTTTGGGCATATGATTGTGATGCCTGCAAATCGCATCCCAAAGTAGGTATTTTGGACATGACTGACCACGGGGGGAGAAATCAGCACAGACTCAGGACATACTGGAGAGTTTATACTTTATCTTTCAGATGGCCTGGGAATGCTTAGTTATCTCCCAGAGCAGTTCTAGGAGGTAGTGGGGGAAATGGTACATCTGGGCATCTTTGCTTAGATTGATGCCACCGTGACACGGACAAGCATCAGCAAAAGAATGGATTGATGGATAGAGGGATGGAAATAAAGAGAAGACATTTGAGATATTTGGCACGCATCATCAGAGCTAAACATTAGAACATTAGAACAATCTATACGAGAACAGGCCATTCAGCCCAACAAAGCTTACCAGTCCTATCCCCTTATTTCTTCCAAAAAAAAACCATTAAGTCGAGTTTTGAAAGTCCCTAAAGTCTTACTGTCTACCACACTACTTGGTAGCTTATTCCAAGTGTCTATTGTTCTTTGTGTAAAGGAAAACTTCCTAATGTTTGTGCAAAATTTACCCTTAACAAGTTTCCAACTGTGTCTCTGTGTTCTTGATGAACTCATTTTAAAATAACAGTCATGATCTATTGGACTAATTCCCTTCATAATTTTAAACACTTCAGTCAGGTCACCTTTTAATATTCTTTTGTTTAAACTGTAAAGGCTCAGCTCTTTTAACCTTTTCTCATAACTGATCCACTGTAGCCCTGGACTCAGCCTAGTTGCTCTTCTCTGGACCTTCTCTAGTGCTGCTATGTCCTTTTTGCAGCCTGGACACCAAAACTACACACAGGACTCCAGATGAGGCCTCACCAGTGTGTTATAAAGGTTGAGCAGAACCTCCTGTGACTTGTACTCCACACTTCGTGCTATATAATCTACCATTCTATTTTCTTCTTAATGTCTTCTGAACACTGTCAGGAAGTCAATAGCTTAGAGTCCAATACGACTCCTAAATCCTTCTCATAAGGTGTATCCATGATTTTCCGACCTCCCATTGTGTATTCTAACTTAACATTTATACTTCCTATATTTCCTACTTTACATTTACTGACATTCAATTTCATCTGCCACAAATCTGGCCAAGTCTGTATGCTATCCAAGTCCTTCTGTAATGATATAACGGATACCAGATTATCTGCTAATCCACCTATCTTGGTATCATCTGCAAACTTAACCAGCTTATTATTTATATTCCTATCTAATATATATATATATATATATATATATATATATATATATATATATATTGTCGTGGATGCCAGGGGCGATGACCCGGCTGGGATGGCAGACCGGAAGTGAGCGTGCGCCCATCTGGGACCACGTGGGGGCTGCCTTCCTGGTTGCTTTGGGGGCCACGGGTACAGGGCATGGAAGCTCCACCCTGTAGAGGCCCGTGGTCACCGCCAGGAGGCGCCCCAATGCCTTGGGGACCTGTTGCTGGTGTGGCGGAAGTGCTGGGGGGAAGACTTTGGGAGACACCCGGGGAGCTGCTGGGAGGACAGCCGGCACTTCTGCCACGCTGGGGCATGGCCAAGGGAGGAATGCCGGGAACACCTGCTGCTCATCCGGGAACCATATAAAAGGGGCCGTCTCCATTCATTCAGGGCTGGAGTCGGGAGGAGGAAGGACGAAGCACAGAGGAGGTGTGGAGGCGGCCCGAAGAAAGGCATTTGTGGCCAGGACTTTGTATTGGGGTATTGTGCACTGAACTGGGTCTTAGTGACCATTGGCTGGGGTCTGTGTGACCAATATATTGCCTGTAAATAGTGAAAGTAAACGTGTGGTGGTTGAGTGACAACATGTCCGCCTGTCTGTGTCCGGGTTGGCTCCACAATATATATATATATATATATATATACAGTATATATATTAAAAATTAAAGAAACCCTAGCACTGAGCCCTACTGGTCACCACTCTTAACATCGGCCAGGTCTGATGAGGTTCCTCACACCATCACCCTCTGCTTCCTGTGTCTGAGCCAATTCTGCACCAATCTAAAAACATCACCCTGAACTCCCACTTCTTTTAACTTGATGCCCAACCTCTCATGTGGCACCTTATCAAATGCTTTCTGAAAGTCCAGATAAATAATCTCATCTGCTCCACTTTGATCGTATCCTTTTGTTGCCCCCTCATAGAATTCCAGCATGTTAGTAAAACACGACCTCCCTCTTCTGACCCCACACTGACTGTTCAGAATAACTCCTGTCCTTGCCAGGTGTTGCTCAATCTTATCCTTAATAATTCCTTCCATTAATTTTCCTGTGATGCATAGTTGCTTGGATCTGCCCTGTCATCCTTTTTATACAATGGCATGATATTTGCCATTTTCCAGTCCTTTTGAATTTTTCCAGTGCACAGTGACTTCCTAAAAAGGTACTGAAAGTGCTGTATTGATGGCTAAAATGGGAAGAGAACAACTGGAAGGCAGAGAAACACCATCATTGGAAATCATGCAAGATGCTCCAGGAACAACATGGGCTGCAATCGGATTTTTACCATGATGAGGAAAAGGGACAGTTAGAAGTCCATGATTATCAACATCTGCATCAGACATGACACAGAGAGAGAGAGAGATTTTCTGAAGATGCTTTGTCCATTATGAACGTTCACTGAGGAGCCTATAGGTGCAGCATTGGGAACATGAAATGATGCCCATTCACCCACACAGGTCTAATTTTGAGCCATAAATCATCCTAAAAGACATATCATTGGGATGTGGGAGGAAAATGAAAAATCTGGAGAAAAGATATACACTCATATGAATATTGGCAGGGATGGACATTTTAACCCAAGTCCCTTTAACTGTGAATCAACAGGGCTAACAACTGAGACACCCTCTTCGACAGTTTATTTCTGAAACAGACTATTTTTCCCCCAAATCTGTATTACTTACATTTTTGGTAATCTAGTTACATATAATGAAAAAGAAAGTCGGCCTATCTCAGCAGAGCAGATGTGTGTTTGCTGTGAGATATTAGGCTCTAAGCCAGAAAATAAAATTGGGAACAGTTTTAGAAAATCGTTTTTAACAATATGCTGCCGTAAGTACAAGACTGACAACCTGTCTGAAACCAAATACTGTAACATGATTTATAAAAAGTAGATTCCTTTATACTTTCCATGTGCCCCATGGGTGATAAATTATTAATAAGACAATAATATTGAGAAAAAAAAAGAAAATTAATATTTGTCAGGAATTAGGAGGCAAACAATACAATTGTCAATAAAATAGAAAATTAATTAAAAAGCATTGCAAATTTGTTAATATATATTTTACATAATAGTTAAGAAAAAAGAAAACAATGAATCCATGGCAAAACTGCAAAGAAATCCACATGTTGATTTTGGCAAAGTGTGGACATCAAAATGTCCAAGAACTTGGATTTGGAGCAGCACTTTCATCTGCTTCTCTGAAGTTATCCTTGACTTGAGCTTTTACTCTGATGTCTCATGTATGAAACTGAGTGGTGACCACTACATCTATTCTCCCCTGTAAGGAAAGTAGGCAGAGAGAAAAAAATACGTTTTCAAGGACCAGGAGATGGAAAAGCCAAAAACTGAAGATAGCGGACTTGTTTGAATGTTGATAATTTCAAGAAAAACAAATGGAATTAAAACATTCTTCTCCCTAAGTAGCACTAGACAATTTTTTACATGTGTTTCTGGACTGTCACACGCA
Source organism: Polypterus bichir lapradei (assembly GCA_026402145.1). Lineage (NCBI taxonomy): Eukaryota > Metazoa > Chordata > Cladistia > Polypteriformes > Polypteridae > Polypterus > Polypterus bichir. The sequence goes on from JANRMT010062834.1 coordinate 49,952,485, forward strand.
ATCACATGGGTTTCAGGTTCCCCTGAACCAGGGCTCGGCGCTGTGTTTTAATGCCTTCTCTCTTCCTCCCTCTGCAGGACAGGGGATTGACAGCCACTCTGCCGTTAATTTCACTTCTGTTTTCCACCCTTCTGGACCCGCCTTTTCCTGACAAGTCACCTCATAACCCATCTTCAAATGAATAGACAAGAGTCCGATAAAGATTTGGGGCAGCCTCCCGTATACTTGAAACCTGGCTGCAAAATAGTAAATTAGTTGCGTAATTGTGTACAGATTTGAGTCCAGAACAGAACTGATTTGAAGGTGGTAAAGATGGCAGTTTAATAGAGAGGCAGAGGAAGAGACATCAACGGGGTCGGAGACCGGAAGTGATGTTATCAGGGTTAGGAGGAATTTCCTGTAACTCGTCTGCAGAGGAACGAGAGAAAGGATTAGTGTACTCCGCCACCCTCTGGTCTGGCGTGGAATTACCGTCATTTGAGCCCTTTAGCTGCCTCCCATGGGCACGTGTGTGACACCTGGAATCAGTCAATTTAGATTCAGTTCTGTTTTGAGCTCTCATCTGAAAAGAGACATCTGCAACTTGTTGTACTCTTGTAATTATACGGGGTCACCAGGATGTTGTCCCAACTCTTTAACGTTGTCTTGTGTCCATTGTACAGGACATATTTTGAGGTTTTGATTCATGAAGAGTCCGTTTCTCACAATATTTTTAGTTTTTCCTCAAAAGCTGATTTTCGTTAACTTTTTCATTTTCTTGATTTACACTGCACTATGGGCGGCATGGTGGCACAGTGGTAGCGTTGCTGCCTCGCAGTAAGGAGACCTGGGTTCGCTTCCTGGGTCCTCCCTGCATAGAGTTTGTATGTGTCTGCATGGGTTTCCTTCGGGTGCTCTGGTTTCTTCCCACAGTCCAAAGACATGCAGGTTAGGTGCATTGGCGATCTTAAATTGTCCGGGGTGTGTGTGTGCATGTGCCCTGAGGTGGGCTGGTGCCCTGCCCTGGGATTTGTTCCTGCCTTGCGTCCTATGCTGGCTGGGATTAGCTCCAGCAGACCCCCGTGACCCTGTGTTAGGATATAGCGGGTTGGATAATCGATGGATGGATGGACACTGCTCCATTTTGAAGATCACGTGACCTCAGTTGTCATACCAATGACTTATTGCACTATAAACAAGGTGGTGTTACTGCTACAAGCTATCTGTCTGTGGAAAACACAAGTTTGAAAGATTTTGTTTTTGGTTTCAACCCTTACTTTGCTTTTTCCTGTTGAGTTTCACCTTGTCCTTATGTTGTTGTTCATTTTGTATCTTACGATTCTTAACTTTGCTTTGCCTGACCACGTTTTTTTAGGTGCGTTCACTTATAATATGCAAAGCACCTATTGTGATAGCCCATTTCTGTCTGTCTGTCCATCAGTATGAAATAACTCAGCCACCCATGGACCAGTTTTGATGAAATGTGACATGTTTATTCTTCAAAGAAGAGTTTTTGTTTGTTCAGTTTGTTTGTTGAGTTTTTCCTAAACAGATTGCGCTGTGTACATTTTTACAATTTAAAATCTCTCATTGAAAAGCACTGGAGAATTTGCGAACTTATCCACCTTAAAATTAAGAAACATTTTGTGTGGCTTCAGCTACAAATTAGCTTACTGTTTCAATTTTATCTCAACAACAGTTACAACAACTTGTATATTTTGTGTCTTTTTTTAATTTTTTACCTCCAATAGCCACTAACGAGTGCAAACCTGTAGAAACTGTAAAAGTATAAAATGCAAGCAAAGAAAACAAAACGTGATATGAATAAAGGACCCCCTGGCGTGTAAGCCGGTATGCACGGAGAAAATAAACGTTTACTCAGTATTAACTTCACACTAATCCCACCTCACACCTTCATTAGCTTCAGATTATAATGATTAATCATTTCACTGTGTGAAAGGCACTATATAGCGCCTGACCCGACACAGATTGGACACGGGAGGCACGTGTAAAATAAAAGGATTTTTATTATTCTTCAGCTGGAAGGCATGTCTTCCCCGTACTCCCCCCAGCCACAACACAGTCCCAAACAGCAGTACAGCACAAGCACAAACACTCTTCTCTTCCCTGGCACCACCACTGCTCCCTCATTCACCTGACTCTGGCCGATGAGTGGTGGTTGCTGGCTCCCTTTTATAGGTCACCTGGAAGTGCGCCAGGTGTTTGATCACCAAGATCTGGCGGCACTTCCAGGTGTGATGAAGCTGTTGCCCACACAGGCTCAGGAGTCCCAAACACAGCACCCCCTGGCGGTACCTGCGGGACCCAACAGGGCTGCCCCCAACTCCAATTCCCAGGGAGCCCTGTGGGAAACCGAGGCACTACACCAGCCCAGGGGGGCGGCCATCTAGCATCCAGGGGGAGGTATTTCACTGTCCAGGGCTGCTCCCCCTGAATACAGTGTGCAGGGGCGTCCCGGCTGAGCATGGACGCCAGGCGCCTGTCACAACTGACACTATAATGTACTAGAATGATCAGACGGTGCGGTGACAGAGACGATTTCACGCTCGCTATGCGTCTCAATAAATAACTAAAAAATATCTTGGTTGTAACAGGCTAATCATCTAATAAAGTCTTTCAGTGCCGACAACGTTGTAGCAATACATTTACAACAGTGGGCATGAAATTCAAAATTTGATTAGGAACTTGTGTTAAATTTGAAAAGCATCACAAGAAGGACTGAGAAGAACACAAAAACAGACAGCATTCGGCCTCTGATTTGTTGTAACTTCAAGCACTGTGTGTAGTCATACAGTATGACGCTTGTAAAAGGCTCAGGCCAGCTGTAAATATGGACACTGAAATGAAACTTTGCTGTTTTGCTGGTGGACACTTTCCAAGGAGCTCTTTCTCCAGGAACAAATCTTTCTTTCATTTTTTGGATTAAGGATACATATAAATTTCTAACTCAAGAAATGGATCATCTGGCAAATGTAATCTAGGACTGAATGAAGATTACATGAGACCCAACCAGGATGCAGAATTCTTTGCATTGCTTATATTTGCTGCTCTTGGTTATTATACAAATATATATGATTTTTAAGTAAAAGTTTAAAGCCAGCCTCCCTCTCTTTGTGTTTTTAGCATTGTAGAGTGCTGTATTGTCATTCTTTTTCTAATAAAGGTACCTTAAGTACACAAAGGACATTTTGTGAAGTTTAGTGGTAAACTCTGCCCATGTAGCAGTGAAAGAGGACAAACTTTAAAAATCAATAAACAGGCAGGTATCGCTAGCTAAGCGAAGGCAAGTTACACCCCAAAACAAAGAGGCAGACTGACTCCCCAATCCTGACGTCACGCTTCCCTCTCCCCTCGGCCCGCAGACTCTGTCTCAGACTAGTGCAATTATATCGCTCCTGCAAGCGAACTATGATTCTTAACGCGATGTGAGAAGATGCAAAATCAACCAGAATGTTCAAGCAAATTCTAGAAAAAAAAAACCTGATCTAAATCCATTAAGTAGTTCTCTTGTTTGCTAGCTAAGTGGATGTAAGGCTGACGTGTGAGTGAGGTGGGCCCCGCCTTCCTCCCCTCTGCCTGGTGCATCTCTCTCAGATTTGCACAAATTGCTCCTGCAAGCGAACTATGATACTTAGCGTGATGAGAGAGGTCGAAAAATCAACTGGAATGTTCATGCAAATTATTGAAAAAAAAACCTGATCTAAATCTATTAAGTAGTTCTGTTTTGAAAAGCAGACAGACAGACAGACGTTGGATTTTATATACAGAGAGATGACCCTTCTGTATGCAACAATTTAGAGAAACTGAGAAATGATGACACCCTTGATCAAGTTGGGAAATGCAGCCAAACTGGCCAAATAATAACTCATGTGCACAATAATTCACATTACGAGCCTTTATTGTAATGTGCATTGGTGTAACAAACATACTATATGCTAAAAGTGATGAATATGAGGTACAGACTCTATTCAAGTTACCTTTTAAGAGGGCCCATGATGCGCATTTGCATGTCAAGAATATCTCAGCCAAGCTTCACTCCATCATGCCTGCCATGCACAGACCAGCGAGGTGCTACCTCCAGTTTCCGTATGGTTTGAGTGCACATACATAAAACAAAACATGTTTTTCCCAACATAAAAAGTCAATTTGCAACAGTGCCCGGTTCTCCTTTCGTAATCAGAGCAATTCTTTGCACTTATTTTGCAATAAGGGCATCTCGTGAGAATGAAGCTGCAGTTACCGTACATTCCACTAACACTCATGAGACCTGTGATGCCACGAGGGTATTTTGTTGACTGAAACATAACTTATATTGAAATATGTGTAGGCCAGAGTTTGTGGTCTTGCAACAGAAAAAAAAACAAAAATTGTACTAATATTATGTAAAAAGACCAGAACTAAATAAAATGAAAACTAAAATTTTAAACACAGAACTAAATACAAATATTAATTGTTGACTCAACTGAAAACTAGAATGAAATAAAAATAAATTTTATAAAATAAAAGCAAAGCTAAAACTAGAATTAATATCAGAACTGAATTATTACTGTGAGTCACCACAAGCTGGATCTTTCTAGACACAGGGGCATTTATACGACAATCAGTGGAAACCCCTTGACTAGAAACAGGTGACTTCCACTGAACTAATTCTGTGACTTCAAAAAACCAAATGGCTACACCAGTGAGGATTTAGGGGGGTCATATTAAAGAGGGGTGAATACTTATGTGATCATTTATTTTGTGTTTTATATTTGTAATTAATGTAGACTAAAATCCATTTTCACTTTGATATTTTCTTGTCTCCGTCCCCAGACTTATACTTAACATGGAGTTGCTCATTGTGTTCTTTTTTCATCATGGTGTAGTTGAGTGTACCATTCCACATACAGGTGCATTTATATTGCAATGAACTGAAACTCAAGACAGGTGGTCTTCATTGAATTCATTCTGCAACTTCTAAAAGAAATTGAATGCACCATTTAGTGTTGTCATATTAAGGGGGGTAAATACTTATGTAATCAGTTTCTTCTTGCTGTAACATTAAAGGGCTTTTTTCTGTTGATCAGCATTAAAAAATCCAAATGAAATCCACATGTTATGTAACAATAAAATGCGAAAATCTTTAACAGGATGAATATGTTTTATAAGCAGCGTACACACACATACCCGAGATCAGTGTTTCCTAAGCTTTCTGCTTTTGTGGCCAATTTTTTCCCATGTAAGTGCCTTCAAGACCACCCCCTTGGTTTTCCCCTTGGTGAATTAAGCACAAGCATGGGGTGTGTGTGTGTGACTCCCCATTGGTGAATGGAGTGACAACCTACCACCATGTCACAACCCACTGTGATCCACTATACTTTGTAAGTGCTAGGCAGGATTATATGGCATCCTGACATGGGAGAAATACGGGGACCCTTCCTGAGAAGGGAAGCTGGAATAGGAGAACAAAAATTGACTGGCATCATGTCAATTTTTCTGAGGAGCAGAACTGACAAGGTAGTCTTCTCTGAAGTTCTGCCTGTGCCATGTGCCAGTCCAGGTAAGATTAAGGAGATCAGAAGGCTTAACGTGTGGCTCAAATCTTGATGCAGGGTAGAAGGGTAAAGGTTTATGGGGTATTGGGACTCCTTTTGGAACAAATGGGACCTGTTCCACCGTGACGGGTTACATCTGAACTGGAGGGGCACCAATGTATTGGAGAGGTGTATGAGTAGGTTAGTTGAGGATTGTTTAAATTAGAGAATTGGGGGGCTGGGAGTTTAGGACAGACCAGGTTTAGATTTATGAATGGAAGAACAAACAACGGTGTAGAACTAAAAATGCCCTGGCACCAGAGGTACTCCCGGGTGCAACATAAAAGGAACCCATCCAGCCTCCTCCAGTTTAGTCAGAGTCAGGAAGAAAGAAGGCAACACTCGATGGAGGGAGGTGGATGGAGACAGAAGGGAAGGAAGAAAAAAGAATGTATCTGTAATTGTGCTTCTACAGCCTTCAAGAAGCCTTTGGGAGGTTTATTTGCAATACAAACCTCTGTTTTAAAACTATGACTGTATTTGACACCATTGACCATTCTGTTTTACTGCACAGGCTAGAAAATGACGTTGGGCTCACAGGCACTGTGCTCGCTTGCTATCAAATCGATTCCAATATGTACAGAAATATGCTGACAGAACTCCATCATTATACACAGAAGTTCAATATGGTGTCCCGCAGGGCTCAGTACTGGGATCTTTACTATTCTCAATTTACATGCTTCCACTGGGATCTCTCATTAGGAAACATAATGTTAATTTTCACTCGTATGCAGATGATACCCAGTTATACCGTTCTTTAAGATCAAATGAAGTTTCTCCAATGTTGTCTTTAATTAGTTGTGTTAGTGAATTACAGGAATGGATGGATGAGAACTACTTGTCTTTAAACACAGATAAAACAGAGATGTTAATCATTGGAGGGAATGACTCTGATTGCAACAATATTTTGTCATCATTTAACTCAGTTGGAATTACCATTAATTCTACTGAATCAGCCCGCAATCTAGGAGTTATCTTTGACACTAACATGTCATTTAAAGCGCACATTACAAAGTTGTCCAAATCATGTTTCTTCCATCTTAAAAATGTTATGAAATTAAGGCACTTTCTAAATAAACAGGATTCTGAGAAATTAATTCATGCATTTATCTCTAGTAGGATTGACTACTGCATTGAGGTGTTCACTGGATGTTTAAATTGTTCTTTATACAGCCTCCAGTTAATCCAAAATGCTGCTGCAAGAATTATCACAAGAACAAGAAAATACGAACACATAACTCAAGTTCTTAATTCCTTACACTGGCTCCTGGTTAAGTTTAGGGCAGATTTCAAAATCCTCCTTTTAACACATAAAGCATTAAATGGCCAAGGTCCGGCTTACTTGTCTGAACTTATCATGACTTACAAACCTGAGCGCACATTAAGATCTCAAAATGCCAGTCTGCTTATGATTCCAAGGATTAATAAAATAACAGTGGGAGGTCAAGCTTTTAGCTACAGGGCCCCTAAACTGTGGAATGGTCTGCCTGCTACTATAAGAGATGCCCCTTCAGTCTCAGCCTTTAAATCCCGGCTGAAGACTCACTACTTCAGTTTAGCACACCCTGACTAGAGCTGCTGATTAACTGTACAGACTGCAAAGAGTAGCAAAGAGGTGCTACACTGGAAAGCTGGAAAATAGGTTTTCAGCCAATGATCCTGCATCAGTGTGGAGAGGTCTGAAAGATATCACCAACTACAGGAAACCATCCCGCCCTACTGTAGAGAACCATCAACTGGCCAACGAGCTGAATTTGTTCTACTGCAGGTTTGATAATCCCTCATTTACATCTCTCACTTTTGCCGACCACAATATACTTCCAGCATCTACTACTATGCCCATGACCCTCCTCACTGACACCATACCCGCATTCAGGATCTGTGAAAGGGATGTGAGTCAGCTCTTCAGGAGACAGAAGATCAGGAAGGCACCAGGTCCAGACGGTGTGTCAACCTCCTGTCTCAAAGTCTGCGCTGATCAGCTGGCCCCCATATTTACACAGATCTTCAATAGATCCCTGGAGTTATGTGAAGTTCCCTCCTGTCTCAAGCGCTCCACAATTGTCCCGGTTCCCAAGAAAACCTCCATCGCAGGGTTAAATGACTACAGGCCTGTCACTCTGATGTCTGTGGTCATAAAAATCTTTGAAAGACTGGTGTTGACCTACCTGAAGGACATTACAAGTCCTCTGCTTGACCCCCTACAGTTTGCTTACCGAGCAAACAGGTCAGTGGATGATGTTATGCAACATCTCGACTCTCCAGGGACATATGCTAGGATCCTGTTTGTGGACTTCAGTTTGGCGTTCAATACTATCATTCCAGAAGTTCTTCACACCAAACTCACTTGGCTCACTGTACCAGCCCCCATCTGCCAGTGGATCACAAACTTCCTGACAGATAGGAAGCAGGAAGTGAGATTGGGAAAAATCATATCCAGTACACGAACAGTCAGCACTTGCGCCCCCCAGGGATGTGTCCTCTCCCCTCTGCTCTTCTCCCTTTACACAAATGACTGCACCTCAAGAGACCCGTCTGTTAAACTCCTGAAGTTCGCAGATGATATGACAGTCATTGGCCACATCAAGGATAGTGACGAGTCTGTATACAGAAGAGAGGTCGAACAGCTGGCCCTCTGGTGCGGTCAAAACAACCTGGAGCTGAACAATCTTAAAACTGTGGAGATGATAGTGGACTTCAGGAAGAGCCCCCCAGTGTTGCCCCCTCTCATACTACTCAACAGTACTGTGTATGTCGTGGAAAACTTTAGGTTTCTGGTATCCACAATCTCCCAGGACCTGAAGTGGGCACCAAATATAGACATAATTGTCAAAAAGGCCCAGCAGAGGTTGTACTTCTTGTGTCAGCTCAGGAAGTTCAACCTGCCTCAGGCTCTTCTCATCCAATTTTACTCTGAAGTAATCCAGTCTGTTCTCTGCTCGTCCATCATAGTCTGGTTTGGTTCAGCCACAAAACAGGACAGAAACAGACTACAACGGACAGTCAGGACTGCAGAAAAAATCATTGCCCTCCATTCAGGACCAATACAGATCTCGAGGCAGGAAACGGGCAGAAAACATCATTGCAGATCCATCACACCCTGCTCATAATCTTTTTCAACTACTTCCCTCTGGTAGGCGCTACAGAGCGCTGTACACCAAAACTACCAGACACATGAACAGTTTCTTTCCACAGGCTATCACTTTCATGAATACTTAAGTTAATCTCACAGCATCAGAGATAATACCAGTCAATAACAATCATCCATTGTACTGTATTGATCTCCATGTGTATATAATGTAACTGCTTATCTTATTTCATTATTCTATATTCCATAGTTTGTATTTATTCTGATTTTGCACTTTGCACAATTGCACTATAGTCTTTTGCACATTTCCTACATACATGTAGATACAGTACAAATATATATTTATTTCTTGTATATGTAGAAATGTTACTTTGTGACAGTTGTATACACACATACACATGCACAGAGAGCAAGGTAAAACCAGAGTCCATTTCCTTGTATGTGATATATATACTTGGCCAATAAAGCTGATTCTGATTCTGATCTCTGTTGTTAGTCATTACCACTAAAACATAAGTAACATGATGGTTATAATATGTTACTAACCCTCATCTATTCTGTTTCTCTTCTTGGTACTCAAATGTGGCACTTGGTGCCACGGCCCACCTGCCAAGTGGTTTTGCCTGCCTAAGGTAAAGTCATCTCTGATGGAGGATCACAGGAATTGTCAGGTAAGGGTGTTCTTTCATTGGATTGGCTGGCCCAGCGCTGTCTCAGCTGTGGAATGGCCAATAGGGGGAGGCAGCTTGATGGCTGAGGTCTCCAGGACTCTGAACAAATCCAAATCATATTATGTGATGTCAGACACTGCTAAATTTTGCTCTGTACTTGTAATATTTTTATTTTACTGTTATACTGTTATTGTATTGTATTGCCCCCCTTCTCTTTGACACTCACTGCACGCCCCAGCCTTCCTGGAAAGGGGTCTCTCTTTGAACTGCCTTTCCCAAGGTTTCTTCCATTTTTTTCCTGTTAGGGTTTTTTTTGGGAGTTTTTCCTTGTCTTCTTAGAGAGTCAAGGCTGGGGGGCTGTGAAGAGACAGGGCCTGTTAAAGCCCATTGCGGCACATCTTGTGTGATTTTAGGCTATACAAAAATAAATTGTATTGTATTGTATTTGTGTTGGTTGTGCCCATGGTTTGGGGCTCAGTGGCACCCTCTACCTGTCACACCTTATAAACAATACCATCTTGCAGCCCACCAGTGGCAGCCTGCAACCCAGTGGTTGAGAAACACTGTTCTACATGACGGCATCTGAAATCTGATTTAGCACATGCAAGTTAGAATTTCATTGTGTTCTGTTCACCTGACCCTATAAGCCACTATACAATAAAGTAACAGCATTTGAACTGGAGGCTTAAGTCAGCCCCCCAGTCCTAATTCTCACCTATCCACCCGCACACTTTGACAGATACAGATGTTATATTTCATTTGCAGACATGACCAGAAGACCTGTCATGCTTGCTGTTGCAATCCAAGTATCGCAGATGCCATCATACTATTAAATCAGTAGGTCAACGCATGGGTTAATGGCACGGAGGCCATTGGTATGTACTTCACGCTTGGTGAAAAGCGCCGTTGCCACCCACATCATATGTATTACAGACACCCTCCAGTAAAGAGCAGACCATCTAAATCGATAACTTTCAGTAAGCTAGCTAAACCTTCACTCGCTCTGGAGGTCATTGTTGAAAAATGGAATACAACATGACCTTTTTCTGTTATTGCAGTTTGAAAGGCAAAACAAACAAAGGTATCTGGCGTATTTCATAGGTGATACTTTGAAATAGTTTATCTTCATTGAAAATGGCAGGTAATATTTAGCCCATCCATTCATTACAGCAGATTAGGTTATAGTGGGAAACCTGGGAGGGGACCCATATGTCCAGTTTTTGTCTCATCTAATACGCTGCAAAGTTGACGGCTTTTATTCTCTAAGGTGTCACTTGAGAAAAAAAAAAAATAAATACAAAAGAGAGAAGTTAGTGTGAATTCAGAATGCCCAACCAAGCCTCCTCTTCTCCAAAATGAAATCAATGCAACTGCAGCACCAAATTTATTGAGATCTGTCACACCATCCACTGCAAATTCTGCTCATCTAAGTAAAGTTCCCCAGGGTGCACCAAATTGCTTTGATAATTTGATGTATAGGTCCACTTTGAGCACTCTTCCCAGTGTGTTTTATATTTGCAACCAAAAGGCTGACTGTTATCCTGATTTATTATCAACACACATAATTTGCTCATTTATGTTGTTGTGGCTGTGTCGGTGTGTTAACCATATTTCTCATTTCAGATAGAAGGTGGTCCTGAAGGTCAGAAAACGAAAGAATTTTCAGAAACATTATAACAGGAGAGCTTCAAAGCTGCAATACTGACTTCTTATTTTCCTGTAGCTGAGGATTAGGGTCCATTAAAATGAGTGCAGACAGAGGTCCTGGCCCATCATCTTGGAGGTTCAAAGCACAAAGAATGGGAGCAATATGCCAAGTAAAAAAATAAATGAAAAGAAACAGTACAAATAGTGGAAGAGCCTCATGGTCAAAGTGAAAAAAGGAATAACCATGCATGATGGAGAAGCACTTGAATAAGTTTCAACTGCGTAGGCACAAACAGCCTCCTGTGATAACCTTGTACCAGTGCTACCGTGGGAAGAACTACATTTCCCAGCAGCCCAAGGGGGATTACCCACAAAGGATGACTAGAACGGAAGAAGGGGCTGCTACTGCTAGTGGTGCATGATGGTGAAACACTTGAATAAGTCCCAACTGTGTTGGCACAAATAGCCTCCTGTAATAACCTTGTAGCAGTGCTACCGTGGGAAGAACTCCATTTCCCAGCAGCCCAAGGGGGATTACCAGCATAGGATGACTGGAACAGAAGTAGGGGTTGCTGCAGGTGGTGCATGATGGTGAAACATTTGAATAACTCCCAACTGTGTAGGCACAAATAACCTCCTGTGATAACCTTGTAGCAGTGCTACTGTGGGAGGAACTCCATTTCCCACAAAGGATGACCGGAACAGAAGTAGGGGCTGCTGGGGACGAAAGAGGCCAGAGGGAAAGTTGAAAAGGGGGTCCTGACAGAGCAACAGGAGATCTGTGTTTTTGTGTATCCAGATTGGCCAACGTGTCACCTGAAAGGTTAATTGTGCCCTGGATCATTTCCCATTAGGATGAACAGACTGTCTTGAGCCTGCCTGTCGTGTGTATAGTGGTGGATTCATCATCGTGCGTCTTCAAAAGAAGCACTCCTGGAAATCACCCCTTGCTGCTCAGGCCTACCGGTAGGACTGTTTCACTTATTTTCTATGGAAGCTATTCTCGGGATTCTCATCTTCACACCATACCATTTCACCTGCTTTTGCTGTATTGGACTGTATTAAGGACGTTGTCGTGAGTGTTTATTGTTGTGGTTCATTGTTATGTTACAACTGTATCGCCGTAGGGGAAAGGGGATGTTTGTCTGATTATGGTTGTTGGGGTTTTCATTTAATATCTATATATATAATTCACTAAGGCAAGACACCCATGGAAAGCACGCCGGAAGGGGCGTGGATTCACTAAGCCGCCGACAAGTAAGACACCTATGGCGCACGCAGGAAGGAGTCACGCCCACCGACTCCAAGAAGTAAGCAGTCTTTAAAAACCGAGTTTTTGGTTACGACGCATGACCGCGTGCACCATAGCAAACTGTTTTACACGCTACATACAGCATCCGAGACAAACATGCATCTTCTTAGATGCTCCTGCAGGAACACGGAAAGTCTACGTGAGTCACAGGTGCATCTGGACTGTGCAAAGACGACAACGACTCAAGTGACGAGTTGGAGGTGAGGGCATGAGCGATGGCGGTCCGCCAGTTTTCAGTCACGGACGATTGTGTGTTGGTTCATTCCGTGCATTGTTACAATGTTGCTTTTCTTGCTGATTTATTACATTACTGATTTTTCAAATGTTAATTTTCTCCCTGTGCTTAAAAATCATTAAAAAACCGGCCTGATTATGCGGCGTATGGTATGCCGCGGGTTGGCTAGTATTATTTATTCATTCACTGGTTTTATGTCTCTGCTTATGAGTGTGTGCAGGTCGGGCCAAGGATGGTTGCGTCCCTGGAATCTCCACCAAAAAAAATAAATCACCGTCTCTTTGACGGTGTGAATCTTAGCGGCACCTGACCGCTACAACTATTACCCACCAGCCAAAGGAATGAAAAAATCAAAAAAGAGACCACCTTAATATCTTTTTTGGATTCTCTTCAACAACAATGAGATCAGAATGAAATACAGCGGCAGGCAAAAGTATTCAATCTCTTTCAAAGTCATCGTACTTTTCTGCATGACAAAAGATTTGTATCCATATTTATCCAATAAAGTATTTTTAATGTGAACCCTTATGCTGTAACAACACATTTTCAAAGTCAAGATAAATAATTTCCTGTAGATATTTAACTGAAGAAGAAAAACTCCAAAGTTTGTGTACTCTCTCTTACTCCAGTCCATCAAAAAAAGACCCTGCTCGGAGTCCCTTGGCTGTGCCAATCTACCTGTCCAATCATTAATGCCAGCCCAACATAAATTAATAATAAGGTCAGCAATACCTCTTGTGACCTTCCACCCCTGCTGCCTTGATCAAGGTGGAGGCCTTTTTATTTCCCAGGCATCTTGTTCCTGCTCGGGTGCGCAGTTGCCGACACATAACACACATTTTCATGGACCTGCAGCTTCCTGAATTTGCTTTCATTTTACAATTTCTCCAGGACTTCCAAAACTAATGTCAGCTTTGCACACCCGGCTTAAGTGCCTCTATTATCAGCCGGGTTACTCTGCCGTGACTTACTTGGTCAAATGGACTTCCTCATCAGGGCAGATGGACGCATTGTGTGGTTGGGCTGCAGACTTGTAGTTGCCTCGGTGATGCGGTGAACCTGCTGTTGTCTCACAGCAGACAAAACCCCTCGACGGACGCGTCACTTGGGGGTCTTAACAGGTGTCACAATATAAACTAAGCAGCTAAACACCATGCTAGATTTAGATGTTGTCAAATAAATAAATAATCTCCAATGGGCACATCTGTAATAGTCACATTAAAACTGGACAGGCCAGGAATTGAGAAAAGTTGTATGTTCTGTTGAATCCAGTTTTCCTTTGTGTCAGGCTGACAGAAGGATCAGAGTTTGGTGGAAGCAACCATGTCCATGGAGACATTCATGGTGGTGTGAACAGTATAAGCTGGTGTTAGCAGTGTGATGGGGTTGGAGGGGTACGTTTTCCCAGTACCCCCTAGGGGGTTCCTGTCTGAATGGCAAGGTGTACCTGAACATCGTTGCAGACCAAGTCCATCCCTTGTCACACACATGCGCATTAGAGGCAGCTAAAGGGCTCGAAAGAAGGTAATTCCCAGTCGGACCAGGGGGTGGCAGAGTGCAATGACACTTTCTGTTTTTTCCCAGCAGACCAAATGTGGGAAATTCTGCCTGGGCTCTTGAACGTCACTTCTGGTCCCATCCCTGAAGACGTCACTTCCTCCCAACATCTTTAAAACCCGCCATGTCTGTACCAAACCTCAGTTCTGTTTTGGACTCTTGTCTATAAAGACCATTTTTTTGCAACCTTTTCGCCTTAGCAGCCATTTTTCAAGTATACAGGAGGCTGCTCTTTTTCTGTCAAGGCTCAATTATTTATCACACCCTTAAAAGGAATAAAAATTTTTTTTTTTTTTTTTTATAAGTTACTTACCCCACATAGTCTGTAGTGGTGGGTGAGAAATTTTTTTAATCTCCTGTTTTGCATTTTGCCTGTTTTGAGCATTCAGATGGATCGCTGACATATGGATTATGCAAAACAGGTCACATAAGAATTATTTTTCTTTTTACCATGGACAATTTTTACATTATCGCAGTCCAGCGCTGGTCACTATTGGGTCCCATTGTCTTATAATCTTTGTTATGTGGTTTGTCCCCAGAAACATGAGATTAAATCTACAAACTACATAGGATAAAGTAACATATAGATTTGATTAGATAAACTTTATTAATCCCTGGGGAAATTCAAATGCATACAGTTACAGAAAAATAAAAAGAACAAAAATACAGACTCACAGCACAAATAATACACCCAATCAATCAATCAATAAAAATAAACTTAAGTACATCAGGAGGAACAGAAGCATTGAATTGCCTCATAGCAGTTGACAGAAAAGACCCCCAGTGGCTCTTCTTAGCACACCATGGTGGAATGAGCCTGTTAAAAGTGTTCCAAGATGGCGCCTCCTAGAGGGGATGAAAGGGATTTTTAATGATAGCATCAAATCATCAAAACCTTCCAGTGTGTCTGGGGTTCACCCTGTGATAAAGCAGGCTTTCCTGATAAGTTTTCTCAGACATTGTGCTTCTTTTCTATTTTGGTTGCTTCCCCTGTAGAACACCACACTGACTACTATGGACTGGTAGAACATTTGCAGACGCTTGCTACACACATCAAAAGACATGAGTCTCTTTAGGGAGTATAGTCTTCTCCAGTACTTCTTGTTTAGCGCCACTGTGTGGTCAGACCAGTCCAGTTTGCTGTTTATGTGAACCCCCAGGTACATGTAGTTCTGCACCACTTCCATGTCCTCCCCAAGAATGGTGACTAGTCTCAGAGGCTTCTTGGCATGTCAGAAGTTCACCACAACCTTATTTGATGAGGCTGTTGTCCCTGCATGACAAGACAAAGTCATCCACAACTTCCCTGAACACAGGGACTCATCTCCATTATTAATGCAGCCTCTGATGGAGGAGTCACCTGGGAATTTCTGTAAATGGCAAGCACTGGTTTTGTGCTGGACGTCTTTTGTGTAGATGGATGAACAGGAAGGGAGACAGGACAGCACCCTGAGGTGCTCCAGTGTCACACACCACCATTTCTGACATACAGTTCCTAAGCCTCACAAATTGGTCTCTGTTGGTCAGGTAGTAAATTGTGGGGGCATCAAATTTCAAAGCCCTGAGCTTTTTCCCCACTTGATGAGCTAGAATGGAGTTTAAAGCCCTGGCAAATTCAAGGAACATAATCCTGATTGTGGTGCCGGCTTTATCCAAGCGGGAGTAGGATCTGTGGAGTGTGTAGATGACAGCATCCTCCAAAACCTCTATGTGCCTGATAGACAAACTGCAGAAGATCCAGATATTCTGAAACCAGGGGTCATAGCTGTTTTAGGACCAGCTTCTCAAAACAAAAATGATCATTTTTGGATGAAGTATTCCTTTAATGTCTACAGTTTATACGTACTTGGACAGACACTTCCTGCATGGAAATGCATCATGCCAGAAAACACCTATTATTAATGAATGGTTCCAGGAACAAGACACCAACTTGTTGTTGCGTCATTAGCCTGCGCTATCATGCAGCTTCAATTGAGCTGGAAAGCAACTGCACGGGGCAATCACTTCTTCATGCTGCAACATTCTTGAACAACACATCCAGCTTTTTCAATGTCCAGGGGAATTTATGAGGGTGAAAAGTGGCACAACACACTAATAGATAGGAGTACCTAATAAACTGGACACTCAGTGTAGGTCACTTTTGGTAAAAATCCGAAATACTGCAGGCTTATTACAGAAGGCACTACATACTGTCATTCAAATCTTTTAGTTGTAGTGCCTACACAATGGCCAGGGGCTATGGCACTGCACTATTAAGTACAAGTGTGCCATTTATTTCCTTACCTGTGGCTAAGTTAGTCTTTTAAACTGAAATTGTAAAATAATTGAAGTAAACCATGTTAGCATATAACCATTTAACTTTTCCTTTCTTTTAGCCAAACTGCTTCTTGCTCACTCTGAAGGACGCAATATAAAATAAAATAAAACTCCTTTAAAGTGTAAAGAATAGACTGTAGGCCATATGGCCCAGTGGCAAAAGCACCACAATGTAAAGCTCAAGGCTGTCAGTCCATTCCTGTGTCTACCAGTATGAAATATGTGTGTATAAACTTAAAAACCAAAATAAAAGTAATCTTGTGAATCACCTTGGGCAGAAGCCGAACTGCTGCTCGTTCATCATAAAAGGCACAAAAAAATATAAATTCTTTAAACTGTGATGCTTCAGCTGCAACAAGTTTGACCTAGAGAGGGATACTCAAGGCTGTTGCGTCATTCCCTGCCTCTGATTCTCTGATGCTGAGCAATTAAACTGTGTGCTCCGATATTTAGGCACTATACACCCTAAAAGTTACTTGTGAAAATTAAAGATTCAGTTTGGCAGCACAGTTATTTATATAGCGGCGTACAGTCAGGGCCAGGTCTAGACATAGGCCAAGTAAACACTGGCTTAAGGACATCATGCCCAAGGGGTCTCATATATGATCTCTAAGAGGGAAGCACTCATTGATTTCAAATGCGATTGGGAGGTGTCTGATGAAAAGAGGGTAACACCCTGTGCTCATTGATTTCATTTAAGATCACGTGGGCACCGATCTCCGAGGGGTATCATCCCTCACTCATCAATTCTGCAGTCTTTTATTTCTAGTAGGACTGACTGCAGCAATTTGGTGTTCACTGGATGTTCAAACTGTTCTTTATACAGCTTCTGGTTAAACCAAAATGCTGCTGCAAAAATATTTGCAAGAACAACAAAATATGAACACATAACTCAAGGTCTTAAATCCTTACACTGGCTCGAGGTTAAGTTTAGGGCAGATTTCAAAATCCTCTTTATAACATATAAATGGCCTTAAATGGCCAAAATCTGGCATACTTATCTGAACTTATCATGACTTACAAACCAGAACGCACTTTAAGATTTCAAGATGCTGGTCTGCTTATGATCCCAAGGATTAATAAAATAACAGTAGGAGGGGGAGCTTTTAGTTACAGGGCCCCTAAACTGTGGAATGGTCTGCCTGCTACTAAAAGAGATACATCTTCAGTCTCAGCTTTTAAATCCCGGCTGAAGACTCACTACTTCCGTTTAGCACACCCTGACTAGACCTGCTGATTAACTGTGCAGACTGCATCACTGTTGTTAGTCATTACCACTAAAACATAAGTTTTAATTTGTTACTAACCTTTACCTATTCTGTTTCTCTTCTCAGTACTCAAATGTGGAACTTGGAGCCACTGCCCACCTGCCAAGTTGTTTTGCCTGCCTAAGGAAAAGTCATCTCTGATGGAGGATTGCAGGAATTGTCGGGTAGAGGGGTCCTTTTATCATATTGGGGGGCCCAGCGATGCCTCAGCTGTGGAATGGCCAATAGGGGGAGTAGGTTGATGGCCGAGGTCTCCAGGACTCTGAACAAATCCGAATCATATTATGTGATGTCATCTACTGTTGAATTCTGCTCTGTACTTGCAATATTTTTATTGCACTATTATGTTGTATTGAGGATTACTTGTGTTCTGTTCTGTGTATTTTATTGAATTTACCCCATTTTTTGATATCCACTGCATGCCCAACCTACCTGGAAAGGGGTCTCTCTTTGAATTGCCTTTCCTGAGGTTTCTTCCATTTTTTTCCCTTCAAGGGTTTCTTAGGAGCTTTTCTTTGTCTTCTTAGGGAGTTAAGGCTGGGGGGGGGGGGGGGGTAACAAAAGTCAGGGCCTGTGTTTTATTGGTCTGATGGTGTTCAGGTGACCTCTCACACTATATATATATATATATATATATATATATATATATATATATATATATACATACAGTACAGGCCAAAAGTTTGGACACACCTCCTCATTCAATGCGTTTTCTTTATTTTCATGACCATTTACAGCACTCCATCACTCTCCTTCTTGGTCAAATAGCCCTTACACAGCCTGGAGGTGTGTTTGGGGTCATTGTCCTGTTGAAAAATAAATGATCGTCCAACTAACCTGACTTCTGCACAACACAACTGCTGGTCCCAACCCCATTGATAAAGCAAGAAATTCCGCTAAATAACCCTGATAAGGCACACCTGTGAAGTGTAAACCATTTCAGGTGACTACCTGTTGAAGCTCATCGAGAGAATGCCAAGAGTGTGCAAAGCAGTAATCAGAGCAAAGGGTGGCTATTTTGAAGAAACTAGAATATAAAACATGTTTTCAGTTATTTCACCTTTTTGTGTTAAGTACATAACTCCACATGTGTTCATTCATAGTTTTGATGCCTTCAGTCATGAAAATAAAGAAAACACATTGAATGAGGAGGTGTGTCCAAACTTTTGGCCTGTACTGTTTATATATATATATACAGTTGTGTCTTGTATTTCAAACTTGATTCGTTTCAGGAGACCATTTGAACTTTGAATTGTTCAACTTCCAAATCAATTTTCCCCATTAGCAATAATGGAAAGCGAACGAATCCTTTCCCAATCCCTAAACAATACCCATTTTGATAAACTTAAACACCAAATATACATAATTTAAGATAAAAAACAGCATAATTATATGCCCTAAATAATAGATTAAAACATGTAAAAAATAAATAAAATATGTAAATACTGTATAATAAAATGAAAACTGCATTTGCTGTACCTTAGTGAGGAGTGCTGATGTCTTGTGTGGCTGGTAGAGAGGAAGAGAAAGGTTACTGTTTGGAATGGGAGTCACCTTCCTTTTTCACGTCAAATGTCAATACTACAACCTTTCTCTTAGGCTTTGTTGCTTCCACACTCTTGGATACCATGGTTAATAGATAGGGGTGATATATATATATATATATATATATATATATATATATATATATATATATAACCAAACACACCAAAAATAAAGCGAAAAAAGCATTAAAACCAAACAAGAGTAACACAAGAGATGCTTTCAAAGCGGGAATGAGAAATGACTTGGGCGCACAACTGATGACGTTTACACCCATTGCGTAAAAGCCATCTGTTGATGCATTTTTTCAATGTATTTACAAATCAAATGTAGAAGCCTTGTTCAAACTCCAAATCTCATTTCTCTTGAATTTTGCGTTTAGTTAGAATCGTTTAAAGTAAGATGCACCACTGTACATATATATATATATATATATATATATATTGTGGAAGTTGACCCGGACACAGACAGGCAGACACGTTCATGTCACCCACAAACACGTTTATTTACAATATATTTACAAAATATATGGTCACTAAGACCCACAGTCCACAAGTGCACAAACCCCAAAGTCACAGTCCTAGCCACAATATGCCTTTCTTCGGGCCGCCTCCACTCTCCTCTCTCTTGCCTTGTCCTGCCTCCACCCAACTCCAGCCTCGAATGAAGGGAGACGGCCCCTTTTATATATGACCCGGATGAGCCCCGGGTGTTCCCGGCATTCCTCCTCTAGTCACGCCCCAGCGTGGCGGAAGTGCCGGCAGCTCTCCGGGCGCCGTCCTAATTCTTCCCCCCAGCACTTCCTGGTGTGGCGGAAGTGCTGAGGTAACAGGTCCCCAAGGCATTGGGGCGCCTCCTGGCGGTGACCACGGGCCCCTAGAGCAACCAGGAAGGCGACCCCCACGTGATCCAGGGTGGGCGCAGACCCACATCCGGTCCCTCATGGCGTCCCGGCTGGGTCATGGCCCCTGGCATCCCTGACAATATATATATATATATATATATATATATATATATATATATATATATA
>JANRMT010062834.1:49972733-49986240 GCA_026402145.1 Polypterus bichir lapradei
ATATATATATATATATATATATATATATATATATATATATATATATACATACATATTATATACAAGAGCTTCGCAATGCTGTCAGAGTGAAGGACCCACAGTCTCTGATTTATGCATATACAAGTTCAACCAGACACGCATTTAACTGGGACACGGTGCAAGTACAATTCAAGGCTAATACTAAAAGTGCCAGAATCATGGCTATCAAATGAAAACTTCATCAACAGACACTTGGACTTGAACTCAGCATATGCAGGCTTTAAAAGAAGAACATCCATATATTAAATAAAACTTTATGACCAACACCCTCTGAATCCAACCTTATTATTCCACCCAAACCTCACCTACCCCCTCTCTTCCTCATTTCCTATATATTGCCTTTGATTTCTGTATGTCTAATGATTTTCCTCTGATGATGACTCCTGGTAGGGGCTGAAAGCTTAGGAATAAAAAACTATTTTGAGTTACGTGACTCATGTTCTCCCTTTGTAAATTTCTAGCTACAAATATGCAAGTCATATCACATACCTTCGCTTCTATGTGTGTGTATATATATATATTTATTATTTGCTCTGCTACTCTGTTGACCCAAACTAATTTCCCCCATAGGATTGTATGTAAATACAATTTATCCGTTCCAGACCGTGCAAACTGTATGTAAATATATTTTTTTAAAGATTTTTAAGCATAAAAATAGTTAATTATACCATAGAATGCACAGTGTAATAGTAAACTAAATGTAAAAACATTGAATAACACTGAGAAAACCTTGAACAGGGAAAAGTAACATTGCAAGAGTTCACTCTACAGCCTTACGAACCGCTCGCTGTAAACAGTTTTTTAATGAGTTTTAAGCACAGGAAAAAAATGAACATTTGAAAAATCCTTAATTTATACAAAAACTAACCATAAACAACCAAGAAAACTAACCTTGCATGAGTCGAGTTCTGGCATGAAGGAAGTGAGGAGGAAGTACTAGCCACTCGTAGAAGGATAGTTTTGCAGCAAATCGGCATGAATATTCCAGGCTTTCTTGCTTACGCTATCCCCTGCAAGTTGCTTCTCGTTCAGCTACACTAGCTTCAGTTTTTCCACCTCTTCCAGCACTTGAGGCCTCTGCTTGGTTAACAGTGTAACTCCTTTTGCAACATCAGCTGCTTTAATTGGCTCTTTCTGCTTTAGAATCGTAGATTTTGACTTCTTGTACTCGGCGGCAAGATCAGTAACACGAATGCCACGCTCATACTTTTCAATAATTTCTTTCTTTAATTCGATTTCAATTTTCTTCGAACCTTTCTTCTCACTAACACTACCACTCTTCACTTGCTTAGAAGCCATAGTTAAATGCAAAGCACACGAAATAGAGCACAAAGAGTTCACAGCGAATGCACGCACATCTGACCGAGAATAAAGTACGTGACTGAACACGTGTGGAAATCATTGGTGCGTACAAACCGGAAGGGAAACTGGCTTCTTCGTCACCCGAGTGTGTGGTCGTGAACAGATGCAAAAGTTTGGCGAACTTTTTGGTCGTGATCCCGATTTGTACGTGTTCAGAGACGTTTGTGACCCAAGGTTCCACTGTATATATGTCACACAAATCCAGTATCCTGGGTTTGAATCTTACATCTGGTCATTGTCTCATTTGTATGTTGATTTTGTGTATGTTGGGTCAATTGGCAGTTCTGTATTAGCTTCTTATAGTGTGAGTGTAGGTGTGTGTGTGTGTGTGTGATGGAGTCAGAGCTCAGTCCAAGCCTGTTTTCCGTGTCACGCCCAATGCATCCAGAACAGGCTCTGACCCTGCACAACCTTGAATTGAAATTAATACCATTTGAGAATTGTATTTGTGTAGATTTTTAACCTCCATCATGTTGGTAAGATGTACACTAAAATAATTATAATAATAATTATATGAAAACTTTCATCAATATTTCTGGGTTCAGCATCTCTTCTGTTTTATGTTGTGATGCTCCTGTCTGGTCTAAATAATTCTCAAATGAAAAAGACAAAAGGTTTCATTGTCTCTAAAATGAGCATGTTAAATATTCTGCAACTATTAAATTTATATTGTGGACCACCAGGGTGCGTACAGCCAACCTAACCTGACAGAGACAGGCAGAGACGTGCATGTTTATTTCAGTACTGGGAAGCGCTTTTTCCTCACTCCCCAGAGCACACAGCACGGTATAAAGCATCAAACAACAAAATGTAGTCTTCCTCTCTCTTTCTCTCGCCTCCAGACTTCCTCCAGCAAACTTTGCCCTCTTCCACCTGAGTCTGGCAGCCCCCTTTGTGTTGCTCCTGGAAGTGCTCCGG
The DNA here is from genome assembly GCA_026402145.1 of Polypterus bichir lapradei. Classification (NCBI taxonomy): domain Eukaryota; kingdom Metazoa; phylum Chordata; class Cladistia; order Polypteriformes; family Polypteridae; genus Polypterus; species Polypterus bichir. The sequence continues at coordinate 49,975,053 of JANRMT010062834.1, forward strand.
GTGGCTCATTAGTGTGATCTGGAATCACTCCCTTGTGTGAAGGAAGTTCAAGGTAAGGCTCTGCAGCTCCCCCTGATGGCCCCCACAGAACCCAGCAGGGCGGTACCAGACTCCAACTCCCAGCGTGCCCTGAGAGAATCTGTGGTGCTACAGCCACCCAGGAGGGCTGTCCTCTAGTGTCCCGGAGTGGTAGTGCCTTGCAGATGCTCTCCCCCAAGGTCCTTCCATCCAGCTAATGTCCCAGCCAGGTAATGGTCATGGCCACCCGTCACAATATATATGTGCTCTTAATAATAGAAAAAGTGGCATACAGCTTATTCATCAAACGCTAAGATTGGGTTATCCTACACCAGTATGTTCTGTTAAATAACATTGCCTTGTAATATTAGATGAGGATCCAACAAGATGGCTATTTGTCTTTGAACTAAACTCCAATTTGCTTTCCCTCTGTGTCTCAAAGCATGGCAGGTATTTGCAGTGTTATATCATCACAGGAGGCACAAAGCGATCTAAATGCACAACCTGCTTGCTTTCAAGCAGAGGCTCCTCTGGGAGAACCGAAGCAGAGACCCCCCTTAGCCTAGCCAGAGGGGAATCCTTTAAAACTCAATCAAGCTTCTTCAGATCCGCTGATTGCATGTGGAACTAAAAATATGACTATTTAAAGGTGCAGTGTCTTCAATAGTTGAAGTGGAGAAAAGGCTAAAGGAGAAAGAACATTAGGTAAATGTTTCAAAAATAGGCTTTGGGGGAATAAAAAAAATCGTTGAGTAAATTTTAATTGATATCATTCATTATGATGTCTGGATATTGTGGCAGGGCACTGTGGTTGTCTCAATTTTAAATCTTGGAACCTTTCCTTGTTTGTGTAGAATTTGCAGATTGTCCACACATCTCTGTACCTTTTTCTCCAGAATTCTCTGTTTTTCCTACCATATCCAAAGATATGAATGTTATGATTGTGGCAGACGGCCGGGGCCCTTGTCTGGTCGCGGCGCCCCTTCAGTATATGTTCTGGGGGAGCAAGCATGGGCTACCCAGTACCTCCCCCGGGATGCTAGATGGCAACCCCCCAGGGTTGCAACGATGCCTCGGAGTGCCGCAGGGCTTCATGGGTTGTTGGAGTTTAGTGCAGCCCGTTTGGGATTCGCAGACGCCGCCAGGGGGTGCTGCAGCAGGGGCTTCTGAGCCCTTATGGGCAGTGCTTTTCACCACATGCGGAAGTGCAGCCGGAAAAGGGCAATCAAGGAGCCTGCAGGCACCACTCGGAAGTCAGAGTCGGGAGGAGGGAGACAAAGCTTGATGGAGAGGAGTGGTGGAGAAAGAAGAAGAGGAAGAGTTTGGTGTTTTGTTTTTGTTTGTGGGACTGTGTTGTGCCTGTGGGGACGGGGAAGGCGTTGCCCACAGTCGAAGAAATTGAAATTAAACATTAAGTTGTTTTATCACTGTGCCTCCCGCATCTGTCTGTGTCGGGTCAGGCACCGATATAGCGCCTTTTTGTTACAGATAAATGACAATTCCGATTATGTAAACTTAAGTCTTATTTATGAAGTACAAATTACAATCCACAAAGTAACTTTGACTTATTGAAAATTCATACCAATTCCATTACACCATATAACAAAAATATTCTTATTAAGGAACATTCATTTTCCCCTCATTTTCTTCTCCGAACCGAAACTATCATCCCTCCAAAATGCTGGACCAATGTCCATACGTCTTTGATTTGAAATCAATTCCCAGTAATTGTCCTATTTTATATTCAAGAGCAAGACCAAGATACCTTTATTGTCCCTCTACAGCACAATGAAATACCATTTGGTGCAAGCCTATAGATGCTTTAGATAAAAGTATATAAGAGTAAAACATACTATGAGAAGCACCATTACTAGTAACAATTCCAAATATACACAGAGTAAAAGTAAAGGCAAACTTGTAAGCATAAATAGATAAATAATAAATGAAATCACAGTTAAGATTAGTCAATTTATTGGTTGTGTGTTCCGCATGGGTCATGTATAAGTGTGTGACTATGTGTGGTGGATGCAGAAGTTCAGTTTAATCAATGGTGGTCTCTGTTATGGGAAGGGCGGTGATCCCTGTGCATTTAATAGACTGATTGCTTTGGGGTAAAACCTGTTCTTCAGCCTGGTAGTGCGGGCATCCAGGGCTCTTGAGCGCCTGCCAGAGAACAGAGGAGTAAAGATTCTATGGCCAGGGTGGATCTTTATAAAAAAATTTTTTTGGTTCTTTATTTCAACTTATACAATTTGTTATTTTAGGAATTTGTTAGTTTTCACATACCCCTTGGGGTCAGAGCACAGGGTCAGCCATTGTACAGCATCCCTGGACCAATTGCAGGTTAAGGGCCTTGCTCAAGGGTTCAGCAGAATGGGATCTCTTTTGGCAGTAATGGGGATTTGAACCAGCAACCGGATACCAGCGCAGATTCTTAGACTCAGGGCCACCATTCCTCCCATAATGTTCTTCGCTTTTATGCTGTAGCAGGTAGTATAGATTGTGGTATAGCGGGTCTGCAGCTACAACAAAATTTGGCCAGGTTTTAAATCCATAAAGCTGTGTCAGTCTCTGTGGATGCGAATGCACGACCACGGGGAGTTAATGAGGTAGTTGGGGCGAGTCGTACCTGCACGTGTGGGTGCGATTGTTCTCAATTGCTTCGTTGGCTTCCTACGGCGAGTGATTAAGGCGCTGTGCCCACGGAGACGGGTGTATATATATATACAGGCCGGCACAAGGAGAACATAAAAGATGTAAAAGAAAGAGAGATGAAAAAACGGGACGGATGAAGGAGGTTAAAGAATGGAAAAGGCAGTCATGGGAGATGATAGGGTCACCTGTTTGGAGAAGGCAGCTGAAGCTGGGGCTCCAAAAGGCAGAGCATGCTGAGGCACTCTAGGGGCTGGTTCACCCCACTGAATAAGCATGTAAAGTGGGCCGAGCAGGACATAAGACCTCCCAGTGGATCCAAGGAGCGGCTGCGTGAGCGCAAAAGTAGACGGCTGGTGTGCCGACCTCAGACAGTCTGGCTGCTCAGTGTGGCAGCAGCCAAGACGGGGGTCAGCAGAAAGGAATTTGTGCTGCAGAGGCTCCACCGGCAACACCTATGATGGGTGAGCCGGGGAGACAGAAGGTGGTGGGCTGCGATCGGGTAAAGAGAGACTGCATTTTAACTCTCTATTTTAATGGATTTATTTATTATGGATTTTATCTCCACGTTTTACTGATTTTATGGATTCGTTTTTTTTTTTTTTTAGAAAACTGCACAAAGGACATTTTTGATTTTACTTTTGTTTTGGATTTTTGTTTTTTAATAAAAGCAACTGAGCATTTTACACCATCCCCTGGCGTCAATGAGATTTGTCCTCATTTGTCAGCTCATCTCGTCATAACTATCGACGGTGTTGGTTGAACAGACTCCCATGTGGGAAAAGGGAGTCTGTAGGGGACTGGCATCGTCACATAGATATCTTCCAGTGATGGTGGCTGAGTTCCAGTAATTCTCTGAGCCATTTCCCCAATATCCTCACACCCTCTCATCTTTTTAAGTAGCTGTGAATCCCCAAATCTTAATATCTCTTAACCATCCCATCCATCCTCTCTTCCAAACTTTTTTATACCCACTGCATATCTCTGGTCACATTTCTCTTTATCAGAATACACCGGGCATCCCATATCCTCTTCTTTGCCAGGTTAATAACAAGCTACACCGAAAAGGCCCCCCATGAAATTCTGCCATTTTCAGTTTGAGCCTCACCTTTCTAAATTAAATCATATGACAAAACAACTGAATCTTCACCCTTTCGCAATAATCCTTCCACATTCACCCACACTTCTTGTGCCCAAATGCACTCCCAAAACACGTCTCTCATCATCTCCACCCGGGCACAGACTGTTCTTGCACACGTCCTTGTCTGTGTGAAACTTTGTCTAAACATCCCCTCTCCCTCACACATAATCTCCCCCACAAAAACATCCAGTTTTCCAGGCCTTCTGGGCTTTGCCACTGTCCATACCCCTACTTCAAATGTCATTGTCAGACTCTTTCCCTCCTTCATTAACAGCCTCATACAAGTCCTTCTGTGTGCAGCACAAAGCAGCATCTGCAAATTCTCTCTACTTCTTTTCAATTTTATTCTCAGACATGAGGACTGGCACCTGATTTAAAGGTGTGTGTCTGATTCTGCATCTATACTATTCTGTCTACATTTATTCTCTTTTTTTTAATTTATTGGTATTATTTGAAGAAAACAACACTCCATACAATAATGTCAAACCCCACCCGAGGGGCTACAGTTATTCAGTATAGCATCTTTCCCTATGGGGCAGAATGGTGCAACTGTGGTTACTCATGTTACCAATGCAGGTTCCTGTCCCCATGATCCAAAACAAATCTAATCAACACTCTTTACAATACTGGTTCTTTAATGGCAATGCATGTTCCTTTACTGGGTGGTGTGGTTCCTCATTGAGCCATTTCCTGACAAAACACCATTTTATTCTGGGAAGGGTTCTTTGCATTTGAAGTTGGGTCTTAATGCGCTGAAAAACGTCCTACTATGCAGAAACAAAATGAAATCTTTAATATATGGTAGACTGCAGGACATTAACAGATTAATGTATTACTGTATGCATCCAGAGTCCTTTTGAAATCATCACCCATTGATATTTCACAAATCAGTTACCATCTATTCATGGTTATCTACTGTATGGAGCTTGTTACAGATCTTAATAAACAGAGCTTCTGTCTGCAACCTTCATGTGGATGGCTCTATTGGGAACCAAAAATGGTTCCCCTATGACATCACTCTGAAGAGCCACCCTGCCACCTTTATTTTTAAGAGTGTAGTTAGTTAAAGGATGGTTAGATAATGAAGTGAAAAGATGCTCACTTGCCAAAGGGGTGTTAGGAACAGAATGGACACCTAATGGTATAAGACTGAAAAAAGCTAGTGAGGAGAACCCAAGTTAGGTGTAAACAGCTATAACTAGGGGGCAGTAGATCCATTATTATGCTAAATGTGATTTATACTCAGAGAGTGGATGATGTGGAGGACAGTCATTGGTCAGTCTTGGACTATCAACTAAGGACTGGTCCAACAATGTCCTTTCATTTTCTAGTGCATCCTATAGAGTTTAGACCATTAAAAGCAGTTATGGGTACTCAGTCTTTTTAATGCAAAAAAATGAATCAGAATCACTTTTATTCAGCAGTTCTTAATGTACAGGAATTTGACTTGGTAGAGCTGATTATAACATAACACAACATCACACATGAATAAAACAAACAGCATAATTAAAAAAATCGGAAGTGGTTTCCCCTAGACTTTCTCATATTCTCAGATATGGGGATGGATATTTGAGGAGTAAACTGCAAGACAATGATTATATTTTTATATTATGTACATTAAAGAGCCATCAACAACAAATCAAATCAAATGAATAATATATTAAACAATTATTATAAAAATAAAATTTGAATAAATTGGATGCTGCAGCTGCATGAATAAAAAAGTTGATAGAAATCTAAATTTTGCACCTAATACTTGTATGCAAAATTTGGTTGACCTAAGTGAAACTGTACTCAAGTTATTGTGTTTACACACATACACACACACACGTACACACACACGCACACTAACATAATTCCAAAAATTTTATTTTCAGACTCAGGGAGGTCTAAAACATTGAGATTCATCAAAATCTTGAAATTGAATATTTTCGGCGATTACAACACTTTCCCTACAACAAAGTAAATCGGAGTCAGAATGGTCTAAAATGTCGAGATTCATCAAAATCTCAAGGTCGAATTTTTGGGTGATTACAACACTTTCCCTACGAGAAAGTAAATCGGAGTCAGGGTGGTCTAAAATGTCGAGATTCATCAAAATCTCGAGGTCGAATTTTTGGATGATTACAATACTTTCCCTATACTTCGTATATGAGAAAGTAAAAAAAAATTATACAAATTTGCAGAATATTGCAATTATAAAGGAGATGTTCAAATGATGATATATAAGTGAAAGTGTAGTGTGCATGCACAGGCACACACATACCTTCATACAGTATATGGCAGAACACATGAATTTGCAAAGAAGACAGACTAAATTACTGGTTTGAGAGGGCTATGGCTCTGGGAAAGGAATTGTTTAGGTGTCTTTTAATTTTAGTTTTAATTGACTTGAAGCGTTTACCAGAGGGGAGTTTTTGAAACAAGTGATGAGATGTGCCAGATATGTCCGTGGTGATTCTGTTGACTTGGTTAATGACAAACGATGTATACAGGTCTGCAACAGATGGAAGAGTACAAAAACTAGGTATCAGCAGCAGGCACAATAGCCAGGCTACCTGAAGATTTTAAAGCAGGGGTCAAAAAACATTTTATCCCAAGACCCAGTAATAAAACTCAACTGACCTTTAGGGGCCAGACGGCTTGATACATCACAACACCATTGCCAACCCCTGCTTTAAAAGCTGTGTAAGTTCTTAGTCCTCATTGAGTCGAGAGTTGGGAAGTGAATGGAAAGAAGGTTCACTTAGTTGCATTCCCTCCACATGCTCCTTTCTCTTTTAGATCATCACTTTGGTTTAACGTTCCACATAATATCATTGACCATTAACTTCTTAATCAAGAAATAATGATAAAAAGCCACTCTGTTTTCTGAATAGGAGCCCTAACTATAACCCTAACATGTTTAAAATTACTGATAACCTGTGCACCTCTGCTTACTTAAGCCGGGAATACACTGAGTGATTCTGGAACGATTTTAAGCCCAATGTGCAGTCGCCGATGGTTTTTCTAAGTCGCTCTGAATTTCAACGTCATGGGTTGTCGTTTCGCATGCAGTATGAGATGGTTAGCAATGCTCGACTGCATCTTGTGATTGGACTGCCATAGAATTTAAAGAATTTCTGTCATATCACAAATTTCAGTTGGTTGTCTTGTAGTGTGAGCAGTCTCACGAGCCAATTGTGTTAATAAGAATTACTTATGAACGCTTTAAAATCACTTTTTTTTTGTCTGGCACCTCCCAACTCATTGATTTGAAAACCACAATATATACCATTCTAGTTATGCAAGACATCAAGCTTTTTGGCCCACCAGACTCAAAAACAACAAATGTTTAGGCCATTCTTTGTCCATATTTTGTGTAGGAAGTTACACCCTTATGATAATGTTGAGTAAACCAATATGTATCTAGCAACAAAAATGACTAGAAGGAGCTGAAGTTGTCCACGCCACATCAACCAACCTGTGGTCACGCTCAGGGTCCGGACTTGAGAAGACAAACTGCAAAGGTTGCCAAAGATTATCCTGAAGAACCTGGCTGTTGTAAGTGTTGAATTCTACTGACACATATGATCAGTTTGATTGTATAGTATATTGATTATATAGGATACCTAATGTCCTTTCATGTGTAGCTGTTAACTATTAGCTTTTGTCTATAGCACTCATAGAAGACATTTTAATTAAAGCCTGATGATTGGTGACCCAGTCCCGGTGATAATTCTGTGTAAGGTTGAGTATTGATAAGAGAATCCGTATAATCTAGTGTAGCAGAATTCTGACTCTAAGGGTCCTTTATCAGTAACTTGAAAGGACATGAGAAATGAGACAACTCACATACTTGTGTAATTAGCTGTTGTGAACACCAGGGGTCGCTGTTGCCCCGTTAAACTCAACAGACAGATACGCAGACACCGGGTAAAAGCACAAAGAAGATCTTATTTTTTTCTTCTTCAAAGTGCCCTTTAAGCGCTACAGCCACCATACACCAATAAATAAACAATAAATCAATGCAATTCTCCTCCACTCCTCCCAGCAAGCTCTATCCTACTACCTCTAAACTCCAGCTCGCCTGCTGCATCTCCTGCAGTCCTTTATATAGTGTCGGACCCTAAAATGCTTCTCTTCTTCCTTCCACGTGACTTGCCAGCACTTCCAGGTCAAATGTAGAATCCCAGTTCTTTAATCAGCCCGGAAGTACTTTGGGGCTTCCATCCTCATGACTTCCTAGTACTTCTGTGCTGCAAGGGAAACATGACTCCCAAGGTCCTTTTATAGCCCCCCTGGTGGCACCCACGTTACCCAACAGGGCTGAGAAATGGGACTCCAAGTCCCAGGATGCTCTGAAGGAATCTGGGGCACTGCTGCATTTCAGGGGAGCTGCCATCTAGCGTTTTGGGGGAGGCAGTGTCCTTGGAAAGCTGCCCTTCCCCATCCTTCCATCTCAGGGGCGTCCCGGCCAGGATGAGCTGCCGGCCGTCCACCACACAGTATATTTAAGAAGTACAATCAACACCTTTAATTCAGTCATCACTTTGATGGCACTGTAGTGTCTTATAGTGATAAAGTTATTCTTCCTGTCCTGAACTGGTTTTGTGGTTTAACTTTGACACTACAAAGCAGCCCGTGACCAGTGGGTTAAGGGAGGCACAGATATGGTCCTTAGAGAGCACTTCCTTCATGGTTCCTGACCGCTAGAGTCCATTAGCCCGGGTAGTGTCACCACCAGTGATCCTCACATTTAAACCCTTTGATTATGTCAACTCGCAGAGAGCTGGTGGGACAGTGTGGCATACCGATTGCCTTTGACAATGGGTGAGCAAGGCGAGGCGGAGACAGAAAAGGTGCAATAGCGGACAAGGTGTCTGGGACCATGTGTCACTGCTGAACATCTAAGCACTGAAGAAGCCACTGGGTTCTTTTTAGGCTAACTCCATTCCTTCATCTCCCACACTTCTCTGGGTCATTACAGACTCCAAGTAATTAGCTGCTAATGGGATACAAGGGGACAAACTTAGTACTTTTCACAAAACTTTGAAAAATTTGGGATTGGTAGTACAGTAAGGTGGATAGTCGTTTTATGCTATTTCAAGGATGCTAAATATGGATATGATAATATTTTGAATATTTGATTCTATACCGGTGGACCTAATCCTTTAAGGACAACACACAGACAATGACAAATTTCCAAAATAAGTAGACTATTTTAAGATCAATAATTATGAATATGATAATATTGTTGGTCCTTTACTAGTAATCTAGTCCTTTATGGAACTTTATCAGAACAATGACAAGTTTCTGTCACAATCATGAATATTACAGATGTTAAATAATTAAACTGAAGCACACATTTTAATATTTCTAATATCTGATGCAACTATTCTTGTTTATTTTGTCCTTCTCTCTCATGAAGTAAATCATTACATTTCTTAGGAACACCACCAATTAGGGCAGCTTAAGCTAATTCAGACTTTTGCTATTGTGACAGACGGCTGGGGTGTCTGCGTAGCCCGGGACACCTGGAAGGACCAATACCTCCCCCAGGACACGAGAGGACAACCGCCCTAGTTTGCAGGTGGGCCACTCATTTGGAGCTGGGAAGCTCCACCCGGTTGGGGCACGTGGCCACCACCAGTGTTCGCCCAGATGTTCGGAGTGTCATGGACGGCAGCACTTCCACCACAACAGGGAGTGCTGCTAGGCCAGGAAGCAAATACACCCGGTGTGTTTCCAGGTGTTCACACCCAGAAGTGCTGCAGGAAGATTGTCAAGAAGAACCTGGAACACATCCGGTTACTGCATAAAAGGACCCGCGTCACTCCAGTCGAGGAGCCGGAGTTGAGAGGGAGCGAGACAAAGCTTACGAGAGAGGAGTGGAGGCAGCAAGAAAATAACAAGAGAAAACACTAAAAGAGCAAAGGACTGTGAGTGATTGGTGCACTGTACATATTTTGGAAAATAAACGTGTCTATTTTGGACATAAGCTGTCTTGGTGTCTGTCCCCGTTGAGGCTGGTTCTCACACTATCTTAGTTTCTTTCTTTAAGAACATTCTTTCTTTTATTGCCACACTAATCCAGATGATCTGAAATAACAGTATGAGACAAATATTTTCATGAACTATTTAAAGTGCCTAAGACATTTGCACAGTACAGTATGTTTGAAGTGTGGAAGAAATTTGAAATATGTTAAAGAAAGAAATCAAACCCACACAGTAAATGAGTCCACACAGTGTCACTCTTCAAAGAGAAGAATCTTTCCTCAGCACATTTGTGAGGCCTCTAGTGTCACAGCTCAGTGTATGCCCAGCCTTAGGGATCTCCCTCCAAGGAAAAAGGTCTCTTTCTTACAAGAAAATGAGGGAAAAGAAAATCTTCATGACATCAGTCAGCAGTCTAAAATGCACAGTTTGTTACTTTTAATACACACCATCAAGTAAAATATAAATGATAATTTCTCCCATCCTATGTGAACAGTATGTGAGGTGTTTGCACCCTATAATGGACAAATGCTGGATGGACCCAAGATCTACCAGAAGGGATAATTAAATGAACACCTGGATGAATGGAAGAATGGAAGGTCAAGGAGTTAAGATGTACATGCAGGCAGATCAAAAATGTAGTTAGTTGCTTTGTAATATGCGCTTTCACACTCTTTATAATCAGCAGAGCTACAGAATAGCAAATAAAGATTGACATAATATTTGTTTTTATTCTCCCATATTTTCCTGTGAGTCTTAAAATGCCTCATGAGCTGAGAGTTGAGAATCACAGAACATTTCATTTCAGAAAATAAACTGATTATGCCGTGCCTTTTATCAGCCTTATCTGTCACCCAGCATATGCATTAATAGCAGGTAAATAAGCAAACATCCTCTGACATCTCCCACTACAGGCAGACAGGCAGGCAGGCAGGCCTGTGAAGAACAATAGAGACGTAACCATCGAGACTCCAAACAGTGCAAATCTTCTTCACAGCACTGGGCTTTCTTTATAGGTCTTTATTTATCTATTCATTAGTTGTACTTACTTTCTTGTTTTCTAGTTAGACACTATTTATTCCAGCATCATCAAGGCTCCTGTCTGAAGTGCATAGTGGCAATTTCTTCCATGCTGTGTACTAAAATCTTGCTTTTGTCACTAGTGGCTCATGGCTTTGCTGGTTTCCCCTTACTTTACATTTTGTCTGCTATTGACCCCACCCTGCCTTCAGCTCCTATCTACTTTTGACCTTGTCTACAGGACCTATAGAAGGTGTTCACCTCCTTGGACGTTTTAACATTTCAATGTCGTGCAACTTTGAATCACAGTTGATCTATTATATAGTGTCTTTCATATCTATCTATCTATCTATCTATCTATCTATCTATCTATCTATCTAT
>JANRMT010062834.1:49986767-50000471 GCA_026402145.1 Polypterus bichir lapradei
CTATCTATCTATCTATCTATCTATCTATCTATCTATCTATCTATCTACCCACCACCCCCTTCTCAATTTTCACATATTATTGATATACAACATTGAAGCTCAGTGAATTTAATTTGGTTGTTTTTGATACACTGTTCACTAGAAAAAGTCTCTTTAATGTCAAAATAAAAACAAATGTCTGCAAAGTAAATGAAATATAAAACACAAAATAATTGACTGCATAATTATTCCCCTCCTTTAATATGACACACTCTTAAGTATTCACTGCCGCAGCCGATTGGTTTTACAAGTTACATCACAGTCCAATGAGATTATCTGTCTGGGGTTTACATTGATTGTACTATAAATATTCCAGTGATCGCAAGGATTTCAGAGCAGTTGCTCTTATTTCATACATCATGAAAACCTTTGAAAGGCTGATCCTTAAACATCTATGACCCCTAGTTTTAGAACATCTGGATCTTCTGCAGTTTGCCTATCAGGCAGAGGTGTGGAGAATGCTCTCATCTACATGCTCCACAAACCCCACTCCCACTTGGACAAACCCAGTGCCACAGTCAGAATAATGTCCTTTGACTTTTCCAGTGAACGTTTAGTCACAGATTCATTCCGCCATGATATGCTAAGAAGTGCCTCTGGGGGTTTTTTCTGCCCACTGCTATCAGGCAATCCAAAACTTACTCCCAAACATTCTTTAAATAAATTTTGCACATTACAGACTCCAAGTTATAATATATTATTATATATATGTTTCGGCCAAAACCCGAAGTTTAGCCAGTTCCCGAACTGGCCGGCCGTTTCGCATTTTGGCTGTGAGGTGTGGCCAAAGTCCGAATTACTAGAAATGACCAGTGTATATGCTACTTTGGCATGCCATTTCGCGAAGTGGCGAGAACTCCCTGATGAACTGCACTGATGTAAGACTGTCCGCTCAAGGTGCGAAGATGCTTAAAAAATTTCAGATGCAGATTCAGAAATAAGTTTCCATTCTGCTCGAGAAACTGCTCAAGGCGTCTTGTTCAGAAAGGGGACGCCACTTGATACCGCCTTCCCCTCGCCCAAACACTAACCTTAAGGTCAATAAAATAGGTCCCTGATGTTAAGTCACTATTTTAGGGCTAAAATGATAACAGAAATGTGAAACCTACTTATATACCTAATCTTAATTATTGTGAAACAACGAAGTGGCGTCTGCTTTCTGAACAAAAGCCACCAAGGCTACACTCGATGAAATTGCACTACTAAGTGTGCAACAAAACACTGCTCAAGCCTATATCCTTCCAACTTTGGCCGATCACCCCGTGCCATTTTGCAAACTGGCTGGCCAAATCCCAAAATCGAGTAAAAGATCTGACATTGGCTGGTCAATTTACAGCAACATTGGCCATTTCCCGATTTGGCCGGCCACTTCCCGCTTTGGCCGATTTCGGGTTTTGGCTGTAACATATATATATGTTACATGTATATATATATATATATATATATATATATATACATACAGTTGACCCCCCCAAATTCGCTGTACCGAGTTTGTGGCCTCAGTCCTTTGCAGATTTTTCCTTAGAACCTAACTAATAATTGTTCGCGGAAACTGCAAATACCTCCTCGTTTTTTTAAGGCTTTTTTCATGGCAATACTGTTCTGTAGAGAGAACAAAAAGCAACTGTAGAGGAAAATGCGGCTTGGGATGGTGAAATACCCCTGTACTCAGAGGCGTGAGGTTTGAAAGTAGCCAGTCCGAGAGCATTATTCATTTCTCTTTGCTGCTGATTGGCTGGTGCCCTGTGACGTATTTCTGGCACATGCAGCCCAGCATTCCCGTATCATAACAGTGTAGTTGTCTTGAGTGTTTCGCTGAGTGTTCTCATGTTTTTCATTTTGTTCTTCTTAAAGCTCTAAGATGCCGCCCAGGCCTCTGAAGAAGAAGTACCACCCGAGGAGCTGTAAATCCTATGCTTTGCTGTGCAGTTATTATCTTCATTACATACCTTCATTGTACTGCACAGCTAATTCATCATCATCATCTTTGATCAATATCATTCATTATTGGTGGATACCTGTATATTTTACTGTATTTTTATTAAATTAAATTTAATTATTACTGTATTTACCCTGCTTATACCAAAGAAAATGACAGCGCATACCAAAAAAAACATGCCAGCATGAATTAACATATAGGGGTAACATCATCTTCTAGCACTGTGGGGGACATAGCAGTACAGTATTGTACAGTATACGGGTTTACCTTTACATTCTTTTTTTAGGGTAATGTATTAAGCTGAGTTTCAAATGAAATTAAAGTGTTTTGGGGACATATTTAGGGTTTAAACTATAAAAATAGGCATTTATAGGCATTTTTTGACCACATCCAAAATTTGCGAATTTTCACAATTCATGGGTGCTCTAGGAATGTAACCCCAGCAAATTTCAGGGGTCGTCTGTATAAATATATTATACAACATATTATAACTGCCATGACAGAATGAAAAGGTTGTGTTTTGGACCTTGACTGTATAAAGATATATAAAGTGGCAAGTGTTCTTTTAAAATTGCTTTTAATGTACTACTAATTCTTTTGTTTTATTGATATTTGACTGCAGATTATTTAGATTACCTTATCTGAACAGTTCTTTACTTCACTTTAATTAAAACTATTCATGTATTTAAAAATACAGAAAATTCATGTAATTTTAACAATCTTGTATGGTATAAAATAGTACATTTGAAACGTTTGCGGCAAAATAACAATAAATTGTGAATGTCATATTACATCCCATTTATGATTATGTGCACATAAACAGGATTCCTAATTTGATGCTCAAATTCAAAATCTTCTTAAAGCTTTCTGATATATTTTTAAAATCAATTCTTTTCTTTTTTTCACTCTTCATTTCTCAATCTGCACACACATTTTTTTTTTTGCTTTTAAGGTCAATTTGAGGATTGTTCTTGCCATCAGAGCACTGCCAATCATCCCTGTCTGTTTCCCTTTGATAATTGTCTATCAGATCTTTGTCGTAATGCCATATTCCGGTACCCTACATTATTAATCCCAGGTACAGTTTGATGTTGAGTTCATTTTAGAAGTGTCATATGCATTTTGGAGTCGGTTTAAGGGGATTACTGCCAAAGACTTTGCACTAAATTTGCGATGCTGGTAAATAAAGTGGTGTATTATAAGTAAGGGATTTGCATCTATAATGTCATTCCCTTGGAGAATAAAATTCCATTTCATCCGTCTTTTTTTCTGAGCTGGTTTATTCGACGTGGGATCATATGGAGTCGATGCCTTCCCAGCCCCACTAAGACAAGATATATTCTTCTGGTGGACAAGCTCATGCACACCTATACATGTACTCGCACCGTGACAATTTACATTTCTTGAGTAATCTAACTGCATGTGAAGCTACACGATGGACCAGGATTACCAAAGGAAACTCACATAAGTACTAAACACGCACCTTAATAACAACATTTATTTATATAGCACATTTTCATACAAATGGTGCAGCTGAAACTTCTTTACAAGATGAAGATAGAAAACAAAAAAAATATTAGGCAATACCAAATAGCAAAGAATAAAGTAAGGTTTGATGGCTGGATACATAGAAAAAAATAACAAAAACAAAAACTCCAACACCTTAAGGCCGTCATACTCTGATCACTTCTTAAACATCGTATGCCATGACTTCCTATTGCTAACTCAGGGCCCACTGAAGAATCATTTGCTTAGTCTTTGAAGCCTTTTTGCCACCAAGAACTTAGCACTTCCTGTCTGCTTCTGATTCCATAGGTAAATTAAAGGGCAGATAGTGGATATGGATCTGATCTGTATAACATTAACCTCCTTAGGGTTTTCTCTAACCCAAGAAAAACAAGTCAAAATCAATTACCGTATATACTCATGTATAAGTTGTCCTGCGTATAAGATGGGGCTTGATTTTATCGTATAATTTCCAGTATTTTATAATGTTCATTGTATATCGAATGTGGAAAGCTCAAACTATTGGTCCAAGAGATTTTGATATGCTAACGCCCACCTGAGAGAGTAACCACAGAGCGCACTGCCTTTTTTTTTCAATGTATTTTGCCTACAAGACCACACGGTAATACCCGAACTATTCCGAAGTGACGTTTGCACTGTTTTGTGTTTTTTGTATCTCACACCCTCATACACCTTTATCGTAAGAGCATCCCTTATCTACGATGGGGAGTGTTCGATCAGAAGAAAATATGAAGCTGCTTTTAAATTAAAAGTCGTTGAAATGGCAAAAGAAATTGATAACTGCACTGCCACAAAAAAATTCAATGTATCTGAGAATCTGGTACGAGATGGGAGGAAGCAAGAAGATGTAAAAATAAAATTAAGTGTCATATTTCTGAACGGCGTATAAGTCGGGGTTTAATTTTTATACCCGATTTTTTTGGGTTTCAAGACCCGACTTATACGCGAGTATATATGGTAATTTTTGTTCACGAATAAAAAACGTTATTATGTGTAGCATTGTTGTATAGCTAGAGTGGAGAGAGCCGGGGCGCGCGAATGAGAGAAGGCTCGCAGGCAGGCAGCTGGAAGGTGAGCCCCGAGAAGGGTGTTTGGCCGACACTCGGTGGGGCAGAAGGAAGCGGTTGCTCCAGCTGAGCGATCAAGGAGCTGGAGTAACCAGAAGTAGGACAGCTGGCCGCGTCAGGCTGAGAAGGCAGCAGGAGTCGGGAGTCTTGGGCGGTGAATTCCCTGACATGGGCGTCCTGGTCGCCAGGGAAGCCAAGTCTCTGTCTGGAGAGTGCGCGACCAAAGCCAGGAATCGGGAAACCTCCAGACAAGTGGAACGGAAAGAAGGTCAGCTGCTGGTAGGGTGACTCTCCTATTGCAGGGCCCAGATGGGAGAAGCAGGGGAGCCGCCAGGTAAAAGAAGCACCAGGCTTTGTGTTGTTTTAAAGGGTCTGCTTCCAGCATTGTTTTAACCTTGTTTTAAAGGATTGTTTTTTTTTTCTAGTTTATTGGATTTTTAACCTCCACAATAACACCTGTTTTTATGGATTACTTATTTAATGA
This sequence comes from Polypterus bichir lapradei, assembly GCA_026402145.1. Classification (NCBI taxonomy): domain Eukaryota; kingdom Metazoa; phylum Chordata; class Cladistia; order Polypteriformes; family Polypteridae; genus Polypterus; species Polypterus bichir. Next base: position 49,991,824 of record JANRMT010062834.1, read on the forward strand.
CTTTGGAGGCACTGTACTCCATTTATTTGGACACTAAGTTTTTGTTGATGTTTTTAATAAAATAACTTGGCTCCTTTTAACACCATACCCTTGCTCCATTTGTTGTGCCTCACTGCCGTGCTCATCGGTGACATTACAGACGGTGACAGGTTCAAGGGCTCCTGGACAGACGATGGGAGCATGCAGTGAATCCACATTGTCACAAGCAGAAGCATGTAATTACCAAAATGTCAATATAATCAAAGTCAGTATACTGATACAAAGAAACAATATTAAATTAAATAGTAATAAAAAAGAAAAAATGAAGAAAAAAAAAAATGTTAGCATTTACTCCCCCGGGTGGAAATGAAGAGTCGCATCGTGTGGGGGAGGAACGATCTCCTCAGTCTGTCAGTGGAGCAGGACAGTGACAAAAGTCTGTCACTGAAGCTACTCCTCTGCCTGGAGATGACACTGTTCAGTGGATGCAGTGGATTATTCATGATTGACATTATTGGTGGATACCTGTCCAACTTAACTCCTACAATAGAGCCTGCCTTCCTAACCAGTTTGTCCAGGCGTGAGGCGTCTTTCATCTTTATGCTGCCTCCTCAGCACACCACCGCGTAGAAGAGGGCACTCGCCACAACTGTCTGGTAGAACATCTGCAGCATCTTATTGCAGATGTTGAAGGACGCCAACCTTCTAAGAAAGTATAGTCAGCTCTGACCTTTTTTACATAGTGCATCAGTATTGGTAGTCCAGTCCAATTTGTCATCCAGCTGCACTCCCAGATATTTATAGGTCTGCACCTCTGCACACAGTCACCTCTGATGATCACGGGGTCCATGAGGGGCCTGGGCCTCCTAAAATCCACCACCAGCTCCTTGGTTTTGCTGGTGTTAAGATGTAAGTGGTTTGAGTCGCACCATTTAACAAAGTCTTTGATTAGCTTCCTTTACTACTCCTCCTGCCCACTACTGATGCAGCCCACAATAGCAGTGTCATCAGCGAACTTTTGCACGTGGCAGGACTCTGAGTCATATTGGAAGTCTGATGTATATAGATTGAACAGGACCGGAGAAAGTACAGTCCCCTGCGGCGCCCCTGTATTGCTGAACACAATGTCAGACCTGCAGTTCCCAAGACGCACATATTGAGGTCTGTCTGTAAGATAGTCCACGATCCATGCCACCAGGTGTGAGTCTACTCCCATCTCAGTCAGCTTGTCTCTAAGGAGCAGAGGTTGGATGGTGTTGAAGGCACTAGAGAAGTCCAAAAACATAATTCTTACAGCACAACTGCCTCTGTCCAGGTGGGAGAGGGATCGGTGTAGCATATAGATGATGGCATCCTCCGCTCTGTTTTATGCTATTCCAAGATTGCTGATTGTGAAAATGACAATATTTACAGTAGTTGGTTTTGTATTGGTGGTCCTAGCCCGCTAAGAGTCCTTTCCAAAAAGTTCAAATGACAAATTTCAAACATAAGCTTGTGGGATGTCATTTTACACTATGTCCAGGTCAGTGATTTTGAAAATGCTATTTTTGATCCTTTACTAGGGATTTAGCCCATAGAGGGGGGTAGAGAGTGAAAAATGACAAATTTCTTTTGCATTCGAGAACATTAACAATACAATTTATTTTTGTTTAGCCCAAAATCACACAAGGAGTGCCACAATGAGCTTTAACAAAGAACCTCCAAAGTCATATAGTACCTTTCATGTTAGGTGCATTGCATATGTGATCTGATAACAGGACAAAACCATTTCCGACTTGTGTACCAAACTCCAGTAACTTGCCACCTTTTATTGTCACTGGTGGAGTTTAACATTTACACAGGGACAGTGGGCAGACAAACCATTAACAAAATAGCATTTTTTAGACAATCAACTGTACTGCTACATACTGTATTTACATCACATCCCATTAAAATTGGTAAATTGATCATAACATAAATTTAGAATAGGAAGTAACTTACTTACATTAACACATTTATAACTTTGAAATCAGAACAAATGCACACAAATGCCTTAATTTGTTATTTAAATGACAGAAAACATTACTTTTTTGATTTTGTATGTCTACATGCTTTAATTGTGCACTGGTGCTGGTATTTAAAAATAAGGGGGATGTGAATAACTAGTAACTACAGGGGGTAAAATTGATGAGCCACAGCATTAACTTATGGGAAAGAGTAGTGGAAGCTCAGTTAAGAAGAGAGATGATGATTAGTGAGCAACAGTATGGTTTCATGCCAAGAAAGAGCACCACAAATGCAATGTTTGCCCTGAGGATGTTGATGGAGAAGTATGGAGAAGGCCAGAAGGAGTTGCATTGTGTCTTTGTGGACCTGAAAGCATATGACAGGGTGTCTCAAGAAGAGTTGTGGGGAGTGGCAGAGAAGTATGCAAGAGTTGTACAGGATATGTACGAAAGAAGTGTGGCAGTGGCGAGGTCTAAGGTAGGAGTGATGGATGCATTCAAGGTGGAGGTGGGATTACATCGGGAATCAGTTCTGGGCCCTTTCTTATTTGTAATGGCGATGGACAGGTTGACAGACGAGATTAGACAGGAGTCCTCATGGACTATGATATTTGCTGATGACATTGTGATGTGTAATGAGAGTAGGGAACAGGTTGAGGAGACCCTGGAGAGGTGGAGATATGAGAGGAGAAGAGAGGAATGAAGGTCAGTAGGAACAAAACAGAATACATGTCTGGGAATGAGAGAGAGGTCAGTGGAATGGTGAGGATGCAAGGAGTAGAGTTGGCTAAGGTGGATGAGTTTAAATACTTGGGATCAACAGTACAGAGTAACGGGGTGTGTGGAAGAGAGGTAAAAAAGAGAGTGCATGCAGGGTGGAGTGGGTGGAGAAGAGTGTCAGGAGTGATTTGTGACAGATGGGTATCAGCAAGAGTGAAAGAGAAGGTCTACAGGAAGGTAGTGAGACCAGCTATGTTATATGGGTTGGAGACGGTGGCACTGACCAGAAAGCAGGAGACAGAGCTGGAGGCAGCAGAGTTAAAGATGCTATGATTTGCATTGGGTGTGACGAGGATGGATAGGATTAGAAATGAGGACATTAAAGGGTCAGCTCAAGTTGGACGGTTGGGAGACAAAAGTCAGAGAGGAGAGATTGCGTTGATTTGGACATGAGCAGAGGAGAGCTGCTGGGTATATTGGGAAAAGGATGTTAAAGATAGAGCTGCCAGGCAAGAGGAAAAGAGGAAGACCTAAAAGGAGGTTGATGGATGTGGTGAGAGAGGACATGAAGGTGATGGGTGTAACGGAGCAAGATGTTGAGGACAGGAAGATATGGAACAAGATGATCTGCTGTGGCAACCCCTAACGGGAGCAGCCTAAAGAAGAAGAAGGAACTGTATGCATAACATTTGGGTGCAACTTAGTTAACTGACTTGAAAGTTCTGCTATCTTCTGTTATTTATTTGCGTCATCAAAGAAACTGATACCAAATTGTTTTTTTAAATATTTTATCCAACAGGTGAGCGATTTTGCTTAGACCACCACACCGCTGTTTGTATAGGCAGACATAAGTGCTGGCACGTTTGCTCTGCCATTTCAATCAATTAGACTGTCTGCTAAGAGTGTGTTTTGCCAGCAGAAGCAGAGATCAGACGTGCAAAAGAGTAAAATACAGAAGACAAAATATACAAGTTGCAATAACATCTATAGAGCTAAATCTGAAAACGTAAACTAATATGTATATGGTATTGAACAGTCATAGAGTATTTCTCTATCTGTTTTAAGGATAGGCAATGTGCAAGAGAGAGTTAGTTTGGGCACAACTGGATTCTGATACTCATTAATCCACTTATTCTCCAAATTTGCTTATCCTGGACTGGGCAGCTGCAACCAAACCCAGCAAGCAACAAACACAGACAGGAACAACCCCTGGACAACTTGTTAGCCCATTACAGGGTGAACACACACATACACACACAGACACACACATTCACACAAATCAGGGGATGATTTAGCATCACCACTTCACCTCACATACATGTCTTGAGACGGTGGGAGAAAATCGGAGGAATTATGATGGTTACCTTACTATGAGGCAACAGCGCTACCAGCTCATATTTGCTGATTATTAAGATATTTACATTAACTGTGGCCTTCAAAAAATTAAGGAATAATACCCTTTATTTTAGACTTATTTTAATAACATAGCGCATCTGTTTGGAAGACAGTGGATTAAAAACAAATAGGAAGAAGACAGAATATTTGAGGTTTAATGATGGTCAAGATTCAAAAGTTAGCCTGCAGGGAGAGTCATTGAAATGGGGGTAGTATTAAATATCTAGGATCAGTGGCAGCCCAAGATGAAAATTAGATACAGAGATAACCGATCGAGTGAAGTGTGGATGGAGCAATTCGAAGACGTTATCAGGAGTATTGTGTAAGAAGTAAGGAGGTTAAAAATCAAGGTTTTTAAGACAGTGGTAAGCAATAGCAAAATAATAATAATACATTTTATTTATATAGTGCCTTTCCCATGCTCTAGGCACTTCACAGAGTTTAAGAAAGAACAGCAGGGTATACAACAGTCTATAGCATTGTATTAAACCAGATACATCAATAAAGAAGAGTAAGATAGTAAATTCAGACAACATAATTGATGGCCTAGCACACACACACAGGTTACATGAGCATCTTGACAGAGAGGTAAACTGAGAGAAGGGTAGTAAAGTCAGGTAGAGCTAAAGGCCTTCCTGAACAGATGAGTTTTAAGTTGTTTTTTGAAAGAATTTATGGAGTCAGCTGACCTGATTAATTTTGGTAGGTCATTCCAGAGTCTGGGCGCTATACAGCTGAAGGCCCTGCTGTCACCCATGGAGTGTAGATTTGTGTGGGGTACAACAAGACTGCCAGAATCAGAGGACCTTAGTGGGCGGGCAGGCACATAGTGATGGAGAAGGTCACTGATGTAGTTTGGCGCGAGGTCGTTTAAGGCTTTGTAGGTTATTAGTTGGATTTTATATTCAATTCTGTAAGACACAGGGAGCCAGTGAAGACGGAGCAGGATGGGTGTGATGTGCTCGCTGCTGCTGGTTCGAGTAAGGACTCTTGGAGAGTTTTGAATAAGCTGGAGCTGTGATATAAGATTAGAAGGGGCACCTGCCAGTAGGGAATTACAATAATCGATGAGGGATGTGATAAAAGCATGGAAAAGTTTCTCAGCGTTAGAAAAGAAGAGGAAGAAGCGAACACGTGATATGTTACGGAGGTGAAAGTAAGAAGGTTTCTTAATGTGATTTATGTGGTTGGAATAAAAGAGGGAGGAATCAAAAATGACACCAAGATTCTTTGCAGTAGAGGCAGGTCTGATGAGATCACCGCCAAGATGGAATGGGAAGGAGCTCATTTCATTAAGTTGCACTTTAGTCCCAATTTGCAGGAGTTCAGTTTTGTTGCAATTTAATTTTAAAGAGTTCTGCTCCATCCAGGTTTTAATTTCACTGAGGCAAGTTGTGAGCTGAGAAAACTCTGATGAAGTTGCACTTTTGACATTGAAATAGAGTTGAGTATCATCTGCATAAAAATGATAACCCAGTCCAAAGCTATGAACAACATGGCTAAGGGGAAGAATAAAAATACAGAAGAAAAGAGCGCCGAGGACAGAGCCCTGAGGAGCTCCTTGTGTGACTGGCGCCGAGCTGGATCTGCTGTTGCCAAGACTAACAAACTCTTGCCTGTCAGTCAGATAGGACTTGAACCACTGGAGGGCAGTGCCAGAGATACCCAGCATGTTCTCCATTCTGGACAGTAGGATGTCATGTGTGACCTGAGTGTCAAATGCTGCACTGAGGTCTAACAGAATTAATATGCTGGTTTGTCCAGAGTCTGCTACCATTAGCAAATCATTGGTTACCCGTAAGGTTCCATCAAATTATTAGAAGTTAAGTAGTTGGTGGGGCAGCACGGTGGCGCAGTGGTAGCACTGCTGCCTCGCAGTTAGGAGACCCGGGTTTGCTTCCCGGGTCCTCCCTGCGTGGAGTTTGCATGTTCTCCCCGTGTCTGCGTGGGTTTCCTCCGGGCGCTCCGGTTTCCACCCACAGTCCAAAGACATGCAGGTTAGGTGGACTGGCAATTCTAAATTGACCCAAGTGTGTGCTTGGTGTGTGGGTGTGTTTGTGTGTGTACTGCGGTGGGTTGGCACCCTGCCCGGGATTGGTTCCTGCCCTGTGTTGGCTGGGATTGGCTCCAGCAGACCCCCGTGACCCTGTGTTCAGATTCAACGGGTTGGATAATGGATGGATGGAAGTAGTTGGTGAGTTGGGAAGCTACAACACGCTCAAGAACTTTTGACAGAAAAGGTAAGTGGGAAATAGGCCAAAAATTGTTAAGAATTGTCAGCATCAAGACCAGACTTTTTTAACATTGGGGTTACAGAAGCGATTTTAAAAGTGAGCGGCACAAAGCCAGTGTCAAGGGATGAGTTTAAGTAGGATTTAAGTAGTGCGCTGGGGATGAGGTCCAGTACACAAGTAGTTGGCCTCATCTTACAAAGCAGGTCATTAACAAAAGCAGATGTGACAGTTGAGAATTTAGTGAAGGAGCTGGATGGAGTGGGAGAACAGGGAGAAGTATATGTATTTATGTTAGTTGAATTATTTAGATCTTTAATTTTGTTACAGAAAAAGTGGAGGAATTTCTCACAGACTAGACTGACGTATGGAGCTCAGACATGGGCAGTAAAGGGAGCAGCACAGGAGAAGAAGTTAGATATGGAAGAAATGAGAATGTTGAGATGGATCTGTGGAGTTACAAAAAAGGACAGAATAAGAAATGAGACAATCAGAGGTACCCAACAGTGGGAAAGAAATCTAAGGAAGTACAGGAAAGTAGGCTGAAGTGATGTGGGCATGTGATAATGGAGAAAAAATGAATAGGTGGGCAAAGGAATGATGGAGATGTAAGTACAAGGGAAGAGAAAGTGAGTGAGGCCAAAGTGGAGGTGAATGGATAAAGTAAAAGAAGATCTGAAGGAAAAGGGCTTGACTAGGGAGGAGACGCAGGACCAAGCTGTACGGAGAAGATTATGCAAGCACATCAACCCCACAAAGAAGTGGGAAGAGATGAAGAGGAAGAAGAAGTGGACCTGTTAGTGGGCAACCCCTTAAACTCCATCCATGAATATTGTAATTGGATGGGTTTTATTAAACAGAACTGGATTACCAAGAGTCATTCTCTTATTTGGCCATATTATACAGTGCCACACACTTTAGCTTTTAGTTTAGTTGCATTTTATTATCCCTAACCAATAGTCTTTTTTTTCTTCAGACAAACAACAAAAATGATCCACAGCCACAAGACATAACCCACAAGATAAGGAATGGTGTTCATTTTCACCATTAGAATTCACATGTATATATTCATAGATAAAAATAACTGAATTTTAATGCTACCCTTCAATAACTTATAACTAAATACTTTATCAAGGCCCCTACAGCAAATGGAATTCTGAATGCTTATAGCCTAAAAGAGTGATTAAATCTACTGCTCTTAAGTTTTGGGAATCTAAATCTGCAGCCTGAAGGCAACAAGGGAACATTTGGAAACTGAAGATGGCTGACGTGTAACAGAATCAAGATGGCCGTCTTTATAACCTGCATGAGATCCAGCTCGATAAAACAGCACTGCTGTAGACCACTCACTTTACTACTCGTTTTGACAATGCAGAGTAGGGAAAATACTCTGTAAATATAAAGAGGTTGTGTGTCACCATTGACAATGAATTCAAGATGGATGTCCTTTATTGTATCAAGTCTGATGGAGCCTTCCACACACAATGCTTGATGCATTATAACAAGAATGACCAATCTAGCAAGGTAACATTCTTAAATAAGGTATTACATTTGAATAACACTGTCAAGAAGCATTTCAGTTTACACCAATCAACATACAGATAAATGGTACAATATTAACACAGCCATCTCTTATGAATTATCTGAAGGTCCCATAACAGATTAAAAGTCTCTGTTCATTAAATAGGACTTTTTATGTATATGTATTCTTATAGAGAACAAAATAAAATGTTAAAATTTTGGTGATGTGCTAATATGAATAATACTTCCTTTTTTTACCCAGGGCCTCCCCACACTGGCTGGGGTTCAAATTCATGTTTTAGGTCTGCTTTGCTCATTTTTTATTCTTTAATTTATGTTAATGTTATTTTGTTTGATCATTCACATTATTCTTTGTTTTGATTCTGTCCACGCTGCCAGGGTTATGTACCATGTGTTTTAGGGGTGGCTCCCCAAGAGGTGAGGCCACCTGCCAATCACCACCAGGAAGCTGTTTTCCACCCTTCATATCCGGAGGGTCTCCCAGAGTTCCTGTCAGTTCATTTTGAATGTGCCTGGGAGTTTTATGGTGAGTTCTATGTTTTTGCTAAGCTTGTACTTTTTTGTGAATTATTAGATTTTTGACAGTTTGTTCTGCTTTTGGTGATTCTTTGAGTTGCTGTATTGGGACTTGTTTGCTTTGGAAAGTCTTATGTCTCAAGAAATTCAATTTTACCTTTGTGCTCCACAGAGCTTCATTGATATTGGAATACTGTTTTGTGAAGATTGGATCATTTAGATAGATAGATAGATAGATAGATAGATAGATAGATAGATAGATAGATAGATAGATAGATAG
>JANRMT010062834.1:50000481-50012307 GCA_026402145.1 Polypterus bichir lapradei
TAGATAGATAGATAGATAGATAGATAGATAGATAGATAGATAGATAGTGTGGCGGCCGGCTGGCTGCTCAACCCGGCTGGGACATCCAAAGAAGAGAAGGATGGGGGATGGCAGCTACTGTGGGACACTGCCTCACCTAAGATGCCGGATGGCAAGATCCCTGCAGCATAGCAGTGCCCCGGATTCCTACTGGGCATCATGGGACTTGGAGTTCGGCTTCTCAGTCCTGCTGCATACCATGGGTGCCGTCAGGAGATGCTGCCAGGGGACCTGGGGACTCGTATCTTTTCCATAACCCGGAAGTTTTTTCGAGTAATGGGGATGGAAGCCCCAAAGTACTTCCATGCTGAAGAAGAAAACAAGTTCTCCATCTGACCAAGAAGTTCTGGCAAATCACATGATCGGAAGAGGAGAAGCACTTCTGGGTCAAGGACTATATAAAGGACTGATGGAGACCCAGCAAGCGAGCCGGACATGGGAGATAAATAACAGAGTTTGCTGGGAGGTGTGGAGGAGAGATTTGTACATTATTGTGATTATTGGTATTATATTGCATGTGTATGGTGGTGGAGGTGCTTCAGGGCACTGCAAGAATAATAAAAGGAATTAAAAACCTTCTTGGTGATTTTACTCTGTATTCAGTGTGTCTGTCTGTTGGGTTGAAAGGGGCAACAGTGACCCCTAGTGTCTTATAATAGATAGATAGATATGAAAGGCACTATATAATAGATAGATAGATAGATAGATAGATAGATAGATAGATAGATAGGAAAGGCACTAAATAATAGTAATAATTAACCAACAAATAAATGCAAATGCAGTAATACTGTAGATTCAATAAATGAGTATCATTAAAGTTGTGTCTACTTTAAATCCTTGACACTACGCAAAGTAGTCAATGGGTCAGCACATATACATAAGACTCCAATTGTGTGGAAACAAAAGGATGATTGCGCTGTGTTTTGAAGTTATCCATAAGCAGCATGTCTTTAAAGTCCCTCTCTCAGTGTCCATGGCTGTTGAAGTGGGCCGCTACAGGAACATCTGTGTTGCTATGCTTGATGTGGAACCTGTGGAAATTCATTCTCTGGTGGAGTGTTTGTCCAGTTTCTCCCACATAGAGTGCAGTGTCAAGGCATTTCATGCAGAGAATTAGGTAGACCACATTAGATGATCTGCTGGAAAATGATCCCTTTATGCAATGTTCTAGTCGGCAGTGTGGTATGACTACACGGTTTGTATTATAAATGTGAGCACACGTTTTATATCTTTTCTGTAGGCAGGGAGACCCACATTGTATTGAAAAACTCATCAGAAACTTCAAAAGACTTTGTTGGACAGTTATCTCATCCAAAGATCTTGACCATACATTGCTCTCCACTCTTGCTTAATGAATCTTAGCCTAAAGAGGTCTGTTAATCTTTTACATTTAAGATGTCTCACTTTAAGGTTTTCCAATGCTGTCTCTGTCCTGGTGTCTTTATAAACACAGTCTCTGTATTACGTCTCGCCTGAAGAAGGAGCCTGAGTTGCCCCGAAAGCCTAGCATATTGTAATCTTTTTAGTTAGCCAATAAAAGGTGTCATTTTACTTGACTTGTCACTACATTCATAATGGCTAACATGGTACAACACCCTAGTACCACTGAGATTAATAAAGTTTATCTAATCTAACCTAATTGAAAATGGCAAATTTATCAATTTATGATTAATTCTACAACACAATAAAATGTGCAGAAAGTGGAGATATCTAAATACCTTCATAATCCACTGTCTGTCTGTCTGTCTGTCTTTAGACAACAAAACACTTTGTAGAGAAAATCAACAAAAAAACTATTCTGAACCACCTGTAAATACATTTTGAGTTAAAATTGAGCTTTGCCTCACATTAATCAAAGCTTTTGTGCCATGCATTCAGGTCTTAGCCTTAATAGTCCAAAAGTGAAAAAATAATCATCTTGTAAACCTTTCTTTCAAAGCCCGTTAAGGAGACATACGGTACGGTGGTTTTCCACTTCAATATTTTTTCAAAAACAAAAATGAACACTCCATGTAAAGTTATTTTAAGGAGAACAGAGAACTGTTATTCTTCCACTAAAGGAATCAATGTGATGAAAAGCCCTTTTCCCCAAGAATACCCTCACTGAATATTGAAGGTATTTCCATGGGAACAGGAAAAAAGATTTTTCTTCTCAGAATATTTTGCCTTCTTCAGTATCTGTCAGTACAGATATATTGCAGTGTTTGTCATTCCCATTCATGATGATTCCAGAGTACATTATAAATATATATATATATGTTTTATATGTGTGAAGTCCTGGCTACCATTTGCAGTGAGAATACTAGATTGAGCAGCCAGTGGCTATCATTAAGCTTCATGAGTGATGACGGTGGGTTTCTAGTTAATCAAGCGCTCTTCTAAGAATTGCCAAAGGAAAACAACAAACAGAGGTCGGATTTTGCTTTTTCTTTCAGACTAAATGTTTGTACTTGTTTCAGTCTGCTAAAACTGAGATGGTAAAGCGTGACACAGGAAAATATCTGTTCAATGGTTTTAATATTGTTTAATGGAAGGAAGGAATAATTAAGGATAAGACTGAGCAATACTTGGCAAGATCAGGAGTTTTGCTGAAGAATCAGCACGGGTTCAGAAGAGGGAGGTCGTGTTTTACCAACAGGCTGCAATTCTATGAGGAAGCAACAAAAGGTTCCGGTTTCCTCCCACAGTCCAAAGACGTGCAGGTTAGGTGGATTACTAAATTGGGCATAGTGGTTGGATTGGTTTGTGTTGTGTGTGTCTGTTCATCTTGCAATATACTGTCACCCTGTCCAGGGTTTGTTCCTGCCTTGTGCCCTATGCTTGGTGCGATAGGCTCCAGGACCCTCAGCGACCCTGTTCAGGACAAAGAGGTTTAGAAAATAACTGACTAATTGAAATTAGTTACTTATAAATAATAATCAAATAACAAACAGGATATTCTGATGAGCAAAGTCCATCCATCCATTATCCAACCTGCTATATCCTAACTACAGGGTCACGGGGGTCTGCTGGAACCAATCCCAGCCAACACAGGGCGCAAGGCAGGAAACAAACCATGGGCAGGGCGCTAGCCCACCGCAGGGCACACACCCACACACCAAGCACACACTAGGGACAATTTAGGATCGCCAATGCACCTAACCTGCATGACTGTGGGAGGAAACCGGAACACCTGGAGGAAACCCACACAGACACGGGGAGAAAATGCAAACTCCACGCAGGGAGGACCTGGGAAACAAACCCGGGTCTTCTAACTGCGAGGCAGCAGTGCTACCCACTGCACCACCGTGCCGCCCGATGACCAAAGTGACTTACTAAAATATTTGCAGTATGTAAGATTTGTAATTAATCCTCTGTTTATTTTCATAGGTTGGATTAATGTGTTTTACCCATAAATACCTATAATCATCTTTAGCTCCAAAAAAAGACTGTTAAATCATTTCTGACATAAAGTGTCAGAATGAGTTTGTTAGGATATTTAGAAGAAAAATGGCCTATAAATCTCTACAGCCATCCATCCATCCATTATCCAACTCACTATATCCTAACTATAGGGTCACGGGGGTCTGCTAGAACCAATCTCAGCCAACACAGGGCACAAGGCAGGAAACAAACCCCGGGCAAGGGCGCCAGCCCACCGCAGCTCTACACCCATTTACATACAAAAACATTTCTACTTTAATTACAAAGAAAAAGGGCTGTACAGTGGTGCAGTGGTAGTTCTGCTGCTTCGCAGTTAGGAGACCCGGGTGCGCTTCCCAGGTCCTCCCTCTGTGGACTTTGCATGTTCTTTCTGTGTCTGCGTGGGTTTCCTCCGGGTGCTCTGGTTTCCTCCCACAGTCATGCAGGTTAGGTGCATTGGCGATCCTAAATTGTCCTTGGTGTGTGTGTATGTCCTGTGGTGGGTTGGTGCCCTGTCCGGGGTTTGTTCCTGCCTTGCCCCCCTGTGCTATAGAAGGTGTTCACCTCCTTGGACGTTTTAACATTTCAATGTCGTGCAACTTTGAATCACAGTTGATCTATTATATAGTGTCTTTCATATCTATCTATCTCTCTATCTATCTATCTCAATGGGCTTTATTTAACAGGGCCTGTTCTTTGATAGCCAATCCAGTATATACATTATAATCAAGGAGACAAACCATCCCCAGCTCCTAGACCGCAGTGGTACAAAGACAAATTCCTCAGATTCACCCCATCAACCACAGAAAGATTCAGTTGTCCCAGTCAAGGCAAAGTCCATAAAGTCTATAAAAATAAATCTAAATCGGTACAGTTTGAGTTAGATGCACTCATGAACTATACATGCAATAAAAAAGTGAAAGAAGTGTAAAAAGTGTAAATTTAACTCAAATGTTAATGAAAAGTGTTGTTAACGGGGTGAGTGGCAGCAGTACGCATGCACCAGCATCCCTTCCACTGCAATAGCTTCCCCAAAGGCATTTCTTCCTCACAAGGCGCCCAACTTGACACAACTGTCAGGGCAGCACTACATGAATCTTCTTCTGCCCAATGAGTTCAAGCAGATACCAACTACCAAGTGTGCTGTGTAAAACAAGCATGGAGAGGACAAGTTATATTTACTTGCACTTCATGAGGTGCCATGCTTCTAGAACTCTTTTCAGATGCGGACTTTCAGTCGTGTTCTTGGTCAAAATAAAGTATTTATCTGCTTTATATAGTGCCTATCTATCTATCTATCTATCTATCTATCTATCTATATTCACACACGAGCAATTGGGAGGCAGCTAGAGGGCCTAAATAATAAGTACCATGCCAGACGAGGGGGTGGGGAGTTGCATTAACTTTCTCTCTCCATGTCCTCTGCAGAGCATCCACGGGAAATCCCACTAGGTGCCAGCACTATTGATGACATCACATCCGGAACCGGCACTATGGATGACGTCACTCTTGTTACCGGCGCCATGAATGACGCCATTTCCGGTCCTGGTGCCATGAATCACGTCACTTTCAGTCTTGAGAACATCACTTCTGGTTCCGGTCCAGATGACGTCACTTCCTGTCACGGCCTTTAAAGCCGCCATGTTATCAAACTAAAATTAGTTTTGTTTTGGATTTCAACCTGAAAACAACTCAAATGCCCTGTGATGGGCTGACACCCTGCCCAGGGATTTGTTCCTGCCTGGCACCCTGTGTTGGCTCCAGCAGACCTCCGTGACCCTGTGTTAGGATATAGCGGGTTGAAAAATGAGTGACTGACTGAATGACACAACTCACAAGAAATACCCATTTGCAGCCAGGGCATATTAAACGGGTGGCTACCCCAAACCTTTGATGTCTCTTGGGTATCTATCTATCTATCTATCTATCTATCTATCTATCTATCTATCTATCTATCAATCACACGGTATCTTTCATTTCTATCTATCTATCTATTATGGCGGACAGCCAGGACCAATGCCTGGCTGGGATGCCCCTTCAACACTGAATCCTGGGGAGCAGCCATGGGGTGCACGCTACATCCCCCGGAACATTTGGTGGCAGCCCCCACCAGAGCTCATCCTGGTTGGGCTCCGTGGCCACCGCCAGGGGGAGCTGCAAGGCTTCCTGGGCTTGTGTGGGCGGCGACGCAGCCACACCCGGAAGTGCAGCCTAATTTAGGTTAATTACCACCTGAAGCACTTCCAGGTGGGCTATAAAGGGAGCCTGCAGCCATTACCAGAGTCAGGTGGAGGAGGACAAAGCTGCCTGGGAGGAGTAGAGAAAGAAGAGTGTGATTTACTTTGAATTTGTGTTTGCGGACAGTGTTAGGGCCAGTGGGACATGGGGAAGACGTGTCCCCCGGCTGAAGAAAATAAAGACTTTGTGTTTATTTTGCCCTGGCCTCTGGTGTCAGTCTGTGTCAGGTCGGCACCAATATAGCGCCTTTATCACACTGGCATAGTCGGCAGGATTCCGGTCCATCTTTTGGGGCCAGGACCTGTACATTTTTTGTGTGGTGACCTGGCACAGCAGCGCGAGGCGCGCACCCTGAGACAGCGCACTGAAGCGCACACCCGCGGCAGGAAGGCCACGACACTCTAGGGCTCCATAACCCCGTCAGAGTCATTATGGGGAGGAAGAAAGCCAGGTGGACTCCAAGTTCGGTGGCCAGCTGCCCGCCTGCCATCAGAGAAGAAGCCACGGTTGGAATGCCGCGAAGAGAGGCCACACGGATAAGAGGTCGTCCAGAAGACGAGTTCCTTTTAGGTGCCCATGGTCCAGGTCTGCGTCGGGGGCCTGGGGGTGCCGATTCATGCAGCGATGGCGGGGCAAGCTCGAGTGTGAGCGAGGTAGGTCCGGCCCCCGTTTTCTCTGCAGGACAACAGGTGGCGGATGAGTGTCCGGATGTTCTCCCCAACGCGACTTTCCCTCAGGTGAAGGGGGTGATTGAGGAGCGAAGCCGCTTTCTCATGGCAGGTAGGGGGACGGAGGATGTGTGTCATATTCCCGCAAGTAAAAGAGTACAAGCAGGAGCGATGAACCTCTGCCCAAAATCAGATGTAAATCCGAGGCTGTACGGGAGCTGGAGGAGCTTCTCCAACCCATGCAGTCTTTATTTCAGGCTCTGGGACTGCTCCAGAAGACGTTCGAGTGGCTGGAGAGAAAGGCTGGCGCGCCTCTAAAGGCTATAATACAATGGCTGAGGAGGCGTGACGCTGGATTCTCCGGCCACACTGACACGGCGGTACAGGTGAGTGACACCTGTACCGTAGAGCAAGGAATAGGAGGGCCATGCGAAACTGCAGCAGTATGTGTCAGTTCCACTAGCTCAGTACCCACACCTCCTACAAGAGACGCAGCTGTGGTGACCGATTGCATGGCAGAAGTGCGTGTGAGGAGGCGGCTAGTGAATGCTGGCTGCCAAACTGCCTTGCCCTGCCTGCTGGCATCAGTCTCACAGGCCCCTACCGTGGCGCAGACGACAAGGGGTCTCTTTTTTTCCATAAAGGGAGCCAGACCAGAGCAAGAGGAGGAGCAGGGGCAGCACCTCCTGCTCTTGTGATTTTGTCATTGCAGGACAGAGCCGTGGACAGGAGGAAACCGACTCCCCATCTTGGAGGAGACCAGCCCTCGCAGGACGAGCCGCTGTGCCCCACAGAGCTCAGCTGACGGATGCCCCTTCAACACCCGATCCAGGGGAGCTGCCATGGGGTGCACGCTACGTCCCCCGGAACACTTGGTGGCAGTCCCCCTGGGTTGCATTGAGGCCCATAGCATGGAACACCGGAGCTCATCCTGGTTGGGCTTTGTGGCCACCGCCAGGGGGAGCTGCAAGGCAACGTAGCCACACCTGGAAGTGCAGTCTAATTGAGGTTAAGTACGACCTGAAGCACTTCCGGGTGGGCTATAAAGAGAGCCTGCAGCCACTACTCAGGGCACCAGAGTTGGGAGGAGGAGGACAAAGCTGCCCTGGGAGGAGTGGATGGAAGAAAGAAAGAAGAGTGTAATTTGGGGTGTGATTTACTTTGAATTTATGTTGTGTTTGGGGACTATGTAGGGCCAGTGGGACAAAGGGAAGAAGTGTCCCACGGCTGAAGAAAATAAAGACTTTGTGTTTATTTTGCCCGTGCCTCTGGTGTCAGTCTGTGTCGGGTCAGCACCAATATAGCGCCTTTATCTATCTATCTATCTATCTATCTATCTATCTATCTATCTATCTATCTGTTATATAGTGCCTTTCCTATCTATCTATCTATCTCTCTATCTGTTATATAGTGCCTTTCCTATCTATCTATCTATCTGTTATATAGTGCCTTTCATATCTAACTATCTATCTCAAGGCAGTTTCACAAACATAATTGAAACATCAGTGGCCAGCGTAGTCCCCAGATCTCAAACCAGAAGATGTGATTGAATGAAAATGGCTCCAAATCCCTACAGAATGTTGAGTCTTGTTGAACCAATGCTTTGAAGAATACAGGAGGTCAACAGTCTTAATAAAGCTGCCGCTGGCTATAAGTAAAAGATACTTTTACAGTGAAGAAAAAAAAAGTTATAAAGACAACATGTAGGCTGTCAAGCTTTCATCATTTTTAAACAATTATTTACTGTTCAGAGAGCATTCAGTCACACTGCAACGTTTCCTGCACCCCAGGCTAGATTTTATAGCGTTTTTGTGTATTGTGAGCTAATCAGAGGCGATCGCTCACCCCAGCTGCCAGTCAGAGCAAAAAAGGTAGGGATTTAGCCTGAGAGCTTACACTGTGTTATTGTATTATGTTATTATTATTATTATTATTATTATTATTATTATTATTATATGAAGTATTTCTTTACATGGAAAGAAATTTCCTGAAATTGTTACAATAGCCAAAGCAACTAACTAATAAAGATCAGACACAAAGAATGCAGTAACACATTATTGTACACTGTGATTATTTCTTCTTTTCACTTAAATTTTCCAAAGTATAAGCCAAAAATACAGACTTTCAATCATGCTTATTGATAATTATGCTTACAGTTCTACCAAGAGCAATACTCACCAGGCACAAAACCAAAATGAAAAGAAATGCATTTAAAGATGAGTCACTGAGTCACGTCAAGTGTTGAGACTGGAAGGTTACAAGACAGAATGTGATGTAATCAAATGCAGAACTTAGCTCTAGCTTGGAAAAGAGCGGGCAAAATGCCAGTCTGTAGACCATCAGTGCGAGTGCAGGTCTTACAGAAATATAACACTGACAAAAAAAACAAAGAATAAATGAACAAAGAACACCCTTGAGGCAGAGAAAGACCCCAAATTTTAAGGGTGCTAAAGAAGATTTGTGTTACGATTTCAGCATTTTGTTTTATTGTGAGCGCTGCCAGTTTAGGCTTAGCATTGTTTACTGCTGCCAGCCTTGTGTGTGTGTCATAATATCGTAATAATATAATATAATATTTATGTATCTATGCATAATAATATAATATCATAATATAATATAATATCATAATAATATAATATACAATATTGTAAAACAACTGGATGTCATGATACATGATGTCACAGCTATGATAGGATATTATAGACAAAACAAAACCAAAAAACATGAGTTAAAAACAAAATTTGTGAAATAACACTTAAAATACAACACAAAGAATAATTCAACAAAGAATACCTTTGAGCCAGAGAAAGACCCTGGATGAATCATAAACGTTTTAAGGGTGCTAAAGAAAATCAATGCAATGATGTCACCATTTTGTTTTATTGTGAGTGATGCCATTTCAGGGATAGCTTTGTTTACTGTTGCTAGCCTTGCTGCTACTGTGGAACAATTGGAAGTCTTGGCACGTGATGTCACAGTTATGATAATAGAAAGGTTGTGCACTCTTTGGTTGTCCAAGATTCTGGATAAGTACAAAACTGTCTTGTGTATTTATTGGTAGAAACTTTAACATTGTTTTCTCAGTTTATTGTGCTTCATTCTTTTTTGCAATAGTAACTTTTATTTACTCCAGTGTGTATTTAGACTCTGATTTTTGGTTCCTTGAAAGAGAAGTTGCAACTGTCTGTCTATTTAACAAGGACATCATTTTACCAGCACATTTAATTACAAAATCAGGTCATATATAACACTTGACCTTATATTTTGTTCTCTAATAACAATTTACTCATACAAAGTCTTATTTCTTTAACAAGAAATTTACCCAAGATTTTTTATGATTAATCATTTTGAGATCTTTAGATGGTACTTAAAGTCCTTACAATTAACTCTGAGCCTCACCCGGGCTCGCAGAATTGTAATAACAGTTAATTGGTGTCACACGCATGCACATGAGAGATGGTTTAAAACAGGGGTCCTCAATCACGGTCGTGGAGGGATGCAGTGGCTGCAGCTTTTCCTTCCAGGCAGTTTCCAAATTAGAGGACAGTCCTTGCTGATCATGAAACTTGGTATTTAACTGTTTGGCTTGTTAGTGCTTTCATTCATTCAAGAGAAATTTTAATTGCACTGTAGGGTCTCCTTCTCTGAGAATAGTATCCTTATGTTTTGTAGACCAGAACAAATTTAAACTTAATGGTCCTTCAAATTCCCCTCTCATTTATTTCTAAGCATTTTTTAACACTGATACTACATGGTGCATATGCACAGGATTAAAAGGAAGCACGTTCGCTGGAGAGTCTTCTCGATACTCAAATGTGGCATTTGGTACCACGGCCCATCTGCCAAGTTGTTTTGCCTGCCGAAGATAAAGTCATCCCTGATGGAGGATCGCAGGAATCGTGGGAAAGAGGGGTCCTTTCATCGGATTGGCTGGCCCAGCACTGTTTCAGCCATGGAATGGCCAAATGGGGGAGGCAGCTTGATAAATGAGGTCTCCAGGACTCTGAACAAATCCAAATCATATGATGTGATATCATCTACTGTTAAATTCTGCTACGTACTTCTAAAAATTTTATTTGTATATTGTATTAAGGATTTTTCTGTTCTGTGTATTGTATTGTATTGCGTTGTGTTGTATTGTATTGTATTGTATTGACCCCCTTTTTTTTGGCACCCACTGCACTCCCAACCTACCTGGAAAGGGGTCTCTCTCTGAACTGCCTTTCCCAAGGTTTCTTCCATTTTTTCCCTACTGGGTTTTTTTTTGGGAGTTTTTCCTTGTCTTCTCAGAGAGTCAAGGCTGGGGGGCTGTCAAGAGGCAGGGCCTGTTAAAGCCCATTGCAGCACTCCTTGTCTGATTTTGGGCTATACAAAAATAAATTGTATTGTATTGTACTGTATTGTTTTTTGGTTTTCTGCATTTCATTATTAACCAATGTCTGCTTAAGAAAACAGGCAACAATTAAAACTGAAATGCATCTGCTATAAACTAAAATAGGCAATTAAGGGTTCTGAATTGTAATAGGTAAGATAACTAAAAGTAAGCCTGAAAAAAATATCGCTTTAGTGGTAAATAAATGGGTTCTAATTAAGAAACTGGTTGAAGTAAAAACCTGCAGCCACTGCAGACCTCCAGGACTGTAATTAAGGACCTTTGATCTACAATGTAACTAAAATTTGTCTTAAGTTAAAAACCAAGTTTCATTATCAGCAATGACTGAATTCTAATTAGGAAACTGGCTAGAATGAAAACCTGTAGCCACTGCGGCCCTCCGGGACTGTGATTGAGGACCCCCGGTTTAAAAGCTTGGGTGATGGTAATTTTCCACTAAGCCAAGGGTTGGCGCTGTGTGATAACAATTTATCTTTGCCTCCCTCTGCAGAAAGGAAGAGTGGCAGCTCTCCAACTCTGACGTCACTTCTGGAGTCCTCCCACCTGGACCCACCCAGAATTCCTCATAAGCGGAAGATTTGCCATCACCTTGAGAGGGCACAGGTCTGAGGAAGACTCATTTTGCGTTTCCAAACATTTTTTTTTTGTCTTTTTCTATAATTCAATTTTACGGGCTTTGCTGCTAGATGCCCTAACTCTTTGAAATTGTCTTTGTCTTGTGCTACTGATGTTATGATACAATGTAAAGCGCTAAGCTTGAATAATATTTGGGAAAGTATAATGCTTCTACTGAGTGGATAAAATAACATTATGCTGCCAAAAAATAATGAAACATTTCTATGCATTTTGCCCTCTAAGGTAGTGCTTCCCAAACTCGGTCTAGGGGACCCCCTGTAGCTGCAGGTTTTTGTTCCAACCAGCTTTTGTTTTTAATTGGACTCCTGGGCTAATTAAGTGAACTGTTATTTTTTTGTGTTTTGAGAACAATATAGAAATTAGAAAACTAAGTTTGGTAATATATATATATATATATATATATATATATATATATATATATATATATATATATATATATATATATAAAGA
>JANRMT010062834.1:50014402-50037363 GCA_026402145.1 Polypterus bichir lapradei
ATGTTGGAAAATGATCAGACTCAACAAACTTGAAAAGGTTTGGGGCAGCCACCTGTGTAATATACAAAAAGCTGCAAAAAGCTTTGAAAGGAACATAGACTCACAAGACTGAGTCCAAAACAGAACTGAAGTTGATTTGCAAAGATGGTGGTTTTAAATAGTCAGACCAGAAGTGACATAGAGGAACCAGAAGTGACCATCTTCTGATGTTAATCAAGGCACCAAAACCAGAAGTGACGTCATTCTAGGCGACGGAACCAGAAGTGATGTCTTCAAGGCTGAGTCAGATTTCCGCACAGCTGATCCGTAGAGATAACAGGAGAAGATGTAGTGCACCCCGCCACCCCCTGGTCTGGCATGGAATTACCTCCACTTATATCACTTATATATATATATTAAAAAGTACCAAGCAGTTATATGAGAATAATGTATTTTGTCTTTTTAACAATATTTTCATCTTGGTTTTCATTTTATTTTTCCAGGTGTTTTAATTATTTAATTAATTTATTATTTACTAATTAGTTGGTCTGATGCTAAAGTAGTTGCAGCCTTTGATTATTCAGTGTTGTTTGCCTTAGTGTTTGCTCTGCCTGTTTTTTAATTGTCATTATTAAGATACAATGAAGGGGGAAAACTGCACAGAGAAAGGGCAAAATAAAATGAAATCAACAAAAGAGAGTTAAGTATTTAAATCTATAGCAAAAGAAGAAATATTTCTAAATGTCTTATAAATTAAAAAATCATGCTGCTGTGCTTTTCTGAATGTGGAATAAAAGAAAAATAATAACAGCTAATTAAATGAGATCACTGTTATCAGGTGTTATCACTGATTCTGAATCTGGTTGGAACAAAAACCTGCAGCTACAGGGGGTTCTCAGGACTGAGTTTGGGAAGCACTGCTCTAAGGTAACTCATCAAAATTCATGAGTGGGGAGGAGCCTTCTAACAAAATATAATGACGTTTAAATGACATAGATAGCAAAACTGATGCCTACAGTACTGTACGACCAAACCGCCATGGTATACCTGGTGAATTTCATTGCCTGAAGGTTCTCCATGGCACAAGCAGCTTTATGGCAAAAAGGCAATATAATTGCAAGCAAATGTAAGAACAAGAAAAACGTTCACTAACTAACCACTGTTTACAACGCAGCAGCAGTTGTCAATGTTTGTGTCAAGGGAAATGTGGACATCACTAAGCCTTGCACTGTGGTAGCCTACAATAATACAAGGGGGAAATCAATCATGCAGGTCAGGCACTGCCATTCTGTCCACTCGTGCGCAAGAAACAGAAAAAATAACCAGGTTTCCATCCAAGGAGTTTTTGCGAAAAAATATTTAGTGCTTCAAATTTTAGCTGATGGAAATGCTAATTATCGATAAAATGTTGTACATGTCGACATAATATTTTTCCGTTTAACTTTAGCGCATAAATTCCATATCGATACTTCAGATGTCGCAAAAACTACATTAGAAACACCTTTTGTCGGAAAAAAAGGGCTTTAACGCAAATAAATGTGTCACATGATACATTTTCATCACGTGCAATCAAAACGAGAATAGCGGAGCGGTTCGCATGGTCTGATGAAGAGACTCGTTATTTCTCGTGATGAGCCAATGCAGTAGCGGATAGGCTGGGTCTCCTGCTACTAAAAGGGGTAACTGATCTCCCTCCACATCAACTGTAGCCATCAACTGTAGCCTGGGGGTGTCTCTCAGGATGTCTAAATAATACAAAAACCGCAAAGGTAATTTACTGTGCCAGTCAAAA
Source organism: Polypterus bichir lapradei (assembly GCA_026402145.1). Classification (NCBI taxonomy): domain Eukaryota; kingdom Metazoa; phylum Chordata; class Cladistia; order Polypteriformes; family Polypteridae; genus Polypterus; species Polypterus bichir. The sequence goes on from JANRMT010062834.1 coordinate 50,016,174, forward strand.
TATTTAATAAACCGTGTGTTTCATTATCTAAACATTTTTTTCTTATTATTAAATGGCAGATGTTTTAGCATATATGAGAAATTCTCTCATTAATATTATCTTTAGTTTTTTTTTGATTAAACGTCGTTATTTTGTATTAATTCAAATTTCAGTTTTAATTAAAAACCTTAAGGGAAGCAGGTAACAGTACTAATTCAGTTGTTATCGCACTGAGAAGGGATGTTGAAAGGTGGGCTCACCTGTACAGATCCGATGCTGCAAACATAGCTTCATCATGGGCACTTCCAGGAGTGCCAACGCAAATGTCTCGTATCATGCACCTGTCATTTAAGGGCCTGGAGAACAATAGATGGCCATCCTTTGCGATTAATGTAATCGCGGTAGCCTTCCGTCAGGGGAAGAATAGGCACATGCGTGCCATCCAGCGCACCGTAAATCTGTGGCACAAGATGCACCAAGGAATTGCGGTATGCAATTTCATTGGCCTCCGCTACAGTCGGAAGTCTGATATAACGCTGCATTAATTTTTCTTTAATAGCGGTGCACATAGCATATACACATCGATGGACGGTAGTTTTACTAACCCTGAAAGTTTCCCCAACTACTCTATGCTCGGCGCAGGTTGCCAGCTTGTAAAGGGCGATGGCAATCCGCTTTTGGGTTGGAACCGGTGATCGGTGGCAACCTGTGATGGGCGCAACATCAGGACTGATGAATCCACACAACATTTCAAACGTCGGCCGTGTCATTCTAAAATGTTGCAGCCAGAGATTTTCTGTGAAGTGTCTCTCCACCACCTCCTCCCAGAAGGTCTTATTCCGTCATCTCTACCATACCAGTGGGTTTCGTCGCACTGGGGTACTTTCTTCGAGCTCTAGGGCTATCGGACAGGCAACTGCTTCATTCTGCTGTCGTCTTCGGATATTATGTACAATTCCAATTATTTGTGAAACTAAAATAACAGTAAGCTGGTAAATTTCAAAAAACTGTCTGAATAATCTCTCCATTTCTTTGTTTCTTTGTTTAGTGGAGAACAAAAGGTAGATAATTTGCGACATACACAAAATTATGTATGGAAACGGCTCAAGGGCAGATTTTTTTCGTGATACAACAAAACTTATGCGACAGTTCGTTTTGGGGGGGGGTGATATCATCACGCACACCGTTTTATCGATAAAAAGCCAGTTGGATGGAAACAGGCTGGAGACAGCAAATTTCACACAATTTTTTTACGTATATTCTGTTTGTCGATAACAAAACGTCGCAAAAAACTGGATGGAAACTTGGCTATTGTAAGAAAGTGAAACATTCTTCTACTTTCCCAATTGCAACAAAACTGGATTGTTAGTAAACTTATGCCACATGGACACCAGACATATTGTACCTTTCCTACTGCATTATGTTGATGTTTTGGTATTTTCTTGTAAAATCAAAAATTCAACATTTTTGGCTAATTTTTCTGGGAGTAAACAATGTAATAAATAAACGTAAAATAAAATGTTTCTGGGAAAGGCTACCATTCAACCACATCTCTGCATTGGATTAGATGATTTTTTGACATCTCAAACAAGTTAGTTCAAATGTCAACTCACGTCTGGGGACACCTCGCCATAAGGCTCCTAGTGAACAGCGGCAACATCCACCACTAAAACGGCTCTGTCCACCAAGCTTGTTCCTATAAAACTGACCCCAGTCCATGCAATTCAGGTGGACAACTTTGTTTCTTGGTGCAAAGAGAATTGCCTGCTTCTTAACCTTAGTTAAACCAAAGAAATGGTTATTGACTTTCACCGCACCAAAGAGCCTCCATGTCCGGTCACTATTCAGGAAGTGGGTTTAGAGGTGGTCCACTCCTACAAGTCCTTGGGTGATCCACACCAATGATAAGTTGCACTGGTCTTGGAACACAGAAGATTTATATAAGAAAGGGTACAGCAGGCTCTTTTTCTTAGGAAACTGCATTTCTTTAATGTGGGGAACTGATATTCTTCATATCTTCTGCAACTCTGTGATGGCCAATGCAATTTTTCATGCTGTGCTGTGCTGGGCAGGTAAAATCAATTCAGAAGATGCCACCGAATCAACAAGCTAAGGACAGACTCTCTGGACCCCCTGGAGGGTGTAGCAAAGGAAATAACTAAAAAACTGAAAGCCATTATGAACAATGCTGCACATCCTATCTCTGACACACAAACAGTTGAGGACTTTCAGATGACAAATTATTCAGCTCAAGGGTTCCAAGAAGCAGTACTGGGGCTCCTTTATACCAACAATAATACGTCATCATAATGCATCACTGGGACTGTGATAGCCAAGTCAGTTTTATTTTTTTGTAATTTTCCTCTTTGTTCAGACCAAAGTGTGTGTGTACAGTATATTTATTTATTGATTGATTGATTTATCTAGCTATTTATTTATTTATTGGAAGAGCTTCTGTTAAAAAGACAAACTTTCCCCTGGGGACAAATTAAGTTCTATCAATCTATCTATCTATCTATTATATAGTGCCTTTCATGTCTATCTATCAATCTACCAACCTACCTACCTGTATAGGTACTGTAGCTAATAATTACAATCTATAAAAACTGATATAGACCAGCATTGAATATTCTGCCAAAGTAAATTTAAGAAATATACAAATTACTTTTTAGAAAATTAAACATTTATTTTATAATCATTCATAATGTCTACATTAATGAAACACAAAACAAATCTATTATAAATAGGTGTTTTATTAAAAATGGCTTAAAATATTTATACCTATTTCATAAAATATTTTTTACTTAAGGCTTGTAGGCTTTTTAAAATGTAATTTTTCAAAAGGGCAGCCGCAAAACAGTTTATGTTAATTTTTGATTCATTTAATAAATCAACATGACTGGTAAGCAGCTGATATGTTCCTTTCTGTCTCCCTCAATCAATCAGTTAACCTCTCTACTTTACGTGTACATGTTACATACTCTACCTTTTAGGGCTTATAGGCGTTATAAAATAGTATCAAAATGAAAAATATGTAGGTGATAAAAACTGGAAATACAAAATGAAGTTTTGGTAAAAGCTAGGTGGTGCATGGGATTGGCATTTAAACCCATCCACCATTCATTCTGAAGGGAGTTTATTCCAATGAAATATTCTTAGATAAAATATTTTTATATAACTAATGTATTTTTATTTTTTTTTTTACTTTTTTCACCTTGGGTACCACTGGTTTGACTTTGTGTCGAATAAGCGGTTGCTCACGGACTTCCAAATGATGCACATTACCTGCATTGTGGGGGAGCGTCAGTTACGACACTAGAGCCATGTAGTGTGATTCACTGAGGGTAATCAGCTTGCAGGACCCTCATTGTTCAGGATCCAAGCAGCTGGACCAGGCCAGGGTGGGCTCCCAGAGAGTAATTTCCAGACTGGAAATGCTCCTGTGTCCATGTTCAAATCACGATGTATAAAACCTAAACTTGGTGTGAAGCCACGTACATTTTCACGGTAGCTCAAACCCTGGCTTAGCAAATTCTCCACTCGGTTTTGCAAACTGGAGGCACCCAGTGTCAAAGCAGTGCTTTTGTTCCTCTTCTTTTTTAGATCCACATCTCTGATGCGGCTTTATCATATACACTGAAATTAACCGCATATTCTTTATTAGTTTAAGGCATCTGATTGTAATTAACATGTAAAAATATGATGGTCCACGGAATAGCCAAACTATTCCAAATCCAATAGCTGCTTTAGCGTTGTTACTCTCACTGCACTTTCTTCTTCTTCTTTCAGCTGCTCCCATTAATTAGGGGTTGCCACAGCGGATCATCTTTTTCCATATTACTCTCACTGCACCACTCTGAGTATTTATATCACTGTATCTGAGTGTGGAATCACAGATCTACAGCAGCTGATCGGAAAGAGAATTATCGGTATACATCATCAAGCACACGCGGCCTCAGCCATGCTGCCTATTGAACTGCTCTCACACGGCAAATGCTTCAAAGCCTTTCCTGTATGGACCTCGCGGTTCAGAAACAGTTTCATCCCAAGAACTATAAATGCACTCAATCAGTCCATCAAGTGCTCCTTGTAGAACTGTTTGTACTTATGAGTTTATTCTGTTTCTCTTCTCGGTACTCAAATGTGGCACTTGGTGCCATGGCCCACCTGCCAAGTTGTTTTGCCTGCCTAAGGTAAAGTCATCCCTGATGGAGGATCGCAGGAATCATGGGAAAGAGGGGTCCTTTCATCGGATTGGCTAGCCCAGCGCTGTTTCAGCCGTAGAATGGCCAAATGGGGGATGCAGCTTGATGGATGAGGTCTCCAGGACTCTAAACATGTCCAAATCATATTATGGGATATCATATTAAATTCTACTATTAAATTCTGCTACGTACTTCTAAAATTTTTATTGTATACTGTAATAAGGATTTGTTCTGTTCTGTGTATTGTATTGTATTGACCCCCTTCTTTTTGACACCCACTGCATGCCCAACCTACCTGGAAAGGGGTCTCTCTTTGAACTGCCTTTCCCAATGTTTCTTCCATTTTTTCCCTACAAGGTTTTTTTTTTGGGGAGTTTTTCCTTGTCTTCTTAGATATTCAAGGCTGTGGGCTGTCAAGAGGCAAGGGTCTGTTAAAGCCCATTGCGGCACTTCTTGTGTGGTTTTGGGCTATACAAAAATAAATTTTATTGTATTGTATTGTATTGCATAAGTACAATTACCTCACTGTAAACCTGTGATACAGTTATAATATTGCACAACTTGACCTACTTTATAAAGCATGTATTTACATATGATGACGATATCATTTTTGAGATGAAATTCAGCAAAATATGTTTATTATATTATACAGATAAAACTTTTAATTCATTTAAAAAATCTATATTGTTAATAATTAAACATGTGAGGACACTGTGTCGCAGCACTAGCAAGCAGCTGGCACTTTGTTCACGGATTGTTCCTGCCTCGCGCTGTATTCTTGCTGGGGCTCGCACGACACTGGAAGGATAGATGGATAAAACTTTAACTTAATTTAAATAATCTATATTGTTAATAATTAAACATGTGCTTAAAACTTTTAAGAAACATTGAAATATCTTCATAGTACATGTTTAGTTATTCTATCCATCTGCCCTTCCTGTCTCGCGCTGTATTCTTGCTGGGGCTGGCGCGACACTGGAAGGATAGATGGATAGAATAATTAAACATGTACTACAAAGATATTTCTATGTTCTTTAAAAGTTTTGAAGAATCGGCGTTCTTAGCTTACAGATGGCTTAACGTCTATTAAGCTGGTTGTGTGGCGATTGGATATTTGGAGAAAGAAAAGGAAGGACAGGAATTGGGGGTTAGTACATTTGAAAGAGACAGTACTGCCGCAATAAATTATTTCATCGGAGGTCGCGTATGACGCAGTAAGCATCTGTGTGGGGGGCATGAACAATCTCTGGACAGGGCGCTGGCTCATCACTATCACTGCACCACCATGTTCCCATGTTTAATAAAATGCTTTAATTCCTATCATCATGAAAATGATATCAAGTATACATCTCAGTATTTAACTATTCAGAGAGCTGTAATATCATGAATGTAATGGATTCTGTGTCCTGTTGGAGGATGAGAAAGCCCGTTTAAGAAGCATGTAGTGATTCACACACATAGAGCACATAGAAGAACAAATACAAAACAAAGCATTTAACGTGCTACTTTAGTAATGATGGTATTTGAGAAACTAGTAAATTAAACGATTTTAAGATGAAGTTTATGATGTTCTACTCTAATGACAAAATAAACTATATGATTAAAGTGGTCCTTTCGAGATTAAAGTTGACATTTTGAGCTTTTTTCCCACAGTTTGCCTGAGCTTAAGGGTTATTTATATTGATTTGCATATTCAAAGAGGCCTAATTCTGGGAGGAGTTTAGAAGTGGCAGCAGACGTGTGCACATGCGTTACTTTTCACACTGACCGAGATTTATGGAGCAGATGAACATGGAAGTTGGCGAACGCAGATTTATGCATTTGGATTTTTTCGCGTGTACGAACATTTCTTCTTTTGTCCATATGCCATGTTTTAGTGTGAATTCTACACACACCATTATGCATGAGGCTCCTGGAGTTTTTTAGATCTGTTCTGGTAAATTCGCTGTTTTGTGAGAAATGTATGAATAATCTTTCCTATTAAAAATGTCTTCAGAGTTTCCCAAAGTATACCTGCTGAGACCTCTGAGGATACATGTGTCTCAAGAAAATAGTCAATTTACCTGAATATGAATTCTGTACAGTTATCTTCAGCTAATCATAGGGGGTTAAGACGCCAGCTACGAAATGAGTGTGTAGGACTCAGTAATTTAAGCTCCATGATCTGAGGGGCATGATCAGAGATAATAAAAGTCTCATACTTACAAGATTTGATAGTGGGAAAAATATTTTGTTTAATTATCAATTCTTGACTAACAATGGTGTAAGCGTGAGAAGAAGGAGTAAGCTCTTAGATTAGGAGTTAAGAACCTCCATGAGTCAGATAAGTAATGATCAATTACAAACTGTGTAATTATCTTTGCAATATTTGATGTTATTGCCATTGTATCTGAGGATCTATCCAGGTCTGGATTTAAAACACAAATAAAAAGTCTCTGGCCATTATAATATTGTTATAATAAAGCTCTATCATCCACATTAGGTGCTTGGATATTAATCAAAACCATTTTAGTATTAGATAAATTGCCTGTCACCGTAACATATCACCCTTCAGAATCAGATATTGTATCTGACAGTATAAATGGGATAGTTCTGTGTATTAAGATTCCCACACCCTTGGTTTTGTTTGTATAGCTACAGTGAAAAATTTGCATAGACTACTCTCTTTGCAACTGAAATTGGCTCCTGCTTAATAAGTGAGTCTCCCTTAAAAGTACTATCTTGGCATTTAGACTTGTTAAGTGTAAGAGTACTTTCTTTCTCTTTAATTCATGATTGAGACCCTTGACATTCCAGCTCACAAAGTTCACTATTTGGTCATGGAAATATTTTGTTGACATTTTGTAGTGTTAGGTTAAAGTAATACATTGCACAACCGATAGCTTCAACATCGGTTTCATATTATTGCCAAGTGATACAGTTGTGAAGCACTTTGTTATGTTGTCACTAACGGTTATTGGGATATAAGGGATGAAACAGAAATAGAATTGCTCTCTTTCTCTCCACCCCCTAGACCACCCCCCCTCCTCAATTGTTCCCCTGCAAATAAGGCAAGCCACATTTTGCAAAGTCCCAGTCTTCTGTCATACCAAGAGAAGGAGCACTTCTAGAGCAAAATTTCCTTAAACTTTTAACAATGCCTCCTTGCTTGCTTCTCAGTGGTGGCACCTGATTTAGACAACTAAAGTCAGTCAAGTGGCCCAAGTTCAGGATAACAGTTAACATCATGGAAAAAGAAGTGGTCACGACAGGAACTTTTTGAAAAGATTGACGACTATCCATCCAAAAAGCTACAGAATATTAGGAAATCTCCATTGGCTATTTTGATTGATAATTAATATAAACGTTTACTGAAATTCTTAATTTATAATCAAATGTTTCACTGTCAAGAATTGTGTGAATATCTGAAAAGAAGGCTAAAAGTCTACTTCAATTTTGACATTTGTTATTACTAATCATTATGATAAAAAATAAGGAGATCTGATGACATTCCAGCATTTGTTGCTCATGAATTCACTCAGCATGTCTCTTCCCTTTTCAGTTGCTATCTTACTGGAGAAGCACTACTGGGATGTAATCTCAGAGTGTTGGGATTACATGACAAACTTGGCAGCCAGATGAGTTCAACCGAGAAACTCCTCTCAGCTATCTACCAACAAGACCGTTAACTGTGTATGTGACGCATTGAAAAAATCTTTGTTGCAGTGGATTCAGGAAGTGTTCAGACTGCGTCACTTTCTGCACACTTTATTTGGTTGCAGATATAATTTTAACTGGATAAATTAGCAATTTTTTTCTTATTAATCTACACTTAATGACACATAATGGCAAACAGAAAACATGTTTTTTGGAAAGGTTTACAAATCTATTAAAAATCAAAAACTGAACTCTCATTCCTATAAGCTTTCACACTTATGGCTCTTCATTTTGAGCTCAGATGCATCCTGTTTGCTTTAATTCCCCTTGAGATGCCTTGAAATTGATTTCAGTCCTGCTGTGGAAAACTGAACTGATTGGAATTCATTTCAAAAGGCACACACGTGTGCATGTAAGGTGTCACAGTTCATCCTGCATGTCAGGCCAAGCCATCAAGTCCAAAGAACAAACTGTAGATTTCAGTAATCAAATTTTGGTAAACCATAGATCAATGGTATAAACTCATTCCTAAAGCTTTGAGTATTCCAGGAGCACAGTGGCATTGATAATTACAAAATGGAAGAAGTTTGAAACCACCAGGACTCTTCCTAGAGTTGATCATCCAGCCAAACGGAGTAACTGAGCAAGAACAGTCTTGGTCAGGGAGGTGACCAAGGACTCCATTGTCACTCATACAGAGCTTCAGAAATTCTCTACTGAGATGAAAGAAGCTGTTGGAACAACAAACTCAGAAACACTCTATCGCTCACGTGTTTATGGTAGAGCAGCTAGATGGGGTACATCTCAGCGACTGGGAGAGGGAGACTGGTCAGAATTGAGGGAAGGATGAATGCAACCAAATAGAGAAAGGTCCTTGGAGAAAATCTGCTCCAGATTGTACACACCTTAAGGCTGGGGCAGAAGTTCACTTTTCAGCATGACAATAAAATGAAACATACAGCCAAAACGCCACTGGAGTGGCTTTCGGACAAGTCTATGACTGTCCTTGAGCGGCCCAGATAAAGCCCAGACTTAAACCCCAGAGAATATGTGTAGAAGATGGCAGCTTACAGACGCTTTCCATCCAATCTAACAGAGGGCGAGAAGATCTGCCAGGAAGAATGGGATAAACTGTCCAAATCCAAGTGAAACTTGTAAAGACTTACCCTAAACTCAAAGCTGGAATTGCTAATAGAGGAGCTTCAACAAAGTATTGAATTATGGGTCTAAAAATGGATATGAATGAGAGACTTCAGGATTTGGGTTTTAATAAATTTGCAAACCACTCGTTTTGCATTTGGCTACAGTCAGTGTCACTACTACTAGCATGAGGCAATAAGTGGACCCTACAGAGCTGGCACAGGTAGTCCAACTTCTCCAGAATGGAACATTGGTGCATTGGATTGTATTGGTGGTGCATTGGATGGTGCCATTGCCAGAAGGTTTGCTGTGTCAAATTATGCTTCAAGGCCCCACATACTATATGGAGCATAGACAGCAAGCTGTTGTCTCATCTTTGCCTTACATGTGGAGGTTAGATGGCTTGGGGACCACATCATACACTTCATGGATGAGAAGTTGAATCCACGAAGTATCAGCCCTCCACATCTCTGCCCAAATCAACTTCCTTTCCAGAGTGCTGTCCCATATTTTCCATGCACCTTGCCATTGTTGCCACTGATTTGAAGGACCTCTCTTCCTCTACTGCTGCCCTCACTTTTTTCTGGAATAGGCACCTCTTCTTCTTCCCTTTATAGCTGTCAGTTTGGTAAGTTGGTGGCTTGACTGTGAGTCAACAATCCAATGATTTTATTTCAGCTTCCTTAAGTGCATCTTCTGCCTGCTACTTTCTAAGAGTCCTCACACTTTGATTCTGGCTTTGGCTACCTTTGGGTCAAGTGAGTCCCAGTCCTGAAGCACAACCTTGGTCTGTGACACTACTAAGGATTTAAGTGGCAGCTGCACTTTATTGCTGAAGCTGTAGAGCATGATGACACTCAGACTCCTTGGTAGAGCCAGCCTTCTTCAGAGGTGATTACTAACCTTCCTCTCCAAAGTCTCTACTGTTGAGATGGTGACTTTGTACACCAAGAGTGGCCAGAAGGTTCTAAGCAAGATACTATGCCGGTGCATTTGTATTTAAACTTCCCAGGGAGTCCTGACCAGTCCACTCAATCAAAAACCAGCAAACACCTTCAAGAGTGAAACCTCACAACAGCACTTTACTTTTACACTGCCCTCCATAATGTTTGGAACAATTGGCGTCACTGGTGTTTGTGATTCCACTGATGGGTGTCATTTCCTTATAAGATACCTCGACTTGCTTCTACCCTTTGGAGTTTGTACTTGCTGAGGACAGAAGAATCCTAACTATGGTCAAGAAAAAGCCCCAAACGCCTGTCTGACAGATCAGAAACAGTCTACAGGGGGCCGATGTGTGTGTGTGTGTCAGGGACGACTATCAGCAGAAGACTTCATTAACAGAAATACAGAGGACACAAAGCAAGATGTAAACTATTAGTCACAATGGCGAGATTACCATTTGAGAAAAAGGACTTAAAAGAGCCTGCAGAATTCTGGAAAAAGGTCTTGTGGACAGACGAGACAAAGATGACCCTGCTGTATCAGAGTGTTGGCAAGAGCAAAGTGTGGAGACGAAAAGGAACAACCCGAGATCCAAAGCAGACCTCCTCATCTGTTAAAAACGGTGTTGGGGGTGTTATGGCTTGGGCTTAGATGGCTTTCACAGGTCCTGGCACACTTCTCTTCATTGATGATGGAACTGCTGATGGCAGTGGCACAATGAATTCTGAGGTGTGTGGAAAAATCTTATCTGCTCAAGTTCCAGTAAAGGTCTCCAAACTCACTGGACAGCACTTCATCCTGCATAAGATAATGATCTAAATATACTGCTGAGGCAACACAGCAAAGCTAAACAATGGAAAATTCTTGAATGACCAAGCCAGTCACCTAATTTAAATCCAACTGAGCAGGCCTTCCATATGCTGAAGAAAAAACTTTATGGGATTTGCCCCACTGAAACAAGCAGGAGCTGAAGATGGCTGCATTAGAGGCTTGGCAGAGCATCACCAGAGATCCTCAGCACCTGGGGCCTCATGTATAAATGGTGTGTACGCACAAAAATGTTGCATACTCCGGTTTCCATGCTCAAATCGTGATGTATAAAACCTAAACTTGGTGTAAAGCCACGCACATTTTCACGCTAGCTCAAACCCTGGCACACGCAAGTTCTCCGCTTGGTTTTGCAAACTGGCGGCACCCAGCATCAAAGCAGTGCTTTTGTTCCAGTGTGGTTTCCCTTTCTTTTTTAGGTCCACATACACAATACACTGAAATTAACCGCATATTGTTTATTAGTTTAAGGCATCTGATTGTAATTAACCTGTAAAAATATAATGGTCCACAGAATGACCACACTATTCCAAATACCATAGCTGCTTTAGCGTTGTTACTCTCACTGCACCTTCTTCTTCTTCTTTCAGCTGCTCCCATTAATTAGGGGTTGCCACAGCGGATCATCTTTTTCCATATTACTCTCACTGCACCACTCTGAGTATTTATATCACTGTATCTGAGTGTGGAATCACAGATCTACAGCAGCTGATCGGATTATTGGTATACAGCATCAAGGATACGCTGCCTCAGCCATGCTGCCTATTTGAACTGCTCTCATGCGACAAATGCTTCAAAGCCTTTCCAGTATGGACCTCGCGGTTCAGAAACAGTTTCATCTCAAGAGCTCTAAATGCACTCAATCAGTCCATCAAGTGCTCCTTGTTGAACTGTTTGTACTTCAAGTACAATCACCTCACTGTAAACTTGCACTAAATGCAATAATATTGCACAACCTGAGCCACTTTATAAAGCGCGTATTTACATATGATGACAATATCATTTTAACATGAAATTCAAAAAAATATGTTTATTATATTATACAGATAAAACTTTAACTTAATTTAAATAATCTATATTGTTAATAATTAAACATGTGCTTAAAACTTTTAAGGAACATTGAAATATCTTCATAGTACATGTTTAATTATTCTATCCATCTATCCTTTCTGTCTCGCGCTGTATTCTTGCTGGGGCTGGCGCGACACTGGAAGGATAGATGGATAGAATAATTAAACATGTACTACAAATATATTTCTATGTTATTTAAAAGTTTTGAAGAATCGGCATTCTAAGCTTGCAGATGGCTTCACAGTATTTTATTTATTCAAAGAGCTGCAATATCACAAATGTAATGGATTCTGTGTCCTTCCGGAGGAAGAGAAAGCCCATTTAAGAAGCACGTAGTGATTCACACACACAGAGCACATAGAAGATCAAATACAAAGCAAAGCATTTAACGTGCTACTTTAGTTACGATGGGATTTGAGAAACTAGTAAATGAAACGATTTTAAGATGAAGTTTATGATGTTCTACTTTAATGACAAAATAAACTGCGTGATTAAAGTGGAAATTTCGAGATTAAAGTTGAAATTTCGAGCTTTTTTCTCTCTGTGTGCCTATTTTTTTTTTCTCTGTACCCTAATAAGCTTTCATATGACACTCAGACGGTGGGCTACGACTGGCCTTTTCATGGCGACTTTGATATCTAACAATTTCTTTTTTATTTTGGGCACTGTGCGACTTTGTGAACTTGAGGTTTTGAGTTTCTCTGACACTCTATGCCACTCGGTCAACTTCCTTTTGTTGTTTATACCACTTGTCACAGATGTACGGGGACACTGCCCGGCCGGGACGCCTGGACAGTCCCCAACTAAGACAATACTTCTCCTTGGCCACGAGAGGGCAGCCGCCCGGGTCTATTTGGGGGCCACAAAGACGGAGCTGGGATGCCCGTGAGAGGACGTGGCCTCCGCCAGGGGGCGCCCGGACAGTTGGAGAATCCTGGATGGCAGCACTTCCGCCACACCAGGAAGTGCTGCCGGAAATAATTCCAAGAAGACCCAGGGTGCTTCCAGGTGCTTTCCTGACACTTCCGCCACACCAGGAAGTGACGTCAAGGGGAGCACCTGGGGCTCATCCGGGTCATGATAAAAGGGGCTGCCTCCTTCCAGACAATGAGCCAGAGTTGGGAGGAAGGAGACGAAGCTTGTGAGGAGGAGGAAGGAGGTCGAGGGAGAGAGAGAGAAAAAGAGAAAGAAAGGAAGAAGAAGAAGAAGAAAGGAAAGAGAGTTGCTGAGAGAAGGCATTGTGGTTGCAGTGGAAAATATAAATAAACAAGTGTGTTTTGGACATCCTGGTGTCTGTCTGTCATTGTCTGGGGGTACGGTTTCCACATGCTGTTTAAACCAACAAATAGTACGTTTTTCCTTGCCTCCACTTGGTATTCGCTGAAATTCTTCTATTTTCCCCCGTGCGTTTGCCATTGCCTTTTCACAGAATACTGAGCTATTTATATTGATTTGCACATTCAAAGAGGCATAATTCTGGGAGGAGTTGGGGTGGGGCGATAGGCACGTGCACGTGCGTTACATTTCACGCAGGCCGGGATTTATGAAGTGGAAGAAAGTGGAAGTTGGCGAACGCACAGATTTATGCATCTGTATTTTTTTGTGTGTACGAATATTTCCGCTTTTGTCCATACGCCATGTTTTACTGTGAATTCTACGCACGGCATTATGCATGATGCCCCTGGTGATTTCTACGAATCAATCACAGACTTCAAGCAGTCATTACATGCAAGGGACATGTGACAAAGTCCTAAATATGATAACTTTAATAGACCTGCCATTGCTGTGTCCCAAACATTATAGTGCCCTGAAATGTGTGACTATGAAGAAAAAGAGTTTGCTGTTTCTACATGCTGTGACTGAAATTAATGCAAATCCCTTTAAATGAAAGTCTGCCTTGTGCACTTTAATCACAATGTCTGAATTGTTTAATATTTAAATTAATCTGTGGAGCAGAGAGAGAAATCAAGGAAAAAAAAAATGTGTCTTTGTCCTGAACATTACAGAGGGCACTGTAACTGTCTCCTCCATTACTGGGTTAAAAGAAACAGCACTAACAAAGAAAAGATGAGAAGCAGTGGCCCACCACGCCGAAAAATGCAGAATAATTTTAATTTCGACCTAATTTATATTAAACTAAACAGTGATTATGAACAGTATATATTTTTTAAAGATTTGTTTTCACTCACAGTTACTTTCATAAAATTTTATATTATATATTCTGCCACGAACTTTTTCATAATGTGCCTGTCAACATCAAAAACCTTTTTTTTAACTAAATTACTTTACACCAGCAATGGGCTTTCTGCTGACAGACTTCAACTGATGAAAAATAAATGTAATATGCTTTACCCATTTATCACCCAAAACTATAATTAAGATGTTGTAGCCTGGAGCAGTTTTTAGATTTTCTGCTGTAACAACATCCAAAAGAGTTCTTGTATTTCCCCTGACTCATGCATACAATAAATGGTAGCAAATAAATCACCGCACAACGTATACAGAGGAGGTGTATTTAAACTTCAACGTGACTTAATATCTCACAGCTTTTTCTTTCATTACAATTTTTGGAATTATTCTTCATTTCTAACTTGTTAATATTCTTTCAAGAACTCCAGGGTCATTAAAATAGGTGTTAGTGTTTTTGTTGAGTTATTCTTTATTTGATTTGTAGCTCAGAATAGAGTATAATTCTTTACAGGTTTTGCTTATATATTGTAATTGGAAACAACATACTAAGGAAAACCTGCAGGGAACCATTTATCTCCAAATTTCAACTTTTTATTAAATGAGTCTAAATATCAAATTTTGAAAATATAATCACATCTAATACAACATAAGGAAAACACCCGACCCTTTGTGGTTTTTATGTTTCGTTTCAATTAGAACTTTTCTGTCTTCATAGAAGCTCATGGGGAAGGGGAATGTGCTAGGATACAATGCCTCTCTAGGCCAATGGATCCTGGACTTCCTGAAAGGGAGACCCCAGGCAACACCGGGTAGTTTAGTCTAGTTTTAAATAAAGAAAGGCAGAAATCCTAATCACAAGTATCTCCTTCTGCTGGACGTCCTTTATTACAACAAGCCTGAGGGTGCCTCATCACGTAGTCAGGTCAAATTAGCATGGCAAGACTGAGGAAAATGACAAAATAACAGACTTAAGTAAATTGGGTTAATTTACATAATACAGTCAACAAACATATTAGCTGCACCAATCAGTCTACAGATAAATGGTATTTTTGACATACAAGTATCTTAATGTTATGTAAATGTCCTTAAATAATTAATCAGATTAACAGTCTTTATTAAAAATCTGATTAATTGAATAGGACTTCTGATATAGCGGGTTGGATGATGGATGGATTCTGTTCTCTGGAAGAATTTATATATCCTAACATAGGGTCATGGGGATCTGCTGGAGCCAATCCCAGCCAGCACAGGGTGCAAGGCAGGAACAAACCCTGGGCAGGGTGACAGTCCACCGCAGGACACACATACACACCAAGTACACACTAGGGTCAATTTAGGATCGCCAATGCACCTAACCTGCATGTCTTTGGACTGTGGGATGAAACCGGAGCACCGGGAGGAAACCCACGCAGATACGGGGAGAACATGCAAACTCCACACAGCAAGGAATCGGGAAGTGAACCCAGGTCTCCTTACTGCAAGGCAGCAGCACTACCGCTGCACCACCGTGCCACCCAGAGAACAGAATGTCTTAGTTTAACAGGCAGTTATAGTCAGAAGCACTTTACAAATTCCTACAAAAAGCTTTCCTTTAATGTGTTCAGGTTATCACAGGGCACACTCAACTACACACAGACCAACACTTGCTCATAAAAACACAATTTAGAGTCACCATTTCACCTAAGATGCTCATTTTTGGAATGAGGTAGCAAAGCTGGAGTAGTTAAATAAATAAACCAGACGTCTCCAAGTCTGCAAGTTTTCTTTCCAATAACTTTCTTAACAGCCAGTTAATACTGATAATGCAACATACGTGAATGCCTTGATTTTAATTCACTCCATTTGTAAGATTCCAAAAATTTAATTGCTTAGTTTTCCATAACCACTCTTTCCAAAAAAAAAAACAAAAAAAAAAACAAACAGAATTAGAAATGTGTGGATTTGTCTGAGTGAGTATGTCATTAAGCTCTAATGTAGGGTTCCCAAAGTCAGATCCTGGGTGGCAATCATGGCTTCAGGTTATATTGTAAATAATTTTACAATCAGGAACCAATATTTGCTTTCAGCAGTACTTCTTTTATTCAATTGTATTGTTTGGCAGTGTGAACCACCTGTCTGCCAATGTGGAAAGTGTCTCAGATGAAAACCTATGGCATCTGTGGTCCTTTAGTAAATGAGCCTGAGATTCCACTTTGTTATGTAGGATTGTGTATTTATGTGTATTTCATGTTTTATTGCCATCTTTGAATGATTATTTTTCATTCTGTTATGTTTTTTCTTTTATGTTCATAATTGTTGATTGTCCCTTTAACTGCACTTCCATTCCTTGTATGTTAGGGGCGGAGCTCCAGGAGGCGTGGCCTGAAGTTCTGAAGTCACCCCTTCTGACCCCTCACTCTTGCTATTTATGGCCAGAACCTTTGTTGCCAGATTGGGGCAGATTCCCATCTGTTTGGGCTCCTTTTGATCTTGTTTGGGTGGGTAGTGAAATTTTGTGCTACTTTAATATATCCTCTGGAATCTATCATTAGAAAATATAATGTCAGTTTTCACTCGTATGCAGATGACACCTAGTTATGCCTTTCTTTTAGACCAATATTTTGTCATTATTTAACTCAGTTGGAATCACTATTAGTTTTACTGAATCAGCCCTATCTTTATCTTTGACACTAGCATGTCATTTAAAGCACACATTACAAAACTACCTAAAACGTATGTTTTCCACTTTAAAAATGTTGGTAAATTAAGATATTTTCTAAATATACTGGATCCTGAAAAAATAATTCATGCATTTATTTCTAGTAGGAATTGTCCTTTTTACACCTTTCAGTTACTGTAATTCAAAAGAGCTCCAAACCTTTGATACTATGTGGGAAAAAGAAACGTGATTCCTTTCCACACACTTGCTGGTTAGCTCAACCTGCATCTACACCGGGACTTCTTCTCTTTGCTCTGTCTTTTCTCTGTTCACTCTCACTCGTATTTCCCTTTTTAAAATGGGAACGTGGCACAGCTGCAGCAATCCGGGAGCCAATTAGGGTGATGGGCAGTCCTGCACTTGTGCACTAAGTTCAGGACCATCCTCTCCTACATCGGGCATGGGAACAGCTCTCGCCACACTACCTCGCCCCCACCCGAAGACATGAATATGACGATTATTTATTTAAAATATGCCAATCAACCATGGACCTCACTTTACCGTAACAGCCTGCCAATCATTACAAGAATTATTAAAATAACAGTCGGAGGTCAAGCTTTTAGTTACAGGGCCTCGAAGCTGTGGAATGGTCTGTCTGCTACTATAAGAGATGCCCCTTCTGTCTCAGCTTTTAAATTTCACAACTTCATTTTAGAATACCCTGACTAGAGCTGCTGATTAGCTGTGCATACTGCATCTCTGTTAGTCATTATCACTAAAATATCTCTCTCTCTCTATATATATATATATATATATATATATATATAAAATCCAAGGTCTCTCTGTCTGGCTGTATATCCGCTTTCACGAGAGAACTACTTAACGGATTTAGATCGTTTTTTTTTTCTATAATTTGTTTGAACATTCTGGTTAATTTTGCAACTTCTCTCATTGCGCTAAGAATCATAGTTCATTTGCAGGAATGATATATTTGCGCTAATCTGAGACAGAGGCTGCGGGTCGAGGGGAGGGGGAAGTGTGACTTCAGTAGTGGGGAGCCGGGCAGGGCCCTCCTTACTGTCCTGTTTTATTATGATGTATGCAGAGCCGCAGGGGACTGCTAGTAAGTAATGTGATATTTATAAAAGTATAAAGTATAAAGGAGCCCTGGAATCATTGGGTGGAAGGGTCCTTTCATCAGATTAGCCAGCCCAGCTTTGACTTAGCTATGGAATGGAGGCAGCTTGTTGGCCAATGTCTCCAGGACATTGTGTAATCTATTCTTGCATTCTGCTTTGTAGTTTGTAGAATTACTATTGTACTGTTGTATTTCTGAGGGCGCCATGACAGATTGGCCATCTAGCTCTGTGAATAATTACATGTGCTCTGTTTTGTGTTGTATTTACCCCATTTTTGACACCCATTGCACACCCAACATTTCCCAAGATTTCTTTCCATACAATGGTATTTTGGCAGTTTTTTCTTGCCTTTTTAGAGAGTCTGTCAAAGTCCATTGCAGCACTCCTTGTGTGATTTTGGTCTGTATAAGCAATAAATGCTTGTTGTTTGGAAGAGTTTGCATATTTATAAATACGTTTTATATATGTAATGTGAGCAAGGAACTTATGATCTAGATGTCACTAATAATTTGAGCATTGCATCTGCATTCAGAGAGTGTTTTCTCAAAAGATGAAGAAAGTGGATGGGTCTGTCACTTCCCTCCAACCTTATGGATGTGCACTCTGGCATAACAGGAATGGATGGATGTCTGCTACTTTCAAACATCCTCGACAACTGTTGGTAAGTTTTGATTCTTCAATGTATTATGCAGTTTGGTCATCTGATATTTGACTGTACATAGCCGTAAAGCCTGTCCGCCTTACATTCTGAAGCTTCAAAGCCTCACATCTGCTAGATGACGTTGTCGTCACATTACAAGGTAAAGGACATTTTTGCAAACTATTGTTGTTGTATTTGTTTGTTATTGTATGTTATATCAGATTAGTGTGACTCTTACTTTGTCATATTATCTGTATTGTGTTACTAACCCAGCCACAGGGGATGCCAAACCAGTGTGTTTCTTTGTGCCGGTCCCAAGCCTGGATAAATAGGGAGGGTTACGTCAGGAAGGGCATCTGGTGTAAAATTTTGCCAAGTCAATATGCAGACAACGTAGATGATCCGTTATGGAAACCCCTAACG
Source organism: Polypterus bichir lapradei (assembly GCA_026402145.1). Classification (NCBI taxonomy): domain Eukaryota; kingdom Metazoa; phylum Chordata; class Cladistia; order Polypteriformes; family Polypteridae; genus Polypterus; species Polypterus bichir. The sequence goes on from JANRMT010062834.1 coordinate 50,035,008, forward strand.
GGAGCAGCTGAAAGAAGAAGAAGATCTGTATTGTGTTACTAGAGGCAAGAACGTGCATTGCAGCGGTTTGTGTACACGTGTGTAACATATGTGAGAATAATCCAAAATATGCTTAAATGATGTCTTACTTGAAGCAGATTTGAGTCTTCTTTGTGTTTTCTATTAATCCTGTAATGGCCTGTTTTGTGATGATAACTAAAAGGTTTTTGTTGGGGAGTTTTTCCATCAAACTGGGTGGTTTTTAAGTTGTGATTGGGCTAGAAAAGGTTAGATCAATCTGGTAACACTGGCCAGAACTGAAATCAAGAAAACATTAATTTTGTGAAGGAATGTTATGATTATTGAATTTTCTTAATTTATTTTGTTTCTGTCCTTCTCTTCTGGATTGTGGATTTATATTTGTTTGCTTTGGATTTCCTATTAGGCAATTACGCTTTGCCTATTTTTTTTTCCTACTTTGTCAATTAAAATTAAAGATCTCTTGTTTGCTTGTTCATACAAATACCCTTCTTTTTTGCTATGTTTTGGGACTTTTCTAGTTATTTCATCCACCTCCCAATTTTTGTGGTCTGCTAGGCCAGAAGCCTACACTTAGCAGTTTGGAGGCTAGCTGGATTTGGGGTGAGCCTCCTTGAGCAGGCTGTTTAGGTCGTGACCCTGCTTTTATGGTCATTTTAGAAGGCCTCATAAACACTGTGCTTTGTTTGGGACTCCTAATTGTAAGACTCTTCTAAGCGACTGGGATGTGTTTTCAGGATTTTTGAAATATATGGAAAGTAAATTCAAATGTGTTTAGAAATCTTCAAATAGAATTTTGTTTCAGTTGTGTTAAGTGTATTTCAAGATCTTTATAAATATTAATTTGGCTGACCATTGTTCTTCCTATTTGTACTATTGGCCTGCTATCTTCTTCTAAAGCACAGATGTTGAACTCCAGGCCTGGAGGGCAGCAGTGGCTGCAGGTTTTAATTCTAATCCTTTTCCTAATCAGTGACCAGTTTTCACTGCTAATTAACTCCTTTTCCCTTCATTTTAATAGCCCTGTTTTTAAGGATTCAGTCCTCTGAATTAATTCTTTTCATAATTAAATGTTAGCCAAAAAGGAAAAGAGACATGAAATGAGCTGACAGATGAACAGCTAAACTGGGGCTTCAAACTCCATTCAATTTCACTCTAACCAGTTTCTTAATGAGAAGACAATGCTTGCTGTTAATTAAACCCGCTATTTAATTCCACAGCCTGTTTTTGCTCTCTTTCTACCACAACAGGCATTTCCAAAACTGTTGATTTTTCTCTTTTTTCTAAGAACAACGTCAAAATGTTTTGGTGACCTGAGAGTTCAACTTTACTGAGACCTTCACCCTTCTTTATTTCCACATATTGTGTGATGGGCACAGGTTAGCTTGTCGTGTGGCAGTTCATTTTATGTCTCATTATTATTTGGCTAATAACTAAGGAAAAAGAAGCAAAGGGGCCTGAGTCAAGTTAACTAAAACTAAGGCAAGGTTTAGAATGAAAACCTGCAGCCACTGCGGCCCTCCAGGACCGGAGTTTAACACCCCTGTTCTAAAGGTATGTAAAAATAACTGAATAAAGAAACTGACTTCCCATAGGAAATTGTTACTGCTCAAAGGTTAATCTTTGATGGCTCGTGAGACTTAAAAGAGATTCTTATGTATGTTTCATTTAAGGATCAACGTTGTCCCAGAAATTTCTTCTAAAATTCCTTAGGAGAAAGGAGACATGAGATACAACTGAGGTAAAAGAAGTCAAAAACGAGAGTTTGGTTTGAAAAGCATGTTATATTTTGTGAGATCGCTTTCTAGTCTGGTTTTAATCTCTTTCAAGACTTACTATTGTTTGCTTTACACAGGGTGACTTAGAATATTTGAGATACAATCAGTTACATTTCTTTTTCCATTTGGAGCAGAGGGCAGGTGAAGTGACTCGCTCATGGACACACAATGGTGCCAGTAGTAGGATTTGAAGTCCAACGTCTTACCCACCTTTTCTTCTAGAATGAGTATGATCTAATTGGAGCGGAGCAATATAAATTAGAGCAACTAATAGTATCACAAGTATTCAGAAGCTAGGACCACGGTTCTGTAATCATAGTAAAGTGCTTTATCACCCCAAACAGCTGTCCATACATTTCACCATGTATTACTGAGCACACAATGAAAATACTTTCAAAATATCAAGACATTACTTTTAAGATCGGAGCCCATTGTGTGATTTTGCTGAGATCTCTGCTGAAACTTATGAGGAGAGACATGTGAGACTACTGGGGTACTGAGAAGACAATCAGACAAAAGACAATGTCTCCATTTTACTTATTTCTGATCACGTTGTTGTT
>JANRMT010062834.1:50047844-50110398 GCA_026402145.1 Polypterus bichir lapradei
ACCATAGTTATATACAGTACAGTACATGAACACAAAAGTACTTATTGATCAATGAAGTAGTTTTTTTCAAGTCCTATATTTAGTTTTGTTCCTAATGACCTGTGTTTAGACAATGTATTAATTTAAAACTTAATCTGTGAAATATTTCTGAAAATTTAGTACAATTTTAATTTTTGCTTGAAAGTTCCCTCTATCTTCTTATCAGTGTTTCCAGTTCAGGAGACCAATGTCTATCTTGTGTCACATACGTGCACATGCGAGGCAGCTAAAGGGCTCGAATGAAGGCAATTCCATGCCAGACCAGAGGGTGGCAGAGTGTGCTAATCCTTTCTCTCTTTCCACTGCAGACCAGTTACAATAAATTCCACCTGGCCCCGATGACATCACTTTTGGCTCCGGGCCAGACAATGTCACTTCCAGCCCCAGGCCAGATGGCGTCACTTCCTCAGCCTTCCTTCAAAACCATCATCTTTGACTCAGTCGAATCAGTTCTGTTTTTGACTCCAATCTGTACACAATTGTGCAATCAATTTACCATTTTGCAGCCGGGTTCAAGTATACGGTAGGCTCAACAAAACCTTTTTGTTGCTCTTTGTCTATTCTTTGACACTTGGTAGAATTCCATAGAAGGCAGGAACCTAACCTGGTTGAAGTGCAAGTCCATCACAGGGGTCACTCACTCACACTATGCCAATTTTGTATTGGTAGTTAGGTTATTATGCATATTCCTTTACTGTGTTGTGGGAAACAAACAGGGGTACCAAGAGAAAATCCCACCTAGACACAGGAACACTGTGCAAACTCCATATCAACAAGCCTCGGTGACAACTGAAATTATACATCCCTGTAATATTCTGTTGAAATGTACACAGTACAGCATATTTCCTTCTCTATTTACTCACATGGAAGGATGAAATTTTACATTTTGCATATGTCAAAAATAACAAAATTATAATTCACCAACTGAGAATAAAAATCACATTTAAACTGTGCTGATAACAACTGGGTATCCAGAAATGTTCTCTTAATGTTTTCCTAATGTCTTTCTTCATCTTTTTATTATAATCTCTTTAAAGTGTGATTGGAAATGCACAGCTAATTAATTTCAACCTGAAAATGAACGTCTAACAACTTTTACTTATTCATGTGTAGATGCTTACAGGGAGAAATAAAATGATCTTTATTTAGAAGTGTTTTATTATTTCTCTTTCATAACATACAGTAAAGTATTTCAGGGGATTTGCTATATTTTGACATAAGTACATATATTACTTTATTTAAATTAAACTTTTAGAGTACAATATGCAAGCTTTTGAGGCAACTTCGGCCTCTTCTTTTGGCAAGATGTAGACCTATGAAAAAAGACTATGAAACAATGTGTAATCCCGGCCAACCTTAAATCCATTCGCACCTCTCCGTCAGCGTCTTTTGTGTTGTAAATGTGTCGATCAACACAAGCAGCAAGCAGCCTGCTAATCCCAACCCCCTAACCCCACCACTGCCACAGAAAGAGTAAAAAGCTCTCCCAGCTCAAGCCTTGTTTATCTGGGAGTGAGGTACCTGAAGCTGTACAGGGTAAATAATATATTGATATTTGGGACACATGCATTTCAGGTGTGTTCCATGTCTACAAAGATCTGTGAAAGTGTAGAATGACAACTACTGTATGAACACATACTTAAAAGACAAACTTTTTTCATGTTTTAGTACTAACAAGAAAATTTTTACATGAAGTATATAAAGTGTGAAGACTGAAGTCCAAATATCAAAAAGGCACTTTCACAAAAGGTTCAAGTATAACAGAATAAGTTTGTTTTTGTTCAAGACTATAACCAAAATAAATCAGGTTAATGTACGTCGTTGAGACGGCTGCTTTGGTAGTATAGATAAAGTCACTTTAGTACACATGTACTTTGTGAGCATGCCCGTGTCGATCAAACAGAGTACTTGTTCAACATTTCTTGTATTTCCTGTCATCCTACACTTACATAGATCTTTTTAGACACGGAACACACGTGAAATGCATGTGTTCCAAATAATGATATATTATTTGCACTATACAGCTCTAGGTACCTCATCCCAGATAAATGAGGCTTGAGCTGAGAGAGCTTTTTGCCCTTCCTCCAGCAGTAGGGGGGATGGGATAGCAGCCTGCTGGCTGCTTGTGCTAATTGACACATTTACAACACAAAAGGTGCAGACGGTGAGTTGCAAATGGATTTAAGGTGGGCCGGGATTACACATTTTTTCGTAGGCTTTGGTAATTCTAGTGTTAAGATTGAACATTGCAATTAGCTTAATCTGAGACTTCAGTGACCAGTCTAAAACATTTTTTAGTTTAATTACAAAATAAATTTACCCATCCATCCTTTCATGATTTCATCCATCCATCAATCTCCCCATCCAGTTTCAGTTCTGTGTCACTGGTGGAGCTTTACTCATTTATTGGCATTGCATATATTTATGACATTCTCAGGTCCTCTTAGTCTAAGGTTTGGGAGCTGGAGCTTATGTTGACAACAACAAGGCACCAGTTCTTTGCAAGCCCCACTCACACAGTCACTCATAACATAATATAATCCAGTGCAGGGTTATTGGGGGCAAAGCCTAATACTGCAGCCTTTGGTGCAAGGCCTGAGCTAATCCAAGATGGGATTCCGGTTGTGATGCACCACGCCATTAGACCCCAGCACATATTAAACCCTAGGCATCTTGCAGTTCATGACCAAGCACCAGTGAGAAAATGAGATAAACAGGCAACTGTACTTGTAGTGCCAAAAACAATAGCCATCCTTTATTAAAATAAGTTCTGCCTTTTATTATAAACTTAATACTTCAAAAATACTTTTACAAAGGACCAAACTGACTCTTCTTCCATGAATTAGAAAAAGACAATACAAAAATCGTACACTATGCCAATTTAGAACTGGAAGTTATTATGCATATTTCTGTGGTGTGGTGAAGGAGGCAAACAGGGGTAACCAAAAGGATATCCCAGTAGGCGCCAGTCAGCTTCAGTCACACCTTACGCATTATAATTTATTTGGGAAATTCCAATCTGGTTTTCGCACTGGTCATAGTACAGAAACGGCACTAACACAGGTTGTAAATGACATTCTGATATCCTCTGATGAAGGAAACTCCACTGTGATTATGTTGTTGGACTTAAGTGCAGCATTTGACACCATTGACCATTCTATTTTACTGCACAGGCTAGAAAACGATGTTGGGCTTACAGGCACTGTGCTCGCTTGGTTTAGTTCTTATTTATCAAATCGATTCCAATATGTACAGAAATGTGCTGACAGTACTCCATCATTATACACAGAAGTTCAATATGGTGTCCCGCAGGGCTCAGTACTGGGACCTTTACTGTTTTTACTTTACAGGCTTCCAGTAGGATTTCTCATTAGGAAACATAATGTTAATATTCTCTCGTATGCAGATGACACCCAGTTATACCTTTCATTTAAATCAAATGAAGTATCTCCGATGTTGTCTTTAATTAGTTGTGTTAGCGAATTAAAGGAGTGGATGAATGAGAACTACTTGTCTTTAAATACAGATAAAACAGAGATGTTAATTGTTGGAGGGAATGACGCTAATCACAAAAATATTTTGTCATCATTTAACTCAGTTGGAATCCCAATTAGTTTTACTGAATCAGCCTGCAATCTAGGAGTTATCTTTGATTCTAGCATGTCATTTAAAGCACATATTACAAAGTTGTCCAAAACATGTTTCTTCCATCTTAAAAATGTTAGGAAATTAAGGCGCTTTCTAAATAAACAGGATTCTGAGAAATTAATTCATGCATTTATCTCTAGTAGGATTGATTACTGCAATGCGGTTTTCACTGGCTGTTCAAACTGTTCTCTATACAGCCTCCAGTGAATCCAAAATGTGGCTGCAAGAATTATTACAAGAACAAGAAAATACGAACACATAACTCCAGTTCTTAAATCCCAAGGCCGGAGTTATACTTCACGCGATGCATGCTGCAGAGGACGCTCTTGCTACGCAAGCGTTGTAGTGTTTATACTTGCACGCGTAGTTTACGTAAATCTGGAGGAATCCACCAGGTGGCAGTGTGAGATATTATCACGGTGAGAACATGTTCGGCTTCTCTGTGTTGTGAACTGCCTAAAACATCTATTAAATTCCAATAACACCTTACTGCAATATCTCTAAAAAGGATGTTTATTGATTAAATCCATCAATCCAGGGATGTGTCCATTCCAGCAAGCACTGGGCACGACTGAGAAACAATCCCTGGACGAGGCCTCAGCTCATCGCAAGGTGAATACAAGCACACACATACACTAGCGTTATTTTAGCGGCACCAAATCCCCAAATCTGCATATCTTTGGAAGGAAACCGGAGCACAGTGTGGAATACAAGCAGGAAATACCAGCAACATAACTCCCTGCGAGATAGCAGTGCTATCGCTCCGCTACCATGTCACCTCCATGTGTGTAATTATTCCTCCCATGTGTGTAATTATTAACAGTATTCATTATTTAAACTAATTAATATGTAAAATGTAACATATACACTTTAATGCATTTCATCATGAAAGTGTTATCAAGTATGAATCTAAAGATTCTAAATCAGGTCCAAGAAGCTCGTAGTGATTAAATTATGGGATGACGTTTACGACCGTCTGCTTTAATGATAAAGTAAACTAAGAGGTTAAAGTGGACAATTCGAGATTAAAGCCGAAATTTTTACTTTAATCACAAAATTCACGTTTTCACCATGTCCTTTATTTTTTTCTCAGTGGCTCAAATACAGCGCTATACATTATGTTGCTGATGTGAAGTTGCAAAAAAAAAGAAAAAAGACGGCACAAAGATCTTATGTGAGACTTTTAAAATGCATCGTGTCGTGACGTTCGGGAATATGCGACGCTTGAATATAAAAGCACCACGAATGCATCTGTATGTCGGCATTTTGCTTCACCACATCGAACCATTCATCAAACAGCGAAGCACGCACATCTATCCCCGTAGGATCTGCATAGAGGCTTTCTGTCACATGTAGATAGTAAGCAGAGACTCTGACGTCACGTTCCGACTTTTAGCACACTGCGCCCCCTGACTTTTTGCTGGTACTGCAACTCACGCACGCGTCGTGTTAATTTCTGAGGACCTGCTCAGAGGACGCATGAAATGAATGCTGGGAATGCGTGGCAGCCATGATGTTGGCGCATATGCGTTCTGAGTGTGAAGTATAAATGAGCCCTTACACTGGCTCCCGGTTAAGTTTAGGGCAGATTTCAAAATCCTCATTTTAACATATAAAGCATTAAATGGCCAAGGTCCGACTTACTTATCTGAACTTATCATGACTTACAAACCAGAGCGCACATTAAGATCTCAAGATGCCAGTCTGCTTATGATTCCAAGGATTTATAAAATAACAGTGGGAGGTCGAGCTTTTAGTTACAGGGCTCCTAAACTATGGAATGGTCTGCCTGCTTCTATAAGAGATGCCCCTTCGGTCTCAGCCTTTAAATCCCGGCTGAAGACTCACTACTTCAGTTTAGCATATCCTGATTAAAGCTGCTGATTAACTGTACAGACTGCATCTCTGTTGTTAGTCATTAGCACTAAAACATAAGTAACATGACAGTTATAATTGAATACTAATCCTCACCTATTCTGTTTCTCTTCTCGGTACTCAAATGTGGCACTTGGTGCCACGGCCCACCTGCCAAGTTGTATTGCCTGCCTATGGTAAAGTCATCCCTGATGGAGGATCGCAGGAATCATGGGAAAGAGGGGTCCTTTCATCGGATTGGCTGGCCCAGCATTGTTTTTAGCTGTGGAATGGCCAAATGGGGGAGGCAGCGTGATGGATGAGGTCTCCAGCACTCTAAAAATATCCAAATCTTATTATATGATATCATCTACTGTTAAATTCTGCTCCGTACTTCTAAAATTTTTATTTTTATGCTGTATTAAGGATTTGCTCTTTTCTGTGTATTGTATTGTTTTGACCCCCTTCTTTTGACACCCACTGCATGCCCAGCCTACCTGGAAAGGGGTCTCTCTTTGAACTGCCTTTCCCAAGGTTTCTTCCATTTTCCCTTCAAGGTTTTTTAGGAGTTGTTCCTTTTCTTCTTAGAGAGTCAAGGCTGGGGGGGCTGTCAAGAGACAGGGCCTGTTAAAGCCTATTGCGGCACTTCCTGTGTGATTTTGGGCTATACAAAAATAAACTGTATTGCATTGTATTGTATTGTATCCCCCCCAGACACAGGGACACTGTGCAAACTCCATATAAACAGGAATCAGTGGCAGCTGGAATAACACATCCCAGTAATATTCTATGGAAATGTACAAATTACAACATATTTTCTTCACTATTTGATCACATCCAAGCAGGAAACTCTTCATTTGGCATGTGTCAAAAATGACAAAATTATAATTCACCAGCTGAGAATAAAAATTACATCTAAACTGTGCTGATAACAACTGAGAATCCACAAATGTTCTCCTAATGTTCTCCTAATGTCTTTCTTTATCTGATTGTATTCGCTTTATAGTGTGATTGGAAATGCACAGCTAATTAATTTAAACCTGAAAATGAACGTCTAACAACTTTTACTTATTCATGTGCAGATGCTTACAGGAAGAATTAAAATGTTCTTTATTTAGAAGTGTTTTATTATTTCTCTTCCATAACATGCAGTGAAATATTTCAGGGGATTTGCAAGATTGTGACATAAGTACTAATTCATTCTGCTGAGCTCCTCATGACTACATTATGAGAACATTAGAACAATCTAGACGAGAGCAGGCCTTTTAACCCAGCAAAGCTCACCAGTCTTATCCACGTAATTCTTTCAAAATAACATCACGTTTAACTTTGAAATTCCCTAAAGTCCTATTGTCTACCACTCTACTTGGTTATTTATTCCGTGTTGTCTGTATTTCTCAGTGTGAAGAAAAAATTCCTAATGTTTGTGTGAAATTTACCCTTAACAAAATTCTGGTGTTCTTGATGAACTCATTTTATGCAGATTATGCAAGTATAATGCCCTTTACTTTTGAAAACAAGATTTTGTTTTCTTTATAAATATAGCATATGGTAAAAGAATACTTCATGAATGTTTTCTAGCAAATTAGCTGGTTAGTTAATCATTTTGTAATTTGTAATAATACAATATCAGATATAATATCAGTTGTCAAAGTTGAAGTGTTAGAAATTCTGTACTTTTGATTTCCTGAGATCTTGTTTGTTTTCCTTTTTTTTTTTTTGCATTGTCCACAGTGCAAATCATGCCGACTACGCCAAATGAAAGAGCTAACTCTTCTTCCATGAATTAGAAAAAGATAATAAAAAAAAAAAATCACCTCACCACCTGCACATGAGCTTAGGATTTGGAGTTCTAATGTTAAAGTCATTTACCCCCAATCATCCACACCTCCACTATCTATCTCTATATATTTGGAGGCCAAAGCAAAGTGCTTCCCATTCTATTCTTTAATTCCAAAGCTTTTACAATGTCCTATCAGTCCACAGTTCAAATGCCAACTACCATTCCACTTTTCACTGTAAATCAGAGGTTGGTTAACCACACACTCTAAGCCGTCTTAAGTGTACTTAACAGGTCTGACAATGATCTGTAAAAAAAACAAGAACAGAAACATAACATCTCTTGTTGTATTTTACTTACCTCACACACGTCACAATTAATCTCAGCTGGCACTCGATTACCCCTTCAGGTAAGCGTATCCTTAACTATTGTGAAAGATCAGCCCGGCAACAGACAGACATGGACTTCAGATGTCCCAAAAACACTCACTTTTATTGCACCACACAATAATACTGTGCACAAACCACAAGCTCAGTCCTTTTTACTTCTCTTCAGCCGCCTCCACTACTCTCTCGCAAGCTCCATCTTCTCCGTCCCAACTTTGCCTCCTCGAATGGAGTGAGGTGGCCCCTTTTATCCTGCCCCGGATGTGCTCCAGGTTGCTTCTTGATCTTCTTCCGGCAGCACTTCCTGGTGTGGCGGAAATGCTGCCATCCAGGAACCCATAATTGTCCGGGCACCCCCTGGCGGTGGCCACGGGCCCCAACAGAGATAAACTTCCAAGCTCTGTTCCTGTGGCCCCCTCGTGGCCCGGGGAAGGTATTGTTCCTCTCCCGGTCCTTTCAGGTGTCCCGGCAGAGCAGGACCCCCAGCCATCCGCCACACTATTTACACTTTTGCCCCTTAGACGTATGACAAAATGTTAAAGTCCAATCAGCTCTGTGACACAACCAGTCACAAAGTCACCTATTATGTATCTATTTATTTAAATTTTATATACTCCACTCCTCTATGTAGGTAGATACTTTAGAATGGCTTGTAATTTAACAAATACTACTGTATTCCAATATCTTACCCATTATCCAATGAATTTTAATTTATTACTGTATTTGTAATTTCCTTTGTTATTTCCCATACAGTTTAATTTACACTGTTCTAATATACAAAAAACAAAAGGCATATCTGTATTGGCACATGAGCCTTAATGATGCATTTTAATTAATATATACTTATCTGAGTCATTACTAACTTGCTACAGACTTGTTTAAGAAAAATGAAATTATCAACTTTTTTTTCTGTTTAATCACCCCGATTAATTTTACTGGCTTTTGCAGATACTGTATCCTTCATTTTGACATTATTTTGCTGAAGGCAATCAAAATGTATGTAAAATTATTTTCTTCCTTTCCAACAGCATGTTCTCTCAGACCTTTGACACTGATGAATAAATCAGAATCATGTCTCATTTAACACCACTCCACTTATGCTGTGACAAAAACCTTAAATCGATTTACCACAGAAGTGTACCATAAAAGTTTGCTTTCACCTAAACGACAGGAGTCCCAGCAGGCAGAATGAAGGCAAACTGTATATTCATCACAATTCTGACTAGTAACAATTTCTGGAGGAAATAGGAGAAATGGAAATGTTTCTACACATCACAAGTAGTGACTCTTCTTGTATTATTTATGATTGTTGAAGACATTAAAAACCAAACCAGATTACACAGAAGAAAATGATAAAGTAAATTCATCCAAGTATTTATTTAATAGATCATGATAGCTAGTTGATTGTGCATAATGCTGTGTTCAGACATCATGGCCATTTTTTTATATCTTTCTTTTTAAATTGTAGCCCTGGGTACATTGTGTTCTAATCTCAGACCAGTCCTAGTATATGTCCCCATTTCGCCATGGGTTTTTCTCTTGATTTCCAATTTTTCCTCCCACATCCCAAAGATCCCACTTGAAACAACTTTTCCTGTAATTTTCAGTCAGGTGATATAACACATGAACCGTGGAAATCATCTTTGGGGGCGCAAGGAGGGTGGTGGGGACTCTGTATTATTAGACAGCAGCCATATTCAATAATATTACAAAGATGAATCAAAGTTGACTTATAAATGATAAAGCAGTGTGACGGGCAGCCGGGTCACATGCCTGGCCGGGATGCCCCTTCAACACTGGATCTGGGGGAGCAGCCATTGGATGCACTCTACGTCCCCTGGAACGCGTGGTGGCAGCCCTCCTGGTTTACATCGGGGCCACAGGTGTGGGACTTCAGGACTCAGACCTGTTGGGCTCCGTGGCCACCACCTGGAGGAGCTGCACGGCTTAACGAGCCTCTGTGGGCTGGAATGCAGCCACATCTGGAAATGCAGCCTAATTAGGCCAATTACCACCTGGAGCACTTCTGGGAGGGCTACAAAAAGAGCCTGCAGCCACTACTCAAGGGCCAGAATCGGGAGGAAGAGGACAAGGTTGCCAGGGAGGAGTGGTGGTTTGAGAAGAGAGTGCTTTTGTGTGTTTGGTGCTTATCTTTAAGTACTTGTGGGACTGTGCATTGCCTGTGGGGTTCACGGGGAAGACGTGCCCCACAGGTGAAGAAAATAAAAGTCTTGTGCCATTTTACACATGCCTCTGGAGTGAGTCTGTGCCGGGTCGGGTGCTAGATAGCGCTAACTTCACAACTAAAATTATAACTGCCTCATCAGAAAACAGACTTGAATAAATATCTACCAGCTAGATGCCATTAAAGTTAGTAGTGTCATTCAGTCAGTCATTTTCCAACCCGCTATATCCTAACACAGGGTCACGGGGGTCTATTGGAGCCAATCCCAGCCAATACAGGGCATAAGGCAGGAACAAACCCTGGGCAGGGCTCCAGCCCACTGCAGGGCACACACACACACACACACACACACATCCAAGCACATACTAAGAACAATTTAGGATCGCCAATGCACCTAACCTGCATGTCTTTGGACTGTGGGAGGAAACCGGAGCACCGGGAGGAAACCCACGCAGACACGGGGAGAACATGCAAACTCCACACAGGGAGGACCCGGTAAGTGAACCCAGGTCTCCTTACTGTGCGGCAGCAGCGCTACCACTGTGCTGCCCATTAGTAACGTTCTTCTTCTTTATTCTCTTTCTATCAAATTCTGAACAACAGCATGCAATTTAAAAATCCTGCTTCATTCTGTTTCATTGTGGCTAAGCTCTGTGGCACTTCTAAATGATTTACAGGTTTATAATATTATTATTATTAAGTTTTCATAAATGTAAGGTTTTGCTTTGATAAAAAAATGATGTGTCATGTTCTCCAAAAACCGAAATAATAGACAAATATCGAGTCTTGAGACATTATTACAGATGAAGTCCAAAATAGACATCCTTCATTTACACCAATTGGTGGAGCCCCATGTGATTGATAGATAGATAGATAGATAGATAGATAGGAAAGGCACTATATAATAGATATGTATCTATCTATTAACTATATTAGTGCCTTTCATATCTATCTATCTATCTATCTATCTATCTATCTATCTATCTATCTATCTATCTATCTATCTATAAAATCCTAAACCTAAAAGTGTAACAATTTTGTGCAACGATTTTATGTGATCTTTTTGTCACACTTTAAATCAGGATTATTTTAAAACCTACATATATATTTTTGGCATTATTCTTTTCAGAATTTATTGAACTTTAATGTGATGCTGTTAGATTTTCAGATTCTTATTCCGTTTTTAAATTATAAACTAAAAAATATCAAGAACTCACATCCCACAAGACAAGACAGGCAGATTTAAGCACGCCCAGGGCCGGAAATAAAAGACAAAGAGTAGGATAGCTGCTGTACAGGCTTTTAAATGTTCGAAGCTCTGTGCGAGATGCAGATCACACCGCACGGCAGCAGCAGCAGCAAGCCAGCAGCTGATCGAGCAAAGAGGAAGTAAAATAAAACTGTATTTGTTTCCCATTGTATCACTGTTTAAGAGGGGGTTTCGGACGAGCGACTGCATCTCCTTGGGGTGCATTCAGCCCCACTCTTCACAATGCGAGTGGCAGAGACACAGTGTCTGGTGCGTAGAGCAGGCAATGGGGGGTTGGCAAGCGAAGCAAGCGGGGCGAACCCCCTAGTCCATCTACCTATCTGTAGTGCTACATATGGCAACAGAAAATCTTATTTGAGCAAACCACAGTAATGCACAGTTCAGTCAAACAGTACATATACCCATGTACAGTAAGTAATGCATCAGTACAGCCAGAAGTGCCCAAAAATCCATCACACTCATGTTGTAAAAAGATAGTATAAGATTGCTAAAATCGCAGCTTGCAACAGGAGAGAAGCCTGAACAGCAAACTGGAGGAAGTGTCCCATAGTGGATGCTATAATGAAAAGACCAGAGCCAATTTTTTTTAAAATGCTATTTCCATCCTGTCTTTGTGAAAGGACGCCTTTACAGCCCACATATCATTCTGCCTTGCTGAACGTTGAAATGAAAAATAAGGTCTCACCGCCACAGAGGTATATTGATTATGAGTGAAAATGTGATCATTTTGTATTAACTTGCCCCTCAGCACTGCATTCTGTCACAGCAGCCAATGGAAATGAATGCTTTCATATCATGGTTAACAAAAATATGGGCTGTTGCTCATTTTGCCCTCCAGACAAAAGAGGTATATGCCACTCAGCGGAAGGTAATGACTTTTGGAAAGGAATATAATCCGAGGAATTATATTATAGCTGTTATTTAATGCACAGTTTTTAGGATATTTATTATTATGGATAATACCCTAATGAACTTATATCTCTGGCATTTAAAATATCAATTTGCGGTAATTACATTTTTTGTCATTGAAGCTCCTTTTTTACTGCATCACTTTAATTAAACAACTGACTTGCAAAGGTTACGGATTTTTCACCAAGAGATTATCTTGCTCCTGTTTATCCCTGTTTTTCAGAACGGAACGCATACATCGTTTGGCACAGTAAGGAAATGGCTTTGTGCATGCTAAATGAAGCTCACTTTCTGATAAAGTTATAACATCTTATCTGCATTTTTTTTGGTTATGCACCATTTAAAGACAAAATTATGCTGTTCATTTATTCTAGCTTCCCCATAATAGAAGTACAGTGTAATGGAAGTAAATATGAATTCCACTCCTGCATGCATAATTGCTATATGATGCAGTATTTCTTCACAAATCACCCTGTCTTCTATTGCTTTTTTACACCTCATTACAATAAAGAAAGCTAAAATACTTTCTCGAGCGTCAACAGTATAATAGTGCACAAAGTATAAATAATCGAGACAAATGCTGTCACTTAGTTATAAAAGAACCTCTGTAGAGGAATCTTGTGATTCTTTGTAAAATAAGAACTAAATAATGGGATGCAAACTGTTTGTCTGTAGCGGCCTGTTTTGTTTTTCTCAGTGTTGTCTTTTTGTGACAATTGAGGGGTAAAACATTCCGACTTCACAACTTCAGAGGCTGAGGTTCAATTCCCAGCTTAGCCAATGAGTCGGTGGAGTTTGGACATGCTCCCTGTGCCTTTCTCCGTGTGTTTTAGGTTTCTCCCTCATCCTAAATACGTTGAGCGTTAGCCTAAGTGGCGACCTTAAACTGACATAGTGAGGCTGTGTGCTCACCCGACGGCCCACCCTGGGCTGGTTCATACCTTGCATTAACACTGTTATGGTAAGTGTAGGGTAGACTGGCACTGCCCATTTTGCTTTGTTTTGGCACTCAAGTCTTTTCCCTAACTGTTTGGGGGCTGAATATTTTTTTTCCAAAAACTACAGTTTTCTTGCATATTGTAATCTCTTTAGTTAGCCAATAAAAGGTGTCATTTTGCTTCACTTCTCACTAATGCTGATGCTGGAAAGTTTCCTCAAAAGTCTGAATTCTGGCATTTTCTTTGGTAGTCGCCGTAGACTTTTGTCAGTGATCATGACTGCTTTGTCTTGGTAGAACGTGGCAGGCGGCCGGGATGCCCCTTCAGCATATGTTTTGGGGGAGCAAGCATTGAAGACCCAATACCTCCCCCGGACGCTAGATGGCAGCTTCCATAGGTTGCAGCAGTGCCTCGGACTCCCGCAGGGCTTCATGGGAGTTGGAGTTTGGTGCAGCCCTGTTGGGTCCCGCAGACACCCGGAAGTGCAGGTGGGACTTGGCAATCAAGCACCTGGAGCACTTCCGGGTGTCTAATAAAAGGAGCCAGCAGCCACCACTTGAGCCAGAGTCGGGAGGAGGAGGACAAGGTTGCCTGGGAGGAGTGGTGGAGGAAGAAGAGTGTGCTTTACTTTGTGTTGTGGTGCTTACTTTAGTTTATTTAGTGTGCTTTGGGGACTGTGTTAGGGCTAAGCGACACGGGGAAGATGTGGACCTCAGCTGAAGAAATTAAAAGCATTTAACGTGCCTCTGTTGTCAGTCTGTGTTCTGTCGTATGCATATATAGCGCCTTTCACATAGTGTAATATATTATTCTACTTTGTCACTTTGAAAACCCACAGAAATCTCTCCACAAACTCCTTTCTTCCTAGTGCCATGAGAAATATCGGAGATAATGATTAAGGTTTTGATATATATCCTATTATTATCTAACTGCCTTACCTTAACCTTTCTTGTTTCTATTTGTCTGTTTTATCTCATTCTGTCTGTTATTAGATGCAATTGAGAAGGCAAATTTCATGTTTTCTTGTGTAAACATGACTAAATAAAGAAACCTTAAACTTTAAACCTTACTTTTCCCTTTTGTATTATTAATATGTAGCCTTTGTCAGAATGCCTCAAATCTCACAGACTTACCACTGTTTATAAAGTATTGTACCATTTAATTTCCCCCCACCTCAAGTCTTTTCCTTAACTCTTTGGGGGTTGAATATTTTTTCTCCAAAAAATGCAGTTTTCTTGCATATTGTAATCGTTTTAGTTAGCCAAAAAAAGTGTTGTTTTGCTTGATGTCTCATTATGTTCATAATGGCTAACACGGTACAACACAAAAGCACACAAAGCAATACTTTCACATGTAAAGCAACATAAAGTATCTGTTGCTGGGTGCTGTGGCCACCAGTTTGCCGTCTCTCGTGGATTGAGCCGCTCACGGGCGGCATGACAGCTGGTAGGGATATGGCTGGCTGTCAGGTTGTTTTTGCATGGCAGGGGGCTTAGGCGGCAGCAACAGTCACGGTCGCAGTGCAGTGAAATGTGGTTTATACCTTGTGATGGATGGCCAGGGATCGTGCCCTGTTGGGAACCCTGACAGTGCATGGGACAGAGAAAAGGGCAAGCCATTCCCTGGTATGTGAAAGGACCGCCACCCCGGGTTGCATCGGGGCTTTGAAGCTCAAACCTGTTGGGGTCCGTGGGTACCACCAGGGGGTGCCTGGTCAGCTCCCGGAGACTCGGCATGCAGAAGAGGAGCTGAATTCACATGCAGCACTTCCGTCACACCTGGAAGTGCTGCCAGATGTTAATCGGATCACCTGGAGCACTTCCGGGTGCAGTATTAAGGAGGCCGCCTCACTCTACTCAGGGAGCCGGAAAAGGGTGGAAGAAGACGGAGCTTACAGGAGAGGAGTGAAGGCATTGAAGAGAGAGAAAAGAAAAATATAGAATTAAGGACTGAGTTATTGTGAGTCTTTGGGCACTGTGTTTGTGCTGTGTGTGGAAACGTGTGTGTTTTGAGATATCTGGCTGTCTCGGTGTCTGTCTGTGTCCAGGGCATCTTTTACAACCTCTCGTAACTACAGTGGTGTGAAAAACTATTTGCCCCCTTCCTGATTTCTTATTCTTTTGCATGTTTGTCACACAAAATGTTTCTGATCATCAAACACATGTAACCATTAGTCAAATATAACACAAGTAAACACAAAATGCAGTTTTTAAATGATGGTTTTTATTATTCAGGGAGAAAAAAAATCCAAACCTACATGGCCCTGTGTGAAAAAGTAATTGCCCCCTTGTTAAAAAAAAACCTAACTGTGGTGTATCACACCTGAGTTCAATTTCTGCAGCCACCCCCAGGCCTGATTACTGCCACACCTGTTTCAATCAAGAAATCACTTAAATAGGAGCTGCCTGACACAGAGAAGTAGACCAAAAGCACCTCAAAAGCTAGACATCATGCCAAGATCCAAAGAAATTCAGGAACAAATGAGAACAGAAGTAATTGAGATCTATCAGTCTGGTAAAGGTTATAAAGCCATTTCTAAAGCTTTGGGACTCCAGCGAACCACAGTGAGAGCCATTATCCACAAATGGCAAAAACATGGAACAGTGGTGAACCTTCCCAGGAGTGGCCGGCCGACCAAAATTACCCCAAGAGCGCAGAGACGACTCATCCGAGAGGTCACAAAAGACCCCAGGACAACGTCTAAAGAACTGCAGGCCTCACTTGCCTCAATTAAGGTCAGTGTTCACGACTCCACCATAAGAAAGAGACTGGGCAAAAACGGCCTGCATGGCAGATTTCCAAGACGCAAACCACTGTTAAGCAAAAAGAACATTAGGGCTCGTCTCAATTTTGCGAAGAAACATCTCAATGATTGCCAAGACTTTTGGGAAAATACCTTGTGGACTGATGAGACAAAAGTTGAACTTTTTGGAAGGCAAATGTCCCGTTACATCTGGCGTAAAAGGAACACAGCATTTCAGAAAAAGAACATCATACCAACAGTAAAATATGGTGGTGGTAGTGTGATGGTCTGGGGTTGTTTTGCTGCTTCAGGACCTGGAAGGCTTGCTGTGATAGATGGAACCATGAATTCTACTGTCTACCAAAAAATCCTGAAGGAGAATGTCCGGCCATCTGTTTGTCAACTCAAGCTGAAGCGATCTTGGGTGCTGCAACAGGACAATGACCCAAAACACACCAGCAAATCCACCTCTGAATGGCTGAAGAAAAACAAAATGAAGACTTTGGAGTGGCCTAGTCAAAGTCCTGACCTGAATCCAATTGAGATGCTATGGCATGACCTTAAAAAGGCGGTTCATGCTAGAAAACCCTCAAATAAAGCTGAATTACAACAATTCTGCAAAGATGAGTGGGCCAAAATTCCTCCAGAGCGCTGTAAAAGACTCATTGCAAGTTATCGCAAACGCTTGATTGCAGTTATTGCTGCTAAGGGTGGCCCAACCAGTTATTAGGTTCAGGGGGCAATTACTTTTTCACACAGGGCCATGTAGGTTTGGATTTTTTTTTTTCTCCCTAAATAATAAAAACCATAATTTAAAAACTGCATTTTGTGTTTACTTGTGTTATATTTGACTAATGGTTAAATGTGTTTGATGATCAGAAACATTTTGTGTGACAAACATGCAAAAGAATAATAAATCAGGAAGGGGGCAAATAGTTTTTCACACCACTGTATAAGTGACGATCCACCCAAGCGAACTAGGGTGCCATAGGTGCATCAGCTACAGGAATGTGTTCAGCACCATGATCAACTGGGGACTGATCAGCTGATGCGGGCACCTCACTTTCGTTTTTGATCTCGATCTCCAGATCACTTGCATCAAACTTGGAGTCCAACAAGTCAGAGTCCAATTCAGTGATAATATGCAAAACATCTTCAACAGAGTATTTTCGCTTCGATCTCTCGCCAGACGACGATAGATGTTTGCTCTTCACTACTCACGCAAGCACAGGGAATCTCGGTCAGACCAACCAAGCTAACTTTCCTTCTAGTAACGAGAATCAAACTAAATCATAACTGCAGGCTTTATCACCATTTAGAGTTGATTACCACCCTCAAAACCCTTCCTGTTGACAAAAGTCGACATCTGCCCTAAAAGAGTTAAGAGGTAGTTGTCAGTTCTCTCTCTCCACAGGGCCTCTTTGGAACGGAGTGTCTGGGCGTTATCGGATTAGAGGGATCGATCACAGACAAAGCAACTTTCAGAGATGTCTCCATGAGGCATCATTTAAACACTTGGTTAGTGAGCAATGAGACATAACTAAGTGATTGACAACCTTAATGGACAAAACATTGCACCAATTCTCAACTAAAGGGTTTTGTACACCCAAGTAACCAATTGCAAGATGTTGAATCTTTAATTTATAACCCATTGTAAGCTCTACACTAGATTGTGACTCTCTACTGCATATTCTCTCCCTGCTCTCGGCCTGGCTGTAACTTTGCTCCATATTGGGTGTGGTCGCAAACAAGGCTGAAGTGATCCTTTAACTTCAAATGGCAGATCTAGTTCTGGAATTGAAGAGTGGAAGACCATCTATAGAGGAGTTACACGAGGGTGCCATGAGTCCATACCTTGCTCAAGTAAAGCAGTGCGCATGAACACAGAGAGAGACCTACACAATGCCAGGTGTTCATATTGCTAAAGATGGGAGATGACTGATCTCTGACTACCCAGCAGATGTAAATTTTATAATGGCAAACTAAAACCAATGTGTGTTAACCTTGGAGTAAACAGCAGTCCCTATTGCAACCTAAAGCTGCAATTAAGGCAAAGAAGAAAAAAGGAGCTCCTAAACAAAGAAAGATAATGTGTGTTGATCATCCTTCCATGGGTAGCAGAGAAAACTGACCCACTAGTTTTGGAACAAAGCATCGCATGTACCTGGAGTCAATGAGAACCAAACCATAGGTACGCTTACTTTGAGAAAGGTGCTATAAGAGTATGAGGTTCTGGGGTGTACACTGCATGTCATTAGGTTCCATTCCTCACTGCATGAGAATAGAGTTTGCAAACTTGAACATCTTATTTCTGAATATTGCAACATTTTTACTTTTTTCTTTTTATAATCCTACTATATAAAAGTGGTCGGGATTGTCCTTCCGTCCCGTGAATGCTACGCAGGCGCGGAGTTTCACACACGCCCCGTCCATTTTGCAATGCACGATGGGATTTGTAGTTTCGTTTTTCCAGGTAAAAGATGATTTTCTACTCCAGACTGTGCGATATCTTCTTCTTCTTTCTTACTATATAAAAGCGGTCGGGATTGTCCTTCTGTCCTGTGAGTGGACAGCGTAGCGGTTTTCCGCTTATCACAGACTTACTACTTGCAGCTTGCGGAACGAAGCGACATGATGTGAGCAGAGTTCTGGTGCTCCCATCGTTTCCTTGCTTTTGTGCGCGATGCACTGGAAAAATAGACATAATTATGTCTCTGGAAATAATTAATGTTGATGGAGTACAAATGCCTCACCGCGTAGTAAATATCAGGGGGGTTCAAAAGGGCGACCTCAATATAGAAAAAAAATTAAATTTCATCACAAAAATAACAGAAACTACAAGTATTAAAGTAATACCGCTCAAATGCAATATAACCAAATTAATGAGTTTGTATAAAATATCAAATTGATCTACATATTGAATTGCCTTAAGAAGTGGTAAACTTAAAAGTCGGTCGCCTTAAAAGGAGGGTGAGCCTAGTTTATAATATTAAAGCTCAAAAGGATACTCATATTCAGAAACACATATACAATATGAAATGGTAAATGCAGTAAATACAATAAAAATATTGTAGAAGTTGAATTTGAGCCCTGGTTTAATATGCACCTAGCATGTGATGTATGTAGATGCGTTGTTAAAGGAAACCAGCAACGTTGCTTGCTGGGTTTTTGCTGAGTCTCTTAGTCTTCTGAGGTTATGTTTAAAGGCTAAGGTGCTATTTAGGTAGTGTGCTATGATAAAAGTTTAATAAATCTATTAAGAGAAAAGGAAGCAAAGTGACTTTACCATCTAATATAGCAGAAACAGCGAGGCTTCAAGATATAAAAGAAATAAAAATTAAGAAAGGTTAACTTTTAAATCATGCCTGCTACCTAAATGTTGTGGTTAGTCTAAGTCTCCTGCTAACAGGCTGGCCAGGCTAAAATGGGAACTTGCGGTTAAGCTGAAGGTTCAGGATGGAGTGGACCATGAAGGCACCAAGCAGCAGTGCACTTTTCTTTCTTTTTTTTGATTTTATTGATTTTATTTAAAGCACACAATATTCCATAAAAATAAATACATTTTTATAAAAATAAGATGGAAAACAAATCAACCCCCAACCCCTGAGAAAGAGAGCTAAGCCAGCAGAGTAAAACTTAAAATAGATGAATTAAGAAGTGAATAAAGATAAATGGATAAGAAAAAAAAGAAAAAGTGGAGAGAATCTGCTTCCTCTGTACTTTAAAAGCTTATTCTAAAATGTTATTGATTAGATCCTGCCAGGTTTTGAAATAGTTCTGCACAGATCCTCTAAGTGCGATTTTGATTTTTTCCAATTTCAAATAGTATAGAACATCAGTTACCCACTGACATAGAATAGGAGAGTTAGGATTCTTCCAATTGAGCAAGATAAGTCTACGTGCCAATAGTGAGGTAAAGGCAATCACAGTTTTGTTTGCCCTTCTCCAGTTTAAGCCCATCTGGAAGTCCACCACACACAGCTGTTAGTGAATTAGGAGGGATTATGACACCAAGGCTGTCTGATAGGCATTTTGGTCCAGAATGAGGTTAATTTGGTGCAGGCCCAAAACATGTGACCCAGTAAGGCTGGAACTTGATTGCAGCGTTCGCAGGTTGGAACTTGCCCTGGAAACATTTTGGACAATTTTAAGTAAGACAGATGTGCTCGATATATAATTTTGAGTTGAATAATTGTATGGTTTGCACATATGGAGCTCGAGTGAATTCCCCTCATTGCTACCTTTCACTCCTTTTCTGAGATGTTGAGTGAGAGGTCCTTTTCCCAATGTCCTCATGGATATTTGAAAGGGAAGGACTCTAGAATATTTTATATATTACAGAAATGCTGTCTGAGTCCTCGAGACTGGTCAACATTTTTTCCGGCATAGAGCTAGGTGGGAGGTGAGGAAAATTGGGCAGGTTCTGTTTAACAAAGTTTCTGATTTGAAGGTAGTAAAAGAAATGTGCTGCTGGTAAGTTAAATTTAGAATGTAATCGTTCGTAGGATGCAAAGATGTTGTCTATATACAGATCTCTAAGTGATTTAATCCCAATTGTTTTCCAGACATTAAAAACTGCATATGTTTGAGAGAGTGGAAAAAGGAGGTTCTCGTGCAGAGGTGCCGCAGATAAAAGTTTCTTTATCTTAAAATACTTCCTACATTGATTCCATATTCTGAGTGAATGAAGCACAATTGGGTTGTTAGTATATTGGCGATAACATGCATTTATTGAGGGACAAAGTAAGGAATATAAAGAAGTGCTGTTATTGTCTCTAGCTTCTGTTGCTAATAAGAGGGGAGCTAGCTGAGTGGAGAATCTCGTATAAAATTCAGCAGGGTAGCAATCGGGGCCTGCTGCTTTCCCGCTCTGAAGTGATTTTATAGCGTCTAGTAATTCTGTTAGCACCAAAGGTTTATCCAATTCCTCTGCATTATTTGTGGTATCTGTAATGCATCCATAAATGCATTAGATTGTGTCTTGTCTTCTTTAACCCCAGTAGAATATAAGGATTTATAGTAGTCTCTAAATGTCCATCCATCCATTCATTATCCAACCCGCTATATCCTAACTATAGGGTCACGGGAGGCTGGAGCCAATCCCAGCCAACAAAGGGCGCAAGGCAGGAAACAAACCCCGGGCAAAGTGCCAGCCCACCGCAGGGCACAGTCACACACACTCACACACCAAGCACACTTTAAGGACAATTTAGGATTGCCAATACACCTAACCTGCATGTGTTTGGACTGTGTGAGGAAACCAGAGCACCCAGATGAAACCCATGCAGACATGGGGAGAACATGTAAATTCCCCTCAGGGAGGACCCGGGAAGCGAATCCAAGTCTCCTAATTGCGTTGCAGTAGCGCTACCACTGCGCCACCGTGCAGCCCATCTCTAAATGTGTGCATTATATTTTTATGGTCAATGATTTTATCTCCGTTTGTGTTGGGGATTGCTGGGATTGCATTGCGAACTTCTTGCTTGTGGATTTGTTGAGCGAAGATCTTATTAACTTTCACTCCATGTTCATAGTAATGATGTCTTGATTTAAAAATTGAGTTGTTCTGTTTCTTTAGTTGCAGTGCACTCTTAACACCTAAAATGGTCTCCTGCACTCTTAGGCCAATGGAGCAGATGGACTGTCTGTCAGCCTATTGGACCTGGTCAGTTGTGACTATTTAAGGTATCACTGTTCTTCCATGTCCTGTTAGCAAATGAATGTAACCAATAATGTTGAACTTCTTCTGATTGTGTAATAAATTCTTTGGAATTGTGATCTGATCAATAAAGTGTACAAATAGACATAGTAAAAGTTCCTCCTTTGTAATTTAGGTACTTGCAATCCTGTTAGGGTTGCCTCTTGCAAGTCTTAGAAGATAAAGAAGATTGCATTCATTGCCTCAATTATATGTGGAGAACAGGATAACCGATGGGTGAGCTGGTACCTTTTCTATTTGTATTGCTTGATAAATTTCTTCCATATAGTTATTTATTCTCACCATTTGTAAATGTGTGTTAAAAATAGAATGATCACTTTGAAGACATTTGACTTACAGACGTTTGACCCTGAACAACCTGCACCTGTTGTAAAGTGCAGGCAGCCAAAAGTCAGTCCGGCGCCAGCCAGGCTGCAATTACATTTGGCCGAATGCCCTCCAGATCTGAAACACTCTCTCGGATATGCAAGAACTGCAAAGATACAAATATTTGCATTAATTTAGCAACATAATGAATGAAATGAAAATATTACAGGTTCAAGACTAAGATTCCAGATAAAGTTCTTAAACCACATGAAAAATAAAGTGTCTTGAGAAAGTATTCAGACTACTTCACTTTTTTCACATTGTGTTATACTGCAGCCAATCATTTAAATTCTTCTTCCCTTCATCAAAAAACATTCAATACCCCAGAAAGAAAAAACAAAAACAGTATTTTAGATTTCTTTTTTGCAAATATATTAAAAATTAACCCTTTCGGGAAGGATTTTCTGTTTTAATGGGAAAAATTATTTTGTGAGATAGTCTACCTTTGAGGTGTCTCGGAAACTGAAAAATGAAAAAAAAACAAAAAATTATCACTATTATTATACAATAGTTGCCAAATACTTCCACTTTCAAATAAAATTGAAAGTGGACCTACTTACTATGTGGTGCGAACAAACCGGAAGGGTCCATTTCACTTCCGTGTTTCTCCAGTCTGTGCTAATAGTAGCACGCCCGGTTCCAACAGCTGCAAATGTACCTGTGCTTTACAAAAATGGCTGCATATATATGTACTAGTAATAGGATGTCAAGGCCGAAAGGGTTAAAACTGAAATTTCACATAAAGTATTCAGACGCTTTATTCTGGCAGCAGTCCCAACTAGGAGTATTCTTGGGTTTGACAAGCCTCACACACATTGATTTGGGATTTTCTGCCAATTTTCTTAGCAGACTGTCCCAAGCTCTGTCAGGTTGGATGGAAAACATAATCATTAAAAAGAAAGGTGATCCCTTGCCTGGAAGGGAAGCTAGAAGGATGGATGGATCGGGAGGAGTTAGTTTTTGCAGAATATATATGCCCCGACACACTAGAGGGCAGTATCTATGTGTCGTTGCTCCCTTTTTCCAGACCATGAGACAGGCTGGGGACTGTAGTCCCATGGGACAGACCTGTTGTGGTTGGCACCAGGGGGAGCTACAGGGATCAACTATATCTACTTTATGACACCTCCACCTGACCTGAAAGTACCTCTTCCAGACTTTGCCCAAAATTAAGGCTTCACACACCTTGATTTTCTGGATTTTTCTGCCATTTTACTTTATAGCTCTGTCAAGTTAGGTGGAGACCATCGGTGGACAGCTATTCCAGTTATCTTCAGCGATGTTCTTCTGGGTATATGTCTGGATTATGGCTAGGCATTTCAAGGACATTTCCAGAGTTGTCCCTAAGCCAATCCTGTGTTGCTTTTTCTTTCTTCTTAGAGTCATTGTCCTGTTGGAAGGAGAAACTTCCACCTAGTATGGGGTCCAGAATGCTCTGGAGCAGGTTTGTATTAAGGATATCTCTGTACTTTACTCCATTTTGCTTCCCCTAACACCTGACTAGTCTCCCAGTCCCTGGCACAGAAAAACAATCCCACAGAATGATACTACCACTACCACACTTCACTGTTGGAATGGTATTGCCCAGGTGATGAGTGGTGCTTGGTTTCCTCAAGCTGTGATTCTTAAAACTGAGGCTAAAAAGTTCAGTCTTGGTTTCATCAAACCAGAGAATCTTGTCTCTCATAGTCTGTGAGTTTTTTAGGTGCCTTTTCCCAAACTCCATGTAGGCTTTCATGTGTCATCTGGCCACTCTGTCATAAATCTGCATTAGTGGAGTGTGTTGGTGTTTTTCTTTCCAGACGTTTCTTCCATCTCCACACAGGTTCTGTGGAGCTCAGACAAAGTGACCGTCAGGTTCTTGGTCACCACTTTTACTGAGGTGCTTCTCCTCTAATTGATCATGAGCCACCTCAAAGTATATTCTATTTTATTTTTACTTATTCTATACTTTTGGGAGCCTTCAATGCTGCAGGATTTTTTCCACAGTCTTCTCCAGATCTGTACCTCGACACAGTGGTGTCTCCAAGCTCTGCAGGCAATTCCTTCAATCTTGTTTTTTTGTACAACTGTGGGATCTTCTATAGACCGGTGGGTGCCCCTTCTAACCACGTGAAATCAATTGAATTGACCACAGTTGGACTCCAAACAAGACGTATAAACATCTCACTGATGATCAATAAAATAAGATGCACCTTATCCATATTTCAAATGTCAGAGCAAAGGGTCTGAATACTTGTGTCAATTTGATATTTCAGATTTTATTTTTAATACATTTGCAGAAATTCCGAAAATCTTGTATACACTTTGTCATTCTAGGGAATTGAGTGTTGTTGGTCTTGTCATGTCATATTTGGCTACCCTCTTAACCCAGACCAGGGTCATGTGGGGAGCTGGGGCCTACCCTCAGCTAGCACAGGGTACAAGGCAGTAACAAACTCTGGACAGGGCGACAGTCCATCGGAAGCAGAATACACACAAAAACGGGCCAATGTAGTATCACCAGTTCAGCTAACCTGCATGTCTTTGGACTGTGGGAGCAAACCCAAGCAGACATGGGGAAAACATGCAGGGAGGACCTGGGACGCGAACCCTGATCTCATTACTGTGAGACAGCAGCACTACTACTGCACCGCTACACCGGTTTGACGTCAGGAAGATAATTAATTTAAATGACTTTAGCACAAGGCTACTACATAACAAAAGATGAAGGGTTGTGTGCTGAGCCCTCTCCTTAACTCCCTCTTCACAAACGACTACAAATCTACCCATGATACTAACATCCTAATAAAGTTTGCAGGTGACACCACCATGATAGGCCTGATTTCCAATAATAACGAAACAGTCTATAGAGAAGAGGTTGAGAATCTGGATAGTTGGAGGCAGAGCGACAGCCTTGCACTCAATTCCAAGAAAACAAATTAACTGATTCTAGACTTCAGGAGAGTGAACTACACCGGTCAGCATCCCATCAGCATAAATGGCGAGAGGGTGGAGAGAGTCCAGAGTTTCAGATTCTTGGGAGTCCACATCAGCAAGGACACCAATGGCCAAGAAGGGTCTTCAGGGATGTCCCCTTGTGAGGAGCCTGAAGAAAGCACAACTACTACAACAACTGCTTCTTAACACTTTAAAAAACTGCTAAAAACACATTGTTTTAACGTGGCTTTCTCATAGGTTCATTTTAGTTTAATCCTGACACTCTGTATATGCATTTAATTATCATTATCATTCATGGTGGCTCCGAAATCCGTATTAACCCCGATTTGCGCCACCACAAATATGATCAAAGCACCGTGATGTACTTACATTGATGGATTAAAGGCCAAAAGTCCACATGACCGTCATCATCAAGTTCTTCCATGTGAAGCCTGAATATCATGAAGACTGATTGAGGTCATTTATGTTAGGTAGAATGCCTAGAGGGGGCTGGGTGGTCTCGTGGCCTCGGAACCCCTGCAGATTTTTTTTTTTTTTTTCTCCAGCCGTCTGGAGTTTTTATTTTGTTTTTTCTGTCCTGCCCAGCCTTTGGACCTTACTTTTATTCTATGTTAATTAGAATTGCTTAATTTTATTTTTTATATTCTGTCTTTTTTCTCTTTCTTCAACCTGTAAAGCACTTTGAGCTATATCATTTGTATAAAAATGTGCTATATAAATAAATATTGTTGTTGTTGTGAACATCTACAAGTGCACCATAGACTGCATACAGTGTGGTACTCTGGCTGAACTTCTGACAACAGGAAGACCCTCCAGCATATCGTCAAAATGGCTCACACACTTACTGGTGCTTAGCTGGCAGATATCTTCACTACCTGTTGCTGCAGAAAAGTGAAGAACATTTGTAGAGATCCTACCCAACCCGGCCATAGCATTTTTACTCCTCTGTCCTCTGGCAGGCGCTTCAGAGCCCAGCCTGCCTGTACTACCAGGCAGAAGAACAGCTTTTACCCCAAAGGAATCAGCCTATTAAATGCACAGCAATCACTGCCTCTTTCCATAACAGAGACCACCATTGATTGAAGTAAACTTCTGCATAAACCACACATAGTCACACACTTATACATGACCCATGTAGAACTCACAACCATTACATTGACCATAATTGTAACAGACAGCAATCTGTCTTTCTCTGCGTCGTGTAAATAGTCTTCAAATCAGAGGCACGTAGGGTCAAAACAAAAGCTTTTATTTTCTTCTCCAAGAAACTTTCCAAAACAACATTAACGGCTTCTCCCCTATGTCCCCACAGTGTCCACTGCACTTCCCACCTTTTATTTACACAAACACATTGCATATAAAACTATTTACAAAAAGATGACTCAAATTTTCTAGAGAGCACTATTTATAATACACATAGCTTTATAAAAAAAAAAATTCCTACTTTTATAATTATATTGTAGCCGCCAATGTATAAGGCGAAGTCAGGCAAGGGTAAGACGCGTGTCAAAGAAATCTCACAGTCCAATAGTTCGTTTTAAAATATTTAGTGAAAGGTAAAGCAAATAATCCACACAAGAATAAAAAGAAAAATAGTTACACACATAGAATAAAGGCAAAAAAAAGGAAAAAATGTATCTTCTATAAACTTAGCTTTTCTTGAGAAGCTTTGGTTATTTCTGTACTTAAAGGTTCTTAATTTCTTCTTCTGTATGCCTTAAACGTACGGTTTAACACTTAAATATTTTATTTTACGAGTTACTTCACACTCAAAAGGCCCGTAGGCCGTTGGCACATAGACATGTGCCCAGGCACGGTCACGTGCGCAAGCCCGAACACGAGCGCAAACAAGAACACGGTTAAAAAACCGTATGCCTCTGTACCTTACACAAGGCGAGGCTAGACACTAACTGGAGAACATTGTTTACTCAAAATTGTTAGAAAATGACAGGAAAATACCAACTCAATTCAAGGGGTTATAGGAACCTCCCATATTTTATGCATTATCATCTAGTAAATATTCATACATTTTATAGAACTAGGAAAATAGCTCTTACATATATATTCTTAACAAAAAAAAAAAAAAATATATAGCATACCTTTCCAAAACAAAAGGAAAAAAAAGGACAGGGAGTCACATTAGCGGCTTTTCCCCTATGTCTATTAAATAATAAATTAAAGCAATTACATGTTATTAATACAAAATAAATGAAATAAAAATCAGGAAAAACATAGGGAGAACTGAAACCACAACCTACTCCCACAGCGTCCACTGCGTGTCTGCCGCTAGAGCCAAAAAACGTGGTGCATGCAGGCTGTGAGGTGTAACGCTAATTAACGTCCGTACTGCAACAGATTATATTGTCCATATGCAATTAACTATTTACAGGGATCAACTAATTTTGGAGAAGTTCATAACTAAAAGTGAAATTATAAATAACATATTATACTTTGCTACATAATGTTCACTGTGATTTCATTTATTATTTCTCTACTTCTTCTTCTTTCGGCTGCTCCTGTTAGGGGTCGCCACAGCGGATCATCTTCTTTCACATCTTTCTGTCCTCTACATCTTGTACTGTTACACCCATCACCTGTATGTCCTCTCTCACACATCCCTAAACCTTCTCTTAGGCCTTCCTCTTTTCTCTTACCTGGCAGCTCTATCCTTAGCACCCTTCTCCCAATATACTCAGCATCTCTCCTCTGCACATGTCCAAACCAACGCAATCTCGCCTCTCTGACTTTGTCTTCCAACCGTCCAACCTGACCTGACCCTCTAATTTACTAATTTCTAATCCTGGCCATCCTCGTCACACCCACTGCAAATCTTAGCATCTTTAACTCTGCCACCTACAGCTCTGTCTCCTGCTTTCTGGTCAGTGCCACCATCTCCAACTCATATAACATAGCTGGTCTCACTACCGTCCTGTAGACCTTCCCTTTCACTCTTGCTGATATCCATCTGTCACAAATCACTCCTGACACTCTTCTCCGCCCATTCCACCCTGCCTGCACTCTCTTCTTCACCTCTCTTCCACAATCCCTATTACTCTGTACTGTTGATCCCAAGTATTTAAACTCATCTACCTTCACCAACTCTACTCCCTGCATCCTCACCATTCCACTGACCTCCCTCTCTTTCACACACATGTATTCTGTCTTGTTCCTACTGACCTTCATTCCTCTCCTCTATAGAGCAGATCTCCACCTCTCTAGGGTCTCCTCAACCTGCTCCCTACTATCGCTACAGATCACAGTGTCATCAGCACTCCTGTCTAATCTCGTCTATCAACCTGTCCATCACCATTGCAAATAAGAAAGGACTCAGAGCCAATCCTTAATTTAATCCCACCTCCACCTTGAATGCATCTGTCACTACTGCAGACCTCACCATGGTCACACTTCCCTCATACATATCCTGTACAACTCTTACACACTTCTCTGCCACTCCCAACTTCCTCATACAATACCAGAACTCCTCTCGAGGCACCCTGCCATATGCTTTCTCCAGGTCCACAAAGACGCAATTAAATTCTTCTGGCCTTCTCTCTACTTTTCCATCAACACCCTCAGAGCAAACATTGCATCTCTGGTGCTCTTTCTTGGCATGAAACCATACTGCTGCTCACTAATTATCACCTCACTTCTTAACTGAGCTTCCACTACTCTTTCTTATAACTTCATGCTGTGGTTCATCAATTTTATTCCCCTGTAGTTACTACAGTCCTGCACATTCCCCTTATTCTAAAATATTGGCACCAGTACACTTCTTCTCCACTCCTCAGGCATCCTCTCATTTTCCAAGGTTCCATTAAACAATCTGGTTAAAAACTCCACTGCTATCTCTCCTAAACACCTCCACAGGTATGTCATCTGGATCAATGGCTATTTCATTCTTCATCCTCTTCATAGCTGTCCTTACTTCCTCTTTGCTAATCCATTGCACTTCCTGATTTACTATCTCCACGTCATCCAACCTCTTGTCTCTCTTGTCCTCTTCATTCACACGCAACTCAATGTATGCTTTCCATCTGCTCAACACACTCTCCTCGCTTGTGAGTACGTTTCCATCTTTATCCTTTATCACCCTAACCTGCTGCACATCTTTCCCAGCTTGGTCCCTCTGTCTAGCCAATCGGTACAGGTCCTTTTCTCCCTACTTAGTGTCCAACCTCTCATACAACTCATGATACATCTTTTCTTTAGCCTTCGCCACCTGTCTCTTCACCTTATGCCTTATCTCCTTGTACTCTTGTATTTTATTTTATTTTACATTTATGCTTAAATGTTTACCTTTACTTTTACCACATATTTACCTTCACTTTTACTCTGTGTATATTTGGAACTGTTAATAGTAACCGTACTTCTCGTAGTTTAATGTTTACTTTGATATGCTTTTGTCTATGTTTGCTCCAAGAGATATTTGATTGTACTATACAGGGAGAATAAAGCTGCCTTGCTTGCTATCTTGCTAAAAAGTGAAGGAGTAGGTAAACTTTCTGTATATTTTTTCATCTCAAATTGAAGGAAATTGCACAGGAGGTGCTGATCTAACACATTACAACATGATTTATTCATGCCATCCCTCTTTCCTGTATTTAATAAAACATCAGTCAGAAGCAATTGGTTAACACGGTAAATCTAATCTATTTCCAAGTTACTTGTGATTTACAATAATGCATGTAATTATTTAATTATAATCATTATGTATGTAATTATTCATGTGGAAATACAGCAGTGAAGCTTCCTACCATATCCAGTAAAAAAAAAATGTATTAGGCTCTAACTACACAATATTCTTCGAGATCCCTTAAATGGCACCCTGCTGTCTCTACCCTAGGTGGTCCCATAAGCAAAACCTCACAGCACCATTCCTCTTCTGCTCTGTTCCCTAGGGTGTCTCTCAGAGCCATCGCCACCTCTTGCCTTTTCAGAGAGCTCCTCAGGTGTTCTTATTCCAGTGTTAATTAGACTTGCCTGCCAATAGGCTTTTAGCAGTAGACAACTAACAGGCTAATTTGGCTCACCATAAAGATTATTAAGCTTTCCACTGAAGGTTGCTTTCCTTATTTATTCTTGTAAAGCACTTTGAGATACTTCCATGTATGAAAATATGTTATAGAAATGTTCTTGTTATCATTGAACATGCTGACTGTTATTTAAGAAGCGATGTGGCTCAGTGGTTATGGGTGCGGATTTAAGCCACAAGTTTGGTATTTCAGTCCTAGCCACTGAATCAAGTGTATCACTTGGCTTGCCTGAACACAAATGAACTAAGATTGTGTTGGTTCCTGCCTTATGATGGATACTGCTAGGATAGACTCTAACACCAACAACACTGAATGGGATTATATGGGTTAAAAAATGCACAGCCAATAAATGGTGTCCAGATTACTGGATGGTGGTGGTGGTGGTGGCTGTCCTTTAAGAGGATTCCTCATCTCCTCACAGGTTCTCTCTGAATCTCAGTCAGAGGGACCATCGGGTTCTTGGTCACCTCTCTTACTCACTCCCTTCTCCCATGATTGCTCATTTTGGTCGAGCAGCCATCTCTCGAAGGAGTTTTGATTGTTCAAAATGTATTCCATTTTTTGTTACTTATTCTTTACTTTTGGTAACCTTCAATACTGCAGAAGTGTTTTGGTGCCTTCACCAGATCTGTACCTTGACACAGACCTGTCTATAAGCTCTGCAGGCAAGCACATCACTTGGCTTGCTTGTATACAACTCAACTAAGATTATGTTTAGTCCTGCCTTGTCACAGAAATCACTTGAGTAGACTCCAGCAACAATAACATTGAATGGGATTACATGGGTTTAAAATGCATGGAAGGATGGATGCCATGGTTTTTTATTTGTGTGGCTTTGGGTTGATTAAGCACATTGTGAAAATAAAGCCATTTTGGTGTTTTGTGTAATGGCAGGAAAAGAATTGTGAGTGAAGGTTTTATTTTATATATGAAAAGGTTGGGAGAAAAAGACAAAATGGAATTCAAAGGTATGAACATAAAAGCCACCAATGCCAACCAAAAACAAAAGCAAGCAGAGATTCTAGGGACTGTGGAAAGGCAGCAGTATTGGTGGGCAGTTGATGAAGGGAACAGCCTCTTTGGCTGTGGAATTACACTTAAGGAGTAAAATTCCTTGCCTTCCATCTCAAACAACTTTAAAAAAAAAAAATTAGTGAGTTTCATATTTCAGAATTGTGAAAAGACAAGCAAAACATATTTTTGTGGCACTTTAAACTCTGCCCTTTCATTCCCCACTAATTGTTGTACAGTATGACCTATCATTTTGGATGTTTTTTACTCGTCATATGGCATTCATAGACAATTCATCTGCATAAGGTATGGTCTTAGACGCCATACCATACCATTTCCTGAGCTTTTTTAATCCTGAGAAAATTCTTATATGTGGAAACTGACTGATCAAAGACAGGGCATTCAGTCCATCAAAGCTAGCCAGCACTATCCAAATAATTTCTCTAAAATAACATCAAGTTGAGTTTTGAAAGTTCCTAAAGTCCTCCTGTGTACCACACTACTTGGTCACTTATTCCATGTCTCTATGGATCTTTGTATAAAGAAAAACTCCCTAATGTTTGTGTGAAATTTACCCTTAACAAGTTTTCAGCTGTGTCCCACTGT
The DNA here is from genome assembly GCA_026402145.1 of Polypterus bichir lapradei. Taxonomy (NCBI): domain Eukaryota; kingdom Metazoa; phylum Chordata; class Cladistia; order Polypteriformes; family Polypteridae; genus Polypterus; species Polypterus bichir. The sequence goes on from JANRMT010062834.1 coordinate 50,079,272, forward strand.
GTTCTTGATGAACTCATTATAAACTTACAGTCTTGATCTACTGTACTAACTCCCCTGTAGACCTGGACTCAGCCTAGTCGCTCTTCTCTGGACCTTTTCCAGTGCTGTTATGTCCTTTTTGTAGCCTGGAGACCAAACTGAGATGCTCTCTCCTCAGCTTGGTGCTGTGGGTGTAATAAATGACACAGATGGAGAAGATTTTCTCCTGCCTGATTACTGACTCAAAAAAAAAGGTTTTAGCAGACTGGGCTTGTTAGAGGATAAGTTTCTTTCTTTAATTAAACTGTTGATTTCTACCACTCCACCACATTAGTTGGTCACTTATTCCATGTGTCAGTGGTTCTCAGTGTGAAGAAAAATTTCCTAAGGTTTGTACAAAATTTACCCTTCACAAGTTTCCACCTGTGTCCTTGTGTTCTTGATGAACTCATTATAAACTTACAGTCTTGATCCACTGGACTAATTCCCTTTATAATTTAAACACTTCAGTCAGGTCTCCTCTTAATCTTCTTTTGCTTAAACTGTAAAGGCTCAGCTCTTATAATCTTTCCTCATCACTCATCCCCTGTAGCCCTGAATCAGCCTAGTCGCTCTTCTCTGGACCTTTTCCAATGCTGTTATGTCCTTTTTGTAGCCTGGAGACCAAAACTGCACATAGGACTCCGGATGAGGCCTTACCAGTGCATTATAAAGACTTCAGCAGAACCTCCGGTGACTTGTACTCCACACATCAAGGCGCTATATAACCTGATGTTCTGTTAGCCTTCTTAATGGCTTCTGAACACTGTCTGAAAGTTGATAGTGTCAAGTTCACTACGACTACTAAATCCTTCTCATAAGGTGGAGTTTTGATTTTCAGACCTCCCATTGTGTATTCAAACCTCACATTTTAATTTCCTATGTGTAATACTTTACATTTACTGACATAAAATTTCATCTGCCACAAATCTGCCCAAACCTGTATGCTGTCCAAGTCCCTCTGTAATGACTCAGTGGATTCGATGTGATCTGCCAATCCACCTATGATCTGCAAAATTAACCAGCTTGTTATTTATATTCCTAGCTAAATCATTTATATATTTTAAAAATAGCAGTGGCATTAGCACTGACTCCAGATGGACACCTCTCTTAACATTGGCCAATTCTGACAGGTAGTCCTCACATCATTACCCACTGCTTCTTGTGTCTGAGCCAATTTTATACCTGTCTGCTAGGATAGACTCTAACACCAACAACACTGAATGGGATTATATGGGTTAAAAAATGCACAGCTAATAAATGGTGTCCAGATTACTGGATGGTGGTGGTGGTGGCTGTCCTTTAAGAGGATTCCTCATCTCCTCACAGGTTCTCTCTGAAGCTCTGTCAGAGGGACCATCGGGTTCTTGGTCACCTCTCTTACTCAGTCCCTTCTCCCATGATTGGTCATTTTGGTCGAGCAGCCATCTCTCGAAGGAGTTTTGATTGTTCAAAATGTATTCCATTTTTTGTTACTTAATCTTTACTTTTGGAAACCTTCAATACTGCAGAAGTGTTTTGGTGCCTTCACCAGATCTGTACCTTGACACAGACCTGTCTATAACCTCTGCAGGCAAGCACATCACTTGGCTTGCTTGTATACAATTCAACTAAGATTATGTTTAGTCCTACCTTGTCATGGAAATCACTTGAGTAGACTCCAGCAACAATAACATTGAATGGGATTACATGGGTTTAAAATGCATGGAAGGATGGATGCTATGGTTCTTCTATCTACAAACAACACCCTGAACTCCAACTTCTTTTAGTTTGATGCCTACCTTCTTATGTAGCACCTTATTAAATGATTTCTGAAAAAACAGATAAATAATCTCATAAGCTTCACTTTGATCATATTCTTTTGTCGCTTCCTTATATAATTCTAGTATGTTGGTAAAACACAACCTCCCTTTTCTGGGCTCATGCTGACTGTTGAGTAAAACTCCTGTTCTTGCCAGGTGTTGCTCAATGTTCCTCTGCAGTCACCATATTTATATAATAGGATAATATTTGCCATTTTCCAGTCCTTTGGAATTTCCCCAGTGTGCAGTGACTTCCTAAAAATACACGTCAAGGGTTTATATTGTATATTTACTCGATAACCTCCTTGAGAACCCGCGGATAAATTTTATCTGGTCCTGGTGATTTGTTTGATTTCAGCTTATTTAATCTAAGCAGCTCTTCTCCCTCTAAAATTCCTAAATCACCCAGTACCTCTTTAGTAGTCCCTTTTTACAGATGGGAGGTTATCTACATTCTCACAGATGAAGAACCCAGAAAATTGTTGCCCAAACACACGTAAAAACTCATGTTTTGAAGCATCAGGTAAAAGGCTACATCTCTGTACTGAGGCAGCACCTTAACGTGGCCTGAGCGATGCCATGTCATGTACTCCTGTTAGGGCCAACTGTGACGGCACGGTCAGAGATGAGGTTCTGACTAGGACTGACTCAGCCAGCACCCTCATCCCAACAAGGATCCATACAACTTCCTGCCATCCCCCATTGTCCTGCACACAGCTTGCCATGTGGATTCCAGACAGAAAGTAAAGTTGTGTGATTGAGAATTGTGCATCCTCTCTAGCACCAATATCGACAACTCCTTTGCATGGCCTCCGCGTCGTTGTTGGATCGACAGACAGTCATGATAACTGACAAAAGTCTATGACGACAAGCAAAGAAAATGTCAGAATTCAGTCTTTTAAGGAAACTTTCTAGCACCAGCTAATTTTAACATCTTGCCTGAAAAAGGGGCCTGAGTTGCCTCAAAAGCTTGCATGTTGTAATCTTTCTAATTAGCCAATAAAAGGAGTCATTTTGCTTAACTTCTCACTACATCCATAATGGCTAACACGGTACAACACCCTAGTACTGGCATCAGCATTAAAAGATGCTTCTTAAATTCTAAAAGTCTGCCGCTTCCCAAATGGCTAATAACTAATAGTCTAGGAGTGACGTATGATGTGGCCATTTCTTAATGTGCCTGGAGCTCTTACAGTGTAGACAGTAGCATGCATTTGACATTTTTCAGATTTGAAATTTATTTATATACTAGCCGTACCCCGTGGCTCCAACCACATAGTAGTGAAACAGGACAGTGAGGAGGGCACTTCCTGGCTCCCCACTCCTGACGTCACGCTTCCCCCTCTCCCTCAGCCTGCAGCCTCTAGCACGAATATATCGCTTCTGCAAGTGAACAATGATCCTTAGTCCAATGAGAGAAGTCGCAAAATCAACGGAATGTTCAAGCAAATTATAGAAAAAAACCCGATCTAAATCTGTTAAGTAGTTGTCTCGTTCACTGGCTAAGCGGAGGTAAGGTACACGCCCTGAGGCTGGCTCATGAGTGAGGAGGATACACTGCATGTCTCAGTTGGATTAGCACAAATAAATCAGTATTGCAAGCAAACTATGATACAAAGCGCAATGAGAGAAGTTGCAAAATCAACCGTAATGTTCAAGCAAATTATAGGAGAAAACCTGATCTAAATCTGTTAAGCAGTTCTCTCATGAAATGTGGAAAGACAGACAGACATTGGATGTTATATATATATATATATATATATAGAGAGAGAGAGAGAGATTGCATTAGATTTTGGAATATCTTATAAATGCTTGCTGAAATGTATATTTTAAAAAGTATGCCCCTCAGAATGCACCTAATGTAGGTGGATATGCAAACATAGTGAAAGTATTACATGTAATCCTAACAACAGATATTGTAGAAGGATATCTGAGAGGGTAGTAATTGAATAAATTGCTATGGCTGGTGGTTCCACTGGGATTTCCTACCCGACTTTCTCATCTATACTTCCTACAGTGTCAAAACAAACCAATTTAATAATGCCTGCCCCAAATGTGTCACCTGTTAGAAGTTTTCTGTTCATTACATTGGTAGTTGCAGCACATGAGACCCTCACTTTAGTATATTAAAAAAAAAAAACTCCTGGGTCTTTTTTATAATGAGTTCTCTATCTAGATCTGAAGGGTAGCACTATATTCAGAAAAACTGTTCAAGACTCCTAGGTGCCTGGCTGTCTGTCTAAATTATCTGGTGAGCCTCCAGCAAAAAGGTTACAATTAAAATATTGCTGCACACTAATAAAAGCCATCTGTGTTATAATGCTCAAGCATCCCAAAGCACAAAGTTCCAAAAACGGTTTCAAAAAATGACCACTAGAGGGGGATATACTATCAACCCCGGCTAGATAAACATGTAAGAGCAAACACAAGATCTTAATAAAATAAAAAAGATTTATTCTCCAAAAATTTTCTATAACAAAAAAAGCTCTGAAAAGCACAAAAGGCAAAAGGAATTGCCTGAAGAAATAAGGCAGTGGGGTGGCACGGTGGCGCAGTGGTAGCGCTGCTGCCTCATAGTAAGGAGACCTGGGTTCGCTTCCCGGGTCCTCCCTGTGTGGAGTTTGCATGTCCTCCCCGTGTCTGTGTGGATTTCCTCCCACAGTCCAAAGACATGCAGTTTAGGTGCATTAGCAATCCTAAATTGTCCCTAGTGTGTGCTTTGTGTGTGGGTGTGTGTGTGTCCTGCGGTGGGCTGGCGCCCTGCCTGGGATTTGTTCCTGCCTTGCACCCTGTGCTGGCTAGGATTGGCTCCAGCAGACCCCCTTGTCTTAGGATATATTAGTTTGGGTAATGACTGACTAACTGAGTAAGGCAGTCTGATGCAAACAAAGTTCCAATACAAGAATCAGATGGTGATAATGAAAAAACAGAGCAGAAAGTCAAAAATCCAGAAATAATAATAATCACAAGTAAAATTCACAATGAACACTCACCAATTCCCTAGTACATTCAAATGAAGTGCCAGGAACTGTGGAAAATCATCTACTTTATAGGGCTGAGGGCGATTCCTAGTGATGATGGGCAGGTTGCCTCACCTCTTAGGAGGACCACCCACAAAACACAAGGTGCATAGCAACAGTATTGGTACAAAGAGGAAAATCAAATACAAAAAATAATTTGAATAAAAGTAGTTAAAATTAATTCGAACAAAAGAATAAACAATTAACAAAGAAGTCATAACACAAAGATCTGAACTCCATACAGGAAAGGGACCCTGGCTGAAGCATAACAATCTGAGGTGCTAGATGAACCTGATGATAAAGACACACACACTCAGTTAATTGAGGTGGTGAGGTTAGGAACAAACAAAAGTCTGCACAAATGAAAAATGTGACGTTTCCAAAAGAGTTTGTTTTGTTTAAATAATTTTGCAAGCGATTCAAATCCAACATAACTGTGTACCAATGTATATTCTGACTCTGCAAAATTAATAAAAAGTAATTCATTAGACAGATGCAACCATGAATACCAGCTCCATGCTGACCACTGACATGCTTGTTTCCAATTGTTGACAGAGCAGGACGTCTGCTGCAAGTGTTCAAAGTCGCTTTGCATGAACTCATCACTGCCATCGCTAGACATGAGAGAGGAGCCGCTCTGTATGATTGCTAGTGGCTGCCATTCACAGAAGCTCTCACTCTTTCTTATCCAAGTCAAAAGTCCTTACGTTTTCTTTTTTTTTTTTTAATATTTATATTTTTCTTGCACATCTATAACTAGTGTTACGTCAGGGAACCATGGGAAAAAATATTGAGGGGACCCCTCATAATAATAACTTCAGGAAAAAAAAGTTTAATAAAAGGTAGGTAGAAATGTATATAGAACATTTTTATATGTGTCAAATATTTAATTTTTGGGGAAGAGGATGACACTGTAAATACATTATTTCAGAAACATGAATAGAACACTTAAAATTAAAATACTGGATAAAATATTTGTAAGTTATTTAATACAAAGTAATTTAAAACTACTGTTGCATGGATTTTTTTATTGAGTGGACACCACAGGACAAGTGGACACTTTATTGTTTTATATGCTATTTTCATTAATGTGGTAAAATATTGATCATATAAAGCATATATTGAATTGTATTATATCAGCTGTTAAGTGCCATGGTGGATGAACTGTCAACCCGACTGGGATGGTGTTGTGATAAGGGTCATGGCAGCCCCGACTTTTCTCAAGAAAGCACACGGAGTCTCAGGAATCAGTCTTTATTGCGTGATGCATACACGGACTCAAATCAAATGAAGTGAGCAATTGGCGAATACAGCGATCTTGCATTAATTGCAATTCTTATCAAAAGTTTCACCTCAATCAGTTGTCACTCAACACTCCGATCTGACTCCAGTTCTACCTCTCATTAATTCCACCATTGTTTCCTAGCTTAATGAACATGGGACTCCATCTTATCCTAGCAGGCTTCCTTCCTGGGTCCCTTCTCGTTCCAGCCACCATTATCTGCAGCCTGGAGAAGTGGGTTTGGCTGCTTGTTTGCCTCTTTTTGCATATTTGACTTTGTGTCATAAAATATTGGTGGTTTCTAGCTTGCTAAGAAAAATAAAAAATATACAGCTACAAGCGTTTTTGTGACTTAACCCTTGCTATACTAAAGTGCATTAGGATATACTGCTTATTTTCTTAGATGCTTATGATTCTCTTTGAATATATGCAAATCATCAACTTTAAGAATATACTTTTCTATAATGGAAGGTGAATCCTTGCCCAGCCAGGAAGGAGGACGTGCATCCCAGCCAAGATGGGTTATTCATTGCTATCCCAATCAGGATTAAAGAATAATGGATGGAATGGGGGATTCTGAATAGTTCATCTCCCGGTATGAGAGGGGGAAGTGCTTCTCTGATTTGGCCCCAGCCTGGACACCCACAGGGTTGCCTGGGACTTGTAGTTTAAAAGCGCGGCCCTGTCAGGGTCCTTGGGTTCCACCAGGGGATACTTTTGGAAATATACATCTCTGGTTTGGGAGGGTTCCGTATGACCTGAAAGTGCCTCTGTTATGCGAAGACGTGGCTCCAGAAGTACTCCCGGATCTATCATAAAAGGAACTCATCTTGTTCCATGAGTTGAGATCGAGTTTGGTGGAAAATGGAAAAAACTCACCTGGAGGAATGGAATGAGAATGAAAAGAAAGGGAAGAGAGCTGTGCCTGTGCAGAGGCAGCCTGAGGGGTGTGCGGGGCCTAGGGCTGACCAACCCCACGCAGGGCCGGGTACGTCAAACGCTGCGCCCTGGAGAGATTCCAAAGGACTGGAAAATGGTAAATATCATCCCATTATATAAAAAGGGTGACTGGGCAGATCCAAGTAAGTATAGGCCAGTAAGCTTAACTTGCATCACAGCAAAATTAATAGAAAGAATTATTAAGGACTAGCAAAATACCCGTGCTTCGCAGCGGAGAAGTAGTGTGTTTAAAGAAGTTATGAAAAAGAAAAGGAAACATTTTAAAAATAACCTAACATGATTGTCAATGTAATTGTTTTGTGACTGTTATGAGTGTTGCTGTCATCAAGGATTTAATTATCATTATTTCTTTCAATCAGGTTCGTATTTGGAGGATATGTTGTGTTCAAGTTACATTCCGTGTTTGTCAACCGTTGTAAAGATAACAGGTTTCGTTCATCGAAGTGTTCACTACCCAAATCGGTACTCGTGAATCTAAGATGTTTAACAGGCATTCCTGGTATTAAGTTGTGGATTTGCCTGCGAATATTTAGCGACAGCGTGTCTATGAACTTAATTTAAACTTAAGCTTTACACCTTGCTTTCCTATTGATATGTCTACAAAGGCTTGTTCAGATTCAGAGGGTTGTTCCTTTCTTAGTGCATCAATAAACAGCTCGTTTTCCTCTTTATCTGAGACATCACACACTGCATGCACGGGTTTACCTTTCCCAGTCCTGCAAACTTTGGAGAAGTGGTTCAATTTACCACATTTTTTACACTGTCTTCCTTTAACTGGACATTGACTTTTTCCACCGTGTGCTTTGTTTCTGCAGTAGCTGCACTTATGAATATGCTTGCATGCGTCACATGCTTCATATTCTTTTGCTGCCTTGTCAATTGTGTAATACTCTTTGGAGCTCTTGCTTGTTCTCTGCGTACTGCGTTCACAGTCAGTTCACGTGAGCCACTCGGAGTACATGCATCGAAGGTTCTCAGCTGTGCTTGTGCTCTCTCGTGTGATCTTGCAATGTCGACGGCTTTATTTAATGTTAGCTCAGACCCGGCACTTAAAAGTTTCTCTCGCACTTTTGCTGAGTTTGTACCAAACACTAGTCTATCCCTGACAATCTCATCTTCGTTTGCATAAGCACAGTCCTTCACCAACAATTTTAACTCCGTTTCAAAGTGATCAAAAGTCTCGTTTACACCTTGAGTCTTCTCACTAAACTTGTATCTCGCGAATATCGTATTCGTCTTAGGCATGACAAACGCCTCATAGCGGCAGCATGTCTATTGGATTGCTGCTGACGGACGGCCTTATATGGGCAGGCACTCAATTACGTGGGAGGCGTGGGTATGGGGGGCGCAATATAGGCAGGCAGCCAACTATGTGGAAGGCGTGGTGATGGGGGACGCAACTCCGCCTCACACGGCAACCGAGCTGCAGGCTATGGCCGTATATACAGTACAGGCCAAAAGTTTGGACACACCTCCTCATTCAATGTGTTTTCTTTATTTTCATGACTGAAGGCATCAAAACTATGAATGAACACATGTGGAGTTATGTACTTAACAAAAAAAGGTGAAATAACTGAAAACATGTTTTATATTCTGGTTTCTTCAAAATAGCCACCCTTTGCTCTGATTACTGCTTTGCACACTCTTGGCATTCTCTCGATGAGCTTCAACAGGTAGTCACCTGAAATGGTTTTCACTTCACAGGTGTGCCTTATCAGGGTTATTTAGTGGAATTTCTTGCTTTATCAATGGGGTTGGGACCAGCAGTTGTGTTGTGCAGAAGTCAGGTTAGTTGGACGATCATTTATTTTTCAACAGGACAATGACCCCAAACACACCTCCAGGCTGTGTAAGGGCTATTTGACCAAGAAGGAGAGTGATGGAGTGCTGTAAATGGTCATGAAAATAAAGAAAACACATTGAATGAGGAGGTGTGTCCAAACATTTGGCCTGTACTGTTTGTACGTAAGTAGCATTCAGTTATGACCATTACGTGTAGAATTTCGAAATGAAATCTGCTTAACTTTTGTAAGTAAGCTGTAAGGAATGAGCCTGCCAAATTTCAGCCTTCTACCTACACGTGAAGTTGGTGAATTAGTGATGAGTCAGTCAGTCAGTCAGTCAGTGAGGGCTTTGCCTTTTATTAGTATAGATAAGATTGAGTAACACTTGGCAAGAACAGGAGTTATTCTGAACAGTCAGCATGGGTTCAGAAGAGGGAGGTCGTGTTTTACTAACATGCTGGAATTCTATGAGGAGGCAACAAAAGAATACAATCAAAGTGGAGCAGATGAGATTATTTATCTCGACTTTCAGGAAGCATTTGATAAAGTGCCACATGAGAGGTTGGGCATCAAATTAAAAGAAGCGGGAGTTCAGGGTGATGTTTTTAGATGGGTGCAGAATTGGCTCATACACAGGAAACAGAGGGTGATGGTGCGAGAAACCTCATCAGAATTGGTAATAACAGAAAATGTTAAGAGTAGTGTTCCACAGGGGTTGGTGCTGGGGCCATTAAGAAGGCTAACAGAATGTCAGGTTATATAGCGCCTTGATGTGTGGAGTACAAGTCACAGTAGGTTCGGCTCAACCTTTATGACACACTGGTGAGGCCTCATCTGAAGTCCTGTGTGCAGCTTTGGTCTCCAGGCTACAAAAAGGACATAGCAGCACTACAGGGTGGTCCAGATCTAATTATGCAGATCCAGATCGTCTGGATGACTTGGATTTATGCAGGGACGATTCCAGTTCGGCGCGAAGACGATTCTTCATGTCGTCAGTTCGCACACTTCTCGATGGTCCGGGATTTTTCGGGTGATTTTCTATGTAATAAACTTATTTAGTTATAATGTAATGAAAATTGCATAATTAGATCTGAACCACCCTATACGAAAAGGTCCAGAGAAGAGCGACTAGGCTGATTCCAGGGCTACAGGGGTTGAATTATGAGGAAAGATTAAAAAAGCTGAGCCTTTACAGTTTAAGCAAAAGAAGATTAAGAGGAGACCTGACTGAAGTGTTTAAAATGATGAAGGGAATTAGTACAGTGGATCGAGACTGTTATTTTAAAATGAGTTTATCAAGAACACGGGGACACAGTTGGAAACTTGTGAAGGGTACATTTTGCACAAACATTAGGAAGTTTTTCTTTACACAAAGATCGATAGACACATGGACCAAGTGACCAAGTAGTGTGGTAGACAGTAAGACTTTAGGGACTTTCAAAACTCGACTCGATGTTTTTTTGGAAGAAATAAGTGGATAGGACTGGCAAGCTTTTTTGGGCTGTATTGCCTGTTCTCGTCTAGAGTGTTCCAATGTTACCAGTATGTGTGGACTGTATAAACTTGCGCAAAAATTTAATAAATATAAAGTTAACATACAACTGATTTTCTCATTACAGTTTTCAGCTACATTTTTGCAGTTTAACACACAAACTTTATCAAAATATAATTGGAGAATATAACTTATCCCTTATAACAAATTCGCTCGAATGGGATGTGTAGACCTCAAAAGTGGGGCCCCCTTAAGTGTGCGGCCTGGAGTGGTTGCCCAACTTGTCACCCTTAAACGCCGCTCTTGATTACAAAGAAACATTTTGTAAGGTATTTGTAAATAAACCTTTTATTTAAACCTGGGACTTGTATTATGGTGTTTGTGGTGATGTAATACCCCTTAGTGATCACACAGGTTACTTTCAAATTTATTAAAATCTTACAATAATAACGCACAACTAAACTAGTAACTCCCTTTCAATCAAATTCTCATGTTAACATTCACAACTGATAGCATGAATATTACAATCAAACTTAGAAAATTGTTCCCATAAATGCTAGTCTTATAAGAAAACTAACTATGCAATCACAATCTCTTTCTAGATTTATTCTTTGTAAATTCATTAACAAAACTTCTTCTGTTTTTTTTTTTGGCTCTTTCTTTTTCAATAGAGAGAATTGCCAAGCTTGATATTGTCACTTGTGACAGAGCTGATCTCAAAGTTTTTTTTTTTCTTAAGAAGAGCTCTCTATTGATGCATAAAATATTGCAAGTGTTGGATTTTTAATAAAAGATGCCCAGTCTATCCAAGTTCCCTTGTGGGCAGCCATGAGCAGCGACTGCTCGACTCTGAATGTGTTTTTGCAGACTGAGCCTACTTGGTATTATGTACTTCTTACTGCACTGTTGACAACTCTGTGTAATTATAAAATCAGTGAATAATTCCCTTTAGTTAAAACAAAAAATAGAACACACTTAACACAGAGCTGACTGGTGCAAACATATAATCAGAATTTATCGTTCCTTGCATATACAGTTTCACTTATTAGAAGCAATACGTACATATGGACTTAACAATATTACAGTGTGTTACTGCTCATCTCACCATCCACCTACCCTTCATTGTTTTAAGGTCAGGATTATGACTCACGATTTAATAGCGTATGGTTGGCAACAGGGGCATCGCTAACTTTAGTAGTTATCAGGAGCTTAAAAACCCACTAATACTGAAAAGCTGAGATGGAGTCCCCTTGTGGGGTTCTCATATAGTCGAAGAGGAGTGGTTGGTGGAATCCTCCATTGAGATTTTGTTTCAGTCAAAGATCATGGGGTTTGTGGTCCCATGGACTTTTTTCACAGTTGAAATTCTGAATGGGGGACCCATGGAAGTCCTGTGGAGTTCTGTTTGAGTGACAGGAAGTGGGTGGCTGGGTTCTTCAATGATCAGGGGCTGGAAGCCTGAGATTATAGGCTAAACCCTTGAAGGCCTCCCTAATGACACCACCGGCTTCAAACCATTGGACCAATAACAGCTGCTTTGAGAATTTGTGACAGGAACTGGCATTGGTCTAACGGTTTGAAACCGCATGCTTTCAAATTGCAGGTCGGAATCCTGATTACACACTCTTGTTTCATGGATTAGTAAATGTGAAAGTGTGGGAATTGTTTGAAAAAAAAAAAGGAAGGTGCTTAGGGCTTAGGAGCCCATGGGATTTTCTGTCTACTCCATACAGTTACTACGTCATTGCCTGTAGGTAAGCATTTCACTACAATTTGAACTGTGCATATAAAAGTGTGTGACAAATAAAATTTTGTTTGATTTGGAATGTTAAATTTCAGATAGTATACAGCAATTGGGCTGTATATGTATTTCACATGTCTATAAAAAGATTACTGCGGTGGGTTGGCACCCTGCCTGGGGTTTGTTTCCTGCCTTGCGCCCTGTGTTGGCTGGGATTGGCTCCAGCTAACCCCCATGACCCCATATATGGCTGGATAATGGATGGATGGATAAAAGGATTAAGTCTGTATATTGAGTGAAAAAATTACAGCTGAACAGCAATGTAGTCAACTTTTTGGCTTGGTATCCCTCTATTTAACACATCAGGTAGCTTATGGTGGTGGTGACAGTACAATCATAATTTTACCAAGGCATCCCCATAAACCATAGCAATTCATTTTAGGTCCCTGAAAAAAATCTGAATAACCTAACAAATAACTAAATATAGTGGAACCTCGGTTTGCGAGCATAATTCATTCCGGAAATGTGCTCGCAGTCCAAAGCACTCGTGTAACAAAGTGAATTTCCCCATAAGAAATAATGGAAACTCAGATGATTCATTCCACAACCCAAAACTATTCATATAAAAATGATTAATACAAAATATAAAGTAAAAATACATAAAACAAATTAACCTGCACTTTACCTTTAAAAATAATCATGGCTGGTGTGAGTGAGTTTCTAAACTCTTGTGGGAATTCACCCAACGGGACGACACGCGGAAGAGTGTCCCAAAGCAATCGCAGTCTCCCAGCGCTGTAACAGTTCACCATATAAGCGTATCCAAAAATAATTGCAGACATGCAGACGGAGAATAGGAGACGATTGCCCTCAAGAGAAGAGAGAGAGAGATGCACACCCGAGTGAGCGAGATAAGGAGAGAGAGACGCATGCGCGAGCGAGCGAGATAAGGAGAGAGAGAGAGAGAGACGCGTGCGAGCCAGAGAGATAAGGAGAGAGAGAGATGCGAGCGAGAGAAATAAGGTGAGAGAGACGCGCGAGAGAGAGAAGAACCATCAGCTCAGTTGTGATCACATGACGCTGAGTAGACAAAGTGTATCCATACTACTCATATTGCAAGACATCACTCGTTTATCAAGTCAAAATTTATTAAAAAATTTAGCTCGTCTTGCAAAACACTCGTAAACCAAGTTGCTCGCAAACCGAGGTTCCACTGTATAATTACTATCGTTAAACATTTCCATATGATTCCTGTTTACTGTGCCCTTGCTGATGTATGGAAAAAAGGCATTATCACCGTCCAATCAATTTACAATGCCAAAGTCTTTGGAGCAAGAGACCAACTATAGAGAACTTCTTTACCATAATTGGAGCAAATATGAAGAGTGTCATCAGTCAAGTCATAAGTGGCCGTGATAAATGATGTGTGTGCTGGGGGATATGTGGACTATTAACACAAGTGTTGACGAAAAAATACTTTGTCATGTTGCTGTACTGATCATTTCATTTTACTGTTCAGTGTCTATACCTTTCATTCTCTGCCATTTTGAGAATTATTACTGTTATTGTTGGATTATTATTTATGTAATGGCCAGGCACAATAAGCTGACGAGTTTGACTTATGCCAGAAAATTCTGTTGGTTCATTTTTCTGGGTGAGTATTTCATTTGTAAACCTGTTATCCCCTCTATCTGTGATTTGTTACCTGTAAGGTCATTACAAAGTAACTTAACTTTACTGCCATTGATAGCCATGATTTTCACCGTGTCCTTTGTTGATGTTACAGTAATGTCTCTAGCTTGTGCTAATAAAAAAATCCTTCTCATATAAAAGTTTAAAAAGATGTTAAATGACAATAGAGTTAAAAATGTGTGTTTGTAGTGAATTGTGGCATGGATATGTGAGGTTTAACTTCATCAATTTTATGTATGCAGACACAAGTCAAAACAAAAGACAAATGAAAGAAAGTCATTCGATTTTGCTAAGAAGATTGCAGAGATACTGTGGAGGCAGAGGCAGAGTAAAAAATCAAATGGCAGAACACATCAGAAAATATCAAAGAAAGAATGGCCGCTTTGAAACACTTAATCGAGGTTTACTCGATCTGACTGTTTGTTGAGCCTTATATAAAGAACAGTTTGCATGAGTTGAGGAAAGTTTGCAAGTTTGTACTTGTTGTGCCTTTTAACACTGCAGCTTGTGCACATAGATTTTCAGTTTTAAAATATATAAAGACTAATTTACAATAAGTGACAGAAGAAAGAGTATTTTGGATGTGTCAAGTATAGAGACAAGGAGGGCAATGATAAGTAATCTTAAGATTTTAGTGGAAATATTTGCCAAAAAGCATAATAACAGTAGAATAAAGATGTATTGAACTGTAGTCAAGTTTCATTATAATGAATATGTCTAAATACACAAACAGGAGATTTGAGAATATTGTGCCAATGAGAACATGTAAAGTACCAGGCACGATAGATAGATAGATAGATAGATAGATAGATAGATAGATAGATAGATAGAAACAAAACACCTTGACACAGGAAACAAATTTGGGGCAGTCACAGCCAGAGTGAACAGAACTGAATTCACAAGAGGAACTTAAGGTATTTAAGGCAGGTTGGCGGTAGTAATGTCAATGGGGCCAAAACAAGAAGTGACATCAGCGGGCTCAAGCAGTATTTCCCATGTTTGGTCTACAGGGATAAAAGAGAGGGTTTACTGCACCCCACCACCCTCTGGCCTGCAGTGGAATTACCTTCTTTTGGTCCCTCTAGCTGCCCACCATTTACACATGTGTGACAATAGATAGATACCATATTCATCCATCCATCCTTTATCCAGCCCACTACATCCTAACTACAGGGTCACAGGGGTCTGCTGGAGCCAATCCCAGCCAACACAGGGCGCAAGGCAGGAAACAAACCCCGGGCAGGGCGCCAGCCCACCGCAGGGCACGCACACACACACACCAAGCACACATTAGGGACAATTTAGGATCGGCAATGCACCTAACCTGCATGTCTTTGGAAAACCCACGCACACACGAGGAGAACATGCAAACTCCATGCAGGGAGGACCCAGGAGGCGAACCCAGATCTCCTTACTGTGAGGCAGCAGCGCTACGCATTGTGCCACCATGCCGCCCACTATATTCATCCCCTCAGGGAAATTCAGGCATACATAGATAGATAGATAGATAGATAGATAGATAGATAGATAGATAGATAGATAGATAGATAGATAGATAGATAGATAGATAGATAGATAGATAGAATGCATAAAGGGTAAATTATTACAGTGTTAGAAATTAGAGTGGTGACCAGGTTACGAATCACTTGTTTAGGGAGTGCTGGAACCTATTTCAGGTAGCATAGGGTGCAAGGCAGGAATAAACCCTGGACAGGGTGCCAATCCATCAGAGGGCAAATACACACACACACCAAACACAAATTATGGCCAATTTAGGGTCAACAATTGACCTGACTTGAAGGAGGAAACTGGAGGAAACCCATGAATACACAAGGGAAACAGGCAAACACCACACAGGGAGGACCCAGGAACACAAACCCTCGTGCAACACTTAATACCCCAGAACAACAAAGCAAAAACAGTATGTTAGGAATTTTCACAAATGTATTAAAAATTAAAAAAAAAAAAGAAACTGGTGACACAAGGATCTAGACACATTGTGCTGTCACTTGAAATGTGGCTCAGGTCCATCTCAGCCTACTGATCATCACTGAGGTGTTTGGAGTCCACATGTGGTCAACTCAGCTGACTGGACACGAGTTGGAAAGGTCATGAAGTCAAAGGAACTGTCTGCATGATTGTGTCTAGACTACAAAAACATCTCTGCAGCATTGAAGGTTCTCAAGAGCGTGGTGGCCTCCATAATTCTTAAATGGAACAACCTATATTCTACATTTTAGAGAGTTATATCAAGCCTAGTTCATAATATGGTATGAAACGTTAAACATTTTTAAACTAAATTGTGACCTGAAAATGCACTTCTGTTTTTACTGTTCTTCAAATACAAAGGAAAAACAAAGGAAACCAACTTTACCAGGAAACTTTTATTAACGAAAGTTAAATATTTGGAAAAAAATAAATAAATAAATTACCATAGCGCAGAGTGTGCTTTAGCCATTTCGCTGTCTTGAGTTGTTCTTCTTTTAAGACACAAACATAAGCAAAATTATCTTTCAAAAAACCAAAGTCAGGTTGTGCATTTTTCACATAGCAAACTTACGCTTAACTAACCCGCCAACTAAGTAATTCACTAAAATATTAGTATTTGCATACAACCTATGCACATCCATATTTATACTTTAAATCAAATCAAGCGACTTGGCACTTTTCAAAAGATAAAATATTTATTTTCTCATCAAGAGACAGCACTTTATGCTTCCACTTAGGTTTTGAGGAATTGCTTTGACCACTTAATTGTTTTTGGAGACATTTTTTCACATAAACAAAGGGTGCACAAGTAACCCCCAACTACACAGTCCTTCGATTGGAAAAAGAGGCGAGTACACACTCTTAAAAATCCTGTTTCTTTAATGGCATTTCATGGTTCTTTACTGGGTTGTGTCATTAATAATAATAATACATTTTATTTATATAATACTTTTCCCATACTCAAGGCGCTTCACAGAGTCTCATAAAGAAACAGCAGGTATATATAACATTGGATACAGATGTTTCCTGAATAGAACATTAAAACAGATAGATACAGGATATACAAAGGCATTAAATAAAATAAAAGGCAATAAACCAGAGTAAAATACTACATTCAATGCTAAAAGAAAGCCTAGCAAATAACATAATTTGTGATCGTGGCCCACCAGGTTGGCACCGGCAGCTGAACCCGACACAAGTTCATGGCACACAAGTTTTATTTTTCTTCTTCCCTTGTGGGATACACCTTTCCCATTCCCCACAAGTATAACACAGTCCCGGCACAAGCACAGCACAAACAATGAATGCCTTCCTTTACTCTTTTCCTTCTCCTCCTTCACTCCTCGGGTCCCCCTTCATCGCTCCTCCTCCCGACTCTGGCTCCCCGAGTAGTAGCTGCTGGCTCCTTTTATAATGCACCCAGAAGTGGTCCAGGTGCTTGATTACTTGTTTCCAGCAGCACTTCCGGGTGTGGTGGAAGAACTGCCCATAAGGGCTCAGCAGCTCCTGCTGCAGCACCCCCTGGCGGCACCTGCGGATCCCAACAGGGCTGCACCACACTCCAACTCCCATGAAGCCTTATATCCAGTCCTATAAGATACAGGGAGCCAGTGGAGACGAAGCAGGGTGTCATGCTTGGGTCATAGATTTGTACAGAAACACAGGAGGCTGTAGAAAACAGGATTTTTATTCAAACACTGCAAACAAACATTTGTCTCTTTTTCAAAAGTTTTAACATGCTCCATGACAAGTCAGAGATGACAGTTCCGCTAGGAGCAGAGAATGTCAGAGAGAGAAAGAGAGATAAATGTAAAACAATCAATTCCAAAGCTGACAGGTTCTGTACAAGGCTTTTAAGTAAGCAGAGTACCGCGTGCGAGGTTTATCACGCGTTATAGCTCAAATAAGGTAAGGAGGGTAAGGAGAATATGTGAAGGTAGACTGTCAGCTGTTTCAGGGGTTTTCCCAGGGGCGTCTGTGTCCTCTGAGGGTGCGATCAGCCCACCAGCTTACAAGGGTGGATGTGCTTGCTGTTGCTGGCTTGTGTAAGGACTCTTGCAGCATAGTTTTGAATCAGCTGGAGCTGCGATGTAAGATCAGAAGCGTCACCTATCATTAGTGAGTTACAGTAATCAATGTGGGATGTGATAAAAGCATGGCCAAGTTTCTCAGCATTAGAAAAGGAGAGGAAGGAGGGAACACAGGACATGTTACGGAAGTGAAAGCAGGAAAATTTCTTAATGTGGTTTATGTGGGCGGAAAAAGAAAGGAAGAATTAAAAAATGACGCCAAGATTCCTTGCATTAGGAGAAGGGCTGATGAGATCACCGTCAAAAGTCACTGAAAAGGAGCTCAAGTTCTTAAGTTGCACTTTAGTGCCAATTTGTAGGAGTTCAGTTTTATTTCAGTTTATTCTGCTACATCCTGGTTTTAATTTCACGGAGGCAAGGCGTGAGCTGAGAAATCTCTGATGAAGTTTTGCTTTTAACAATGAAATAGATGTGAGTATCACCTGAATAAAAATGATAACCCAGTCCATAGCTACAAATAATATGGCAAAGGGGAAGCATACAGACAGAGCCCTGAGTGACTCCTTGTGTGACTGGCACTGAGCTGGATCTGCTGTTGCCAAGACTAACAAACTCTTGCCTGTCGATCAGATAGGACTTGAACCACTGGAGGGCAGTGCCAGATATACCCAGCATGTTCTCCATTCTGGACAGTAGAATGTCATGTCATGTCTGACTGTGTCAAATGCTGCACTGAGGTCTAATTGAATTAATATTAATACGCTGGCTTGTCCAGAGTCTTCTGCCATAAGCAAATCATTGGTTACCCAAAGTAGAGCAGTTTCACAGATGTGCAGTGCCCTGAAATCAGACTGAAAGGGTTCCATCAAATTATTACAGGTTAAGTAATTGGTGAGTTGGGAGGTTAGAACACACTCACGAACTTTTGAGAAAAAAAATAAGTGAGAAATAGGCCGGAAATTTTTAAGATTATCAGCATCAAGAACAGACCTCTTTAACATTGGGGATACAGAAGTGATTTTAAAAGTGGCTAACTGGCACAAAGTCTGTGTCAAGGGATGTATTTATTATAACAGGGGTGAACTTCTCCAAGCTGGTGGTAAGGTTGTCCTCCTGGCTTTAGAAGCAATCTTTGCTTCCATTTGGGAGACTGGCATCATCCCAACTGACTGGAAAATGGGACTTGTCATCCCTATCTGGAAAGGGAAGGGTGATCGCCTGGATTGCAGCAACTACAGGGGGATAACACTGCTCTCGGTGCCGGGTAAGGTCTTTACCAGGGTCGTCCTCAATAGGATCGTAATCACTTGCTCACCTACCAGTGACCAGAACAGTCTGGTTTTACGCCTAAGAAGTCTACCATCGACTGCATCCTGGCACTGATGGTTCTCATGGAGTGCAAATGCGAATATCGGCAGTTTCTTTGCAGCCTTTGTCAATTTTCGTAAAGTGTTTGACTCAGTTGATCGAGCTGCCCTGTGGGACATCCTGAGGGTTTGCGGGATCCCCTCGAGGTTGCTGGATTTCATGGCCGGCCTGTACACTGGTAATGTGAGTGCTGTGCAGAGTGGAGGCAGAACCTCTGCGTTTTTCCCAGTTGATTCTGGTGTTCGTCAGGGGTGTGTTCTGCTCCTACTCTGTTCAGTGCTTGTATGGACTGGGTGTTGGGCAAGGTCGTGGGGTCCAGCATCTGTGGGGCATCTGTTGGTGAAGAAAGATTCACGAATCTTGACTTTGCTGATGATATTTTGATCTTTGTGGAGTCAATGGATACTCTGATCAGGGCGCTCGAGAGACTGAGCAAGGAGTCTGAGTGTCTGGGCTTGAGAGTATCCTGATAAAAACCAACATCCAGGCCTTTAATGACCTCTTGGACACAGCCATCAGCAGTGTGTCTGTCTGCGGAGAGAGTGTCGACCTCGTCGAGAGGTTTACTTACCTCAGCAGTGACATTCATATCTCTGGTGACTCTTCCTATGAAGTCAGTAGACGGATTGGGGAGCATGGGGGGGTCATGAGGTCGCTGGAAAGGGGTGTGTGGTGCTCCTGATATCTATGTAAAAGGATGAAGGTCCAAGTCTTTAGATTACTGGTGCTTCCTGTCTTGCTATATGGTTGCGAGACATGGACGCTATCCAGTGACCTGAAATGAAGACTGAACTCCTTTGGTACTGTGTCTCTCCGAAAAATCCTTGGGTACTGTTGGTTTGACTTTGTGTCAAATGAGCGGTTGCTCATGGAGTCCCAAATGAGGCACATTAGCTGCATTGTGAGGGAGCGTCAGTTACGGCACTACAGCCATGTGGCGCGTTTCCCCGAGGGTGATCCAGCTCTCTAAGATCCTCATTGTCGGGGACCCGAGTGGCTGGACCAGGCCAAGGGGTCGCCCACGTAACACCTGGCTGCAGCAGATAGAGGGTCATTTCCGGAGGGTGGGAGTGGACTGGACTGCCTGGGGGGTTGCCAACCAGGATCCTCGGTTGTTTTGTCATGTAGTGGGTGCGGCAATGCACAGTACCAGTGCACGCTCCCCTACGTGACTTGACTTGAGTTGGCATTATGGCATGAAGGCAGGATTTAAGGAGTGTGGTGGGGATGAGGTCCAGTAAACAGGTAGTGGGCCTCATCTTAGAAAGCAGGTCATTAAATATGCAGATGTGACTGCTGACAATTTAGAAAAAGAGCTCGAACACTGGGAAAGATATAAATGGCTAATGGATTTCTATTAGTTGAATTATTTAGATCTTTAATTTTATTGTGGAAAAAGTGGAGGAATTTTTCAAACACTTTGGTAAAGGAGGTAATCAGGCAAGATGCAGGTTTGAGTAGTTTATTAACTATGGTGAATAAAACCCATGGGTTATTATGGCCACTTTCTATTATTCTGCCATAATGTGTGTTCTTGGCTGCAGTTAGTGAATCTCTGTAAGGCCTTTGATGGTCAGAGAAAGCCTGGATATGCACGGTGAGGCCAGTCTCGAAAGGTGACTGCCAGCTGCTTTCATAGACTGTAACTCTGAATTGTACAATGGAGCTGAAAGCTTAATGCTTAAGGCTTAGTGCTGAAAGAAGGGCTGAGTTATAGTAATCAGTGAGACTATCTAGTGTTGATGGAATAGGTGAAGATAGAGAAAGATCAGAAACAGAGCTAGTAAGGATAGAAGGAAAGATATTTTAAGGTTTCTGAAAGAAATTTGACGTTTACAAGTGAGAGGAGGGAGAGTGTTGCTATTGAAACCTTTCTTTAGAAGGGTATGAGTAATAAGTGGAGACTAAAGGAGCTGAACCTTTTCAGTTTATGCAAAATGCAAATTAATGTTAATTCAAACTGAGTCTTCTGGACAGGTATACAGTAGTTTGATCCATGCACAGATGTTCGGGCCAAACCCAAATTTCTCCAATATGGTAAAAAGGTAGTTTCATTCAACCATATCAAATGCCCTTTCTGCATCCAACGATAATAATATGATGCACATTATAATAAGTCCTTATTTTGCTTAGGGAAGACAGTAATTAGAGTTTGATGAAAAGACTGAGGTAGAATATTATTGTCTATAGCTTCTGTGAATGTTGCTAATAAAAAGGGAGCTAGCTTAATTGAGATTTTTTTATAAAATTCAGCAGGGTAGACATCAGGGCCTGCTGTTTTCCCACTCTGAAGTGAGTTTATAGCATCTAGTAATTCTGATCATGCTAGAGGTTTATCAAATTCCTCTGCACTGAGAGTATCTAGTTCTGGTATCTGTAATGCATCCAGAAATGCAGTTCATTTTTATTGAGGGCTTGCCATTCATGTTCTGGGGAATAAAATCAGAATGTTTTGCTACTTTTTGTTCATTTTCAAATAATATCCCTTTTAGAAGGAGAAACTTTCTCTTATTAGCACTGACCTTCTCAACCTAACAGTTGACCTACAATTATACAAACTCGTGACGAGCCACATGATCCTTGGTTCTTGTGGGCACATTAAATGAAACTAAGCATCACTGAAGATTGGCACTGCTCAAAAGAGGAACCTCAGTAAATCCTAACGACACTATAAGGGGGCAGGGCAGTTACCCAACATATCACAGAAGACATAATAAAAGTGGCTTCACTATAAAAATACAACCTGGTGGTGGAAATGTTTGCGTAGATAATAGATGGGATTTCCATACTTATATGGTTTTCTACACACATTTAAGCCCCACATTAATGTTAAAACTCATAATAGTGTGAAATCCATCAAATATATATTGTGGCGGATGGCCGGCTGAACAACCCGGCCAGGATGCCCAGAGAGGAGAAAAAAGGGGTGAGCAGCTACAGAGGGACACTGCTTCCCCCAGGACACCAGATGGCAATGTACCTGCAGCATAGCGGTACCCCAGGTTCCCGCAGGGTACCATGGGATTTGGAGTTTGGCTTCTCAGCCCTGCTGGATTACGTGGGTGCCACCAGGAGATGCTGCAGGGGGACTTGGATACTCATATCTTTTCCATAGCCCGGAAGTACTATCGAGTCATGGGGACAGAAGTTCTGAAGTACTTCCAGGCTGACAGAAAACTCAACTTCTGCATCTGACCTGGAAGTGCGAGCCAGGCACGAAGGACAGAAGCACTTCCAGGTCATGGACTATATAAGGTACTGTTGGAGACCCATCAAGTGAGCCGGAGTTGGGAGGTAGAGGACAGAGCTTGCTGGGAGGAGTGAAGGAGAGATTTGTGTATTGGTTGTAGTTATAATTATTGTATTGCCTGTTTATGGTGGTGGAGGTGCTTCAAGGCACTATAATAAGAAGAAAAAATATTAAATATCTTCTTGGTGATTTTACCCTGTGTGCAGTGTGTCTGTCTGTTGGGTTGAAAGAGGCAACAGCGACCTGTAGCGTCTTACAATATGTAATCTAGATAATTTATCTACAAGTAACATTATACTGTATTTATTATTTAAATTTAATTTTAATCATTCCATCGATATGCATTTTAAACTGGAATACTTATTTATCTCTTCAGTGAATTCAATCATATGCTGTTTATTCTTCTACATTTCTGAAGTTTTTTATCTTTTATTGAATTTATTAAAAGCATGTAAGATTCCATACAATCAAGTCAAACTTAACAAAACTAAATTAAATTCAACACCCACCCATAAGAAAGAGAGGAAGGACAACAGCCAGAGTAAAACTTGTGAGAGTAGTAAAGAGAGAAAGGAGTCTTTCTCCCCAACAGTTTTGATGTTTTAATCTGCCTCTCATAGATAGGTAACTAGGTTAGCCCTTAGTTAAACCTATTCCAGAGAGCTCTACTGTAGACATCAGACTGAGCCAAAGGTTCTTCTTCCAACAGGCCAATGACCCTTTGACCAGGACAATAACCCTAACTGATGAAATCAAAATTGAACAGTTTAGCCTCAGTTCTAACCGTCATGACTAGAGGTAACCACGCACCTTTCATCCCCTTTACAACACCATTCTAACGGTGAAGCACGATGGTGGGAGTATCATGCTCTGGGGTTGCTTTCCTGTGGTAGATACTGGGAGACTAGTTAGGATTAAATGAAATCTAAACTCATGTAAAATACAGAGATATCCTTAATGGAATCCTACCTTAGAGCATTCTGGATGTCATAATAGTTTGAAGGTTCACCTTCCAACAGAACAATGACCCTTGACTAATGAAACCAAAATTGAACTGTTCAACCTCAGTTCTAAGCGTCCCGACTGGAGGAAACCATGCACCACTCATTACCTGTGCAATATGATTCCAATGGTGAAGCATGATGGTGGTATTATCGTGCTGTGGGGTTACTTTTCAGTGCCAGGGACTGGGGGACAAGTCAGGGTTAAGGGGAAGCTGAATGGAATAACATATAGCGATATCCATGCAAGTGGTGCAGTGGTTTCCCTGCTGCTTTGCAGTAAGGACATTGTGGGTTTGTTTCCCAGGTCCTCCCTGTGTGGAAAGCTCTTTGAGTATTGAGAAAAGCAATATATAAATGTAAATTATTATTATTATTATTATTATTATCATTATTATTATATGCTTAATGAAAACCTGCTGCAGAGCATTCTGGGCCTCATACTATGTTGAAGGTTCACCTCCCAAAAGGACAATGACTCTAAGAACAAACCAAAGACAACAAAGAAGAGGCTTGAGGGCAACAACTGGGAATGTCCTTGAGTTGTCCAGCAAGAACCAGAATTAAACTCAATGAACCATCTCTGGGGGGACACCAGAAAACAGCTGTTCACTGATGGTCTCCATGCAACCTGACAGAACTTGAGAGGATCTGCAGAGACGAATAGCAGAAAACACCCAAAATCAAGTTATGAGAAGCTTGTTGCATCAGACCCAAGAAGACTCCAGGCTGGAATTGCTGCCAAAGGGGCTTTAACTAAGTACTGAATCAAGGGTCTGAATACTTGTTTCAAAATAATCTTTCAATGTTTTTAATAAATTTGCAAAAGTTTCAAAATTAGAAACTTTGTCATTTTGGCCTAGTGAGCATTACTGGATGTGGGAAAAAATGATTAGCACAAGGTTGTCACGTAAGGAAATGTGAAAAAAAGTGTTCTGAATACTTTCTGAGTCTGCTGTATGTGAATCTATCAGGCCAGCGTTAGTAAAGATACTTCAGGCTTTGCCAAGTGCCTTTGAAAAAAGACAAATTGGTTTCTTTTCATAACTGGAGTTCACAGAAAGATGTGAACTTCTCCGCCTGCTACTTTCTGCATTATATCATTCAAATGACCTTGAAGTCGTATGTGACCCTCTGCTGGAAGCAAGCTGAGACAGAGCAGAAGAGGGTAAAGGAAAGAAAATTGTTATACGGTAGTCCGGAGGCCTCTGTTATAAAGTCTGTTACAATATAAATTAGAACACAAAACCAAATAGGTTATCCAAAGTGCTTTTTGGAATTGCTATTGAATCCTTAGTTGTGTTTCTTTAGAAGCATTCTGAGATAATGGGGATCATAAGGAAAGGGCACAAACAATAATTATCTCTGTATGCTGAAGATCTGGCACTCTATACCTCAGATCCATATTTACTGTTACTACAGGATGGTCCAGATCTAATTATGCAGATCCAAATCGTCTGGATGACTTTGATTTATGCGGGGACGATTCCAGTTCATCGCACACTTCTCGATGGTCTGGGATTTTTCGGGTGATTTTCTATGTCATAAACTTTAATAAGTTATAGTGTAATGAAAATTGCATAATTAGATCTGGACCACCCTATATAATTTCTAATGGGGAAATTATATACAATCTCCGGACTCCAAACTAATCTAAGTAAGTGTGCTTTTCCACTACGATAAAAACATTAACGAGACTGATTCCAGGACTGCAAGGTATCTTACATATAAACGTCTACGCATGGAAGTGTGTGTGTCTGTCTGTCCGGCCCAGAAGTGCGAGGCTACAGCATGAAGCTCAAAGAGCCTGCAAGGTGGCGCCAAGTTAACGAGTTGGAAGAAGAAAGAAGTACGACATGGAGCTGAAAGAAAGCGACACCATCGCCAAAGTGAAACAGCCGACGAAAGACAAACGAGAGAGAAACTCGCTTAGCTGCTGAAAGACAACGGGGAGGCGAGCACGTCCGCAAAACGAAACCGCTGACTCTGCATTTCAATTTTTTTTCTGATGATTTCAATAGTTTTTAGGAGCCCATGCTGTAAAAAACACTAGTGAGTAATAAGTGGAGACTAAAGGAGGTAAACCTTTTCAGTTTATGCAAATGGAGAGAAAGAGGTGATGTGATTGATTTTTAAAACAACATTTATTTATATAGCACATTTTCATACAAATAATGTAGCTCAAAGTGCTTTACATGATGAAGAAAGAGAAAAAAGACAAAATAAGAATTAAAATCAGAAAACACTAATTAACATAGAATAAAAGTAAGGTCCGATGGCCAGGGAGGACAGAAAAAACAAAAAAAAACTGCAGACGGTGGGAGAAAAAATAAAATCTACAAAATATTAAAAATATTATTAGTACAGTAATCTAGGCAATTGGCATTAAAGTAGGGGTTCTTAACCTGCAGGGGGGTCCATGGATGGGTTTCAGGGGGTCTATGAGGGTCAGATAAAAATTAACATTTATATTCCCTATACAGACCGGTACTGTTGATTCTTCTCACGTGAAATATCTCACGTGATTTTCCTCGTGTGTTACATCTCTCGCCGTTATTTTTATCGCAAGTATTTATCTCACCTGAGCCTCATGCGTGAGTTACATACTCATGAGAAAAATAACATGCAAGAAAAATGTCATGTGAGAAAAATAGCGGTCACCAAACAGCCCTCCCCCTTGTCCCAATCAACAGTTTTTCCCATTGAAAGAAATGAAAGAAAACATGGATTCGTAATCCTTTCCTAGCCAACATAGAGAGTATCGGTGATGAAGACCTTGCCAAAGATGACCTCATTGACCTGAGGACAAAGGAAATGTTACGAAATGTATTCAGCTCAAAGAGTCTTAGAAAATTCTGGTTGACATAGGCCTACCCGCGTCTGGTAAAGCGAGCTGTTAGTGCTCTGATTCCCTTTGCTACTACATACCTTTGTGAATCAGGGTTGTCAGCACTTGTTTCCATCAAAACGAAAAGTTGAAATAGATTGGATGTTAAAGATGATATGCGTGTCACCTTGTCGAAGACCACTCCACAGTTTAATATTCTTATTCAAAGCAAACAAGAACAATCTTCTCATTGAAATAAAGTAGATAACAAGAGAGTAGATGGAGTAGTAGTAGTAAATGTGTTTTAATTTGCACAAGAGGATTTTATTTCATAATTATAATGAGTGCCCATTACTTTTTGCATAAAAAAGAGTTTTTTTTTAGAATGTTTAAAGTTTAATAATACATTGTGTATGTCATATATGTATGAGGAAATCAATCTCGATAAATAAAGCACATTATATCATTCATTGCATACTGTCAGGGATGCCAGGGGCGACAACCCATCCGGGATGCCTTGAGGGACCGGAAGTGGGCGTGCGCCCATCTGGGATCACGTGGGGGCCGCCACCCTGGTTGCTTTGGGGGCCACGGGTAGAGGGCGTGGAAGCCCAACCCTGTAGGGGTCCGTGGTCACCGCCTGGGGGCGCCCCGATGCCTTGGGAACCCTGGACCTCAGCACATCCGCCACACCAGGAAGTGCTGGGGGGAAGAGAAGCAGGGACACCCAGAGAGCTTCCGGGAGAACAGCCGGCACTTCCGCCACACTGGGGCGTGTCAGCGGGACATTGCCGGGGAGCACCTGGAGCTCAGTCGGGAGCGTAGTGGACTGAGCCTACTGGAGGAGGCAAGGAGGCGGCCTGAAGAAGAAAGTAAGGCATTGTGGCAAGGACTTTGGGGGTTTGTGTGGCACTGAACTGTATATAGACATTGTAAATAAACGTGTTTGTGGGTGACATGAACGTGTCCGCCTGTCTGTGCCTGG
Organism: Polypterus bichir lapradei; assembly: GCA_026402145.1. Lineage (NCBI taxonomy): Eukaryota > Metazoa > Chordata > Cladistia > Polypteriformes > Polypteridae > Polypterus > Polypterus bichir. The sequence continues at coordinate 50,106,513 of JANRMT010062834.1, forward strand.
GCCAGTCTCCACAGTACATTATCTCTATGTGAATATTTCTGGAGAAGGAGGTCCATAGCTTTCATCAGATTCTTAAAGGGGTCCGTAACTCAAAAAAGGTTAAGAATCACTGCTTTAAAGCTTTAATTATTCCATCAGAATTCATGTCATGTTCATATCCTTCCTTGAATTTTCTAAAATTTCTGCACTGAAAATTGCCCATGTTGTTGTAACTCTGTAATTCTATTAAGAAAATGTGATTGATGATGGTTTTTTTTGTTTTTTTTTTCTTTACAAGACATACCCCCAATTGTCTAACAGGAAATTAACACTGTTCCATTAACACACTAAGTTTGGGGGGAGATAAAACAGAATCTTCCATTATTAAACATCCATTCATTATCCAACCCGCTATATCCTAACACATGGTACCAATCCCAGCCAACAGGCAGGAAACAAGCCCTGGGCAGGGTGCAAACCCACACACTAGGGACAATTTAGAATTGCCAATGCACCTAACCTGCATATCTTTGGACTGTAGGAGTAAACCGGAGTACCCGGAGGGAACTCACACAGACACAGGGAGAACATCCATGCAGGGAGGACCTGGGAAGCGAACCCAGGTCTCCTAACAGTGAGGCAGCAACGCTACCACTGCGCCACCGTGCTGCCCGTTATTAAACATACATTCTATTATAATTAAGCAAATAATAATGTGAATTTAACGTTTCCTTTATAGGACTGGCTCTTACACTTCCAATCTTTAGACCCAGATCCATAGACTAGGAGAGAGGATAACAGTAAAACTCCAACAAATACCATGCATGCAAATATTTTTTATTAACAAAATAAGAATACAATGAATGAAATAAATATGAGAAATAACTAATTTCAAAATAAATAATCAGAAAATAAAACCCTGACTTCCCTGCTTGGCTTAACTACAACACAGATTGCACCCCTTTCTGCCTGGTGGGGTGCCATACACACATGCCCACCTATAGATAGCTCTCCTCCCTCTCGCTTTTTCTTCCCCTCTCCATTTTTAACCAATCAAAATAGCCTCCCTTCTTCTTTCCATTTAAACATTTGCCCACATTGGGTTCTGGACTCAAAGGTTGCTGACATACAGAAGGAGATTTTAAGCCTAAGCTAGGGACCATTTCTAAGGTATTGTCTCTGGTTTGGTAAATCTATTTTTAAATCAATAAAAACAAGGAGAGATGGGGTTTTTGGTGTGAATAAGAACAGCTGCCCCCTATTGACACTCCACAGATTGCAAAATGGGCGCTGCACCCACAGGTGGATAGAAAAGGAGCCTGAGTGGAGCAGAAAAGGGAGTTAAAGGAAAGATCAAGACAAGAAAAAGGCATGAATGTTAACTCAGAAGAGAATGAAGACTTGAATGAAGAAGTGTTGCTGAGATTACCCTAAATTCATATGAGTGGTCTCAATAATAGATGGCTGTACTTTGACTCTTTTATATTTATATGTATTTCTGGTGCAACAGAGAGAAGGCAAGCGATCAGGATTGAGGCCCCGGTGGAAGTGTGTGGTGAGCTCTCATGAAGGAAGATTCGCTTCTGTTGAGCATTCAGGAAGCAGAAGCAACCAGGCACTCTGAGTGGGACTTAACGCCATGTGGTGGCAATGGATGGTAGACGTGGGTCCCTTCAGGTGCCTGTGGGATGGCCATGATGTACACAAATCTGTTTTGGGTCACCTTGGTGCTGACTGAATGAAGTGGCTGAGTTGCAAGCCCATGTGATGGTTGACTGTGCTTGTGTAGATGCAGATGGATGAGCAGCAGAGACGTGATGGAGAATCAAGCACCGAAGCTCCTAGTGATTATTTTAAAGGATATCCCCTTCCAATGATTTTAACCCTGATTTTTCAATGAAATATTTACTTTTTAACCTCCACAAACACTGTTAGGGATTATTTATTAATGAAGGATGGAGCAGTGCACAATTTGTGTTTGAAAATAAAAGTACGTTGCACTTTTTCACACCTTACTCTTGACTATTTAGGTCGTCATTTTCCTGGCTTATCCTGCTCATGATTATCGACGGTTCCGGGTTTAACGACAATATGGCAGCTGGAGCCAACCTGAGCTGTCACACCCAGATCACTTTCAAGTTCACTTTTGCGCTCCCCTTACCAGCCCCAGACCCCCCATACCTGAGCCTCATCACACCCATAAAGGGCTTGGCAACCCCTGTGTACCTTGGGCATTACAAAATAGAGTATGGGGGCACACATATTATAACAAACCTTCGGGGAGACATCTGTGAATTTATTGTCTGTCTGCGGTTGGGTGAATCCTTTTTTCATGTCTGTGGAAGAATCATTTCTGGGGCACCCCCTATTAACAGGCATTCTCCTGATCCATGACAGAATTTCACTTAAAAATTTGGATCCTTTTATCCTGCTATACTAGAGCCCACCTTCCCACCCCTTCAGAGAGTGCATTTTGAATTCCAGTATTTATTTCATTTTACAATCCACTGGAAAGTGTTGAATTCTAAAGTGCTGTAATGTAGCCTAGTAAATTTGTAGCACATTCTTGTAAATGTGTATTATAATACTTGATTCATTTGTATTGTCGGTGATAACCTTATTCCAAATCATAATGCTTGTGGAAGGAGGCACCAGTAATAAACTTAATAGCACCGTGGATGAAATAGTCGAGTGTGTTTTTGTGCAGTAGCATTCACATAAATAAAGCCACAATAGTCAATACACGATAGAAAGATTGATTGAACAATCTATCTCTGCAGTCTACTGTGAAACAGGGTTTACTTCAGAAAAGAAATACGATCTTGATTTTCACATTTTGAGTTCATTCTTCCACATTAGTTTTAAAAGACAACCCATCATCAATCCAGATGCCTTTAAAAGGAGACTCACCCAATTATGTCTCTATTTATGGAACACAGGTTGAAGCAGTCACTGGTACTATAAGATGTGGTTAGCACTGCCGCCTTGCCGCCCTAGGAACCTAGATTCGATTTCTGCCATTGTTACTGTCTGTGTGGAGCGCAGAAATTTTTCCATTATCTAAGTTTTTTGCAGGTATTCCAGTTTTTCACTCACATCCTATAGATATGTATGTAATACTGAACAGATCATCTGACCTGATATATGTGTGTTGGTGGGTATGCAAATCTATTTTGCAAAGAGATCAAATTCTACTCTGTCCTGATTCCTGTCTTTCATCCATTTCTTACAATTTTGTGCAATGGAAAAAATTGAAATTAGGCCTAACAAAATTAGCAATCAGGTAATATCAAAAACGTATTGTGAGATTTTTGAGACCTCGGCAACCCTCCAAACTGCACTGTGTGCAGAAACTCTGTTAACCCAGGCAGGGATTGCTTGTCTGCTGCTGATTCAACTGCAAGTTCACAGGCTCGCCGCGTAACACGTCTGTTGCCTGATGGTCGATGCAGAGAACATTTTAAAACCAGCCGCTGACTTGGCCGTGTGCTCACTGTCTGTCTTCTCACTTGTGCTGGAAGTCTGTCTACTGTTTTAATCTGAGAACGGAGCGAATACAGGATGACATCAGCGTCATCACGTGTGGGCTCGATTTTTGTGTGTGCTGAAGAGACGAATAACTTTAAGACAACAATAAAGCTGATTTTGCCGGAAACCTGGACTCACCTCCTTCACTCTTGTGCAAGTCAGTAACCCACACATCACAGTACGATGGCGTAGATAATTACACTGTACTTACATAGTAGTTACAGTAGAAGGCACAATTGTGCCTTGTTACTATTTACCTAATTGATAGATAGAGACAGAGAGATAGATAGGAAAGGCAATATATGATAGATAGATAGATAGATAGATAGATAGATAGATAGATAGATAGATAGATAGATAGATAGATAGATAGATAGAT
>JANRMT010062834.1:50116225-50132572 GCA_026402145.1 Polypterus bichir lapradei
TATTATATTATATTATATTATATTATATTATATTATATTATATTATACAGGGAGATTCACTCGAAAGAGGCCCTGAATATTGTGTAATAAATCTTGCTAGGACAAAACAATGTGCAATGTGTTCCTCAGTATACGGGGATTCAAACAAGCCAGGATGCCCTTGTGTCAGAGCAATAAGGAAGGCGCCAGACAGCCGTTTAACCTTCGTTTGCAACTCCTGGGTGCATACCACCTCCGTACCCCTTCATTCAGTCACTCGACTTCTCATCAGGATGGTGGTGTACAGTATTGAGCAATTTGTCTTCATGGTGCGAACCTATTGGGTCACCAATTCGTTTAAGTGATCTCAGAATCAACTGGATGGTCGTGAGTTAAGGGAAGGTTACTTCCCGCAAGGTGGAGCAATGTGTCATGCATTGGCAAGGAGCATGTCAGAAATTGAGTCCTTCTTTGGCAACAGGGTCATTTCAAAGGGGCTTTGGCCACCACGGTTGCCGGATCTGACACCACCAGACTTTTTCCTTTAGGGTATGCTCAAAGGAAAACTCTATCAGAACAAGCCTCACACTGTGGAAGATTTGAAGGAAAACATCCAATGTGAAATTGCTGCTATTCCCCCCGAGATGCTTGCCGATACAAGGCTGCTTGCTGTTTGTACAGATCGACACATTACAACACAAAAGACGCCAATGGAGAGGTGCGAACGGATTTAAGGTGGGCTGGGATTACGAGATTTTTGTAGGCTTTGGTAATTCTAGTGTGAAGCAAACATTTTCTCTCCCATGATACTTTGCAAGGCCAGAATTACATCACAGAGCGGTAACAGCCAATGGTAGATGGGACAGCCCCCGGAGCAAATAACACCAATCAGTTACTCATCAGTGGGTATATCTGCCAGTACTTTTAATGTATGACGCAGTACAGCACAAAGTGTCTGATAGAGCAGCAAAGCGGTCAGAATATGAAGTACAGAACCATATTTAGTTTAATGTGAGGAAAGGAGAAAACAGAGTATGGCACATTATGCATGGAGCTGTCCGCAAGTAAATGCAGGTCACTTGCAATGTTGTTGCAGACTTGGCAGACACAAAAATGTATGCAAAAGAAAGACTAATTCGTTGATTTTCATTACATGTGTGCACATCTGCCATTAAATTGTGTACACACAATTATGTGTGTATGTAGTTCAATACATGAGTCAGCATCTCAATTTAGTTGTACTCAAATCATGTTTTTTTTTTCCTAAAAGGTGCTTGCTGTTTTTTGGAGGAAGTGACCTCACAGGTCTCACAGAGAATAGCTTAGTGACTGTGCCACATCCTTATTCTTTCCCTTCTGTTTCCCGTCCCACCTGCGCCACCACCATCTACTCAAAGCATCTTGATGCTCCAACATTGATGGACTAAAAGCCAGAAGTCTGCATGACCATCATCATCAAGTCCTTCCGTGAGAACACTAAATACAAAGAGGACTGTTTCATTTATGTGAGGTAGAATGCCCAGAGGGGACTGGGCAGTCTCATGGTCTTGAATCCCTACAGATTTTATTTTTTTCTCCAGCCATCTGGAGTTTTTTTTTTGTTTTTTCTGTCCTCCCTGGCCATCGGAACTTACTGTTATTCTATGTTAATTAATGTTGACTTATTTTAATTTTTTACTATGTCTTTTAATTTTCTATTCATTAGGTAAAGCACTTTGAGCTACATTGTGCTATATAAATAAATTTTGTTGTTGTTGTCACCAAAGATAGTGAAACCAACCCCCTAGCTCACATGTGTGACACATAACATAAATTCTCAAACTCCCTTAATGCATTTTAGCATTACGGGGGGACCAATAACAACAACAACAACATGTATTTCTATAGCACGTTTTTATACGAATGATGTAGCTTAAAGTGCTTTACAAGATAAAGGTATAAAAAAGAAAAATATAAAAATAAGATTAGGCAATACTGAGTAACAAAGAAAACAGTAAGGTCCAATGGCCAGGGGGACAGAAAAAACAAGATAATCTTCAGAGGGCCGGAGAAAATAAAAACAAAATCTGCAGGGGTTCCAAAGACACAAGACCACACAGCCCCCAGACGACAGCTTTGGGCACACGACAGGAAAAAATGCTGGATGGCGTGTCAGTCAATCTATATATATAAAATCCAAATACCACTGACTCACTCATCACGAAATCTCCTGAACCATGAGGACTTGGGACTTGAAATTTGGAATTAAGGTTACCCTTCGCCCATAGGTACTCGCTAAGAAACGGTTTTAAAAATTTAGTTGTCCAAGCGCGAAATTTCGTATTGTTTTTTAGACCCGTTTGTATGTCTGTCCGCTTTTCACGAGAGAACTACTTAATGGATTTATATCGTTTTTTTTTTCTATAATTTGCTTAAACATGATTTTGCGACTTTCTCATCGCGCTAAGTATCATAGTTTGCTTGCGGTACTGATTTATTAGCGCGAATCCGAGATTGACTCATCGGGCTGTGGGGCCCTCCTCACTCACGTGTCTGCCTTGGGCCGTAACCTTAACTCCACTTAGTTAGTGAACGAGAGAACTACTTAACGGATTTAGATCTTTTTTTTTCTATAATTTGCTTGAACATTCCAGATGATTTTGCGACTTCTCTCATTGCGCAAAGAATCATAGTTCACTTGCTGGAGCGATATATTCGCGCTAATCCGAGACAGAGACTGTGGGCCGTGGGGAGGGGGAAGAGTTACGTCAGGAGTGGAGAGCTGGGTGGGGCCCTCCTCACTGTCCTGTTTCACTAATACGCGGGTGAAGTCGTGGGGGATGGCTAGTTATAATATATTATATGGGAATGTTTTTAATTAAAAAATAAACATATTTATCCAAATACTCCATTTTTTATCTGCCTACAAACTACATATATTGTATATGAAAATGTGTTTGAATTTGGGCAGTAGTACCATACATTCTGATATTAATGTTGAAATAAAGGGTTGATTGTATTATAAAAACGCTAATCTATTTTTAAGATAAAATAAAAAGATCAATTCCCAGCTCACTTCATTTTTGACATAACTGCTTGATTACAAAAGAAAATGATCATTCCATTTTAACATTCCTCTCATTTTTTAATTATTGCTTTTGATTATAAACATAATATTACTGAAACTGCTTCCAAAAGTCTTCGTAATAATGGATCCTGCCCTCTAGCAGAATAACCTATGGCACAATATTATAAACATCTTTTTTTTTTTTTACTTTTCTTTTTTTATTATATAACCAATAAATGTGTAATATTCCATTCAGGAGGTCATTCTGTCAAAATTCCACCTTCCAGGCATAAAATTTCATACTGGTTCACAATTTCTGTGGCAGTTATTTTTATTTTATAAGACTTTAACTAAGTAAGCCCGGCAGATTTTATATTTTGCCACCTATTGCTACCATCTGACTCAGATCCAATAAAGACCGTTGCACCCAAAGATAAATAAAAACTTCAATAAATAATAAATATAAGCTTCTGATTTAATTTTTAAAGCCAATACTAAGAAGGTTGTTTATTTGTGAAACTTCCAGTGAAGTCTTACCAAACCACAAATCCTAGAAGAAGTTTTACCCTCTTTTTGCACTCATGAGAATTAAAGTAATATATCAAAGGGGGATATTGACCTTGGGAGAATGACAGCAAATAACATTTTTCACCTGATAGTGTTTTTGTTATGAAGCAGACAGCACACTCTTTTTTTTTCTAGATTAATGCATCTTATTTACATTTTTTAAATTATCTGTGCCATAGCCAGAGCCTCTTTAAACATTGTAAATCTGACCGTACAGAAAAGGTGCACCTAAGCAGAAAAAAGAAAATACATTCAAAAGAAGACGGAGTGCTGTAATAGGATGAGCCAACATTATTTTGAACAAATTACACAAAGGGGAGGGAGAAGGGTGGCATCTCCCTGTGAAGAGTGAATGACAAATGAATCCATCTTGCAATTACTAAACAACCTGTTGTGCCGACTCTTATTATAAAAAACCTCCCTCGGCAATGCAGGCCTGCACTAGAAGAGCTGGAGAGTACTGATGAGGGCAAAGGAACGAGCCTGTCAAATGTGCTTCATCTACAAGAATGGCAGCCTTGTTACACTTATTTGCAGCTCATAAAAGTAAAAAGCACACTAAACATTTAAAAGGTAAGAAGCACACTAAACATTTATAACCTAGATTTTTCTCAATTATGTTATTAACCAGCTGAATTTGAAAGCTTTCATTTATGGAGGATGAGGATTGTAGCTCAGCAGGTACGTTAGATTCCGGCCTGGCACTTTAAACAATGTCGTCTGATGCAAGGCACATTATCATTACCAGGCATGAGATTCATCCATCCATCCATTCAAAATCTACATTAATAAAGGAATAAATGTCTGTGCATCCACCCAGAAGCTGCTATGTCTCTGTCATTCCAAAATGTGGTGTATCTTTTGGGCAGTCAGAAAATCGAGAGTACAATTTATGAGAAGGATTTAGGAGCCATAGTGGACTCTAAGCTATCGACTTTTTGACAGTGTTCAGAAACCATTAACAAGGCTAACAGAATGTCAGGTTATATAGCGCCTTGATGTGTGGAGTACAAGTCACAGGAGGTTCAGCTGAAGCTTTATAATACACTGGTGAGGCTTCTTCTGGAGTACTGGGTGTAGTTTGGGTCTCCAGGCTACAAAAAGGACATAGCAGCACTAGAAAAGGTCCAGAGAAGAGCGATTAGGCTGATTCCAGGGTTACAGGGGATGAATTATGAGGAAAGATTAAAAGAGCTGAGCCTTTACAGTTTAAGAAAAAGAAGATTAAGAGGTGACATGATTGAAGTGTTTAAAATTATGAAGGGAATTAGTACAGTGGGTGCATTGGCGGTCCTAAATTGTCCCTAGTATATGCTTGGTGTGTGTGTGTATGTGCGTGCCCTGCGGTGGGCTGGCGCCTTGCCCGGGGTTTGCTTCCTGCCTTGCACCCTGTGTTGGCTGGGATTGGCTCCAGCAGACCCCCGTGACCCTGTAGTTAGGATATCATGGTTGGATAATGGATGGATGGATTAGTACAGTGGATCCAGTGTTTTAAAATGAGTTCATCAAGAACACAGGGACACAGTTGGAAACTTGCTAAGGGTAAATTTCGCCCAAAATATTAGGAAGTTTTTCTTTACACAAAGAACGACAGACACTTGGAATAAGCGACAAAGTAGTGTGGTAGACAGTAGGACTTTAGGGACTTTCAAAACTTGACTTGATGTTTTTTTGGAAGAAATAAGTGGATAGATAGGACTGGCGAGCTTTGTTGGGCTGAATGGCCTGTTCTTGTCTAGAGTGTTCTAATGTGGGCGGAACGGTGGCACAGTGGTAGCACTGCTGCCTTGTAGTAAAGAGACCTGGGTTCGCTTCCCAGGTCCTCCCTGCGTGGAGTTTGCATGTTGTCCCCGTGTCTACATGGGTTTCCTCCCACAGTCGAAAGACATGAAGGTTCAATGCATTTGTGATTCTAAATTGTCTAAAGTGTGTGTGGTGTCCTGCCCAGGGTTTGCTTCCTGCCTTGCGCCCTGTGTTGGCTGGGATTGGCCCCAGCAGACCCCCGTGACCCTGTAGTTAGGATATAGCGGGTTGGATAATGGATGGATGTTCTAATGCTCTAATCATAAACATTTTAGTAATAAAATGCATGGCGCTGATTGTTTAGTTGACTGCTGCAGATGTTGCAGTGAAATGTTTACTTACTGCACCACAAATAATACAAAAGGCTTTTTTAAAAATTGCATTTGGAAATTCATTTATAAACATGTGCAAGGAGGAAATCGCAAACAACTTTGTGGTGACGAAGTGCAGTACGGCGACAGAATGAGGTGGTCAGCTGTGTTACCTGGCTTTGCCCAAGTTGGGCAATGGGCATCAGTTATAGTGGTGCTGTTTAATCAGACGTATCAGAAGGGCTATGTAACTAATTACAGAACATGTTTAGGACAGTGGCTCCCAAAGTGTGCTCCGCGGCTTCCTTACAGGGGCACCGCAAAATATTACAAAATTTCCATAATTTTATTTCCATTTTCAATTCAACGTGATAGGACATGACATCTGGTGGACCAGTTGCAAACCATTAACTCACTTACTGATAACTATTTGCGGAAGCCTCTACAAGTAGTTACTAGATGGCGCTCCACAATAACTAAGTTGTTTTAGTAGTTTGTCGAACTTTGTCAGTACTTTGTGTTCGCATATAAATAGCTGTCAGTTTCACTTGGTCTTAGTGTAGAATTCGTTTTCAGAGATTGTATCAACTGAATATTCATTTTATTTATTTATTTATTTTTTCTTGTATGGATGTTTTCAGGTAATTTTATTTATATATTTTATATTCTATTATGTGATTTTATTCATAAATTTTTTCTATATATTGTCACACACGTGTGCTTAGGAGGCAGACAACAAGCCCTGAAGTGAGTAACGTATCGCGAGACGAAGTGTTGCTTAAGGGTACTAACGTCTCTCTCTCTCTCTCTCTCTCTCTTCATACCCAAAGAAGAAAAATAAAGTACCAGTGTTTACACCTACCTCCATTACAACACTTCAAAATGGACGTCCCCCAGTAGTCGATGACGTCACTTCCGGTCCCACAAGTTCAACATCGTTTCCGACTTCCTTTATTTGACATCACATCCTGTTATTTAATTTCCTGTCACCATTGTGTTTGCTATAAAAGCACATGCAATCATGCCTTTGTTGTCAAATGTTTATTTTGATCCGCTTGCATTTATTTTTGCATCCGTCCTATACTGGGTTATTCCCCAACTGTTTTTGATGTGTTGTTGTCAACTTATTTGATTTATTACAGTGTATATGTTTTATTAAGTGAAAGTTCCAGATGAAGACACTGATCTTCTTCATTTTCTGTGGTGGCCTGAAGGTAATCTAAACAATGGACTAGAGGAGTACAAAATGACAGTGCATCTTTTTGGTGCTACTTCATCACCCAGTTATGCCTCTTATGCTTTACAAAGAACAGCAGAGGATGTCAGAGGCACAGCTTCTGCGGCTACACTAACACTTTAAGCCTTTTATTCTATGTGTGTAACAACTTTTTTCTTTATTCTTGTGTGGATTGTTTGCACACGGTTTTAAACTTTTAGTGTTGCCGCAGCAGTGTAAGGCGAGTTCAAGCACGGGCAGGTCCGGATTAAGGTGGGTGCTATTGATGCTGCAGCATTAGGCTCATTCCTGAAATAGGCCCAGATGAAAACAGACGAGAATTTTCTAGAAGCTGAACAGTTTTCCTTTGCTATAGTAACCTCAAAATAATTCTTAGAATGAAATTTGGAGTCCGACTTTCGGATGCCTAGACACAGAGTTACTTATTATAAAGGTACTATTGTTCTTTGCGCTGTGATATAACTATAACGTTGTTGTGTTTATCGTTAACCGAAGATTTCAAGTTAATGCTATCAATTTTACGTTAAACAGTTTACTTACTAATTTAGCTGCATTTTTTTGCCACTTTATTATTGTTCGGTAAGTGCCACATAATAAATTTTTCACCTTGAAAGTTAGTTGTACAGTAAAAATCGATGGCTATTTAAATGGTTATCTGTAAAGGTAACCATGGGCAAATTTTTATCCTCAAGAGCCTGAACTGAGCCACTTTGACCCAATGTCTCTGCAAATTCATTTTTTATTACTCTGTTTCATAAGAGAATTGCGAAATTTTGTGTATTTCATTGTTAGGTTTTCTGCATTAAGTGCACTTTTCAGACAATTGCTATTGAATGTTGATGTTACATAGTTTGATGTTACTCTCGAGTTGTTACGATACTATGTCGTTATTATTATTCATGTTCAATAAAGGCTGGCTGGTTGCGTCACAAGCAATTAAGGCTCCTTGGTCGGTCTGAGTGCGCATGTACGGTGAGTGTTGAATGCACAGGCACCAATGCTGAGAAAAAATAGGCCTTTATACACACGTAGAATAAAAGGCAAAAAATTTGAAAAAATGTATCTTCTCAAAACTTAGCTTTTCTTGTAAAACATTAGTTGTTTCTATGTTTAAAGATTCTTTACTTCTTCTGTACGCTTTAAACATACTGCACAGCACATTCTATTAAGTACTTTGTCTTTCATGTTACTTGAAACATGCAAGGCACGGTTTAAAACCATGTGCTCTCTACGCCTTACACATGGCAAGGCTGATCACTAACTGAGAATAATGTCACTGCACAACAAAGTTTTTGCTTCTTGAACACTGTTGGGTGTTTCTTATAGATTTTTGGGTGCTGATCATGAATATCACATCAAAATTTACCCATCACGTACCATTGATCAAGATGACATCCTGGGCAGGCCTGAACAAGCTTGACGCTGTCTCAGCCTGCTATAACGGTGGCTTGCATACACCGATCCTGCTCATTTGGTTCATATAGATAGTCAGTGCGTATGTATAGTATCAGCATAGTAAAGTATAGTATCTGTAGCAATATAACAGTAAGTAAGCTTGATTCAATAGACGTTTTGTTGTCTCGTCAATGTCGTAACAGCTGCAATACATTCTGCTATATCTGTGGTGAATATACACTTGCGCCTCAGAGACGTTGGATGACTGCTCTTGTTAAGAAAGCTTATCATCTGTATTTTGGCTGCAAAATTGGTGATCAAGACAAAGAATGGGCGCCTCACATTTGCTGTGCGACATGTGCTGTCAGTCTGAGAGCCTGGCTCAGAGGCACTCGAAAGACAATGCCGTTTGCTGTTCCGATGATATGGCGAGAACAGAAAGACCATGTGACGGACTGTTACTTCTGTTTGACTAATGTGTTTGGCTTCTCTGCCAAAAACAAGAAGTCAATTGAATATCCTAATCTGCCTTCAGCAATGAGACCCGTGCCACATGATGACAGTCTTCCAAATCCGAAACCACCAGAGGATTGGACCTTAGATGAACCAGATGAAGAAACTTCAATGCAGGGTACTGACAGTGACATTGACCCGGATTTTGAACTGTGCTCGTCAGGCGATCCACATCTGATAACACAGTTCGAATTGAACGATTTGGTCAGAGATTTGGGTCTGTCAAAAGCCAAAGCTGAGCTGCTGGGTTCGAGACTGTAGGAATGGTGTTTGCTGTCACCAGGTACGAAAATTTCTGTGTTTCGAGGCTGACATCACGATATAACCACATTTTTTGCACAAGTTGACGTTCTCTGTTTCTGTTGTGACACTGAAAGATTGTTCTCAGCCTTGGGTTGTGATCACAACCCGGAAGAGTGGCGTCTCTTCATTTATTCGTCAGTGTTAAGCCTGAAAGCTGTTCTGCTACACAATGGCAACGCTTATCCTTCAGTACCTGTTGGCTATGCAGCACACATGAAAGAAACGTATGAGAATATGGAACTGTTGCTGAAGCACGTCCAGTAGAGCAGGTACAACTGGAATATCTGTGGAGATCTTAAACTCGTTGCTCTATTACTAGGACTGCAGCTCGGCTATACAAAGTACTGTTGTTTCATCTGTGAATGGGACAGCCGTGCCAAAGAGTCACACTATTCTCGACACAACCGGGCCACTCCATAAAAAGTTAGTTCCCAGACAGAAAAATGTGGCACATGAATTGCTTGTTGACCCGGCAAAGATATTTTTGCCTCCTCTTCACATAAAATTAGCACTCATGAAGAATTCCGTGAAAGCACTGAACAAGGAAGGTGAAGGTTTTCGTTATTTAAGACAGATGTTCCCAAGAATAACTGACGCCAAGATCAAAGAGGGCATTTTTGTTGGCCTCCAGATCAGACATGTTATGAGTGACAAGCGGTTTGAAAAAATTGCCTGGAAAGCCTTCAAAGACGTCGTTGACAATTTTCTGGGCAATTACACAGCCCCAAACTACATTCAGCTGGTAGACAAACTTCTAAAAGCATACAAGACAATGAAGTGCAGCATGTCACTCAAGATTAATTTCCTCCACTCACACTTGGACTTCTTCCCCGCAAATCTCGGTGCTGTCAGTGACGAACACGTTGAAAGGTTTCACCAGGACATTGCTACGATGGAGAAACGATACCAGGGCAACTGGAATCCCTCAATGCTTGGTGACTACTGTTGGACACTGCAATGTGATGCACCAGACACTGAATACAAAAGAAAATCAGGAGCAAAACACTTTTAATTCTGTTGAATTTAATAGCTTATGCAAAACATAAACGTGACTAAATACGTTATTGTTAGTAAACTTATAAATGTCTGTTTCTCAGAGTTCCTACGTGATGTTTAAAACCAATAAGGTATTTGTGCATACCCAGTAGGTACCTGTCACAATCAGCAAAATCTGTTCATAAAGCAAGACATTTCAAAAAAATTGTTGTGCAGTGTGTTTAGTCAGAGAGACTAGAAATAGTTAGAATATACCAATTCAATTCAACTTATGGGGGTTATAGGAACCTCCCATCGATTATGCACTAATATTTAGTAAAACATTCATATAACTTAAATAACTAGCAAATGGCTCTTACCAAATTTTTTATTTAATTCTTTTTAACTGGAAAGAACTTTGGGTCAACTCTTGTCATTTTTAAATGTGCTATATAAATAAATGGCTTGACTTGACACGTGCCTCCATGAGATCAAAGAAGAAAGAACACAGTCAGAGACGCTCAGCCGTACATTTCATTAAAACAAAGTGGAAATTCCGAAATTGTAGTCAAAGGTCAGAGAAAATATTTAGATCTTTTAAAGACAGAAAATTCAAAGTGGCATGTCATGATTGAAGCCGCTGGTTCATTCTGTTTTTTGAAGTCGCACTGAAGGCTCTCTAATCTGTCTGTGCTGATGCTTTGCTTGTAAATAGGAATAAATCTTTCGTTACTATTATTTATTATAGAGTCTCCTCTGTTGGCGTTCCTTTAAGAACTATAAAACCGAGGTGCTCATGGAAAGTGGCGCCCCATCCTGGATGAACGCTTAGGAGAGATGGAGCTCTGAACCAGACCTGATCACTTTAAGCATCCAGCTCATTCTAAGCTGTTTTTGTTGGAGTCTTTCAGTTTCTGTGAGATGGGGTGACCCGGCTGGTGTCCTAACATTTCTTTTATGACCACAATAGGATTATGGAATCTTTACTTTTATGTGTTCAGAGCTCAGTATGACTCTTACTTGTATGTTCTATGTTCTAAGTCATTTGCAACACAACATAAATTTCTACTGCCATGATTATTGGGCAAAACTTCTTTACTTTAAAACCCCAAATCTTCCTTATCTTAAATGATGTTCATGCCTGATCTGCATTACTTGTGTTTTATAACTTTGAGATTAGTCTTTAATAGTTTATGAATGTGGTACTTTCTATTATTTTGGGTACTATATACAACATAACTTCTTATACTTTGTCTAAACTGGTACCCTGTTAAGAGTTGGTTGGTATTTTATGGCCAGTATTGTGGGTTTACCCTACACTGAAATATGTGTGTTCATTAACAGATTTATGTACTTTGACTGTATGATTTATGCATTTATTTCTGTAATGACATAGCTATTAAGTCTCTTGTCCATCGTATGGAGAATGGTGAACCCCAAAAGACATCCTTTACAGAGAGCTGGCATCTGGGAGGACAACCACTGGCCCCCCACAGCTGCGATACAAGAGAGACGTGAAGGCACTTGACACATATAATGAGTGCTGGGATGGTCTTGCAGCAGACCGCCTGAGGTGGAGAAACACCCTAAACCAGGTTGTGATACAAACTGAAGAAAACAGCTTGTTTGAAAAAACACTCAAATCCAGTTATTTAGGATCTCTTCTAGGAGTACCAACAAAGGTTTCCTGACCATTTTATAATGTCTTCGTAGATATCATGCTTTGCTTCACTTGATGTCATGTCAAAGGCATGCAGGTATACATGGGGCAATTGCTTTTTATTTAATCTTATCGTATACCCTTCTTCTAATTTATGCATTTTTTAATCTCTTTATTTAGAATGAATACTTACACAAACAACACATTTCATTTTATCTGAGTAAGTTAATAATTATCTGCATTTCTGTGATAATTTTGTACTGTATGGGTTGGCTGCACAATTTGATCTGTGATCACAATTGTATTTAACCAGTGAGTTTAGCTTGTTTTTTTCTAAGAATTAACATGGCCTCAGTGGTCTTTGTTTGTGTGTTATCATGATATTTCACTCTTTACTTACCCTTTACTTATTTTTGTACTCATCAGATTCATTACCGGGTTGGTCTACTGTCGCACCTTAAGATTAACACACACACATAGATATACACATGCACAGAGACCCTAACCACAACTGAATGACACATACACAGCTGGTTAATCTCTAGCACTTCACACCATACAAGTGCCTTATGAATAACACATACACAACTTGTCACTCTCTTAGAACTTCAAGAGACTTACTTATTAACACCATACGATGTGTAATATATATCTCAGACCTAAATGTTACTTTGGTCTCTAGGAATATATTCAAAAATACCAAGGCTCAGCATCCTTGGATACAGGTCATTTATTAACCAAGAATGCCTTACTTTATGTTCTGTTCCCTACTATTGAGTGGAGCTCACACCCTCAGCCTTAATAAACCTTGTAGTTCAGAGCATATGGCAAACGTCCGACTGCCCCTGGCGCTCTTAATAAAAATGACCTTACTACCTCAATCACTCTAAATACGAAGTGTGAGAGACAGCCGGCAGCACAGCCCGGCCGGGATGCCCCTGAAATGCAAGGGTGGGGGAAGGAAGCGACTTGTGGACACTGCCTCCTCCAAAACACTAGATGGCAGCTTCCCTGGAGTGTAGTGGTGCACCGGATTCCCATAGGGCATCCTGGGACTTGGAGTTAGGTTTCTCAGCCCTTTTGGGTGCCGTGGGTGCTGTCAGGGGGTGTTGTGAAAGGACCTGGGGAGTCATGCTTCCCTCATAGCCCGGAAGTACTAGGAAGTCATGAAGATGGAAGCCCTGAAGTACTTCCGGGCTGATTAAAGAACTTGAGCTCTCCATCTGACCCGGAAGTGCTGGCAAGTCACATTGGAGGAAGAACAGAAGCACTTCCTGGTCAAGGACTATTTAAACGACTGCTGAAGACACAGCAGGCGAGCCAGAGTCGGTGGAGGTGGATCGAAGCTTACTGGGAGGTGTGGAGGAATCAAGAGAATTGTGTTTGTGATTATTTTTACTGTTAATTGCCTGTTTTATTGTGGCTGTGGTGCTTAGGGAGCACTGTAGGAGAAGAAAATAATTAAAAGAACATCTTCGTGCTTTTACCTGGTGTCCTGAGTGTCTGTCTGTTGGGTTTGAAGAGGCAACAGTGCCACCTAGCACTCACAGAAGACAAAGCATAGAAAGTTAAAAGCAGAGTGGTATTTATTGCATGAATAATAATACCGAATAGAATATGGAATAATAGAAAATAAGATTAATAGTAAAGTCTGGATATAGTCTTCTGGACACGCTTATCAAAAAGTAAAGCTGTCAAAGATGAATGTCTGAGGTGGCTTGTGATCTAACACTCGAAGTTGTTCTTGAGATGCTTTGCTGATGATCAGATGAAAACAGCCATACGTTGCTGGTGCCCTCTTCTGATGTCTCCCTTTTGTCGTCTCTGTTTCCTCTTCTTCTGATGTTGCTCTTCAGATGAAGCATATTTATAATAAAACTAGCTGTGTAAGCCCATGCTATAAAAATCCTGGGTTCCTAGAAACAATGGATTCTGGCACTTCAATCAATCGCCTTCATTGTCTATCAGAGGCTAAGCAAGTTTCTCTCTCCTCTGAGGTTTTGTTTTGTCGATGTGCTCTCCTTACTTGTGTATTAGTGGCTAAGAGAGTTTTACTTTTGTCAGCGGTTTCATCTTTGGCGACAGAGTCGATTTCTTTGAGCTTCATGCTGTACCCTTGCACTTCCAGGCCGGACAGACAGACACACACACTTCCACGCGTAGACGTTTATATATAAGATTCTACACGGGGGCATCGCAACACATGATTGTTAGATATTCCGATTGGCTGGCTGGCAATATGATGAATGAATTCACTCAGACTCTTAAATCTTTTTGAATATGTCCGTTTTTCCCAAGCAGTAAAGTTTTTGATGTTTTAATAATCTCCTGTCTCAAGCTGTAAACTAATTTAGTCCTGGTGCCCTTCCCTTTACAGGTGATAAAATCATCAGTACAGCTTGAGGCATCTCCTGAATTCCTGCTCAGTTCAAATAAATGGTACTGTGATTGATACTGGTACAATTCAGGAAAATAGATTGCCTTGATGTTAAACTGCCCATGCAAGTGTCCTGTATTTCAGTTCACCTTGTTTTTGTCTCGAGCAAAATATAACGAAAATATAGACCAAAATGTACAGATTTTGCACACCACAACAGTTTACATCAAAGAAGAGCAGTGAGCAATGATTTGCTTTTTATGGGCTAAAGATATACCAGGGTGGGTATAAGAAAGTCTTTCTACACAATATGGAGACAATGTTTTGGAGACACAAGTTGTGATGCTCCAAGCACATTTAACTATCTCAAAATGAGCAGCATCTGTGTGCCTTCTTGAAATAATAGATTTCTTGACCTCCAATGTTTGAGTGCTGAAAGTGGCGATGACTAAAGACTTGGTGATGTCTGTTCTCTCTCTAAAACTTGGCCGTTAATGTATCTGTTGTGAATCTTTAGATTAGAACAATCTAGACAAGAACAGGCCATTCAGCCCAGCAAAGCTCACCTGTCCTATCCACTTATTTCTTTCAAAAACACATCAAGTCGAGTTTTAAAAGTCCCTAAAGTCTTACTGTCTACCACACTACTTGGTCGATTATTCCAAGTGTCTATTGTTCTTTGTGTAAAGAAAAACTTCCTAATGCTTTACCCTTAACAATTTCCAACTGTGTTCCCGTGTTATCGATGAACTCACTAGAAAATAACAGTCTCGATCCACTGGAATAATTCCCTTCATAATTTTAAACACTTCAATCAGGTCACCTCTTAATCTTCTTTTGCTTAAACTGTAAAGGCTCAGCTCTTTTAATCTTTCCTCATAATTCATCCCCAGTAGCCCTGGAATCAGCCTAGTCGCACTGTAGTTGTTACTTATATTCCTATATAAATCATTTATATGTATATTGAAAAGAGCAGAGGCCCTAGCACTGACCCCTGTTGGCCACCACTCTTAACATCGGCCAATTCAAATGAGATTCCTCGCACCATCACCCTCTTTTTCCTGTGTCTGAGCCAATTTTGCACCCATCTAAAACCATCACCCTGAACTCCTAGATTAGTAAGTTAAAGTCAACTAAAAAAAAAAACACACACAGGAGAATCACAAAGAACATTTTCTGCCCCAGTAAATTTCATTGACAGCTGTTGAAGAACAGTGGCTTTGTTTACATGTGCTGGAATGTAAACGGGCTTAATAACAACAAAGGGAATGTTTCTTTGCCGATCAAACAGTCTGCATTTAATGATGTGTTTCTGGCTTTGCAGCACAAAGGGGGTCCTCAAATTCTAAGAAGCAGTCAATAGCACAGGAGTAAGTTGTAGCTGTCAATTATGCTGCTAGGTATTTTAGGCCCAGAGTCTAAGTAATCAGTCTACCAAGTGGCATAATGCTAAGCTGATGAAATAAATGTAGGTGAGAAACAATGTGGGGATACGGCAGGAACTTAACGCGTGTTCAGTCCTTGGCATTTCACATTTATCGACTCCATTGTTGTGTAAATCAAACAATGTTTATTTTCCACTTTATAAAGTTCCACAGTTATAAATGAAACTCCACACAGACACGGTAAGAAAACCGTGTGTATCCACATCCCTATTAATTTCAAAAACAACAGTATAACTCTGGCACTGACTTCATTATAGAAGCTAAGAATTTGGAAAAATCAAACCGTCAGCAATCCACCCACATTATTGTGTACTTCTAAATATTCTCGTGCGGCCATCGTATATTGAGTTTGTGATTCTTATAATGTCGGACAGGCAGTAACCAGCATATTCAAGAATTTTAATGGGGATAACTGGTGACAATATGGCCTTAACATCTGAAGACGCAAATAGCAAGCCGGCACATCTTTTACATCCATTTCCCATTCTACAGAGATCATGGTCACATAGTTTTAATTAAGTCAATTAATTACAGTATTCTAATTCAAAATATGGCAGCAAGGAACTAAGAAATACAACAATATAACTCCAGTTCCATTTCACTGGCCTCTAATTAAGTTTACAGCCGACTTTAAAATCCCCTTTTCACATATAAAGTCGTAAATGTTTTAGCCCTCTCTTACCATAAAGAACTTATTAGTCACAATACTCCAGGGTGTACATTGTGATCACAGAAT
>JANRMT010062834.1:50132582-50143157 GCA_026402145.1 Polypterus bichir lapradei
TCATGATGCTCCAACAATGATGGATGGACTAAAAGGCAGAATTCTACGTGACCATCATCATCAAGCCTTTCCGTGAGAACCCTAAATCCAAAGAGGACTGTTTCATTTATGTTAGGTAGAATGCCCAGTGGGGACTGGGCGGTCTCATGGTCTGGAATCCCTACAGATTTTATTTTATTTTTCTCCAGCCGTCTGGAGCTTTTATTTTGTTTTTTCTGTCCACCCTGGCCATTGGACCTTACTCTTATTCAATGTTAATTAATGCTGATTTATTTTGTTTTCATATTGTGTTTTTTATTTTTCTATTCTTTATTATGTAAAGCACTTTGAGCTACTGTTTGTATGAATATGTGCTATATAAATAAATGTTGTTGTTGTTGTTGTTCCATCTCCGAAACATTTCTAGACTTCGTCCTGTTCTTACGCAACACAGTACAGAAGTATTGGTTAATGCCCTAGTCACCTCATATATAGATTACTGTAGTGCTATTCTATCTGGCATCCCCACATAAACGTACCATTGCTTACAACTACAAATTCTGCTGCCAGGATAATAACCTGCTGATCTAAATCTACTGAACATATCACACCTACTCTCTCCCAACTTCACTGGCTCCCTGTTCACTACTGAATACAATATAAAATACTGCTCTTAACATTTAAAGCTCTCCACAGTCTTGCTCCCCCCTACCTCAATGATCTCCTACAGACTTACACTCCCTCTCGCTCGCTCAGATCCTGTAATTTGAAAGGATTCAGTCTGGCAATATGGTGTGGAAGACAGACACAACTAAAGACATGAGCATAAAATGATGGTTGTCAGTTTCAAACTGTGTTTCCTCAATGTGCTTCTTGAGAAAAAACACATCATCTGAACCAATCTCAGCCCGAACAAACTGATCGATCAAAGATGCACTGACAGCTTGCCCTAATGTCGACTGTCGGATAACATGCTCAGCTACTTTGACCACCTTGACTGTACCCTCAGAAGGAATCATCAAACCTCCTTTGTTTTTTAATGTGAGCAAGTGGTAGCTTTGATCATATGATGCCAGTACAGAATCTCTTACCAAACTAGCACAGCACCCATCACAGGACAGCTTTCTCAAAATCCTGTCTAAGGGCTACCTCCCACTGCTTCCTGAGGTGGATTTCTTTGGGAAACCTTCAGAGTTTGAGAAATGTTAACAGCTAACAACAATCTACATAGTTAGTGACTAAATACATTTAGCCAAAATGTTGTTTGGAGGCTCACTTGAGCACATAAATGCATAGCTTTGCTAGCTTAGCCTGGTGTAGCTAAAGTTAATATTATAAAATGGGATTTTCTAATGGCCAAATATAACCTAAACAATTGTTCAGCCTTACCTATGAAATGTAATCCCCCAGGATCTGGTTTGGAGCGTACAGCGGTTTGTACAATCCCAAGCAGCACATGCATGAGGCATCTTTATCCATTACTTCACTCCACAGCAGTGCCACTCGCAATATGGCGGTGACGTTGACGTACGATGCTGCTGGTAATGCGGCGTCTAGTAATTATGTCTATGGACAGAAGCCCCAAAGTACTTCCGGGGCTGAAGAAGAAAGCAAATTCTCCATCTGACCCGGAAGTGCTAGCAAGTCACATGGGTGGAAGGACAGAAGCACTTCCGGGTCAAGGATTATATAAAGGACTGCTGGAGACCCAGCAAGCGAGCCGGAGTTGGGAGGTAGTAAGACAGAGCTTAATGGGAGGAATGGAGGAGAGATTAGTGGGCTTTGTTGTGATTGTGATTATGATTGTTATTGAATTGCCTGTGTTTGGTGGCGGAGGTGCTTGTAGGCACTGAAAACAAGAAGAAAATAATTTAAAACGTTCTTGGTGATTTTACCCTGTGCTCAGTGTGTCTGTCTGTTGGGTTGAAAGAGGCAACAGCAACCTCTAGGACCTTACATTGGACAGTAAAAACCTGTAAGGAACAGATGGATGAGTTTCTTGGGTTTGTTACATTGCTCACAGTAGTACATCGCTTTTCACCAATTGCTGAATTGTGTGTTTCGCAGAAGCACTTGCAACAGGATTTTGTTCAGTTGTGGTGATGATGGTATATTTTACTGTTAGGCTAGTGATTCATTTTCTTGATGTTATTGCTAAGTTTGTAATATGCTTGATTATATGAAACGTATGTTAAAACATTTTAGATAAGGTTAATCAAAAAGGGTATGCATGAGCCACATCCTAGTCTCAAGAGCAACTGTCTGGACCTTTGACTGCAGGCTCATCCCCAAAAGATCACAAGCTGGGACCCTCACCTTACAAGGAAGTTAACATCCTTGAGTGTATCTCAGGTTACGTATTCAGATATTACGGTTAAACCCAAGTCAGACTCAGGGATATGTGTAATGATCCTCTTTACAGTTTTAAGCCTGAATAACTCACAGAACAATAGTCTGCTGCCAAGTAAAAAATGTGAGGTTTGAATTCACAATGAGAGGTCTGAAAATCTAAAGTGCACCTTTATGAGAATGATTTAAGAGTCATAGTGAACTCTACACTATCAACTTCCAGACAGTGTTCAGAAGCCATTAAGAAGGCTCAAAAAATGTCAGGTTATATAGCACCTTGAAAGGTGGAGTACAAGTCACAGGAGGTTCTGCTGAAACTTTATAGCACACTGGTGAGGCCTCATCTGGAGTCCTGGGTGCATCGAGAGTACACCTTATGAGAAGGATTTAAGAGTTGTAGTGAACTCTATGCTATCAACTTCCAGACAGTGTTCAGAATTCTTTAAGAAGGCTAACAGAATGTCAGGTTATTTAGCGCCTTGATTTGTGGAGTACAAGTCTCAGGAGGTTCTGCTCAACCTTTATAACACACTGCTGAGGCCTCATCTGGAGTACTGTGTGTAGTTTTGGTCTCCAGGCTACAAAAAAGACATAGCAGCACTAGAAAAGGTCCAGAGAAGAGCAACAGGGCTGATTCCAGGACTACAGGGGATGAGTGATGAGGAAAGATTAAAAGAGCTGAGCCTTTACAGTTTAATGAAAGGAAGACTAAGAGGAGACATGAGAAGGACTTAGGAGTCATAGTGGACTCGACACTATCAACTTCCAGACAGTGTTTAGAAGCCATTAAGGAGGGTAACAGAATGTCAGGTTATATAGCGCCTTGATGTGTGGAGTACAAGTCACAACCTTTATAACACACTGGTGAGGCCTCATCTGGAGTACTGTGTGAAGTTTTGGTCTCCAGATGATCACGATCAAGTAAAAAGACAAGAAAGACGTTACCTCCCTAAGCACAGCTCACAATTCAGCAACTACTGTTCGTGTCAGGGAAGATATGGAAGTCATTAAGTTTTGTGCCTTTGGTAGCCTACAATACCGATAAGGGGCACATCGGTCATGTGGATCAGGCACTGACATTTTGTCCTTCCAACAGAAAAATAATATTATAAGAAAGGTGCGCAAAGAAAAATGTTTCTACTGTCCTGATTGCAGCATCACGCTTTGCATTAAAAAGTTCTTTTAAAACATATCACACCGATGACCGATGATGAATCTGTATCAACAACAACATTTATTTATATAGCATGTTTTCATACAAAAAATGTAGCTCAAAGTGCTTTACAAAATGAAGAATAGAAAAATAGAAGACACAATAAAAAATAAACATAAGTCAACATTAATTAACATAGAATAAGTAAGGGCCGATGGCCAGGGTGGACAGAAAAAACAAAAAAAAAACTCCAGAGGCTGGAGAAAAAAATAAAATCTGTAGGGATTCCAGACCAAGAGACCGCCCAGTCCCCTCTAGTACACTAGACTTTTTGGTATCTACATGTTTGTGTTCCATGTAATAATGTTTTTATTGCTGAAAAAAAATTTATATTTTGACTGTTTTTGGGAGGGTGGGTAAACATAATGCTAAGGAGAGTAACCAGTAGGGGGAGCCACGAAGCTAAAAACCCAGACCCAGTAGTACCCAACACAATCACAGGGTTCAAATGATTGATTTTTTTAACCCACCCAGCACTTTGTGCAATGAAGCACAACTAATAACCATGCAAACAAAGAAATTTTATCCTCTGCTTCCATCTCCAGTTGTCACCTGCTGCCTCCCCAAGGTAAGGCAGTGGACTCGTTTCATACTGAACCAAAAACAGCTTCCAGTGACCCAGCCTGACTTGTGGGGAGCACTGTCTGGGTTGTTTAAGAACCATTGCAGTCCTCCCCCTGACAACACCCTCTTACGTCACCCTGGGATCCCAACAGGGTTGCATTTCCAGACTGTAGTTCCAATGAACCCCATAGGAGTGTCCAAGCTGGGATGCCTGCCACGAACCACTGCCACCAAGCATATAGGGGCTGGAAACTGCCCCTGGCACCTTCCATCTTGTCAAAAGTTTATTCCGTTGTCAGGCCAGGATGCCAATCTGTCCTCTGTGGCACTCACATGAGGCTGCAGCACTTGTTGACCGCTTCTGAACAACTGCGGAAAGAGCAGTCTTACAAAAACCACAAACAAGATGAAGCTGGGAGTTAACAGCCACAGGAAAAGGCAAGGACAGAAAAGAGAAGAGAGAGCTGCAGACGGTCGGCTAGTAAGTATGACACAGACCCCTAAGAGGTAGGGGTAGACGAACAGCAGCAGACAAGATGTAACTGCTTTACTGCAAGGCTGGCTGCTGGACAGAGAGAAAGAGAGACTGAAATCACCTATCATGATGGACTGGGGCTGCTCATATTTTTGTGTTGCTGCAACTCAAGTTGTAAAATGTAATTTGTAACACTTGTTTGCTTCTGCATTAGCATGATATATTAATGGAAAAATAAAGTGAGAACACCTGCCCTGCTGCCTTGCTTATTGCTCTAGCAATCAGGTCAGGATGATTTGCAGGGAGACGTCCCTGATGAGGTGGAGGATGACTTGATCACGGTGGATGGGGTCCCAGTAGTAAGGTGTACTAATGCCATTTGTCACAGAGAAGAAATCCAGTAGCAGTAAGAAGTGGATGACAGTATCAGCCTCAGGACTGACTGAAGCTGAGACATCAGAGACCCGGGAGGCACACTAACAGGTGCGAGTTGGGGGCTTTGACACCATGGGCTGTAGTCCAGAGGCAGAGCAGGGCAGAGCAATGCTGGTTAGGCTTGCCACTTTTCCCAAACAAAAATAAGGAATGCCTTAGGGCAACAAAGACATGTGTGGGTATATGGGGGGACGCTAAGGATTTTGATTTGTGGAGGGTGGTGCTTGACACAGGGGTTTAGTGATTGGAGTGTGTGTTTATATTAAGATCTTCCTCCAACCTCCCCCCATTGTATTGATTATGTAAAATGTATTAACTACAGTCAATGACAATTTCACATCAACAAATTACACAGGGTTACTCAGTAAAGATTTTCCACTTGAATATTTCGTTCATCGAGATCTAATGTGTGATTTAAATGTTCCCTTAATTTTTTTGAGTGGTGTATATCATTTACCTATTTTTTTATGTATTTAAGGAGCTTCTGTAAAAAGCCAAATTTCTCCCGGGAGACAAATTAAAGGTTTATCTCTTGTCACACATATGCAATTAAGGGGCAGCCACAGGGTGCAAGCAAGTGAGTGTGAAATAATAAAAGATAAGGCATTGGAACAAAGTGCTAACACTTTTCTCCCTCTTTTAACAGAACATCAGAAAATTAACCATTCTTTTCCACCCCAGTCCCATTTGGTACCATCTTTTCCGGCTCATCATAAAGACGCCACTTCCGGCCCACACCTGATGACGTCACTTTCCCGGTGCACACTTGATGACATCGTTTTCAGTCCAGCCATGATAATGTCACTTCCTCGGTCCACCTGTGATGACATCACTTCCAGTCAGCCATGATGATGCCACTTTCCCGGTCCACACCTGATAATGTCACATCCAGTCCAGCCATGATGACGTGACTTTCCTGGTCCACACTTGATGACATCACTTCCAGTCAGCCATGATGACGTCACTTTCTTGGTCCACACTTGATGACATTACTTCCAGTCCAGCCATGATGATGTAACTTTTGGTCCACCTGTGATGACATCACTTCCAGCCCACCATGATGATGTTGCATCCTTTCTACCATCAACTTCCTTCCTGCTACCTTTATTTAAAGAACACCGGCTGTCTTTCTGTGATTGTCGAATGTTTTTTCAACTTTTGGATCACATCTCAGTCTTTTTGAATACTTTGAACGCCAGACTTTATACAGGGAAGCTTCCCCAAATCTTTTTCTTGTTTTTTTGTCGTTATTTTCTTCACACTATCTAAAGTTAATCATAAGTAGTAAAGCGACTATTTTATTACGTAACTTTAAATTATTACAAATCCTAACCCATCTCTTTTAAGTCAGTGGGTTAACTGATGTTCTGTACTATTTGAAATTGGAAAAAATGTAATTCTCACTTAGAGGATCAGTTCAAAACTTTTTTAAAACCTGGCAGGGCCTAATCAATAACATTTTAGAATAAGTTTTTATATTAGGGAGAAGGACTCTTTCCCTCTTTACTACTCTCAGTAGTTATCTTCTGGCTGTCGGCCTTCCTCTCTTTCTCATGGGTGGGGTTGATTATGAATTTAGTTTTGTTAAGTTTTGACTTGATTGTGTGAAATGTTATATGCTTTTAATAAATTCAATAAAAGATAAAAAAAATAATAATAATTAGAGATGAAATGGATATTTCTCCTATTTTTCTTCTTCACTTTCAGCTACTCCCATTAGGGGTTGTCACAGTGAATTATTAGCTATGCTTATTACATGGCCCACATACTAGCCATGATTTTCGGTATATGTGGTTCTGTCTCAGTTACATTTTATACATTTATTATTTATTAAATTACCATATTCAAAATATCAATGATGCATCATTGCCATGTCTGCTTCGTGTGATGTGTGAGACATGCGGTATTGTGTAATACTCTGGGCGCTTCCTCTCATGTTAACAGTGCGCCTCTCTCCAGTGACACGCTGCTTGACATCACATACGGCACACTGTACAGTCTCCTGTAATGCGTTCAAGCCACGGATAATGGCATTCACATTCGAAGGGATGACGCTGTAAATGCCTCTGTTTTGCTGGAGACTCGGAGTCACATTAGAAGTAGTGGCTTGCGCAACTATCGTCTGCTTATCTGCTGACAAGCATGATAGTAGAGAGAGCTCATATTCCTCCTTTACTTATTTATTTAGCCAAAACACCTTTAAGTTCTCCGGTGGCTTTATTGTTATACCATCCATACACCATATTGCAGCATACAGTGGCATGAAATAACATTCCCAGGGACTGCAGAGTTACATATACAGTCAAAGTTAAAGTATGTGAAACCCTAGGAATTATCTATATTTATGTCTAATTCTCATACAAAACATGGTCGTCTCTTCATGTCAGTCACAATAGTGAACAAACACAGTTTTCTGTGACTAAAGATACGTATATTTTCAGAGAATCTTTGACCATATTGAATAAATCATTCAAACTGTGAAACTGAAGGTTGGAAAAAGTAAGTGAACCCTAAGCTTGTGACTTTTTAAAAAGCTCATTGCAGTCCAAATTTTGCACACCTGGAGTCCATTTAATGAGACGAGTTCAGAGGTGTGGCCTAGAATGATTTTGATTGATCACAAACACTATAAAGTTTGAGTTTGAGCTTTTGACAAGAAGCATATCCAGATGGGAATCATGCCTCGCACAAAAGAGCTGTATGAAGAGGTGCGATCGAGAATTGTTAATCTACATAAGGCTGGAAAGGGTTACAAAGTCCTCTCAAAGATATTAGATATTCATCAGTCTACTGTTAGGCAAGTTGTCTATAAATGGAGACAATTTGGTATTGTGGTGACTCTGCTTAGAAGTGGGCGACCTGCCAAGATGACCCCAAGAGCACAACGCAAAGTCAGCAATGAGTTAAAGAAGAACCCTAGAGTGACAGCAAAGGGCATGAAGAACTCAATAGAACTGGCTAACATCTCTGTTCATGAGTCAACTATACGCAAAACATTGAACAAGAAAGGAGTCCATGGCAGGGCACCAAGAAGGAAGCCACTGCTATCAAAAAAGAACATTGCTGAACACCTGAAGTTTGCGAAAGAGCACTTGGACACTCCACAACAGTACTGGGAAAATGTTTTGTATAGTGATGAAACCAAAATTTAACTATTTGGGAGGAACAAGCAGAACTTCATTTGGCATAAAAAGGGCACTGCATATCAACATCAAAACATCATCCCTACAGTAAAGTATGGTGGTGGGAACATCATGATTTGGGCCTACTTTGCTGAATCAGGGCCTGGACAGCTTTGCCATCGTTGAGGGGAAAATTAATTCACAAGTTTATCAACAAATTCTCCAGGACATTGTGAGGGTGTCTGTCAACTTAAGATCAGAAGAGGCTGGGTGATGCAACAGGACAATGACCCCAAACATCACAGCAAATCCACAGACAATGGCTTCAGAAGAACATACTGTGCCTTTTGGAGTGGCCCAGTCAGAGCCCATGTCTCAATCCTATTGAATGACTTGGAGAGAGAGAGCCATACACAGAAGACAACCAAAGAATATGGAAGAGTTAAGGCCATTCTGCACAGAAGAGTGGGCTCAAATTCCCCCCGCATGATGTACAGGTCTGATCTGCAGTTACAGGAAGCGCCTGCCAAAGGAGGGTCAACCAGTTATTAAATCCCAAGGTTCACTTACTTTTTCCACTACCACTGTGAACGTTGAATGCATTTGTAAAATAAAGATATGAAAGAGTAGAATGTTTTGTGTGTCATTGGCTTAAGCTCATTGTGTATATCAGTACCTGTGACTTAGATGATCAGATCACTTTTTATGACCAATTCATGCAGTAAACCAGATAATTCCAAAGGGTTCACATACATTTTACTTTGACTGTACATAAAGAATGGACAAGTGCAAGACAAGTAAAACACTACACTATTTTCCGCATTGTTTATGCATCACAATCCACAATAGACATCTTTCTCTGCTGTTCTTTTTCCGGTTTTCTGTGGTGGCGATCTGCACCACTACCACCTGATCAAAGCACCATGCAGTCCCTACATTGATGGATTGAAGGCCATGACCGTCATCATCAAATTCTTCCACGTGAAGCCTGAAAACCATGAGGACTGATTGAGATCATTTATGTTAGGTAGAATGCCCCGTGCGGTGTGGTGGTCTCGTGGCCACAGAACCCCTGCAGATTTTGTTTTTTCTCCAGCCCTATATAGTTTTTTTGATTGTTTTTTCTGTCCTCCTGGCCATCTGACCATACTTTGTTAGTTAGTATTTCCTAATCTTATTTTTATGTTTTTTTTTTTTTGTAAAGCACTTTGACGCTACACCATTTGTATGAAAACGTGCTATAGAAATAAATGTTGTTGTAGACATTTAACACATTTTGCACTTGATTCTTCAGTCCCAGAGAAGCTGCTGAGTTTTCACTTGCCGCCATCTTACCAGAAAGCTTTACACGTTTAATTAAGGAAAAAAATGTAAAAAGAGTTGTCATCTCTACACGGTGTGACCAAAATGTATGCAGAGCCCCTTAAATGAAAGCCTCAATGTGCACCTTATGTATGTCTGAATTGCTTGATTTGTAATTTTGAAACTATGGAGCAGAGGGGGAAATCAAGGAAAAATGTTTCTTTGTCCCAAATGTTATAGAAGGCACTGTATAACAAGAATAAATGATAAGTAAATTACCAAAATGCAGGCATTTACTAGGTGTAATGTGATTAGAATTTTTCATACATATTAGTTTCGATTTCACAGCGCAGGATGTTATCCATTAGCAGAGTATATTGTATATAGTGTTATTGTCTATTAAGATGACTGCTAGACCAGCCCAGAACCATTCACCACACCGGGAACAAGACCACTTCGGTTGAGGGGTGACTCATTATAGTTTCTGATGTGTGAAAGCAGAAATGACTTTACTGTATAGGGCGCTTCTTGGAGAAACACAGTTGTGTCAGTTTGTTCCTGAATGTACTCCTCTCCCCATACAGGGGGAGGCAGTCATTGTCCAGGATAACAAGCAGCTTTCTGAGTGGCTGTCTGTTCCACCATTACCTCTAGTGAGTCCCAGCCTGGGCCTTTTATGTGCCTTTTTAAGGCAAAGACAGATATAGGTGTCCAGAACAGAAGGGACTTGTATGCAATTCATGTTTTGTGTTGACTTAACCACCCACTGCAGTGTTTTGTTCTTTTCATTATCCAACCTGCTATATTCATACTACAGGGTCACGGGGGTCTGCTGGAGGGTGCAAGGCAGGAAACAAACCCCGGGCAGGGCGCCACCAAGCACACATTAGGGACAATTTAGAATGACCAATGCACCTAAACAGCATGTCTTTGGACTGTGGGAGGAAACCTGAGCACCCGGAGGAAACCCACACAGACACGAGGAGAACATGCAAACTCCACGCAGGGAGGACCCAGGAAGCGAACCCGGGTCCCCTAACTGCGAGGCAGCAGCTCTACCCACTGCACCACCGTGCAGCCCCTCTTTTCATTATTATTATTATTATTATTATTATTATTATTATTATTATTATTAT
>JANRMT010062834.1:50144794-50178085 GCA_026402145.1 Polypterus bichir lapradei
ATTATTATTATTATTATTATTATTATTATTATTATTATTATTATTATTATTATTATCAGGCCAGTGTTGGGTGTACTGGAAATGATTGATAGTTAAATGTCCTGAGACAACCTCTTACACAAACCCTGATGTCCAGCAGACCAGGCTTTGCCAAAATCTCTTAACACATTCATCATGTATGATATTTGATCATTCAGAATATACGAAGTGCATATCTTTTTAATTCTGTACCATATCTTTTAAAATGTCCCTCTTCATTTTGTTATTCTTCTGTGTAAAAAAAGCATTTCTTCATCAGCAGTCAACACAGTGAAAGTGTATTTTCCCCATGGAGATAAATAACCTTTGTGGGATTTTAAAGTAATACAGAAAATGTCATTTGTCCTGTTTTACTTCTTTTTTTAACCCAACATTTCTGCATGATATGCTGCAGTGTAACAACAACCTCTCCAGTACTCCAACTATGGTAGAAAATAATTTCAAGACTTCTTTAGGGATTGGTAAGAAATGTGACCTTCACAATGCAAGAAAAAAACGTAGGCAGGAAATGTAATGGAAAAAAAGGTTGGTAGTACAAATAAAAAAGAATGAAATGTACACTTGTTTGGTCTCGGTGGAGACTCTGGTCATGCAGTACATGGCGCCGAGTAATTATAGTGATTTAGTGATATATGTTTGGGATTATCTCACAGTTTCTGTATAAAGATTATTGCTTTTGTTGTATAAAAATACTTGGTCCAGGCACTTTCTGATCATTATGTTTCTTTTGTTATGCTGTTAATCATGTGTTTTAAAAGCTTTCAAAAACACACATACATAAAACGTATTTAATTACATGAAAACCCAAACACGACAGTTATTATTATATACAATGTTTTACTGTGAAGGTGTCCACAAAAGCCACTTCAGCCTCCAAAGGTTCTTTTTTTATCGGTGGACAAGTTAATCCTGGACATGCCCAAAATGATTCACCTTGTTTTACATGTACACCCCATAATTTTCTTCTTGTTTTGGCTGCTCCCATTTAAGAGTCGCCATAGCGGATCATCCATCTCCATCTATCCCTGTCTTTTGCATAATTTTCTGCTACACCGACTGCCTTCATGTCCTCCCTCACCACATCCATAAATCTCCTCTTTGGCCTTCCTCTTGTCTGGTGGTTCCATCCTCAACATTTTTTTCTCGATGTAACCCTCATCTCTCCGCTGCATATTCCCAAACCATCTCAACCGAGCCTCTTTCACTTTGTCACCAAACTGTTGTATCTGAGTGGTTCCTCCAGTGTATTCATTTTTAATCCTGTCTACCCTCATTACTCTGAGCGAAGATCATAGCATCTTCAACTCCAACACTTCCAGCTCTGCCTCCTGTTTTTTTTTTTGTCAGTGCCACCATCTGCAAGCCACATAACAGTTGGTCTCTCTACTATTTTATAGACCACTCATGCAGTTACTCTTCTATCACAAATCACTCCTACCACACTTCTCCACTCAGTCCACCCTGCCCACACTCTCTTCTTCACCTGTCTGCCACACTCTCCAGGGCTTTGGACTGTTGAAACCTTGTATTCAAATTCATGTGCCTTTACCTCCTCTTCTCCTTGCACTCTTCTACCACTTTCCCTTTCATACACGAACATATACTCTGTCTTACTCCTACTGACTTTCTTTCCACTTTTCTCCAGTGCATACCACCTCTTCATGTTTGTCACAACCTGCTGTCTACTCCCACTACAAATCACAATGTCATCTGTAAACATCATAGTCCACAGAGACTCTTGTCTGACCTCATCTGCCAACCTGTCCAACACCATTGAAAACGGGAAAGGGTTCAGAGACGATATTTGATGTAATCCTACTCTCACCTTGAATCAGGCTGCCATTTCTACCGCACACCTCTCTGCAGCCACGCTGTCCTCATATGTATCCTGCGCCACCATCACATACTTCTCTACCACTCCCGACTTCCTCATACAGCACTGCAATTCCTCTCTTGGCACCCTGTCATACGCTTTCTCTAAATCCAGAAACACACAATGCAATTCCTTTTGACCTTCTCAGTGCTTCTCCATCAACACTCTTAAAGCAAACATCACATTTGTTGTACTCTTTCCTGACATGAAAACCATATTGCTGCTCACAGATTTCCATCTCCCCTCTCAGCCTAGCATACATCACTCTCTCCCATATCTTCATGGTGTGGCTGATCATCTTTACAGTATATATCTGTAGTTACTGCAACTCTGCACATCTCCCTTATTCTTGAAAATTGATTCTAATATACTTCTTCTCCACTCCTCAGGCATCTTCTCGCTTTTCAAGATTTTGTTAAACAATCCAGTTAGAAACTCTACTGCCATCTCACCTAAACATCTCCATGCCTCCACTGGTATATGGTTCGGGCCAACTGCCCTTTGCACTTTTCATCCTCCTCCTAGCCTCCCTCACTTCAGCCTTGCTGATCCCCTGGTACTTCATGATTTACTTCAACCAACCTAAAATATAATAATAATTTGAAGGAGAAACCTTGGCAACCGTTAAGAAGAATTTGGATTAGTTATTGGGACAGCTTAGCTATTTGCTAAACAAATGGGTTTGATGAACTGAATGGCCTCCTGTCATTGGTCAAATATCTTATGTTCTTATACTTACATTTGGAATCCTTAACTAAAGGCTGGCTAACTTTATAAAGGATTCAACATTAAACCTCTCAAATACTTTAATAATGGTTGAGACCAATCTTGTTCTCAGTTTCCCCAACTGTAAAGTGCTGAACCTAAATATTATAACAAAGGCTACTGTCTGCATCCAGTTCTCTACCCATGAAAGGATTTAGCTTGAATGAGCTTGACTTGTTATACGGGGGGCAGTCAAAAAGATCCCAGAATTGTGATATAGCTGGAGAGTGAGAGATCAGATTACAGGCACATCGTTGTGGAGGGGAGCGCAGCACATCTATAGAACAGTTACAACAGGTTTGGATTGGTTTCGTCGTGTAGTATCGTTAGACGTGTCCATAATCATTCTGTGCAATATTCGAACAACATGCTTATGTCAAGTTGGGAACTCATATGCTAGCGTATCTGAAGCTGAATTCCCCAATGTGCCCCTCGTATTACAGAACATTTTAACAGCTTATGATCTGGGTTAGGATCCCACAAAACCTGGATAAGCATCTCAATCCCTCACCCTCGGGACTCTCCAGGTCTGCAGTGGTTGCCCATGTCAGTAAATAATGAGACAGTTTCAGTAAGATACGAGAAAACCCAAACTTTATTTCAAATTAAACACATGTCTATTTGCAGAGAAACTAGGCATAGACTCTACAGTTAAATAAAGTAATGGAAGAAGACATACAACCTGATTGATACAAATCAGAGTCTCACAGCAAGCTTCATTTCAGGAAGTCAATTGGGTTTTAGTTGTGATTGTGACGGTAGTAGAACTGTCATTGGGTCTTTTGTCAGTGAGGGGAGCCGGAAAAACCAGCAGCAGCCGCTATTTAACAAAATAAAGTACGGTAAAGAGTTGACAGGTGCAGTGCTGAAAGGTTCGTAAAGTGAAGATTCCCCCAAGACACTTAATGTTGGCACATCACTCCGATAAATATATATTTTTTTTATTTTCTTACCGGCTTGGCAGAGTCCTC
Organism: Polypterus bichir lapradei; assembly: GCA_026402145.1. NCBI lineage: Eukaryota > Metazoa > Chordata > Cladistia > Polypteriformes > Polypteridae > Polypterus > Polypterus bichir. Next base: position 50,148,443 of record JANRMT010062834.1, read on the forward strand.
TTTTTAAGCGGACTAGCTGCGTTAGTGGTCAGTTGATGGGCAGTTTTCATTCTATGTGCACGTGGCTGCGTACTCCCTTTATGCTGCTAAAAACCGGCAAGACAGCTGATTTTGCAATATTTGGGAAGCACGAATTGGGAAAGGAGGCAAACAATCGCAGTACGGATATGGTGATAGTTTTACTTCATTCGTTCATGTATATTATGTCTTATTGTCGTTTAAGAATTTAGATGTAATCCCCGGGGATGTGTGAGATGTATGTTAGATGGTATATACAGTACAGGCCAAAAGTTTGGACACACCTCCTCATTCAATGTGTTTTCTTGATTTTCATGACTGAAGGCATCAAAACCATGAATGAACACATGTGGAGTTATACTTAACAAAAAAAGGTGAAATAACTGAAAACATGTTTTATATTCTAGTTTCTTCCAAATAGCCACCCTTTGCTCTGATTACTGCTTTGCACACTCTTGGCATTCTCTCGATGAGCTTCAACAGGTAGTCACCTGAAATGGTTTTCACTTCACAGGTGTGCCTTATCAGGGTTATTTAGTGGAATTTCTTGCTTTATCAATGGGGTTGGGACCAGCAGTTGTGTTGTGCAGAAGTCAGGTTAGTTGGACGATCATTTATTTTTCAACAGGACAATGACCCCAAACACACCTCCAGGCTGTGTAAGGGCTATTTGATTAAGAAGGAGAGTGATGGAGTGCTGTAAATGGTCATGAAAATAAAGAAAACACATTGAATGAGGAGGTGTGTCCAAACTTTTGGCCTGTACTGTATATAGGAATAAAGTATGGATAAGGCAGTGTTCCTTCCCCACTTTCTGAATGGTAGAAGCCCATTGCCTTTAAGCGACTGAGTAGGAAATACTTAAAAGGTTCTGTGCTATTAGTAAGAGGTGGGTGGTGAGGATAGGTGTCGCTATTCTGCATATTACAAAGGTTCATTTTTTCCCTTTGCTCAAAGTTGTCTTAAAGGTACTTTTCCAACCTTTTTATTCCAGATTTTGGGGAGAACTTCAACACATGGGGAGAGATTTTGTTTTGGCTGCTATAGAGCCATTGGAACAGTTATTCGACCTTTTTCTTTCTACAGTTGTATTTTTTTTGGCAGCTTTGGACTATGTACATTTTATGAGCCCTTGCCTATATGTACTATACACAAATTCTTTCAGTAATTTATTGAATTCATCCTGTTTGCTGGATACAACTATTTTTGTTCTGCTGGATTGATATATATATATTTTTATTTATAAATTTTTTGTTGTTGTGGATTTTGTCCTTTCTCTCTCCCACCAATAGCCTACTGGTTTATCTTTTTTTTTTGCAATAAACATTGGTGACTTTACTTTCAAGAGACTTTGTACTTTATCTGGGTTTTGGGGTACCTTGAACACCATCCAGCTATGAACTACTAGCGGACACTGACCGAAGACAGTGTTTCGTGACAGTGATCTTTGTCTTCCCAGGCCAGATATGATGCTATCGAGTGTACGGACACTTCTGTAGATGACTAATAATGGTGATCATCAGTATTTTTCATAGCAAGTGTTGCTGTGTTCACTATTGACCTCGCTCGCTGAACATTTTCCTGGAAATTTGCCATGCGGCAGGGCTTAGGCAAAATTTTTTTTCCACCAAGATGCTTTGCGAGGCCAATAGAGCTGTAGCACCTATGTGTGATGTCGCAAACCAATCTAGCCAATTTGCAGCACTGTGCGATATGTTACCCTTTTTTTTTTAAGTAAGCTTGTTTCACCAAGGTGGACCCCCTGACTGTGCTTGTTTCACCAAGGGAGCAGTTTATAATTGCTGCTAGTGGTTTGTCAATGCACTTAGAAAGGCAAAACTGGGTCACGGAATCATAAAGTTTGAGAAACACTGGTGTAAGGGAAGGCGGTGAGGGCTGAATACATTGGCCACGTGGAGCAGCGCCGATCAAAACAGTTCATAAAGGGCCCACCAAGAATCAAATAACATAGAAGACCCTGTGAAATAATAATGAAAGTACAAAAGATGTATTATTAAGGCTGGTTTGGATAACTTCTAGAACATTATGTCTACTTGTTTTCCTATGTCCCTCAGCCACAAGTGCGAATCGCCTTAGCTCGGTTGGCTATAAATAAGTGCGCATCTGTATTTTGTTTTGAGCTTTTCACTTATGGTGATTAAATTTGGTAACCTTGTCCTGTAACACTCCTTCCAAAACAATCCCAAAGACTAATGTTTACTCAATTATGTTGACCTCTTCTGTAAGTCGCTTTGGATAAACGCATCTGTTAAACAAATAAATGTAAACCTACATCACAGTTTCGTGTGCAGAAAATGAATGCTTTCTGAATCCACTGCATGTTTCTTCTTCACAACTAGCAATTATCCAAAAATGTGACCCCTGCGAGTCCCAAGCTATGCGGTTCACCTGACTCTACTGGCCCGGCACTTTAGCCTGCTGTCTCATGACCGGATGAAGAGTATTCCACCCACACAGTTGCTCTGCTTCAGCCCTACACAGTCACTATTAAAAGGGGATTTTGCCACTTGGCACCCGAAACCTCAGTACTTTCTCTACCTGCCCTTTTACACGGCTTACTATATTACACATTGCCTTACAGTATGAAATATTGAAAGCCTTCCTGTGTCTTCTAGGTGGCGCTAGAATGAACTCAGAGACCTTTCATTGATTCAGCGTGATTTTACAATTCTAATTGTGTCTCTGTTTCACAGTAATCCCACTTTTAGGTTGTAATGCATTGATCTCAGCTCCTACAGCCCAATTTTCCTCTCCCTCGTAATCCTTTTCTTAGACAATATGTTCGGCTTTCATTTCTCTGATCTGTGCCATGTTGAATGCGTTTCCTTGATTAGTTTTTAGTGGGAAACTTTTCCCCTGAGGATGAGTATTCAAAAAATCTAGTCTTTATCTTAAAATCCTCGCTGAGAAACAAAGTACTTTGACATCTGCTAAGTCTTTTTGTGATCCTACAAGAAAGCTGTAACATCAGGCAGGCGTGCCATTCTGTGATGCGCAGCCACTCATTTATGGTCGTATAATTTACTGGGCGCAATGTGACACGCATGCATGCTTAAAGGAAGACGACTTTTATTTATATCAAAGGGAATCATTGGAATTGAGAAATGCACACTAAACACGGTGGTTTGGGACAAGGGCAGGATGGTTTAAGGTCCTGAGCCTAATAAAGAATGTGCTGGCGTAATGTTAGCAAATGGGGTAGGTGGGCATCCAGAAGAGAAATGAAGTATGTATGATCTTGGTACTGTGTTTTACAAGGGAGCTAGATGACAGACAACCTAACATTTAATAATAATAATAATGTCACATGATGTCATAGGGTTTCCTCCGGGTGCTCTGGTTTCCTCCCACAGTCCAAAGACATGCAGGTTAGGTGCATTGGCAATTCTAAATTGTCCCTAGTGAGTGCTTGATGTGCGTGTGTGCACGCCCTGCAGTGGGCTGGGGTCCTGCCTGGGGTTTATTTCCTGCCTTGTGCCCTGTGTTGGCTGGGATTGGCTCCAGCAGACCCCCGTGACCCTGTAGTTAGGATATAGCAGGTTGGATAATGGACGGATGGATGATGTCATAGAGCATGGAAGTATGGTGAGTCCCTTATGGGACAGAAAAAAATGAGTGTAAAGGATATTTGGGGGGAGATGAACAGCTATTCATGCTGTGTCTGTTCTTGTCTCTGAAGTTCACACCATGAAGGAGCTTAGTGGTTTGCTCTGCTGTCTTGTGGAGAGGACTGGCTTTCTTGTTTGATAACTATTAGTTACAGTAGTATGCTTAGCAGCTTTTTATATTTCATTTGTTGGAATATATTACTTCTTTTGGAACCTGTAGTACCTTATTTCAACCACTATATACAGTACAGGCCAAAAGTTTGGACACACCTCCTCATTCAATGTGTTTTCTTTATTTTCATGACTGAAGGCATCAAAACTATGAATGAACACATGTGGAGTTATGTACTTAACAAACAAAGGTGAAATAACTGAAAACATGTTTTATATTCTAGTTTCTTCAAAATAGCCACCCTTTGCTCTGATTACTGCTTTGCACACTCTTGGCATTCTCTCGATGAGCTTCAACAGGTAGTCACCTGAAATGGGTTTCACTTCACAGGTGGGCCTTATCAGGGTTATTTAGTGGAATTTCTTGCTTTATCAATGGGGTTGGGACCAGCAGTTGTGTTGTGCAGAAGTCAGGTTAGTTGGACGATCATTTATTTTTCAACAGGACAATGACCCCAAACACACCTCCAGGCTGTGTAAGGGCTATTTGACCAAGAAGGAGAGTGATGGAGTGCTGTAAATGGTCATGAAAATAAAGAAAACACATTGAATGAGGAGGTGTGTCCAAACTTTTGGCCTGTACTGTATATATATATATATATATAACAGTAATGGTGCACTGCACGTTATGACCTGATCATTCATAGTCTTCATCCTCTTTCTCTGTACGTTTACCATTCATTTGCTCAGAGGTTGATGCGCTTGCTGCTTCCTGAGCAGCTCTTCTTTTCTCCACCCTAGTAGCCTGCTTTTTCTCTTCTTCCATCGGCACCTTTCACGTTGAAACCGATTAAGTCAGTTTTTGTGTTGCAATTAAATTTTTCTTCATTTTTCACTTAAGTTGCCACTTAAGTGCTCAATCTGCCTCAAGAATGATTTAAGATATAAAGAGGCAGAGGAAGTGACAGCAAAGATGGTAGGGAATGAGAACAGCGACTGTACACATGCGCTGCATGGCTGCCCTGCTGGCCGGTGCAGAGAGTTGATTCTACAATAAAAATAAATAAAAATAAAAAGAGGAATAAAAATCATCACCCCAAAATCACCCAGGTCAAAAGGTTTGCGAACTGCAGGTGATTTAAAATCCTGGACAGACAAATGGTCAGCCATGGTTGCATATTATATAAGAAGCTAACGAGCTAACGAGATGCGGTCGGATCAGCTGTTTTGAAAAAAAAAAAACATTTTGAACTTAAACGTTCTGTGTGTTCTGCTTGTCACGCTTTGCGTCGACCATTTAAAAGCCTGTACAGCAGCTGTCCATTTGCCACTTCGCATCTCTGCTGCTCATGTTGTGAACGGGAGGGGGGGGTTGTGTGCTGAACGCACACTAAGGAGATGGACTCGGATCATCTGCTGGCTTGCTGCTGGTGAGCTGCGTGTTCTGCTTGTTGTTGTTTTAAGAGCTGGGAGCACAGGAAGTGTGTCTGCCTAAAACATTCCAACAACTGCTTAGGTTAGATGTCCTTGAACCTGTTTTAAATTGTTTGTAAGTAGGATATGACGTGCAAAAGTCACCATCTCACAGGTTTTGCTTCCTAAGGTTGTAATGTCTAGTCTCACGGGTCGTCAAAGTGTCTCTCCTAGATGATCAATTTTCGTTTGCTTCGCTCCACCCCCCTGGAGGCATGCTATGGTCCTGCCACTTCGCGTCTCTCCCACTTGTGTTGTGAAGGGGGGTAGCTGAACGCATGCTAAGGAGATGCAGAAAGATCAGCTGCTGGCTTTGTTCTCCTGCTGCAGAAGTGCGTGTTCTATTTGTCGCGCTGCACGTTGATCATTTAAAAGCCTGTATAGCAGCTGTCCTTCTGTCTCACTGCTGTGTCTCGCGGGATGTTAACGTGTCTCTCGCAGGACGTCAAATTGTCTTCCGAGAAGATCACGTCTTGTATATAATATATATATATATATATATATATATATATATATATATATTGTGACGGACAGCCGGGTCCCATGCCCGGCCGGGACGCCTCTGCTACATACGTCCCGGGGGAGCCATCAGGGACATTGCAGTACCTTCCCCGGGGCGCTTGGGGGCAGCCTCCCTGGCTGTGGATCCCTCCTCAATCTCCCCCGTGGCTCCATGGGACATGGAGTCCACCACAGCAGCCCAGTTGGGAGATGGGGTGGCCGCTAGGGGGTGCTGCGGACGACCAGCCACTACGCTGGACAGTTTATCAGCCCCACCCGGAGGTGCAATTAAGACCAGCTGGTCAGGCACCTGGAACACTTCCGGGTGGGGTATAAAAGGGCATGCCTCCCAGCAATCCGAGCCAGAATCGGGAGGAAGAGGACGAGGTTGCCTGGGAGGAGTGGTGGAGCAGGAAAGTGTGGGTTTTTGGTGCTTGGGACTGTGTTGGGCCGGTGGGACATGGGGAAGACGTGTGCCCACGGCTGAAGAAAAAATAATAAAGTATTGAGTGTGAACACGTGCCTCAGCGTGGTCTGTGCCGGGTCGGGCACTATATAGCGCCGTTATCACAATATATATATATATAGATGTAGATATAAACACACACACTTACATATACCCGTCTTCTATTATTATTATGTTAGAAATAAATTTATTATTTGGATTACTGCATAAAGTGTGTCAGGGCTATCTGATGACAAATAGCCTATCACCGCGTCTGGATCTCAACTGAGAAAGTGAAAGTTATTTAAAATAGACTTTCATTAATTATTGAACCAAATTCATAAATTTTAGAGATCTCTTTATATTTCTGCCATCCTGACTGGAAGGTAAAACAGAGATCCTTTCTTGGGCAGAACTTAAAGTCCTCACACTCCTACATCTTCCTAGTTTTATTTTTTTAATTACCGGCACTGGCAAGGGCAACACTATTAATTAATTACCTGAATGATTAATATCATTCAATCAGTTCTTCTCCTCACAACATATACATTTCCTTCAATGCAATGTCAAGTTATGTTATTTTCCAAAGTTATTAATTCCATTGAAAGTTCAGGAGTCAGGTGCCAATCCTAGATGGACCCCACTTCATTATAGACAACATTCATCTTGTATTACACTAGAAATAGAGTTGTACTAACAGAGTCAAATATTTTATCCCAAACATTTTGCCAAAAAAAGCTAATTGGACAATTGAAGAAGTGCTGCCCACTTACAGCAGAGGCAACATTTTGGCAGCAGGCAGCTCTTCTTTGTGGTTGATGGAGGGCCCAGGAAATGATATGGCTGGCTTCACATCATCGATCAGTTGTTTTGTTAATCGGCATCACAAAACAACAGGATTGCTTTTGGCTATAATAAATGATAGGTGCTGCAAAGCTGAACAAGTGTTGTCAGAAATGATAAAGGCGTAATGACAGAAAGTGGCTCACACTTTAAAGAGCTGGAAGACATTTATAGAAACTCTCTTGCCTTTGATTTTTTTGTTAACCACAGTAGAGGGAATCTTTCCTCCAGTAGTAACATTTGTTTTAAACATCAAAGGACGCACCTGATGCCTAGATAGCAGCATGGATAAAAAAAATCAGGAAGTTGTATTAGGATAGAAATTAAATTGGATACAGTAGGTTAGAAGGGCATAAAAGTAAATTGAATAAGTGAATTACAAGGTGCATTCGCATAAAATGCGCGAAGCACCTATTGCACTAGTTAATTTCTGTCTCTCAGTCTGCATGAAACAGCTTGCCCCCCAAGTGGACCAGTTTTGTTGAAATATGGCAAGTGTATTCGTTGAAGAAATTCATTCAATTTTCCTTGAAATATCCCGAACATATCACGCTGTAAACAGTTTTAAAATTTCTGAAATTTTTTGGAAAGCATTGCCAAATTTATGAACTCATATATCTTAGAATGAAGAAATATTTTGTACAATATCAGCAACAAATTTGTTTATTGACTCAATTTTACCTTGGCAGCAGTTACACCAACTTGAATATTTTGCTGTTTCTCACTTTCGAAAGTTGCTACTGACTGCAAACAGATCCTCAATACAAGTAATTGAAACACCAGTAGGCTCCATATGCTGAGAGGAAGTCTCTGTCTCTGGTTGATTGCACACGCGCAGGACGCCACTTGATTTTGTCCTGCTTGTTGAGAGGTTTATTACCTCGGCAGTGACATTCATGTCCCTGGTGTCGTTTACTTTGAAGTCAGTAGATGGATTGGGAGAGCATGGGGAGTTATGAGGTCGATGAAAAGGAGTGTGTGACGCTCTTGATATTTATGCAAAAGGATGAAGGTCCAAGTCTTTAGAATCCTGGTGCTTCCTATTTTGCAATATGGTTGCGAGACATAGACGCTATCCAGTGACCTCAGATGAAGACTGGACTCCTTTGGTACTGTGTCTCTTTGGAAAATCCTTGGGTACTGCTGGTTTGACTTTGTGTCGAGTGAGCGGTTGCACATGGAATCCTGAATAAGGCACATTACCTGCATTGTGAGGGAGTGTCAGTTACGGCACTATGGCCATGTGGCGTGATTCCCCGAGGGTGTTCTGGCTCACAGGATTGTCATTATTGAGGAGCCAAGCGGCTGTGCCAGGCCAAGGGGACATCCACATAACACCTGGATGTGGCAGATAGAGGGTCATTTCCAGAGGGTGGGAATGGACTGTGTGTCTACCAGGGGGGTTGCCAATCAGGATTCCAAGCTGTTTCGTTGTGTGGTGGGTGCGGCAATGCCTCAACCTAACCTGACATGACCTGACCTGAGCGTAAGCAGAAGAAAACACGTGCATCAGCAACTCAGTCTTCCCTAAACTTTAACTCACAACAAGTAGGTTAAATGGTGTTCCTAATCATAAAAGGATACAATGCAAGCAAGGAAAACAAAACGTTATTTACATATATATATGTACAGCCGCCTCCTGTCCCTCCTGTCCCTATTCGGGTGCCAATATATATATTTATATACAGTAATCCCTCCTCGATCGCAGGGGTTGCGTTCCAGAACCCCCCCGATAGATGAAAATCCGCAAAGTAGAAACCATATGTTTGTATGGTTATTTTTATATATTTTAAGCCCTTATAAACTCTCCCACACTGTTAACATTATTAGAGCCCTCTAGACATGAAATAACACCCTTTAGTCAAAAGTTTAAACTGTGCTCCATGACAAGACAGAGATGACAGTTCTTTCTCACAATTAAAAGAATGCAAACATATCTTCTCTTCAAAGGAGCGCCATCAGGAGCAGAGAATGTCAGAGAGAGAGAGAGAGAGATAAAAGCAAGCAATCAAAAAATCAATACGTGCTTTTAAGTATGCCGAAGCACAGCGATAAAGCGGCATTTGGTAGAGGAGCATCCATATCCTCTGTGCAAACAGCCCCTCTGCTCACACCCCCTCTGTCAGGCGCAGAGAATGTCAGAGAGGGTGAGAGACCGAGAAAAGCAAACAATGAAGCACTGCGCAGGAAGCATATCTTATATCATTGAGGAGTTTTAGTTAATATGTAATACATGCTCTGATTGGGTAGCTTCTAAGCCATCCGCCAATAGCGTCCCTTGTATGAAATCAACTGGGCAAACAAACTGAGGAAGCATGTACCATAAATTAAAAGACCCATTGTCCACAGAAATCCGCGAACCAGCGAAAAATCAGTGATATATATTTAGATATGCTTACATTTAAAATCCGCGATAGAGTGAAGCCGCGAAAGTCGAAGCGCGATATAGCGAGGGATTACTGTATATATACTAGCTGTGTAAGCCCATGCTGTAAAAAGCCTGGGGTTCTAGAAACTATTGAAATCATCAGAAAAAAACTGAAATGTAGAGATGTCTGGTAATTGAAAGGAACTACTTTGGGCATCTCTCTCCTAGGAGGATTTGTTTTGCTGACATGCTCACCTCACTTGTGTATTAGCAGCAAGAGGAAAAGTAAAATGGATACCGTTTTGCCAATGTTAGCGGCTAAGCGACTTTGTCTTTCTTCTGAGGTTTCATTTTTCCGACGTGCTCGCCTCGCTTGTGTTATTAGCGGCTAAGCGAGTTTTCAATATCTTCGGAGACGGAACCCTTACCCTGACTCCACCTCTCACTTCTGGGCCGGACAGACACACACACTTCCACCTGTATATACAATACAGTTGAGGAGAACTGAGATTAAGAAGAGACATAACTGAGTGTTTAACATTACGAAGGGAATTAGTGCAGTGGATCAAGACTGTGACTTTAAAACGAGTTCATCAATATCATGGGGACAAACCTGAAAACTCGATAAGGGTAAATTTCACACAAACAGGAAGTTTTTCTTTGTACAGAGAATCACAGACACATGGAATAAGTGAACAAGTACTGTGGATAACAGTCAGACTTTCACGAACTTCAAAACTCAATGCTATTTTGGAAGAATTAATTAGATAGGACTGGCAAAGTTTGTTGGGCTGAATGGCCTGTCCTCGTCTAATGCTTCTTTAAACTGAATTCTGCCATAAGAATGCAGGGATGCAGTTGGGAACTTGTTAAAGGTAGACTTCAAGATTTCAAGATCAAGATTCATTTTATTCATCACATACACTATTATACATGTACTATGTGCAGTGAAATGTAAGCCTGATTAGCTCAATAGACTGTGCATTAGAGAAATAATATAAGTAATAGATAATTTAGATACAGATACATAAATAGAGAATGTGATAGGGGTATTATATCAATAAGTGAATAAAAAAAAATAACTTAGATAAATAAGGATTGATTGGCAGTGGCATGTCCTGATTAAGAAGTCTTATGGCCTGAGGGTAGAAGCTCTTTTTAAGTCTCTCAGTTTTGGCCATAAGACTGCGGAAATGTTGGCCTGATTTCAGTAGGCTGAACAGGCAGTTCCTGGGTGTGATGGATCTGTAATAATTTTGGTTGCTCTGGTTTCTACATCTCCTATTGTAAATGTCCTATAGGGGGGGACAGAGCACAACTGGTGAGAATTTTTGCTGTTTTAATCACTCTCTGCAGATGCTATACCAGGATGCGATGCTCTGAGTTATTATGCTCTTTATAGCCCCTGTATAGAAAGTATTAAGTATCACTGGAGATACCCGAAATATCCTCAACTGCCTCAAATGATACAACCGCAGTCTTGCCTCTACAACCAGTGCTTGTGCATTTAAAGTCCAGCTCAAGTCCTCTGGCATATTAACTCCAAGGTATTTGAAGATGTTTACCCTCTTCACGGGGATCCCATTGATAGTAAGTGGGGTGTAGGACCATTTCTACTTCCTGCTGAAGTGCACAACCAGCTCTTTGGTTTCACTGACATTTAGCTGTAGGCTATTTGTTTGACTCTATGAAGCCAGATTCTCTACTTCCTTCATGTATGTCACCTCATCATTATTTGAGATGAGACCCAGCACCACGGTGTCATTGGTTAATTTTATTATGGAATTGGAGCTGAATGTCATGGGTATACATAGAGTGGCTTAAAACAGAACTTTGTGGGGCTCCAGTGTTAAGAATGATGGTGTCAGAGATGTTCTTTCTCACTCTGACCACCTGTGGTCTGCCTGTCAAAATGTCTAGCACCCACTCACAGAGGTGAACTTTGGACAAATGTTAGAAAGTTTTTCTTCATATAAAGAATGTGGTAGTAACCCCCAAGGAAGATAGGACTATAAACAGACTGAAGAATCTCACCCTCCTACTTGGTGGTGCTCTCCCTGACCGTGAGGTGCTTTCCAACTACTGCATATACTCCTGTTTAAATTCTCCCGCAGGTAAGTTGGGGCTTGATTTTACCACATAATTTCTGTTATTTTGTAATGTCGGTTGTATAAGTCGAATGTGGAAAACTCATGCTATTGGTCCAAGAGATTATGATATGCTAATGCCCACCTGAGAGAGTAACCACAGAGTACACTGCCTTTTTTTGTCTGTGTATTGTGCTCACGTGACCACACGGTAATACCAAACTATTTTGAAGCGATGTTTGCACTGTTTTGTGTTTTTTGTATCTGACACCATCATACACCAGCATCCCTTATCTACGATAGAGCGTTCGATCAGAAGAAAATATGAAGTTGGTTTTAAATTAAAAGTCATTGAAGTGGCGAAACAAACTGCGCTGCTGCAGCAAAATTTGATGTGTCTGACAAACTGGTGCGAGAGTGGAGGAGGCAAGAAGAGGTAAAAAAAAAAAATTAAAATGTCGCATTTTTGAATGGGCTTATAAGTCAGTGTCTGATTTTATGATTGATTTTTCGTGTTTCAAGAACCAACTTATATGCGAGTATATATGTTATCTCTTCTTCCCACCCCTGCATGCGATTGTGAAAGAGTCCACCCTAGGGAGCTGAGGGACAAAGTGCATCAGGGGCTTTACTTCAAATAAGTGCCTGCAATCCTCCAAAACAGCCGGACATAGAACGAGCACCATTTGTGCTGGCAGCAGCGCACTTAGTCCACTCCAAATTATTTTCGGATATAAAAGTATCAAGGATCTCAAACAAGTCTTGAGCCTTAACCTCAGCAATGATACTTTTACAATTTATTACTGTTTAGTAAAAAACGATCCATTTTTAAAAATACATACGAGAAGAAATACTTCAAAAACTTCTCTTGACTTAATCACAACAATATACAGTTGATACAATCTCTGAAAACTAATTCAACACTAAGACCGACAGCTATTTACATACAAACACAAAGTACCGAGAAAGTTCGACAAACTACTAAAACAATCGAGAAACTTAGTTTTTGTAGAGCGCCATCTAGTAATCATTCATAGAGGCTTCCGCAAACAGTTATTACTAAGTGAGTTGCTGGTTTGCACTCGGTCTGCCAGATGTCGCATCCTATCACATTGAATTTAAAATGGAAATAAAATTATGTAAATTTTTGTAATATTTCACGGCACCCCTGTGAGAAAGCCATGGCGCCCTGCGCACACTTTGGGAACCAAAGCTCTATCCATTTGCAAAATGGATCCACATCATGACGACAGAATCTACCAAAAAGTGGCACCCAAAGGAAAGGACACAGTGCTGCCGCAAAATGCAACTAAATTATAAATTCCTCAGCATGCATTAAATGTCTAATTTGTTTTCAGAACTAGAATCTTGAGTTCCCAAACACCAGAACAGACATATTACCAGACAGAATTTGTTTTTCAATATTCAGGAAAAAATGCAAAGTCCATAAGTGACAAAAGTGATGCACTACATGATGTCTTCAGGGTTCCTCTATAATTAGGGGCACCAAACATATTCAAACATTCCACTGTGGATGGAAGAAATGTGTCAAAATGCTATTAGTGTAATCATGTAGAAGAAATTTGGTTTTTGACTTTGATTTTGAACTTTTGCATCGAGTTTTGTTTTGACACTTTTTTACAATCAATGTTCTTGCTTTTCTGGTTTTCAGCCATGTCTGACTTCTAAATGATGAGTTTGCCTGTCTCCTATATGCTGATGCCATCTACTGATTGTATTTATCTAACAATCATTTGCAACTTTTACTGGGACAATAGAATATTGTTGTGCCTAAATGGAGATGTGGCTTGTCCAAAGTGGCAGAAAACAAAGACGTAACGATCATGGAAATAAATAAGGGAATATCAGAAGTGTAGCTGAAACCATAGTGAGGGTCAGAAAAACAAGGACAATAGAAGAATACCAAGCATTAAATCCAACATAAAAAATCAAATACCAAAGTTAAAGAACCTGCGGTGGGCTGGCGCCCTGCCTGGGGTTTGTTTCCTGCCTTGCACCCTGTGTTGGCTGAGACTCCGGCAGACCCCCGTGACCCTGTAGGTAGGATATAGCGGGTTGGATAATGGATGGATGGAAAGTCAAAGAACTGACCCAAATACCCAAAGAACCACAAGAAGTATTTCATCCTTTCCGATATTGACAACAGCTGATTGCTCACTTTAGTGATTGATTAAGCTTGGACTTGGAGTGTAAATAGTGTCAACATGATAGCATCACATGTACTTTATGATATGGTGTCTTCCACAAAGTCAAAATAGGTGTGAAGGCCACATAAATTCCACAAATGGCAGACCCAGATCTTCTATACCCTGCCCAGAAGAGGCACACCTTAATTCAGCCAGACCCCAAAAACGAGGAGCTGACAAAACAACTTAAAATGTTCACAAAAGCCTCCTATGAGGAGGGATAACCATAAACCCTTGTCCCTGTATTTAAATAAGGCAAACAAAAAATCTTTATAAATGTAATCATCGAAAAATACAACAAAAAGCTTAAAAGGGCAAAAACCATCAAAAGGATTAATCTAGAAAGTCAACAAACACAACATACACATCACAAAACATTATCAAAATTCAGAATTCTTAAGGCAGACTAAGAAGTAATTTGAAACCCAGTAAATCTAAAACAGCAAACAATGCTTAGAGAACACCACCAAAAATGAATCATCTGCAACTCCTGAGCCTTCTCAGCTCACTTAAACAGCCTGAGAGAGGGCATGGGAGTCACAATGTCAGGGTGAGCCCGCCTCCTGTGGCTCCATCCTTAAAAAAAACAAAGAACATAAGAACATTTAAAGGGACAATACACAGTGACCCAATAATAAACAAAATTTTTGAAATAACATAAAAAATGAAAATTAACAATATGGGGACAATAAATATAAAATACACTGAATTCACACTGATACATAACAATGTCACACTGCCAGGAAAACACATGCCTGGTAATCGCAACATGGCCATGATGATGAAAATGTGGGTGCCCATGAAGGAATTAATCGAAAAAATGTCACCGTCATAATTTTGTTAACTATTTACATTTTTTTTCTTGATTTTCTTTTGCATTTTGCTGAGCTTTTTCCAGATCACATTGAGTTTGAAACCATGTAGAATGTTTGCTCATTTCAATCTTGTATACTGCCATTGATAATTGATTATGTTTTTTTAAGCTGTTTTGTTTATCACATGTGCCGCCTGTTATATTTTGCGGATTTTGTTTCGCTTCTAGCTGCCATATTGCATTCCATTGTCTAGGTAGATTTTCCTGTTGCCACGGGGTCGTGACCCTAAAGTAATTGCAGTGTTGGGGTTAAAAGGTTGCCGAAATCTCACCTGATGACAAACCTTACTTCATGCCTTGATAAAGAATATTTATTTTTGGATCTCATTTTTTTTTATTTTTTGTTTTTTGTTTTGGTTTTCAGTTTTCTCCATTTCCTGGTTTTGACCCTTTTTCTGTCTTTTGTGAATTCTCCAAATTGCCCTTTTAAAATGTGTTGGCACGCTGACACAACAACACCATTTTATTGTTGTATATTTATGCATATACTAGCCATGCTTCTCCAGCCACCTGCCAGATAAGTAATGGAATAATTAAATAATAAAGGAATGGAATGGAATAAAGGAATAATTAAAAAATATTTGCTATCTCTTGCCCTACATGTACCTTCAGCTCCTTTCCTCTGTATTTGCGTGCATTAATGTCTCTTAACTAGTCCTCCCTCTCTCTGTGTTTCTTCTTCTCAGACTCAGTCATTATTTTTGAGACACCTTGCCCACCTCCTAACTAATTTTATACTTTGTGTCTTTGAAGACGACACTGTCAGTGTGCCTTATACGCCTTTACTTCTTGTGTGTCTCACACTCACACTTCTTCTTTCTTGGTGACACCAAAGCCAAACTGACTAATCAAATTGCTCAGAAGGACTGCACATATAGACCTTTGTGTTTTGTTATATAGTGGACTAGGGGGCTCTGGCTTCTGCTCAATTCACTCGCCAACCCCCCGGATTGGCGCAATGCGCCAGCCACTTCGCATTTCTACCACTCGCGTATATGGATTTCACTTTCACCAAACAACAAATCTTTTAATTCTTGTGAATAGGCCTCTTCATTAAAAAGAAACAGAACTTTTCTCTGATGGCAACATGAATTACATAATCTACAAGTCTCCAACTTAAAGTTTAAAGCCGAACAATATCTAAATACTTCTGCCATATCACCTATGTCCATATATTCGATCTCTTTTCACTGTTCCGTTATTTCACCGAGTAATCATTTCTGTTTGTTTGCGCTAATGTGATCTTTACTATCATTTTTTTGAGACTTTAAAATTTTAGTACTTTCATAATCTTTAACCTGCTCTGCATGTGTATCGCGCCAACTTTTTTGAACCTCTTTATGACGTTCTGCTTTGTCTTCTATTCTTTGTCTTTTATTTCCAACCCTGCTCGGAGCTGAGAGTGCAAGAAATGTGTCTGACAATAGCATTCACACGAATGAGAAGTGATTGGACTGTGGTTGTGGTTGTAAATGTTTGATGGGAGGGCGGGATTTGTCAAAATCTCTTGGCAAAAAGTCTCGTCTTGTGGGACCTGAAATTATCTCTCGCAGGAGTTGAAATTATCTCTGAGAAAGTCTCATCTCAGGATTTCCATTTATAATAGAGAGATATATGTTATTGTTGTTTTTGTTATCTATGAATTATTATTTGTCTTATTCAGTTATTTGGTTAGATATGCACTGTGTCTTTAAATGTCTATACGTTCCATATGTTTTGTGGATGGTCCTCCAAATGGCAGGGCCACCTGCCAATCACCTCCAGGAATCTTGCCTCCACCCTATAAATTCGATGGGGCTCCCACAGTCTCTGGTGGTTCATTTTGATTGCCCTTTGGAGTTTTGGTGAATTTTTAGATTTTCGACCTGTCGGTTGTCTTTTGATGACTCTTTACATTGGATTGCTTTATTGTTTCAGGCAACTACTTTATGTTTTTGGCGCTTCATTTTATGTAATGAAGAATACTCCTTTTTATCTTATAAAGATTCCACAAGGTCTTTTTGCATCTAGCCAGGTTTTTTGACGGAGTTTTCCCCTAAGCTGGCATTTATGGAAGTGCTTTTGGGAGGCATACATGCTTTGGGACTTCTAGTCCGCAACATTTGTGAGCAGGTTGGCCTGCATTGCTATGAAAATGCAGTGGAGGTATGGGACATCATCAGCAGGACAGTATAAAGGACACATGATCCACTTCCTCATCATCCGAGTTTACGGATTGAAAACAAAGGAGTTGACATATCGGTCTTCAGATTGTGTTTTTGGCAAATGAATCCTTGTCAACAAAATTTAGAGTACTTATTTTTGCTTTGACGACTGTGTGTTTGACTTCCCACAGAGTAATCATTGCCTGTTTTGCTGGTTCATGTCTTATCATCTGCTATCATTTAAAATTATTTTCTACCAAACTCATTCTTGCAATAGAGATGTCAGTAAAATAACACAAAAAATGCATAACAGGACAAAATATATAAAAAAAGCTTTCAAGTTACCAGTTATATTCTGCAATGGCTGTATGGTCCTAGTATTAAGCAGACATGGATATTTGCCTGAAGTTCTCAAAATAATTAAATAATTCATGATCAATAACACAATAGTACACTATGAAGGGAGATATGTGAAAACAGGCTGCTGTTCTTGATCAGTTTGAATTTTGTGAGCTTTAATGGGTAAATAAAATCCAATGTCTGCTATGTACAAGGACTGTATGGTTCATTCTAAACCTCTCTTTTTTCCCAACAAATGGGCACTAAAGGGTAAAATGAAGTGGCAGATCCTTTGGTGAAGAGGAAGGCCGGGGAGTTCACTGCGGTAATTGCTCACAGTGATGAATTGCTTGCCACTCATGCAAAGCAATCCACCATATTTACTGAAATGTCAAAATTCATTCTGAATGATTTAATTCCTTCCATTTGAATATCCATGAATTGGTGAGGTCAAAGGCAAATAACAATGGCTTCCTCTTTTTTTCTCCGTTTTGTTTTCTTCACGGTGTTTATGGCTGACATTGCCTGTCACTCCTTTCTTCTATAATTTCTCAATGTGCGGTTGTTAAATGAATGCCATAGGAGAGATTTTTTCTCTCACTTGACATAATCCGGAGATTAAATGCATAGACCGCTTTTGATCATGTCAGCACAACTATGACAACACTGATTTTTTTTTTTCTTTCAAAACCAGCCACTACTGTTGAAAAATGGCACTATATTAATAGCATTTGAGTTATATTTAGAGTGGAGGCAATACAAAATAAAATGCTGTGTATTGCTCTTCTGCACATATTCTCAAAATTTAAATTAGATGAGGCTGGCTGAGGTGGGCACCACCTCTGATAATGTGTGGGCTGCTAAGAGCATTGTGGTTCTTCTCCTGCTCCTTTTTGTCATCTTTGCTCACTTTACATTATTGCTCATTGTTTTCCATTACTTTGATAATATTGTTATGTCCATGTATTATTTGCCTAAGTATGTATTATCCAGTCATTTTATTCTATTTAGCTATTATGTAGTATCTATTTGTGTTTTGTGTTTTCTTATGTTCCGTGTGTGGATCCCCAAGAGGGGATCTTGTGGCCACCTGTCCATCACCATTAAGGGACCGCCCCTGGCCCTATAAACTCAGGCAGGGAAATAAAGTCCAGGGTGGTTCATTTTAAGTGCTTTCTCATTGTTATTTTGTATTTTTTGCTTCTGTTACTTGTGGATTTTATATTAGGGGTCATTTGCTTTGGGTCGCTTGATTGGAAAGACCTTTTATTTAATTTTTACCTTAGTTAAGTGGTTCTCAAGCTGTGGGGCGGGCCCCCCTAAGGGGGCGTGAAGTAACAAAAAGGGGGGGCTCGAAGAAAAAAAGAAAACGAATGTGAAAAAAAGAAAACGAATCAAAAATATGAAAAAAAACATCTGTTGAAACCAAAACAAATTAACTTAAACTACATTCTGATACTAGAACAATAAATATAGAGTTAGATAAATGTCGATAAAAGTTAAGTAGGTATAATAAAATATGCATCTACATTTCAAAAAAATGTTGGGGGGGGGGGGCGCGATTAAAACTGTTATGAAAATTCGGGTCGCAAATAATTAAAGGTTGAGAAACGCTGCCTTAGTTGTATTTTTCCTATTCCGCCAATAGGTTCCACTTTTTTATAAAGTTTCTTTGCCGCCTTGCTAGGCACAAGCCAGGGGTTAACAGTGATCTTCTCCCTTGTGGGGCATTTTGAGGAATTTCTAGGTCATTTCATTGTATATTTTTTGAACTTTAATTCTGAAGTTAATTTTTATCCTGGTTTAGGCCAAAGCCAACCACTCTAGTAGAAGCTAGTCTGCCTTTTGGTGTATCTCTCCTGGGTAGACTGGTGGGGTTCAAGCCTGGTTCCCTTACTGTTTTTTAAGGCTTCAACCAATTTTGGCCATTTTGTAAGATACATTGCAGCAAATAGAACCAGTGGGGCACTACAGAAGAAAAGGTTGACAGAAAGAAGTAAAATAATATACCTTAAAATACCAGTGCAAGAAAAGGACCTCCACAAGAGGGAATGGTGTGCCATGTAGTGTATATGATTTGTGAGATGCAGAAACAAATTCTCTGAAAGAACCAGTGGGACATGCTAAAGGACTGACAGGAGATGCCCACAGATCAACTGAACTGGCAGATAGCAACAGAGGGGTCCCACTAGGGACATATGATTGGCGCCCTACTGTTAGGATCTCAGGAGTTCTGAAAAATACTCAGAATGCCAGCTAGAAGGGGAAACTGTCAACCCTGGCTAGTCACATAAAAACAGCAGCAAATAGTCTTTATAAATTAAAAGATTTATGTTAACAATAATGCTGTGTAGCACAAAGATAAGCTCTGAAAAGTACAAAGCAAAAGATACAGAAAGCATTCCTTCAAAATAGGTTATCCTAAAAGCAAATAAAGTCCCAATCTAAAATCCAAGAGGAGAGTCACAAACACAGAGCACAGGTTCAAAAAATCCAGTAAATCACAAATAATCAAAAGGCACAGAAAATTTAAAGTAGAAAACTCACCACACCAAGAGAGCACATTCAGAATGAACCACAAGGGACGGTGAGTGGCTGCTTTGAAAGATAAATTGCAACAAATAGAACCAGTATGGCATTCTGGGATTTTTTTGTTACTAAGTATTGCCTAGTTTTATTTTTTGCTTCTTATTAACTTTTCTTTCTTCATCTTCACTTTGAGCTACAGCATTTGTATAAGATGGTGCTATATAAATAAATGTTGGTGGTGGTGGTGGTGAGTTGTCTCTGACTTTATAAGGCTGAGGGCAGTCTCTTGATAGTGATGGACAGGTGGCCCCACCTCTTAAGGCACCACAAGAATCATAAAGGGACATACATAGAAACTGAATGACCAACAATATTAACAATATTTCTTTAGGGTCAGATTTACAAATATATGAACCCCAAAGAGTAGCTTATTCACTATTCAGTTGGAATACACACTCATAGGTAAGGTGCATATTTGTCTAAGAAAGAACGTTACATTTACAGCAGCGAGAGGTAGCGGAGAGAGCGTATTTGCTCCTCACCCTCCATGTGTTCTAAATTTAAGCTTTTAATTCTGATGCTTTAATCAATTTTAATACAGACTGTTCAACAAAAGGATAACAAGATAAACAAAAGAATATTTTATTTAAGGTCAAAATTTAGTTTTTAAATATTGGATTTTTTTTTTCTTAGTCTGATCATATCCATCTATTATCCAACCCGCAATATCCTAACACAGGGTCACGGGGGTCTGCTGGAGCCAATCCCAGCCAGCACAGGGCACAAGGTAGGATACAAACCCCGGGGAGGGAGTCAGTCCCCCGCAGGGCACACACCCACACACCAAGCACACACTAGGGACAATTTAGGATCGCCAGTGCACCTAACGTGCATGTCTCTGGACTGTGGGAGGAAACCGGAGCACCCGGAGGAAACCCACGCAGACACGGGGAGAACATGCAAACTCCACACAGAGAGGACCCGACAAGCAAACCCATGGTCTCCTTACTGGTGGCGCGCTACCACTGCACCACTGTGCCGCCTAGTCTGATCACATTTTTTATAAAATTGAAAACCATTTATGGTTTTACCTTTATATGTAAATGAAGTCCATGTGCCTATCCTTCTCAACGAAAATCTCTGTCACTTTTTTGTAAAAGTCCTCCTTATTTTCCTTTAGTTTTAAAAGCCTTAATCTTCCATTTTGGCAGTCAGTCGGAACAAAAAATAAAAATAAACGGACCGCTGCAGTGCACTTAACTTTCTGATATCGCTAACTTATTGGCGCCTCTGCATAGAAGAACAACAGCAACAAGCACCTGTTGGGCTCACTTAAGGGTGGCACGGTACTGTCTGCCTCACCTTGTGCCTTTTCACTTTGGTTTTATGTCCGGTCAACAAGACTAAATATGTCACACACATTCATAAAGATATTAGCCAGACTGCGGAAAGTCAGGGTGTATAATAATCATGTCTGCAAAACTTACATTGGCGACATACAGAGAGACAGCAACAGGCACGTGCCAATTGCTCACCTCAACCCTGTGTGTGAGGAGAGTGCAGTTTGAGGTGACGTGAGGCCCGTCATTGCCGCACCTCGCATTTCTCCCCTGTATTTGAACAGGAAAAGCACAAATTCAGTGATTTTTGACTATAAAAATTATTGGAATTATACAGAAAACAAATTTATAGCACAGACCAGTGGACAAATTTATTTTATGTTATCATTATTGTTTTTTACATTTCATGCTGACAGGTGAGGCTCTGCCTGCTCTGCCTCCCCTGCTTCTCCTGACCGCACGTCCCTGTTGCTATCATATTGGAGAAAAATGCAATTAACAAAGGAAGACCGACAGAGCTTGGGGTACAGTTCCCAATGTGTTTCAAGAAGACCGCAATTGTGACTGTGCCGATGGCACCTCCGGTTTCCTGTTTCAGTTACTTTCCTTTAACCTCCGTTGTAAATGAAGTGTCTGAAATGCCAGGTTATGTCATATATAAACTGTAATATCCCTGTCACTCTCTACCCAATTTGCATACATACATAATAGATATGTGGATAATGTCATCTGTTTTACTTTGCACACAGTACCTGGACATTTTGAAAAGAAAAACACCTACCTTGTGATGTAATTTATCATCTACAGTGAAGCATTTATCACCACAGTTCCATCTCAATCAGTGTTGAAGCTAAGGGTCCTCAGTCTTTGAAGCACGCAGGTGTTTAACTTTCTTACAATGAGGCCCCAGACAATGAGACTTGGCAACAACAGTACATTCACTTTGGTTGTCATCACTGGAGTACTTTCATATCCTGATGCAGTTTCTCATTTAGGACCTTTATTTCATTCTTTATTTCTCTATTGATCTTCTTTAAGTCTTGTCTTATATCATTTATGATCTCACCAAGAGCGGCAATCATTACCTTCAGCTCGGAGAGTGCGTTTCGATCTTCCCTGATCTCTGTAGGTGAAGTTGCAAGATCAGTAGGAGATGATGTCGTAGACTCGCAGGGGGAATCAGCCGAAGTTGACAGTGGGGAATGACAAGGCCATGCTGGGATCCAATGATCCTTCTGGAGTCAACGAATGCTCCTTGCTCACCTTACTTGCAGTTTCACTCCCATTAACGCTCTTGGCTGGTTCCGATGCCTCTGTGTCAGGTCCTGGCAGGTCGGTACCTTCGCCCGTCTGTTCCAGGTCAATGTCTGGGAGGCCGTACTGACTTTGATGGGGCTTTTGCTTTATCTGTTTCCTCTTCCTTCTGAGCCCTTTGTTTGCTACTCATTTTTATTTGTATTTGCCTGTAGAATACTAAATAAATTAACTTCCATCCATACAACCATTTTCTAAACCCCTGAATCCGAGCACAGGGTCACGGGATCTACTGGAGCCAATCCCAGCCAACACAAGGCACAAGGCAGAAACCAATCTGGGTAGGGCGCCAACCCACTGCAGGACACACACAAACTAGGGCCAATTTAGAATCGCCAATCCATCTAACCTGCATTTCTTTGGACTATGGGAGGAAACCAGAGCACCTGGAGGAAACCCAAGCAGACACGGGGAGAACATGCAAACTCCACACAGGGAGGACCTGGGAAGTGAACCCAGGTCTCCTTACTGCGAGGCAGCAGAGCTACCACTGCGCTACCATGCCGCCCATAAATTAACTTAGTTTACCTAAATCTTTTTATATAATACGCTACCGTGGTTGTCCATTTGTCTGTCCAGGATTTTAAATTACCTGTAGCTCGCAAACCGTTTGACCTATTGACCTGAAATTTGGTACACATATACTACGTGACCTCTACTGTCTGCTTTCGGGGTGATTATTTTCATTACTCTTTTTATTTTTATGTTATTTTATTGTAAAATCAACTCTTGGCAGCAGGGCGGCCGTGCAGCACATGCATATGATCGCCGTTCTCATCCCTACCACTGCCGTAACTTCCTCTACCTCTTCATATCTTAAATCATTCTTGAGGCAGAATGAAAACGTAAGAAAAACATACTAAGTAATTGCAACACGAACACTGACTTTTTTTACGTTTCTTAGTTTTAACATGAAAAGATGCTGTCGGAAGAAGTGAAGAAGAAGGCTGCTAGGGTGGAGAAAATAAGAGCTGCTCAGGAAGCAGCAAGCGCATCAACCTCTGAGCAAATGAATGCTAAATGTACAGAGAAAGAGGATAAAAACTAGGAATGATCAAGTCCAGTGTATTCACTGCATGTTATCGTGCAGTCTGCTGTTACTGGTAAATAAATAAATGCAGGATATCTCAAAATGATATATAAAAAAAGGTTAAAATAACACCGCTGCTAATGAAGCCCCCCTACATGTCATCATCGGAGTACTGGAGTGCCGCTGCCTTGGATCCCCTGCTCTACAGTCTGTTGACATTGGTAAGACTTGGAGAGTGAGAGCTGTGGAAGAGTAATTTTAGGGTAACATAGCATTCATCTTAAAGAAATAGCATAAAGGGTAAATAAATGTTGGAAATCAGATAAAGGTCAAGTGAACAACAAGATGTACTGAAAGATGACTAAGAGATGACTAAGAAGTCAGCAGATGTCTTATAAACTAGAATGGACAGTTGTTATATGCACAGAAATTTCAAAGGTGGTGGCTCAACTCAAAGGTAAAAGAAGAACCAGAATATAATATATTAGACTTTTATTTTATATAAGTCATTTGGGTGTAAACCAATGAACCAACCGGAGTAAAATGTATGCACTGATTGACACTGCGTGTAAATTCAACAATTCATAAGATGAACGTCTATTCTTTGTTTCTCTGACTATTCTGATCATTCTTACCAAGCTGTAACGGACTGCTTTTGAAGAATGTTCTCTGTAAGGCATTTTGCCGAAGAGTAATTAAAAGATGCAATAATGAACAACTTTTCTCCTGCCTGATTACTGATTTGTCCTGTTAGAGGATGTTTCTTTCATTAACAAGATGTTAAATTTCTACCACAGAGCATCTTTATGTCTCCAGGAGGCACCACCATGATTGGCAATGACAAGGGAGCTTACAAGAGGTGGGTGAAAGATCTGACTGTATGGTGCTGGGAGAACAGCCTTGCTTTGACAAATGAGACCACCAGCGACTTCTGGAAAAACACAAGCCCCACACCATACCAAAGGGTCACCAGTGGAAAGAATCAGCAACTTCAGGCTCCTAGGTGTCCAGCTCTCGGACCAAGAAACAACAAAGACTGCTCTTCTTGAAGATTCTAAAGAACCTAGGGAACTATAACCCTACTTAACTTTTTCAGGGCGTATGTCAACTTTTGTCTAGAGGAGAAGTTGGGGATGGTAATCAACTGTAAATGTTGACACCAACCCCTTGCTGAACGTGTGTGTCCTCATTTGCCCGGCTCATCCTCGGATATGTTATTGACAGTTCCGAATTCAAGAGGCTCCTGAAAGCAATCACGGAGCATGGAGCTGACCTGGACCGTTACACTTCTTTTTTTCCTCTTCGTTGGACATTCTAGCCCTTACATTCCTCTTCCTGTGTGCTTCTTGTTGCCTTTCTTTGTCAGACATTCCGGTGCTGTTTTGGACGACATGACAAACAGACATATGCCACTACACATCTTATGCCCGCCACTTGCTTTTTTTTACAAAACTTTTCCCCCTCTTGTGGACGCACAACATTACACCCAAGCAGAGGCATGGACGCCATTTTGATGAATGACTTTATATATGGAGAGACATAACGTTGTCATATTGCACTTTCTATGTCAAAGTTCATCAGTCCTAGTCCTGGAGGGCCGTAGAGGCTGCAGGTTTTTGTTCTAACCTGGTTGCTTAATTAGAAAGCCATCGTTGCGAATAATTTCATTTCATGGCTTCTTAGTGCTTTAACTCTGCTATGTCCGGTCATTCTCATATCCAAGATTTTCTTCCCCTTTCTAAGGATATCATCCAAATGATCTGAAGGCAAAAATGGAGGAGCAATTCTCAGTCCTTTACTTTTTTCTCTTCACTTTCCTTCCAAGTATTTAATTAAACCCAATAGTGCATGATAAATACACACAGAGGTGTAAATGGTAACAAGCTAAATGGAGAAATGCTGGTCTCTTTTGTCATTTGCATGTTATTGCTAATTAGGAGCCATTAAAAACCGAGAATACAGCTGTTTAAGACTAAAATAAGCAATAAGCGTTCAAAATCTTAACGAGCAAGACGACTAAAGTGAAGCAGAAGTGTTACTTGAGCAATAAGGGCTTCTTATTAGGCCACTGGGTTGGAGCAAAAACCCGAAGCCACTGCGGCCCTCCAGGACCGTGATTGAGGACCCCTGTTCTATGTCATTACTTTAAACTGTACATATGCTTTATTCATATACAGTACATTAAACTTGTCTTGCAATTATGACTTAATTATTCTTATCTAATTTAGTTTGTTTTCCTTTACCCTGGACATCCTTTGTTGTTAATTATTCATCCATCCATCCATTTTCCAACCCGCTGAATCCGAACACAGGGTTCTGCTGGAGCCAATCCCAGCCAACACAGGGCACAAGGCAGGAACCAATCCTGGGCAGGGTGCCAACCCACTGCAGAACACACACAAACACACCCCGACACCAAGCACACACTAGGGCCAATTTAGAATCGCCAATCCACCTAACCTGCATGTCTTTGGACTGTGGGAGGAAACCCACGCAGACACGGGGAGAACATGCAAACTCCACGCAGGGAGGACCCGAGAAGCGAACCTGAGCCTCATAACTGCGAGGCAGCAGCGCTACCACTGCGCCACCGTGCCACCGTTGTTAATTATATAAAAGAGAAATGTGAGATTTACTCTTACATAGGCAAATATATGCTAGTAACTGGCAAATCTGGATCGACCATGTATGACCCTGAGTGCACGAGTGTGGGGGTCTTGTAATGGACACGGTCCAAGGCTGTTTCCCGGCCTTCTAATCAGTATTGCCAGCTTATCTCCCTCCCACTTTAAGGCCCCAAATTGTATTTGGTGGATTTGAAAATGTTATTAAAATTTTTATAACAATATTATAATGTTGGCTATAAGGTGCCAGTGATGCTAAATATCATAATGTTTTTCAGGAGGACAGTGAAGCTTGAAAAGCGAGGTCAAAACGCCATCACTGAACTTAAATGAAAGCTCAAGGCTAAGTTCACATATCATTGATTTGGCTTCAGTCTGTTAACTTTTAAGCATGTTTGCCATTTGTGATAAGAATTTCTATTTCTTTGGCCCCAGATGTATTTCAGATGCCATATAAAGTGTATGACTCTGAGGGGTGTTCTGGTTTTTATCACAGCCTCTAAAAATAAATAAATAAATAAAAGTAAGTAATCCTCCCTTGAGACAAGATAGTTGGAAATGTCAGTCAATTATTAATTAGTTTTGATCGTCTGGTAATAATATGAAAACAGGTTGAATGTAATAAAGATGCATTTTTATAATACATATTAACATTTTCAGTAACGGGAATGCATTTTTTATGACTAGATGGGGTCCGTTAAACACACAGGTGCACTTAAAATAACCCTCACTTTATTTTTTTTTAAGTTGGTTTTGTTGGAGAATGACACTGAATCTCGTTCAAATGCTGCCTATAATGCAAATTTACAGAAAATGAACAACAAAAGATAAATAACAGAAATGTGTTCATTTGCTTTAAGCTTTTCACATTTTTTATATTTTGTCCCAGCCATCCATTTTCTGAACAGTGCTAGATCCAGCAGTGGTGGTGTGGGTAGGCAAGAAAGAAGGATGGAACACAACTTGATCTGCATGCAGATGCTGGGCATTAATCAATAATTAATAATTAATACTTCCCTAAGGTCTGTTAGCCTAAATGCTTTACATATGTGAGACATGTCTGGAAGGTTCATTGGCTGCCATAATTCACCTCGTATGAGAGACTGTGCCCTGCATTGGGCTGTTTTCTCTATTGCACCGAGTGTCCCCCGGGAGGATTAGAAAAGGAATGGATGCATTTGATGAATAAGAACTTCCTAATCTAGGCAGGGTGCAGGCACTTTAGACTCTTCTGCTGTTAGCTTATGGTCCAATGGAACCAAATTCCTATTTTTATTCTGGAAATGGATTAACAGTTCCTGGAGACCTCCACAGAAGACCTCTGCATTTGCCAATGTGTATTGCCCTTTTCTTTGTTATGTCTCTGTCTTCTTGACTTTCTTACTGTACTGGTTTTAAAACGGCATAAATACATATATTATATCTATCTGTGTTTGTGTACTCTCTCTCTCTCAATATATATATGAGGGGGAGTCAAGCTAAAGTTAGAAAATGGGATTCATCAGAAACTGGAACAAACCTCAACAAAACTGATGCTGTCATTTCTCAATGGAGTCTCCACCCTTCTTCTCAATGCACTTGTGCCACCTGCCTGGAAGTGCCAGCAGAGTAATAGGTTTTGTCTTGTCCTCACCACCACTCGTGCATCTGAGTTATTGTTGAACACTATATGCCGAGGGGTAGTCCAGTCACTACTGCAAGTTATTGTGACTTGCTGGAGACCAATGTGAAGCCTGCTATTAGATCCAAGTGGCAGGGTCTGTGGTCTCAAGGAGTCCTTTTGCTGCAAGACAATGATACACACACTGCTAAGAGCACCAAGGCTTGTCAGGAGGAACTGAAGTTTGAGATATTGCCACATTCTCCTTATCCGCCAGATTTGGCACCGTGGGATTTCCACCTTTTTGGACAGCTAAAAAAAACATTGGGGTGTTTGTCGATTCAAGACAGATGATGATGTGAAGAAAGTGGTGCACGAGTGGTTGCGTGGACAAGACAAATCCTTTTATTCTGCTGGAATTGCGGCACTGCCAGGCAGGTGGAACAAGGGCATTGAGAAGGGTGGAGACGACATTGAAAAATGACATGATCGGTTTTGTTACGGTTTGTTCCATTTTCTGATGAATCCCATTTTCTGACTTTAGCTTGACTCCCCCTCACAGGCAGTCTAAGGGCTTAATTGGGAGTGAAACACAGAGGTGGGGGCTGTTAAGTGGTGCTAATGCCTTTCTTTCCATTTCCCTAGACAACAGAAGGAAAGCCCGCCTAAGATTCCGCCTACTTCCGGTCCTTCGCCACGCCTACCTACAAGAGCTCACTTCCTTCTGTAATCCCACTCCTTCCTGTCTTCTTTCTATAAAAGCAGAAATCTTGCTCCTTTTGTTCAGTAAAATATTATTATTTTATTTATTTTATATTTATTAGAACTTGGTCTTGAATGATTACTTGTTTTGTTGCTTTGCCTTACAGTATACTGGGTGAATTCCCGAAATCCTTATTCTGTTTGTTGTGCTTTCTTTACTATATATATATATATATATATATATATATATATATATATACAGTGGCTTGCAAAAGTATTCGGGCCCCCTAGAACTTTTCCACATTTTGTCACATTACAGCCACAAACATGAATCAATTTTATTGGAATTCCACGTGAAAGACCAATACAAAGTGGTGTACACGTGACAAGTGGAATGAAAATCATACATGATTCCAAACATTTTTTACAAATAAATAACTGAAAAGTGGGGTGTGCGTAATTATTCAGCCCCCTGAGTCAATACTTTATAGAACCACCTTTTGCTGCAATTACAGCTGCCAGTCTTTTAGGGTATGTCTCTACCAGCTTTGCACATCTAGAGACTGAAATCCTTGCCCATTCTTCTTTGCAAAACAGCTCCAGCTCAGTCAGATTAGATGGATAGCGTTTGTGAACAGCAGTTTTCAGATCTTGCCACAGATTCTCGATTGGATTTAGATCTGGACTTTGACTGGGCCATTCTAACACATGGATATGTTTTGTTTTAAACCATTCCATTGTTGCCCTGGCTTTATGTTTAGGGTCGTTGTCCTGCTGGAAGGTGAACCTCCGCCCCAGTCTCAAGTCTTTTGCAGACTCCAAGAGGTTTTCCTCCAAGATTGCCCTGTATTTGGCTCCATCCATCTTCCCATCAACTCTGACCAGCTTCCCTGTCCCTGCTGAAGAGAAGCACCCCCAGAGCATGATGCTGCCACCACCATATTTGACAGTGGGGATGGTGTGTTCAGAGTGATGTGCAGTGTTAGTTTTCCGCCACACATAGCGTTTTGCATTTTGGCCAAAAAGTTCCATTTTGGTCTCATCTGACCAGAGCACCTTCTTCCACATGTTTGCTGTGTCCCCCACATGGCTTGTGGCAAACTGCAAACGGGACTTCTTATGGTTTTCTGTTAACAATGGCTTTCTTCTTGCCACTCTTCCATAAAGGCCAACTTTGTGCAGTGCACGACTAATAGTTGTCCTATGGACAGATTCCCCCACCTGAGCTGTAGATCTCTGCAGCTCATCCAGAGTCACCATGGGCCTCTTGGCTGCATTTCTGATCAGCGCTCTGCTTGTTCGGCCTGTGAGTTTAGGTGGACGGCCTTGTCTTGGTAGGTTTACAGTTGTGCCATACTCCTTCCATTTCTGAATGATCACTTGAACAGTGCTCCGTGGGATGTTCAAGGCTTTGGAATTCTTTTTGTAGCCTAAGCCTGCTTTAAATTTCTCAATAACTTTATCC
>JANRMT010062834.1:50178485-50194788 GCA_026402145.1 Polypterus bichir lapradei
ATATATATATATATATATATACTAGGGAGCTTTGCCCCCTACTTGCTTTGCGAGCCTACCCCCTAACTCACACACTGGGGCACGGCAAACACCCACCGCTTTGCATCTCTGCCGCTCGCGTTGTGAAGGGGGTGGCTGAATGCATGCTTTGGAGATTCAAATGCTTTGGATGGATCACCTGCTGTCTTTCTGCTCCTTCTGGAAAGCTGCATGTTTTGCTTGTCGTGCTGCGCGTCGATCATTTAAAAGCCTGTACAGCAGCTGTCCTTTAGTCTCACTGCTTTGTCGGGGGACGTCGGTGATTATTACTTTCCTTATTTTCTGAATTTGCACATAGATTATTATTGTTCTGTTGTGCATTCTTATTTGCCTGCTTTTCTGTCCAGCACTTTCGTGTCTCTTTTATACACACTGCTCTTTTTTCTTCACTTAGTCGTTCACGTGCCATCTAGAACGTATAACATTTTTAAGAGCTGGGAGCACATGAAGTGTGTCTGCCAAAAGCATTCCAACCACTGCTAGGTTAGATGTCTGTGAACTTGTTTTAAATTGTTTGTAAGTAGGGCGTGATGTGCAAAAATCACCGTCTCACAGGTCTGCTTCCCAAGTTTGTAATGTCTAGTTTCACGGGACATCAAAGTGTCTCCCCGAGATGATCACGTATCGACCCAAATATATATATATATATTGAGAAAGAGATAGTAAGTGTTGGATTGGAAAGACCAGCATCCCAGCCGGGAAAGAGTACCTGCATGGCCAAAAGGCCATAATGGGTGGTGCTTATGAATTGGAGATACAACATAGCTGCAATGGTCCTCAGCTTCGGTCCCAGGGTGAATGGACAAGGGACAAATGGACCTTTTGACCACCAGCACGAACAGTAGCAGTGTACCCCAGGCAGGAACCCAATGTGGACATCCATAGGGTTGCCTTGGTATTGTAGGCCAGTAGGGCAATCCTGTTGGGGTCCTTGAGAGCCATGGTGGTGATGTTGCATAGAGAAGAATGGACATGACTCTTTTTGAGAGCTTTCATATGACCCAGAAGTACTTTTGCCATGCAGTACTGTAACACTGAAAGTGCTTCCGGGTCTGACATGAAAGGAACGGCTCTCCCTAATCTAAGGATGAGAATCAGACGGCAGAGGGAGAAAGATCATGTGGAGGAATGAAAGGAGAAGGAAGAGGAAAAGGGAGCTTTATTACCATATTTATCTCTAAACTGTGTCTAGTGGAGTTGTGTCTGTTGTTCAGGGCTCTGTGGTGACCCTTGTGGTTACAAAATCTGTATAGGTCTGGGGAATGGGCATGGTCAATTGTCTTCTGGGGGCATCTTCTCTGAGCTAAAGAAGAAGAAAAAAGCCTGCTAGCGGTAGCCCCTCAAACACACATGCGTAACTATATATATATATACATATATATATATATATATATATATATATATATATATATATATATATATATATAAATATAAATATATTTATACGAACAGTGTGTATCTAAATGTGTATCTATACTTATAGTATGTAAAGCAAAGAAACTGTTTAAAAATTCAAGCCTTACCTCTGTTGTCACTATGCAGGTGTCTCAATTGATACTTTATTACACTCACTATTTATTTATGTTAATTTGTCTGACAGAGAAATGCATAATTATAACATTTACAATAAACCATATGCTGTATTGCATTTGGATTTGGCAATAAAATCCATCCACATCTGGGCTCCATTGATGTTTGAAAATAATATGCTTTTAAGTTTCTCAAGCAAGTGTACAGTTTCTAGACAAGACTTTTTGTGTATAATCATAAACAAACATTCTTATCCTTCAAAGACATTTTATGAATAATAAATGATTAAAAATAATTGAAAAGCTTCAATTCCAAGATTATAATCTAGAGCTATTGAGAATCTATAATTCCTTATTTAATAATAGCAGAGTGTTAAAATGATTGTTATGATCCACTATATGGATTTTGATAGTCCATCATTAATCTACTGTGTATATATATAAAATGCTAAGGCTTGTGTATTCTGTCACGGGATTACTCGCAAACCACTAATTGGTCCTAATTAAAATGTAATGATATGTGATAAGTGAAACAAAATATGTGGCTAGCAGCAGTCTCACCAAAGTTATCAGGATTTGCATCTTTCTCACAGCAAATTGCACAGGCAAAATGATTGAGAAGGCAATGTGGCAGAAAGAACACAAAGTGCAGCAACATCTGCTGAGCGTGGAGCAAAATGCAGAGGCTGATTATGTTATGTCCGGCATTCTCTGCACATCAAGTACATGTGGTGTGGTAACCTACTGGTACTTGTGAAATACTGGGGCTGGAACTTTGATCTTGGTCTAAATATGCCAAATCCTAAAAAAAAGGGGAGGGGAACCACTAAAAACCCCTATCCTAAATAAACAAGACTATTTTATGTTATTTGATTTATTAACCTGATTGACCTTCTACATACAGTCCTTCATCTCCTCCATAGTCAGACTTGTTTACTTCAGATCTTCTTTTACTTTTTCCATCCACTGCCACTTTGGCCTCCCTCACTTTCTCTTTCCCTGTACTTCCATGTCCATCACTGTTTTGCCCACATATTCATTGTCTCTCTTCATCACAGGTCCATCCCACTTCAGCCTCCTTTCCTGTACTTTTTTTTTACTTTCTCTCCCACTTCTTTTGTGCCTCTGATTCTCTCATTTCTTATTAAGTAATTTTTTGTAACTCCACACATCCACCTCAACATTCTCATTTCTGCCACATCCACCTTCTTCTCCTCCGCTCCCTTTACTGCCAGTGTCTTGACTCTATAGATCATTGGTGGTCTTACCACTGTCTTAATAACCGGTCCCAAGCCCAGATAAATAGAGAGGGTTAGTGTTAGGAAGGGCATCCAACTGTTAAACCTTAATGATCAAGCCAATCAGCTTCCTAAAATTCAAAATCAACCAGGAGCTCAAACATTTACAAAGTAACTATATTTAAAATATTACAAAAATTCCAAAACAAGAATGCCTTTCTAAAAACCACAAAGTGATCTACTGAAGAAACCAAAAAGGAAATCCCAAAACTACCAAAGTTATGTTAGTTATGAAAATCTTAAATACGCAGGTCAGACACTCACTGTCCATCATTTTCCCAAACCAATGGCCCCCAGATTGATTACTGGTGTTATGTGTTAGACAGGACTGCTCAATGATGGACTTACATTTTTGGGACCCAGGGATGCCAGCATAAGCTGATGTCTTGCAGGGAACATCCTTCCTTCTGTCTTACTTTTTCCTTTCCTTGCCCCCCTCCGGCCGGGCAGTGGACTGCAATCTCTCCCATTAGAGACACCTGCTCATAGGTGCTGTTTATTACAGCGTGAAGCTATATTATAATATCCCAGCCAAGAGTCATGAATCATGAACGGATGCTGTTGCTATGGAAATGTGGGTGCTTTGTTGTCTTTGCTTGAGCATGTCATAAAGGAAGAAAAAAGACATGAGTAAGATCATGGGCATAGCATCGGCCACATGGTGGCCAAAACAGTTCTGAAACTTGACCCCAAAGGTAAATGGCTGCATGTCATACCAAAGAAATGGTAGATTGACCAATGATAAGGAGATATGAAGCATGTCTTCTTTTGAATACACAATGGGAGGTCAAAAAATCAAAGATATGGCTTATGTGAAGGAGTTAGGAGACATAGTAGACTTGACACTATTAACTGCCAGGCCGTGTTCAGAAGCCATGAAGAAGGCTAACAGAATGTCAGGTTATATAGCGCCTTGATGTGTGGAGTACAAGTCACAGGAGGTTCTGTTCAAACCTTATAATGCACTGGTGAGGCCTTATCTGGAGTCCTGTTTGCAGTTTTGGTCTTCAGGCTACAAAAAGGACATAGGAGCGCTAGAGAAGGTCCAGAGAAGAGCGACCAGGCTGATTCCAGGGCTACAGGGGATGAGATATGAGGAAAGATTAAAAGAGCTGAGCCTTTACAGTTTAAGCAAAAGATGGTTAAGTGGTGACCTGATTGAAGTGTTTAAAATTATGAAGGGAATTAGTCCAGTGGATTGAGACTGTGACCTTAAAATGAGTTCATCAAGAACACAGGGACACAGTTGGAAACTTGTTAAGGGAAAATTTAGCACAAATATGAGGAAGTTTTTCTTTACACAGAGAACCACAGACACATGGAATAAGTGACCAAGTAGTGTAGTAGAGCAGGACTTTAGGGACTTTCAAAACTTGACTTGACGTCATTTTGGAAGAATTAGGTAGATAGGACTGGAGAGCTTTATTGGGCTAAATGTACTGTTCTCGTCCAAAATGTTCTAATGCCACCCCAGAAGACACCCTTGACCAGAAGAAGTGGAGAACAACGTGTTCAACAGTAGAGCCTGCAACAAACACTAGGAAGAAAAACATCTGAGCAAATGGATCCCAATCTAGTTTGGGGAACCAGTCAGTCGCAGGGCACACCAATGCAAATGGCCATAAAAGGACCAGTTTGACTTGAGCCAGGAAATGAACTCAGGTACCTGGAACAGTGAGACAGCAGTGGTAGCCAAAGCACTGCACGAAAATCAACAACCCTCCTTTAATGTAAGAAACATGCATCTTAGTTCGAATGATTCTGAGCAATTAAGGGATACTGATTAATGGCTAATTAAGTCCCAGTCAAGAACACGGCCAAAAAGCAGCTAACGGCAGTTTTTATGTTAATGTCTTAATAAGATGTTAGCTTGTACAGACGTGTTGCACTGATCTTGGCAACTTAGAGGTATTAGTTAGTTGTTTCTTCAAAAATGCCATTATCCTAATTAGCATTCAAAGGATGCCAGAATCCATGGATAATGATTTTAGATGTGCCTGCCATCACAGCTGGGAGGAATGGCACCTGGTAATCACTTCAGGAGCAGCAGCAATAAATGAAATACAAGAAACATCCATGCATCTTGCAGTCAGAAATTCAATCCAACCAGGTTTAGAAGGCACCAGGTAATAACTCTAAATAGCATCAAAGAAATCCCAGCACACTCTGGTGCTCCTGGAATTAGCTTGGGAATGAGAGGCCCATAAGTTAATAAATAAATAAATATATATATATATGTGTAGTTGATATAAGTAGTTGATTCATTGGATCACTGAATAATTTTATGAATGTCAAGGAGGGAGAAGTAAAAGACATAAACAGCATTTTCTAAATACCAAAATAAAATCAATATACTATAAATAAATGGGTACTTCTTTACTTACAATTTACATCACACATGACACTAAGCGCGTTTGGGCCTGGCCAGCACTTAAATGGAAGGAAAGCTTGGGTTGCTGCTGGAAGAAGTGTTTGCAAGGCCAGTAGGGGGTACCTACACTGTGGTCAGAATGTGGATCTTGATGTCACCAGTGCGGTGATGGGGACACTGTGCTATGAAAATGGCGCTGTCCTTGGGATGAGATGTAAAATCGAGGTCCTGACTCTCTGTGGCCATTAAAGATCGCTGAACATCCTTATAAAGAGCAGTGTGTATCCTGGGTCATCATGTATAACACTAGGCGAAGAATTCACACTAAAACACGGTGTACGGACAAAAGTGGGAACGTACGTACGCACACGATAATTCAGATGCCCAAAATCATGCATAAGCCAACGTCCATGCATATCCGCCTCATTAATGTTGGTCAGCATAAAATGTAACGCACGTGCACTCACCTGCCGCTCCACCCCGACTCCTCCCAGAATTTCTCATATTTTAATATGCAAATCAATATAAATAGCCCCTTCTGTTCAGTGTTTGGTTAAAAGACAATGGCAAAAGCACATCTCAAAGAAAGCATGGAAATGGATGTATGGAACATTTTTGTGCGTATGCGCCATTTATCCATCCATTCATTATTCATCCATCCATCCATTATCCAACCTGCTATATCCTAATTACAGGGTCACGGGGGTCTGCTGGAGCCAACACAGGGCGCAAGGTAGGAAACAAACCCTGGGTAGGGCACCAGCCCACCGAAAGGGCATGCACACACACACTCACACACACCAAGGACAACTTAGAATTGCCAATGCACCTAACCTGCATGTCTCTGGACTGTGGGAGGAAACCCACGCAGATATGGGGAGAACATGCAAACTCCACGCAGGGAGGACCCAGGAAACGAACCCGGGTCTCCTAATTGCAAGGCAGCAGCGCTACCCACTGTGCCACCGTGTCGCCCCCGTTTATACATGAGGCCCTTAAATGTCCAGGCTAAATTACCCACCACAGCCTGGTCATTCTGGCCCCCTAATCATCCCCTGTCTCTAATTGGCTATCTATCTTCAACCCATTCACCACCTAAAAGCTAATGTGTGGTGAGTGTACTGGCACAAAAATGGCTGCCGTCACCTCATCCAGGTGGATGGGACACATTTGTAGTGTTTGAAGTAGCTCCCAAATCATTGTGTAATGCACTTTGAGTAAATTATTATTATTATTATTATTATTACTACTATAGGATTGGTAGACATCCCATCCAAGACTAGTTCCTGTCAGATCTACCAGGAACATCTACAGCCCCCATAACCCTGAACTGGATAAATCAGATTAGATAATCTCCTGGTTAAATAAACTGTATTTTATTTACAAATAAAATACAAATTAATCAATTGCTTAACCCATTGACACAGACGACAGTGGTTGGCTGACATCCTGACCTGGATGGATGGCGCCTTACCTAGCCGGAAAGCCTTTAGACTGGAAGGACATTGATGGGCGGTTATCCCGACTATGAGACATTTATAATGAAAGATGAGTGGGAGATGTCCACCCAGAGAAGTGAATTCCCCTCAGTATGCATTTGAGCACCCACAGGACAGCATTGTCACTGTAGTCTTGATAGGCACCCCAGTTGGGGTACCTGGGTGCCAACAGGAAGAGCTGCCAAAAGAACATTCCTCTTTCCCTTGGAGATGCTGTCTGACCCGGAAGTGCTTCTTGGGGCCTGTGATGTTACAACAGAAGGATGTTTAAGATGTTGGGTTGAAAATGAAGTGCTTTGCCTTTCCCAGGGGAGCCAGAATCAGGAGTGGAGTCGGGCAAAGGGTAGGAGTGGAGAAGAAGCAAAAGAAAAGAATTGTTAATTCTGCATTTTAGAAAGAGAAGAGACCTGTATAAAGTATCAATGACATATAAGAAATACTTTATGTTAAACGCTGCACTTGCATGTTTAGTTGTAACTGGGTATTTGGGGCTCTTTTGTGCCCTCTACAGGTCACACTGTTTAAGACAAATAGTTTGTTATATATGAAGAGAATGACTTCACATGGCTTAATGTAATTGATTAACTGGCTTCTAGATTAAATGTTACAATATTCTGTATTTTATTTTGAACGGAATTTATATAGTGCCTTTTCTATAGCAGATGCAAGCCCCAAGATTCCTTGCAAGTATACTGTCACATGGTATTTCAATTGGGGCACATGCAGGATTAATGGCTTAGTTAGGGTCACACAATGTGTCTGTTTACAGCCCAATGTCTTAAGCCGGTGCCACATTACACGACTTCTAGTCGCTGGGTAGGACAGACTTGCCAACTGCAGTTGTCGTTGTCAGACCATGTCAGTTTAAACTAATAAAAAATAACCAGGCATGTCAAATTTGACAACTGTCCTGAAACTGTGGAGTTTCCAGCAATGTCCTGTTTGCTTCTTTTTCTGACAACCAATAACGTGATTCCTGGTGGAGCCGGTGCTGTAGAAAGGGTTAAACGTCATGATAAGTCCAACCACAATCTCATCCCTTTTATTTTATTCTTTTTCATTCTGTCGTGGTACATAAAACATGAGAGTTCAGACAGAGAAGCTTCTCTTCTGTTTGTGAGGTTCAACACTCACTTTCCTTATTACTGGGTTATTTCATTTTTTTTTTATTTTTAATGAATTTTCAAAAATTTCTAAAATCTTATTTTTGCTTTGTCATTCTGGGTTATTGACTTTTGCTCGATGAGGGGAAAAATGTAACTAGTGATTTACTTTCCGGGATACTGATTAATGGTTAATTATAATTCATGGTTAATAATGCAAAAATTTGTATTTGTGTCTGGACATGTAAATGGTTGAGGCATGGGCACTATGGTCTGTCTATCCATCCATCCATTATCCAACCCGCTATATCCTAACACAGGGTCACGGGGGTCTGCTGGTGCCAATCCCAGCCAACACAGGGCGCAAGGCAGGAAACAAACCCCGGGCAGGGTGCCAGCCCACCGCAGGGCACACACACACCCCCACACGGGACAATTTAGGAACGCCAATGCACCTAACCTGCATGTCTATGGACTGTGGGAGGAAACCCACACAGACAAGGGGAGAACATGAAAACTCCACACAGGGAGGACCCCGGAAGCGAACCCGGGTCTCCTTACTGCGAGGCAGCAGCACTACCCACTGCACCACCGTGCCACCCGTTCTGTCTATTAGATGACATTTTAAGATATCTGAAATCTATTTTGAGATATCTCTAAATGTTAATTTGGATTGTCATGCACTCACTGTAAACTTTAGAAACTGCAGTGGAGGAAAACTTCAGGAGAGCACCAACAGTCACACCACTCAACGTTGCTTAGACTGCACGTCTTTGTCTACTGTAATGCTTGGTCAAATAACAGCTAAACCTTTTCAGCATGTCGACATGCTGTACATACTGATTTGCAGCCACATGACTGACTGTTCGCAAAACCTCCATGTAAGTCAGTGGTTCTCAAACTGTGGGGCGAGACCTCCTAGGGGGGTGTGAAGTAACAAAAATGGGGGCACAAAGATGTGAAAAAAGAAAACAAAAAATCGAAAATATGAAAAATACATCTATTGAAACCAAGGCAAATTAACTTAAACTACATTCTGATACTAGAAAAATAAATAGTAGAGTTAGATACATGTTGATAAAAGTTAAGTACAGTAGGTATAATAAAATGTGCATCTATGATATATCATTTATTAAAAAAGAACAAATTGGTATTAGTGGGCTCCTTTCGGGGAGCGATTAAAATTGTTATGAAAACTCGGGTCACAAATACGTAAAGGTTAAAGAAACGCTGATGTTAGTCATCATTCAATGAGGCTGAAAAACATATCCATGCCGTTATTCCTTCTAGATTGAGTTACTGCAATGCCTTTCTGTGTGGCTGAACTTCAGTTACAAAAGTACAGTTCATACAGTGGCTAGAGTTTTTACTAGAAATAGTATTAGAACATTGAAACATTAGAACAATCTAGACAAGAACCGGCCATTCAGGCCAACAAAGCTCGCCAGTCCTATCTACGTACTTCTTCTAAATTAACATCAAGTAGAGTTTTGAAAGTCCCTAAAGTCTTACTGTCTACAACAGTACTTGGTCACTTATTCCAAGTGTCTATGGTTCTCTGTATAAAGAAAAACTTCCTGTTTGTGTGAAATTTACCCTTACGTTTCCAGCATTTTAAAGTCACCATCTCGATCCACTGGACTAATTCCTTCTCTAATTTTAAACACCTCAATCAGGTCTCCTCTTAATCTTCTAAACTGTAAAGGCTCAGTTCTTTTAATCTTTTCTCATAACTCATCCGCTGTAGCCCTGGTCTCAGCCTAGTCGCTCTTCTCTGGACCTTCTCTAGTGCTGTTATGTCCTTTTGGTAGCCTGGAGACCAAATCTGAACACTGGACTCCAGATGAGGCCTCACCAGTGTGTTATAAAGCTCCAGCAGGACCTCCTTGGACTTGTAAACTAGTATCCCTGCTTTGTCATCTTTACATTGGCTTCCAGTAAAATTCCATGTTGATTATCAGATAGAGTATAAGATTATAACAAAACTTTCATGGTTCTGGACCTACATAGACGAATGGCCTTTTAATTCTTTATAATCCCTCCCACCTGCTCCAATCACAAGAGATAGGATATCCTAGAATAAAAAGGCCATAGCTGGCAATAAATATTACACTTTTAAAACATCCTATTTAGGGAATAACCTTGCAAAACCAAATCACCTGGCACATTCAAACTCATAAGGAGTGATTTTCAATTTATGTAAACTGTATTCAGTATTGCCACATGGCCACCAGTATGGGAATATTAATACTAGAGGGGACAACAAACTGGACTTGTGTTAAGGAAACATCTCTGGTGCCTTCATATCCCATCGTAGACCACCACCACCACCACCTGATCAAGGCACTGTGCAGTCCCTACATTGATGGACTGAAGGCCACAGGTCCACATGACCATCATCATCCTCTAATTCTTCCACGTTAAGCCTGAAAACCATGAGGACTGATTGAGATCATTTATGTTAGGTAGAATACCCAATGGGGGGTCTTGTGGCTTCGGAACCCCTGCAGATTTTGTTTTTTTTTACTCCAGCCCTCTGCATTTTTTTCTGTCCTCTTGGCCATCAGACCTTATTTTATTCTTTGTTACTTAGTATTGCCTAATCTTATTTTTATATGTTTCTTTTTTCTTTTTTCATCTTGTAAAGCACATTGAGCTACATCATTTGTATGAAAACGTACTCTAAAAATAAATGTTGTCGTCGTTGTTGTCATTGTTGTCTGACCCCATTGTTGTTCACATACAACTAGAAATACAAGCAGATGTCACGTCATGTTCTCACCCACTTAATCCAGACCAGGTTTGCGGGGTGGAAGAGGTGCTGGAGCCTATCCCAGCTAGCATAGGGCACAAGCAAATCCTGGACAGGGAGCCACTTCATCGCAGGATGAACACACACACACACACATCAAACACACACTGGGACCAATTTAACATCAGCGATTTGTCCAACAATAAGATGCTGCAGATGTTCTATCAGACGGTTGTGGCGAGTACCCTCTTCTATGCAGTGGTGTGCTGGGAAGGCAGCATGAAGAAGAGGGACAAACTGGTGAGGAAGGCAGGCTCTATTGTAGGCATGGAGCTGGACAGTTTGACATCCGTGGCAGAGCGACGGGCGCTGAGCAGGCTCCTGTCAATCATGGAGAATCCACTGCATCCACTGAACAGGATCATCTCCAGACAGAGGAGCAGCTTCAGCGACAGACTGCTGTCACCGTCCTGCTCCACTGATAGACTGAGGAGACCCCACACTATGCGACTCTTCAATTCTACATGGGGGTATAAACGTTAACATTATACAAAGTTATTGTCTGTTACACCTGCCTTGCACTCTCTCCTTGCATTTTTTAACTTGCACTGCATTTTTATCACTCTTTTAATTAATATTGTTTTTTATCAGTATGCTGCAGCTGGAGTATGTGATTTTCCCCTTGGGATTAATAAAGTATCTATTAATCTATTAATTAAAGTATCTCCTATCTCCTACTTTATTAATAAAGTATCACTTGACCCTAGTGGTTCAATCACCTTTACACTTTCAATTCTATCCTGATTATTACAGAATACTAAATCCAGACAGGCTTCACCCCGTGTTGGTGCTCTAACATGCTGTGTTAAAAAACAGTCGCTGATTACTTCTAAAAACTCCTGCTCTTGTGCTCCTCCGTCTGCAAGGTTATCCCAGTTAATATTTGGATAATTAAAGTCCCCCATGACTATAATATCCCCCTGTTAACTTGCCTTTTTGATATTACTAAAAAGATCTGTGTTGAAATTACTGTCTGAATTGGGTGGTCTATAACACACTCCTAAAATAAGACCTCTTCCCCTAATATTTTCCAGGTGAAGCCACATGTCCTCACTAAGATGGGGCTCATCATCCAACTGAAGATGACTTACATTTAAACCCTGTTTGGCATAAACAGCAACCCCACCTCCTTTTCTGTTCTGTCTATCCTTCCTAAAAAATGTGTATCCCTCTATGTTACACTCATCTCCATCTTTGTTATTTAGCCAGGTTTCCGTTATTGCTATAATATCATAATTATGCTCTGCTACATACAATTCCAACTCACTTACCCCTTATTTTTGATACTTCTAGCATTAAGGCAAGCTATTTTGTATGTGTTAATCCTTCTACATTTACGTGTTTGCTTAGAATTTACATTACTATGCATTTTTATTTCTACACCATTCTTTGTTCTTCCATGTACAGATTTAAATCTAGCCTGTCCTAAACTCCCTGCCCCCCCCCCATTCCCTAGTTTAAACAATCCTCGACTAGCCTACACATACGCTTCCTCAATACATTGGTGCCCCTCCGGTTCAGATGTAACCCGTCACAGCGGAACAGGTCCCATCCTTTCCAAAAGGAGTCCCAATGCCCCATAAACCTATACCCTTCTACCCTGCACCAAGATCTGAGCCATGTGTTAAGCCTTCTAATCTCCTCAATCTTACCTGGACTGCCGCGTGGCATAGGCAGAACTTCGGAGCAGACTACCTTGTCAGTTTTGCTCCTCAGCTTGGCATCTAACTCTTTGAATTTGGATCGCAGAACTGACAGACTAGCCTTATGTATGTCATTTGTTCCAACGTGGACAATGACAACTGGATCCACCCCCGCTCTGGCCAAGAGCCTATCCACCCTTCCAGGGAGGTCTCCCACCTGTGCTCCCGGTAGGCAACACACCGTGCGAGACTCACTTTCTCTCTGGAGCACACCTGCACTTCAATCCCCCAAATGATTGAGTCCCCAACTATCACTACCTCTCTCTTATTGGGAACTGGTTTTGAGGTGGCCCGTTGGGGCTCCTCAACCCTGCCTACCACCTCAGAATTATCAGAGTCACCGTCCAGCTCCGCAAGGACATGATAACGGTTTGATACTTCTAATTCTGAGGTTGATGCCCCCGGACAGTGTGCACCCTTTACCTTACGCCTTGTGACCGTGACCCACCTATTCCTACCTGTCTGGTCTGGAATCTCCTCCCGCGCCACCTTAGGGGTGCACACTATCTCTCTAAAGGACACCTGGGCCAAATCCGCCAATTCTCTATTACAACACAGGTCAGCCAACTCCTCCTCCAGTTCAGCGACCCTGAGCTCGAGGTGCTGGATCAGCTGGCATCTCTTGCAGATGTAGCCCTCATAGACAACTGGCTCTTCCAAACCATCATCTAAAAAGTCCAACATCCAACAGGACTTGCATTGCACTGGCCTCATTATTAAAATTTGATTTGGGATTACTTAGCTGCCTTAACTTTTTTTTTTTCTTTCTTAAAATTAAATTCCTTCTTCTTTCGGCTGCTCCTTAATTTAAATGGTAACACTAAGATCTGCTACAGATATTTTACACCTTTTCCCCTTAAGCTCCTGTACTGTTCTCCCTCCCAGCTGCCTGCTATTTGCCTTTCTATGAGGTTAACTTTACGTTTCTCTGTCTCTTCTCCTAACTTTGCGCTCCTCTTACTTATAAGCTCTTCACTCGCACTGTTTTATTCCCCCATATTAATGAAACAATACGCTGTCTCCCACTTAACTGCTCTACCTCTGGACCGCTAAGGACTGTTTAATCTAAAATAAACAAATAAATAAAACTTTACTACCTTATTTACTCCAACTGCTCCTTGTGCCTGATCGGCGTCTTAACGCAGGCCGCTTACCTGCGCACTGCTGAGCATTCCCCTTTAATTCCCAGTCAGCAGCTGATAATAAAACTGACTTAAAAAAAAAAACAAAACAAAGCTAACCTTTACAAGTATCATAAATTACACAGGCTGTTACAGACTGAAATCAAATGTATGTTTTTATTCTAAAATATTAAGATTAAGAGCAGTTTACTTCTCAAAACAGAGTGGTGCAGGATCGAACTCGTAACCTTTTGATTCCCAATCAGCAGCTGATTCTATTGCACCACAGAGGTAGTCATAATAAATGGGTGTCAATGTCACATGTTAAGGCGGCTTTTTGTTTCTGCAGTTATATTTTTGAATAAAAGTGCATTTGTTCTGTTATATTTGTACCTTTTGTGAAAGTATTTCTTTGATATTTGGACTTCAGGCTTCATACATTATATAGTTTATGCCTACATTTTGTCATCTACTACTAGAATATAAAAAACGTTTCTGTTTTAACAATGTGTTTACACAGATTACTGTAGAAACGGAACAGACATGAAATGCGTGTGTTCCAAACAACGATCTATTATTTCCACTCTAAAACTCCACTTCACTCCCAGAAAATCAATCAAGGCATAAGCTGGGAGAAGTTTGTGCACGTTCTAAGTCGGTGGGGGGATGGAATAGCCAGCTGCTTGCAGCCCGATTTTTATCAGCCCATTTAAATGACAAAAGACGCTGGTGGAGAGCTGTGAACGATTTTAAGAAGCGATTTAAGGTGGGACGGATTTACGAGTTTTTTCGTAGGCTCTGGTAATTCTAGTGTTAACTGCTTTGAAGTCAACCGCGTCCTTTTTTCTTTTCCTTTAAACTAAGGAATCGCTGTTACGACGACACGGTTATTTATTTACAAATGACGATATCAGTTACTGCTGGTTTCTACCCTGCCTCCTCGATGCTAATTCAAATATAGATAACAAGAACAGGTACAAGTACAAATAACTTTTCCAAGCGCACTTCCAAACACCCAACTACTTTTGCTCTTGTGCGGGCAAAAAAAAAGCAAAAAAAAAAAACCCTTCTAAAGGGAAAAAAGCTTTAAAAATTCCCACACGGTTTCTTAGCGGCAACCAAAACCCAAGTTTTTAAGAGAAAAATGTATTTTTTTTTT
Source organism: Polypterus bichir lapradei (assembly GCA_026402145.1). Taxonomy (NCBI): domain Eukaryota; kingdom Metazoa; phylum Chordata; class Cladistia; order Polypteriformes; family Polypteridae; genus Polypterus; species Polypterus bichir. The sequence goes on from JANRMT010062834.1 coordinate 50,193,120, forward strand.
ATTTAAATCTAACACCACAGAACAAACCAACAACTCTCAACAGACTCTAGCGTTTGCAAAGCACACGTGGTATATAAGGGTGAGGTGAGATCATCTCTCTACATCTATCTATCTACATTTCTTCAGACTATAGGAAAAAGCAGGACTTCCCAGTGGAAACCTTCCTCAGACGCAGTTAGAATTCCTGGTCTGATTACTGAGAGGCAGCAGCGCCATCGGGCCGCCTCTGTTTTAGACTGTACCTGTTATAATGACACAAAGCACCAATGAAAGTCTTCATTGAGGTCTGATTATACACAAGCAGCAGTAAATGACTAGTGGATGTGCCATAGGTAGCCCACAAATTGCTGTCAGCGGAGCTCTGTAAGCTTTATCGTTTCCTATGCTCTTGTTACATAACCATAATTGAGTTATACTGTATGTGTATTAAAGGATGTTGACCATATTCTAGAGTGTCATATCATTTTCTAACCTGCTTAATCCACACCAGGGGTGCAAGGTGGGGCTGGAGACAATCCCAGCTTGAATGTGGCGCATTCATCTATTCTGCATGTTTTTGGACAGTGGGAGGAAACCGACACAGACATGGGGGCAAACTCTACCTGGTATGTGAACCCTGGTCTGATTACTGCAAGGGAGCAGAACTACCACTGTGCCACCGTGCCACTCAGACACTAAACCACACTGCCATTATTTTTAATTTGTGTAAACAACATAGACTACTTTTATTTTGTTCATTATTTATCTGGCACTGGTCTACAACCCCAATTTCAAAAAAGTTGGGACACTGTGTAAAATGTAAATAAAAGCAGAATTTAATGGTTTGCAAATCTCATAAACCCATATTTTACTCACAATAGAACAACATATCAAATGTTGAAAGTGAGATATTTTCCTATTTCACAAAGAATATGAGCTGATTGTGAATCTGATGGCAGCAACACGTCTCAAAAAAGTTGGGAAGGGGGCAACAAAAGGCTGGAAAGGTAAATGGAACTAAAAGGAAACAGCTGGAGGAACATTTTGCAACTAATTAGGTGACCTGGCGACATGATTGGGTATAAAAAGAGCATCTTAGAGTGGCAAAGAGTCTCCCAGAAGTAAAGATGGGTAGAGTTTCACCAATCTGCAAAAATCTTCGTCTACAAATTGTTGCACAGTTTCAGAATAATGTTCCACAATGCAACATTGCGAAGACTTTGAATATCTCATCATCTGCAATACGTAATATCATCAAAAGGTTTACAGAATCTGGAGTAATCTCTGTGCGCAAGGTACAAGGCTGAAAATCATTATTGGAGGCCCGTGATCTTTGGGCCCTCATGCGGCACTGCATTAACAACAGGCCTGATGGAGTCATGGAAATCACTGCCTGGGATCAGAAACACTTCCAGAAATCACTGACTGTGAACACAGTTCACTGTGCCATCCACAAATACAGGTTAAAACTCTATCATGTAAAGATGAAGACATACAGTATGTGAACGTGATCCACAAACAGGGCCAAAGCTCTGAGGCAAACTAGAAAACTGTTCTGTGGTGAGACGAATCAAAATTTGAAATTCTTTTTGGAAAATGTGGATGATGCATCCTCCAGACTAAAGAGGAGTGGGGCCATCTTACTTGTTATCAGCTCTCAGTTCAAAAGCCTGCATCTCTGATGGTATGC
>JANRMT010062834.1:50199788-50210640 GCA_026402145.1 Polypterus bichir lapradei
ATAGATAGATAGATAGATGTGAAAGGCACTATATAATAGATAGATAGATAAATGTGAAAGGCACTATATAATAGATAGATAGATAGATAGATAGGCCCAGTCCCAGTGAGGCATTATACAGACATATTGCTCATTGGTATAAAGGAGCACCAGTTGTGTTTCTTAACATACTTCTTCTTCTGAATGATTTGCTGTCTGAAAGTCCTCATTGCCGTATCAGAGAGAGGATGTGCAGCATTGTCCATAATGTGACCTCCATGGGGTCCAGAGTGTATCCCATAACTGAGCCTGCTGTCTTGTAATTAGCTTGTTTATTCAGTGGGCCTCTATTGAAGTGATGTTACCAGCCCAGCACTCTACACTGTAAAAAATGTCATAGGCCAGAGTTGTAGACAGTGGTGGTTTTTGATATGGGCGACATGGGCTGTTGCCCAGGGCGGCATCGTGGTAGGGGCGGCATCTTGGACATGGGCAAAAAAAATTTTTTTTTTTTTTTGCACGCACCTGTGCTGCCCCGGCATCATGCCAGCGCAATTTTGGGATTGCATGGGCACCGATCGGTTTTCTATTGCCCATTTGCGGGGAGTAAGAGCACCCTCCATTTGCGAGGTGCACTTGCTGCTTGCTGCTTGCCGCACAGGGGGCAGCGGGGGATTCTCCTGTGTGAAGCTGACGCCAGCTTAATGCGTGTGCTCTCTCTGTTCTTTATCGCAGGTTAGTAAATTCGCCATAATTGGAGTGCACATTACAGGCTTTAAAACAGTAAAATATCATCAATGAGATTTTTAACATGATGATAAAATAATTTGAGTCAGTAAGAGTTTTTTTGTATGGATATATATGTTTGCGTGCTATACTTACTAATGCAAATGACTCACGTAGTGGAGAGAGGCAGGCGGGGAAAGTTAACCCGAAAATAATAAACTGACTGCAGCTCTGAGAGAAAAGGTTTATGTAGTTGTTAGTGACCTGGTGAACTGATGACTGTCGATGGTACTAAAGTGAAAATTCTTTACACTATAACAAAATATTTTGGTGCTGTATAAATGTAAAATTAGATTTTGTCTCTGTTAAACATTACATTTCCAATAGTTTGTTTTATTGCACTGATTTTGTTCAGTGTTTATTAGAGCGCTGGAGGGGGGAGGCGCCAGAGGGGGTGTTCGCCCAGGGCACCAAACAGGCTAGGACCACCATGGTTGTAGAAGATGTGAAGGATGTCATTTCCCACAGAGTCTGCTCTGTCCTTTCTTTTATAGTTCTTCTGTGCCCCGAAAACAAGTCCAACCTCTTATTTTTGTGGACCCCCAAGTATTTGTAGGAGTACCACTCCCTGAATTGTGACCGGACACAGAAGGTCTTTCATGCAGTGAAAGTCAATAAGTAGTTCCCTTGTGTTGCTGATGTTACATTGCAGACAATTGTCTTTGCACCAAGAAATAAAGCAAGAAATGACTCCTCTCTTCTGTCTCATCCCCTTTATCAATACACCCCAGAATTTCTGCAAGTGATGCGACTTGCTGTTATATTTATAGTCTGAGGTGTACAGAGTGAAGAGTAAAGCCTTTTCCTTGTGGTGCTCCAGTGCTGTTCACATTCGTATCAAAAACAGAGTCCTTGAGTCTCACAAAGTGCAGTCTGAACAGACAGAGAGTCCACCTGGGCGTACTTCCATGCCCCTCCAGGATGCTCATGAGAGTCAAGAGCTGGTCCACTGTTCCACATCCTTGAGTTAGACTGATGGGCAATAACGTCAAGTATATCCATTTACAATTAATTCTGTGACACAGTAAAGTGTACATGAAGTAAAGTGGCCTGAATTCATTCTAAATGCACCTCAAGGCCAAGTTCCAGATCTCATGTAATGCCAGAACAAGTGATGGTGCCATGAGCTCCACATCTCAAGCAGACAAGGAATGAGAGCAAAGGAATGAAAGGTTAGAATGCCGATAAGCGTGAAACTTCAATGGGAGGCATATACCTGCTTTTGTAATGCAAGACACCGCTGAAGTACAAACACTATAATTCAATACTCCATATTAGACTACTGAGACAAAATTGTTTACAAAGCTCCAGGCAATCTATTGTAAGGGAATGGTGACAACCGAATGTCTTCTGAACATTGTGTTTGATCTCTGTGGAGATAAGTTTGTTCCCAAGTAGAATATTTCTGAAAATGCTACTGAATATAAAACTAGGTAAAATCACAACTCAATCCATTTTTCCTTGCATTCTCTTAAAACATGATCATTGTGTTATAAATTCCAAGTCTGTGGCAAACAGGTGCAAGAGTGTCTTGACAGGTTAAATTTATTGGCTCCTCTAAAGTCGGAAAATGCATTCAATAATCTGCCTGGATGATTAATATATCCCACATGTACAAGCGTGCATAAAAGGCCAAGAGATGGCTGTAATTTACACAAGCAGGTAGGACAACTCAGCAGTTAAAGCCTTCAGAGTTGTAAAATGGCCATGTATTAGTAGTCCCAATCCATTTAATTACAGTTTAAACTTTCCAATCTGACACAGTAATAAATTAGTTCTGAGCATACCCTGCTAGTTTTTTTAAAGGATTTTCTTTTCAGGTTGGCCTTCCTGCTTGCTGTTCTGTAAGCTCTGACTTACCAATGATATGCACTCTGTTCTTTCTAATTAACGTTCATTGCTTACATGAGATAAGGTCATTTCTACTTAGTGTGCCTGTGGTCCAACCTTCATAATGGAACACTTCCAATAAAGTGTCTGCGTAAGTAGGAGAACATAATGAACCGTCTTTAAGGAGGTGTGATTAGAAGGGTGGACCTTCAAAAGATACTGTAATACGACGAGCCATCTTCTAATGTGGCTTTGCCTGCAAGGGAGGAAAACACGTGACGTCTTTTTCTCTAAATACAGCGCACTACATTCACAAGATAAAAACAGCTTAGTCCAGGACAGACACACTGCAGGAAAAATAATCTCAAAACATATAATTCTTTTTAGGGGTATTTACGATTCTTGCATAAAGCACCAACTGGGATAGCTACAGCGCACTCTACAGTCTTTGGGACAACTGATACTCAGCACTCGGCAGCACGTCCGTCAAGAGAGAGAACAACAAAGTGCTCATAATTGGTGATTTCATACAGCAGAATGTTTGAATTCCAAACTATGTTAATCTGGCAGTTAAAGTGAAGTGCTTCCCAGGGGCAAAAGTATCTGACATTGAAGCCAAATTGGAAAAAAGGGCTGCTGTTCAAACTTTTTCCATGCATCCACAGAACTTCTGCGTTTTTCCCCAGTTGATTCTGGGGGTCTGTCAGGGTGTGTTTTTGCTCCTACTCTATTCAGTGCTTGCATGGACTGGGTGTTGGGCAGGGTTGTGGGGTCCAGCAGCTGTGTGGCATCTGTTGGTGAAGAGAGATTCACTGATCTTGACTTTGCCGACAATGCTGTGATCTTTACAGAGTCAATGGAGGCTCTGTTCGAGAGACTGAGTGAGGAGTCTGAGTGTCTGGGATTAAAAAGGGAAATAAAATGTTAGGTTTTATCATAAAAACAGTTGAATTTAAGTCAAGGGGTACTACGCTCAGATCATATGAAGCACTAGTGAGGCCACTTGAGAATTATTGTGTGCAGTTCTGGTCACCCTGTTATAAGAAAGACATAGCAGCACTTGAAGCTGTGCAGAGGAGAACAACCAAGTGCATCATGGGACCTAAGGACATGTCCCTCTGTGATAGACTCAGAGAATTAAACCTGCTTAGTCTCAAGTAGAGGAGACTGAGCGTGGACCTCATTCAGGTATTTAAAATCTTCAAAGGCATCGATAAAGTAGATCAAGTAACATTCTCTCAGCTTAAGTGTGAATCACATACTCGAGGATATCACTGGAAATTAAGAGGAACAGGCACTGAAAACTGAAGCCAGGAAGCAGTTCTTTACACAAAGAGTTGTGGCGCTCTGGAACAAACTAACAAGACGTGGAGTTGAAGCCAATTTGCAAGAAGAATTTGGATGAGATATTCGGACAGCTGAGCTATTAGCTAAACAAACAGGCTTGATGGTCTCCACTCATTTACCAAATTTCTTATATTCTTATGCAGAAGTCATATCTCAGTATACAGCCACCATAGATGCTGCCAACTTGCTGGCGAGCTTTGTTGCCACGTGTCAGTTACCTACTACAGTGCTTCCATCTAGTAAATATATAGATTTTTTTTCTTTAGTGGCAACAGCTTGCAGAAAATCTATATATATATATATAAAAATCAATGTATGTGTGTATGTATGTTCCAGCATCACTTCCAACCGGCTGGAGCGATTGTCAGCACTACAGTAGGCAACTGAGATGCTGAGAGTGACTGTATATCGAGATACGAGTTCTCCCGTATGTTGCATTTTGACAGGATCAATGAGATACGAGTTAACTTGTACCTCACGTTCGAAGTGTTAAGCTCCCCACCACTCCTCCCTAGCGACTGCCTCCTTCCTGACAAAAAAATCAGAGGTTTACCCCACTGAGCGCACCTCACTACTCTCTAAAGCAGTGTTTCTTAACCACTTGGGCCTTCTCCAAGATTGGCCCATGGGCAGCCACTGGTACGTCAACGAGTTGATATTGTTTAAAACAGCAGTGGGTTGTGAGTGGGTTGCTCCTCTGACAATCACTTTCAATTCACCAAGGGTGCCCTCTGTCCCTTGGTGGGTCACAAAGACACTTAATCTGTATATATAAAAGTCAATGTGTGTATGTATGTATGTTCCAGCATCACAATGCGAACGGCTGGAGCGATTTTCATGAAACTTGGTGCACATGTTTCTCATTGGTTGACTAAAAATACTGCAGGATGAAATCAGCCCTAACCCACCTCCTGCTGGATAGGGTGGGGGGTGATCTTGCAGTCTTGTATGCATGTTATCATCCAGTTGACACTCAGAATGACCACCAGTGGGCGAACTGGAGGTGACTTCCAGCATTCTTTATGTCTGAGCACCACTGTTGCTTTTGAAATTAAATAGAGTTGGCTGGTTCCATGCGTCAACTGGATGATAACATACATACAAGACCACAAGACAAGCACATTAGTGTGTCTTCATTGTTTGTTCATTTATTTTTATTTTTAAGTTGTATTTTTTTAATTATATTTTTGTCAAACACTTTATTTTCCTCCCGGGCAACACCGGGTATTTCAGCTATGTTAGCTAGGAGTGCTATAAATAGACAGTTTGTAGTTATGTTGTCACAAAAAAGGTATAAACCAGATTTATTGCAAGATTAATATTTTGAGGATGATGATGAGAGGGATCAAACTAGTGGCCATCAATTGGATGATGTGGAACCTGTAGGCTCTGGCACTGATGGCTATTCCGAGGATGTTTTTTCATCACAAGGCGTTCGACGTGTAACAGCTGACAGAACAGCACTACATGGACATCCTGACACCCACTGAGCATAAACTGTCAACCAAATACCAAATGTGTTGTGTATAACAAGCATGGACAGTGCAAAGAAATGCGTTGTATTAGCAAGTCTACAAATCTTCACTCTGGTGCCATGCTTCTAGGACTTTCGTTTAAATGCAGACTTTTAGTCATGTCGCTGGTCAAAATAAAATAATTAGCAGGTTCTTTACATTTTTGACAGATAATAATGATTAAAAAACATGGCTTTCTAATACATCTGTCTTTACATCTTTACAAGTTATGATCGAGTTCATTATTCATCATAAATGCACAGGCCTATATTACAACGGCCTGGTAATGAATGGTCCAGCACACGGTGTGTTAAGCTACAAACAACCTAGCGGCTGAATGTTTAAAGATTATAATAATTCAATATTTCTCTGAGGCTATAAATATATTGGCAAAGGGCCCCAGTGATCCGCTTTGGATCATGTTTGAATGAGCCAACAGTTTTCGCGTGAGAATTCTGCACAGATTTTAAATCTCCATCATTTTATATTCAAGAAATGTGAACTATAATTAGCCACAGACTTTCCACATCCAACAACAACTAACCATAGCACACAAATCTTTACATCACTTGAGTCTATGAATGCAATTTCAGCCACATAATATTGTAATATGGTATTAAAAAAAAATTTATGTATGAGGGAGGCCCACAAATTCCTGCAATCAGTCAGCAGCACGCAAGTAGGGTGTAATAATTGACATGCCGCTATTTACACCAATTAGTCACAACATTAAAACAACCTGTCTAAAATTGTGTAGGTCACCCATGTGTCACCAAAACAGCTCTGACCGATCAAGACATCTGTGGTATCCTACACCAAGACATTAGCAGCAGGTCCTATAAGTCCTGTGTGTTACGAGAGGGGGCTTCCATGGATTGGACTTGTTTTTCCAGAACATACTACAGAAGATGTTTGATTGGATCGAGATCTGAGGAATCTGGAGGTCACGTCAACACCTCCAACTCTGTTCATGTTTCTCAAACCATTCCTGAACCATTTTTTCAGTGTGGTAGGGCGCATTATCCTGCTGAAGGAGGCCACTGCCACCAGGGCAGACATTGTCAAGACGACCTGCTGAAGTTCAAACCGAGCATCAGAATGGAGATGAAAGCTGACTGAAATGACTTTGAACATGTTATGGTTGATGGTGCCAGAGGGGCTGGTCTAAATATTTCACAAACTGCTGATCTACTGGGATTTTCACACACAACCATCTGTAGGGTTTACAGAGAATGGTGTGAAAAAGGGAAAATATCCAGTGAGCAGCAGTTCTCTGGTCCAAAATGTCTTGTTGATGCCAGAGGTCAGAACAGATGGGCCAGACTGGTCTGAGATGATAGAAAGGCAACAGGAACTCAAATAGTGAGTCGTTACAACTGAGGTATGCAGAAGAGCATCTCTGAACACACAACATGTTGAACCTTGAAGCAGATGGGCAACCACAGCAGGAGAGCACACTGGGTGACACTCCTGTCAGCTTAGAACAGGCAGCTGAGGGTACAATTCACATGGGCTCACCAGAATCAGAAAATAGAAGATTGGAAAAACGTTGCCTGGCCTGGTGAGTCTCGATTTCTGCTGCGACATTTGGATGGTAGGGTCAGAATCTGGCATCAAAAACATGAAAGCATGGATCCATCCTGCCTTGTTATCAATGGTTCAGGCTGGTGGTGGTGGTGTAATGGCGTGGGGGATATTTTCTTGACACACTTTGGGCCCCTTAGTACCAACTGAGTATCGTTTAAATGCCATTGCCTACCTGAGTTTTGTTGCTGACCTTGTCCATACATTTATGGCTGCCATCTTCTGATGGCTCCTTCCAGCAGGATAACACGCCATGTCACAAAGCTCAAATCATCTCAAACTGGTTTCTTGAACATAACGATAAGTTCACTGGACCCAAATGGCCTCCACAGTCACCAGATCTCAATCCAGTAGAGCACTTTTGGGATGTGGTGGAACGGGAGACTCACATCATTGATGGGCAGCCAACAAATCTGGAGCATCATTTCAATATGGACTACAATCCCTGAGGAATGTTTCCAGCAACTTCTCAGATCTACACCATGAAGAATTATGGCAGTTCTGAAGGCAAAAGGGGGTCCAACCCGGGACAAGAAAGGTGTACCTAATAAAGTGGCCAGTGAGTGTATCTCGCTGTACTTTTCCATGAGATTATTTATTTCATAATTGCCACTTTATTTATTTTCTTTTGGCATGAATAGTATTCCATATTTATTTTCTGCTAATTCAGTTTTCATTGAATAATAAAACATATTTTTTACTTTTCTAATTTGTTGGGGGGGTTCTTTACAGTGGATTCAGATTCTGTCCAGACCGCTTCTCTTTCTGAAAATGCATTGTCTTGTAGATTTCATTTTATATGAATAAATTTGCTATTTTCACCCATCAGTCTAAACTCAATAACATCATAATGACAAAGTGAACACATTTTCAGAAATGTATTAAAAATCAAAAACTGAAATCTCTCATCCCTAGAAGTATTCAAACCCTTAATTCAGCCCCTTTGGCAGCACTTCCAGCTTCAAGTCTTCTTGGGTAAATCTCTACAAGCTTTGCACAGCTTGATTTGGGCAGTTTATCTCATTTTTCCTGGCAGATCCTTTCAAGCTCCATTAGATTGGATGGGAAGCAAATTCTTTCCGAAACGACTGAAGAGTTTTGGCACTGCCCGATTTACTGCACAACAGCAACGATTATTGAATTTAATTTGTTTGATTCAGAGTTGCGTCCTCTGTGCACTAAAATTATCACAGGACTTAGAGAAGAATCAATACAGGTGGTAAAATGTCTCACTACCAGGTCGAAGACCCGGTTAGAGAACACGTGTATGACAGATATATTAAAAACGACACCAGAACAACAAAACTAAAGACGTAAAACAGAGCAGAGGTCAGTAACACTTAGAAAACAAAAGTCAGAAGGGAAATCCGGGAAGGAATGTTATCGAACAGAACAATAAAAAGAGAGAAAACATGAAGGAAGAAAGAACAAAAAATCGTCATGACAAATTCTGTATGAAGCCTGAGGACCTCACACAGAAGGTGACTTCAGAAAGTACGCATGGCTCAGAAGCCCCAGGGGTCTGGCAGCTGCAGAAGGATGCATTTCATTTTTAATTAAGAGGGTGCAGCTTCACGTCAGCCACAGATTGATCGTCATCTGTAATAATGTACTGAATCAGATACAGTATATGCTTAGTCTTAATTATTCTTAATTTCGATTTACTTTAGAAGTGTGCTGCTGGATATTGGCTCAGCTTTTTCAATCAGAAAAAAGAAATGTTATAAAGTCCCCTGTGTGGGGTTTAGTCAAGCGTGTCATTCTAACTGGCTGAATAAAAACCTTAAGCTGATCTTCTGTTCCTTTTATTTTGTTAAGTTCCTTACTACTTCTGTCTTCTCTGCCACAGCTCATATAATATTCTTCTTTTTTTTGCACTGATGTAATGTGCATCTCACAGCATGCCGAGCAATTTCAAGTCATACATGACCCTTATCTCAAAAAAACACAAAACAAACAAACACGCTGAGTAGTGGGAAAAGGCTATCATTGTGAGGTTCTCTGAAGCATGCGGCCTCTTAACGTTTGCTTCCATTTTTAGATGTGACCTAGTCTATGAAATTCTTTCAGACGTGAAGTGCTGCCCATGCGTATAATACATTTAGCTGTGTTTGAATGCTTTAAAAACATAGGTATACAATATATGGTGGAATGGTTTGTGGCAGGCCTCCACAGCCAGAGCAATAAACAGGAGGCAAAAAGGTACAATTATAGCATTTGTTTTGGACAAAACTACTCCTGGGAGAAATACATAAAGGACAGACACAAAAATATAAGTAAATAAGTAGGAAGAGCAACAAATCTGCCCCTCTACGCCTCACTGAAAAGAGCTCAAACTCCTGTCTATCGGGTGAGGTGGACTCCCCACTTGCCCTACAAAGAAATGTACCACCTTCCTCATTTCTAAGAACATTTAGAACAATCTGGACAAGAATAGGCCATTCAGCCCAACAATGCTAGAGTCCCATCCACTTAATTCTTCCAAAATAACATTAAGTCGAGATATAATAAAGGCTAACATGGTACAACACCCTAGTATTAGAACATTGCAACAGTAGAACACTTGAGACGAGAACCGGCCATTCAGGCCAACAAAGCACACCAGTCCTATCTCCTTACTTCTTATAAATGAACATCAAGTTAAGTTTTGAAAGTCGCTAAAGTCCTCCTGTCTACCACACTAATTGGTCACATATTCCATGTATCTGTGGTTCAGTGTGTAAAGAAAAACTTCCTAATGTTTGTGCAAAATTTACACTTCACAAGTTTCCAACTATATTCTTGATGAACTGATTTTAAAGTCACAGTCTTGATCCAGTGGACTAATTCCCTTCATAATTTTAAACACTTCAATCATGTCACCTCTTAGTCTCCTGTATAGGCTCAGCTCTTTTAATCTTTTCCTCGTAACTTATCCCCTGTAGCCCTGGAATCAGCCTAGTTGCTCTTCATTGAACATTTTCTTGTGCTGCTATGTCCTTTTTGCAGCCTGGAGACTAAAACTGCACCCAGGACTCCAGATGTGGCCTCATCAGTGTATTATATGAGCAGAACCTCCTGTGACTTCTACTAGACACATCAAGGCACTATATAACCTGACATTCTGTTAGCCTTCTTAATGTCTTCTGAACACCGTCTGGCAGTTGATAGTGTTTAATCTTTCCTCATGTAGTCCTGGAATCAGCCTAGAATCTCTTTTCTGGACAACCTCTAGTGCTGCTATGTCCTTTTTGTAGCCTGGAGACTAAAACTGCACACAGGACTCCAGATGAGGCCTCGACAGTGTGTTATAAAGCTTCAGTAGAACCTCCTGGGACTTGTACTCCACACATCAAGGTGCTATATAACCTGACACTTTGTTAGCCTACTTAATGGCTTCTGAACACTCTCTGGAAGTCGATAGTGTTGAGCCTTCCCATAAGGTGTACTTTAGATTTTCGGACTCTACATTGTGTATTTAAACCTCACATTTTTCTTTCCTACGTGTAATGCTTTGCATTTACCAATGCTTTACATTGAAAAGGAACTGCCCAGGATCTAAAGCAGACCAACCCATCTGTTAAACATGGCTGTGGCAGAGCATCACCAGAGAAGATCCATGAATTGTACATTTCAAGCAGTCATGGCATGCAAGGGATATGTGACAAAATGCTAAAATAATTGTTTGACTGCTTTAATGGACCTGCCATAGCTTTGTCACAAATATTATGATGCCCTAAAATGGGAAGACCCAGTAGAAAAAGTGTTGTCATTTCTAAATGCTGTGATTGAAAGGCACTAGATAGATAGATAGATAGATAGATAGATAGATA
>JANRMT010062834.1:50246054-50260855 GCA_026402145.1 Polypterus bichir lapradei
ACCCAGAGACAGTGAATTTCAATTTAGGAATTGAGTGAATTTGAAGTTGCTTAATTAGTTACCAGTTTTGCCTTGGGCATTACTGGTATTTAACCCAATAATTTGCTATGGTTCCTACTTTATTTAACTTATGTATCTCTGTTGTAGGAGGGAGTCTCCAGTGTTTAGAATTACAGTATATCAAGATAGCTGAGGCACACTCGTTTTACAGAACAGAATGACAAAATTTATTAATAAACACAAGGATTTAGAAATATGATCAATATATCCCTGCACCTGGACACAGACATGCAGAACACACAAGTGCAAAAGCAGCACACTCTATTCCCCGCTCCCCACTTCAGAACACAATACACACTGTCCCGCACAACTATACTGCTCAGTCCCTTCTATCTTTCTGTCTTTTCTTTCTCTTCTCTTCTCTGCCACCTCCACTCCTCTCCCAGCAAGCATTGTCCTCAACCTCTGGCTCCTCGAATGTGAAGTGAAGTGACCTCCTTTATAGTGCTCCATGTTTTCTCAGATCCTCTTCTGGCAGCACTCCCGGTTGTGGCGGAAGTGCTGAATGGGCACCTGGAAGAGCTCCAGGTGTACCTAGATCCTCTTCTGGCAGTAGTTCCGGGTGAAATTGCTGCAGTCCAGGACTCCGGAACTACTAGGAGTAGGGTTGAACTTCCAAGCTCCAAGCACGTGGCCCCAATGCAATCCAGGGGGTTGTCTTCTCATGTTCCATGGGCAAGGCCCCTGGCAGTCCGCCACTATATATATATATATATATACTGTATGTATATACTGTATATACTGTATACCAGTAACGGCACACTTCACTTATAGTTTTCATCCTCTTTCTCTGTATGTTTAGCATTCATTTGCTCAGAGGCTGATGCGCTTGCTGCTTCCTGAGCAGCTCAGCTCTTGTTTTCTTGATCCTAGCAGCCCGCTTTTTCTCTTCTTTCATCGGCATCTTTAAGTCTGATTAAGTCAGTGTTTGTGTTGCAATTACTTAGTACATTTTCCTTCATTTTTTACTTAAGCTGGCACTTAAGTCTTCAATCTTCCTCAAGAATGATTTCTGATATGAAGAGATAGAGGAAGTGATGGCGAAGGTGGTAGGGATGAGAATGGTGCGCATACACATGCACCGCACAGCCACCCTACTGGCTGCTTCCAGGAGTTGATTCTACAATAAAATAACATAAAAATAAAAAGAGGAATAACCTTGGAGGTCAATCATCAATCTGAAAGCGCACAGTAGAGGTCACGTAGTATATGTGTACCAAATTTCAGGTCAATACGTCAAACGGTTTGCGAGCAACAAGTAATTTAAAATCCTGGACAGACAAACGAACAGCCATGGTAACCTATTATATACATCAAGTCCTTCATTCACACCTCCCAGTAGGGTGAGAACAGGACCTGTACCCAACTAATGGTGCAGAAGGAACAAAAAAGATATAGACATATGAGACTGGACACAGACAGACAAGCATATAACATATAAGCTGACTGTTTACTGGTATTTAGAGTTCTAGTTTATCTTGGCACACATAAATAGTTTTATGATACCAAGTCTGAAGTTGTATGGAGTCGTTGCTTTGTTGTTGCTCGGGGTTCAAGTGCCCAATTCTTCATTTATTTATATATGGCCTCTGTCTGCGTTCACTCGCAAATCATTTACTACTTTAACGAGTGCAGTTTCTGTGCTGTGATTTATTCTAAAACCCGACTGAAATTTATCAAGAATAGCATGTTTATTTAGGTGGTCATTTAACTGCATAATGACTGCTTCATGCATTGGAGTGCACTCATTCTCTTTGCTGCATGATCCTTGTTATAAGCAGAGCTGATCAGAGATGATGACCTGACCAGACACGACGTGTAACAACTAAGACAACCTGGAATCAACACACATATATTAAATGTGTTGCTGATCCAGCCTGTCATTGATTTGGACCCTGAAAGGACCTGTAACAGTGCAAAACGTTATTGGTTTTGACGCAAATAAATATGCTTTTAATATGAAAGCTTAAATCAGTGTATTTTTCTAATTGGTACCATTGCAGTTAGGAAGGTAGGTTGATCATTCTTTGTTTAGCAGTTGTCCCTCTTAAGGGCATGAGAGGACCCACTTGTGAACCACTTGGTTCCACCCACTTGGATCCACTTGGTGGTAAACTAATTTGAAGTAGTCAAACCAAAGTAAAGACACCCTCGGTCAGTGAGCCGACCACCATTAGAGGCTCCTAGGGTTGAATACTGGTCAGGTCAGGTCAAGTTGGGGAGCATACACAGGCATGCTCGGGATCAAAGTTGGGAACACCCTAGGCAGACACGCAGTCTAGTCTCACCCTCTGGAAATGACCCTCTGTCTGCCGCAGCCAGATGGTAGTCCCCTTGGCCTGGTCCAGTCACTCTGGTCCTCAACAATGAGGATCCTGTAAGCTGGATCACCCTCTGAGAATCGCTCCACATGGCTGTAGTGCCGTAACTGTTGCTCCCTCATAATGCAGGTAATGTGCCTCATTCGGGACTCCATGAGCAACCGCTCATTCGACATGAAGTCAAATCAGTGGTACCCAAGGATTCTCTGAAGGAGTTCAGTCTTCGTCTCAGGTCACTGGACGGCACACCATGTCTCATAACCATATAGCAAGACTGGAAGCACCAGAACTCTAAAGACTAAAGTCCTTTGGTAGAGATATCGGGAGTGCCACACACCCCTTTCCAGTGACCTCATGACCCACCATGCTCTCCCAATCCATCTACTGACTTCATAGGAAGAGTCATCAGAGTCACATGAATGTCACTGCACAGGTAAGTAAAACTCTCGACAAAGCTGACACTCTCTCCACAGACAGATACACTGCTGATGGTTGTGCCAATGAGGTCATTAATAAAACTTGGGGTAAAATAATTACAGTGAGACAAGTAAGAGGTTATATATAATAGTTGCATAGCAGTGTGATGAGAGGTCTGTGGTGAAGCATGATTTTTAGGCTCCCAATGAGTAGAGGTGCATGTGTGACCACGCATGGACTACTCTGAGGTTGATTTTGGAGCTTAGCTGATTGCGTATTCACGTGCAAATGGGAGTGTGCCAGTCAAGTCCTGCATTCACACCTCACAGCAGGGTGAGGACAGCACCTGAACCCAACTGGAGGTGCAGATGGGAAAAAAAAGATAAAATAGAGACGTGAAAAAGATGAACATGGAATAAAGGAATGAAAGAAGGAACAAAAGTTAACCAGAGAGAGGCATGATCGAGGAGGAGCCCATACTAGGGAATGGAAGCAGTGGGTTGGCAAGATGGCCCATATAGAGGCACACCAATAATGCTTGAGAGACAGGGGACGCTCCTGCTGACTGATTTTGAGGAGCAGAGGTGACCAACCACTCCAGTAGGGCTCCAAGGAGTGGCAGTGGGAATCGGGGGAGTGAGGCTCGATGTGCTGCCCTGGCAGGGGACCCAAGATGACTTAAGGCTAGCTGCACCTGTTGGTGGACCTCTCCTCTGGCTGCTGAGATCCTGTTTGGGGTAAGCAGAGGACACGTCCGTTTTTAGGAAAGAAGCACTGGGGCTCATGGATTTTGAAAGGATAGGTACTGCCTGGGAGTTTAACCTCATTTTTATGGGATATATTTATTTGGATTTTAACTTCCACTTGTTTTTATTGATTATTTATTTATTGAAGATCTGGAGTGCTGCACTTTTGAACACTTTGTTTGTTTCTTTGTTGTAAATAAAAGCACCCAACACCTTGCCAACTACGTGTTTCCTCATTTGCCCGGTCATCCTTGGGTATGTTGTCGGCGGTTCCTGGTTCAAGAGGGTCCCGGCTGTAAAACGGGGAGGGTGGAGCGGCCCGGACCATCACACATAGGTTTTGAAATTTCTTCATGTCGTCATTGAGAAAAGAACCTAAGAGGTTAGTTGGGGCCTTTCATGTTTGGTGATCTGTTGACCTGAAAAACACACCCCTGTTCTGGGCTGCATGGCAGTTTGGGTTCAAAATCCATTAAACCAACAGCACACAACTGGTAAGACTTTAGCCCTGAATAATGTTATCCTATAACGTGTGCTTTTTTTCATTTCATTTCTTTTTATCTGTGAAACTAATTTTGCCACTCTTGTTTTTTAGCTGCTTTGAAACCGTCCATATGCTGAGATTATACATCAGTATAATAATACGTTCATGTGTGGAAACATAAAAACCAACCAGGAATGAATTCAGACTAAAATGAACACAAATTTGCAAGCCTTCATTAAAAACAAACAAACAAGCTATTGCTCTTTAAAAGATTCCCATTAAATTATTGGGTAAATCCTACAGCACAGCATACAGAGCTAAAGATAGACTGTTTTATGTATCGGCTTTTATATTCTCTTACCTGTCATTATGCTGTATGTAACAGAAAGTCATAATTAGCTCTCTTTTCATCAGGCAGCTGCAAGCATGTTGAAGAACAGCTACAAAAATGGGGCTGAGCAGGTGGTAGAAGTCTCTGCCCATACATCTGCCCTTTAAGAATAAACGCATAATCTTCTTATCATAAAAAGAAAAATAAAATTCCAAGGTGGAGTGTTCTGCAATATTTGAAGCTGCTTAGTAATTTTTGGAAAGTTTAAGTGTGTGGTAATCCTTAGATAGGGTACAAATAGTTTAATCTTTGAAGCGTTTGTTTTCCTTCAGTTATGGTATTAATTACAGTTTTGAATGTTTCAAAAATATTTTTGAAAGACATGGCACATACAGCATAGCATTTTAATTTGAGACATTCTGACACATCCTCCAGATCCTCTGGTTTTCCTACGAAGCCTCCAAAGACATACCAGTTAGGTGAAGTAGCAATATAAACTGATGTCGACAGGAGTGTCATTGGAATGCTTTGGTGCTCCGCCCACTGCTGCGTGATATGACACTCCTAGTGCGGCACTGCCTCGGGATTGGCTCTGGCTGGGCAAACCTCTATTGGATTTATTGTCGTTGTCAATCTTTTAGCAGCAGTGCCGGTGCAGGGTTATTTTGTGTCCTAGGCCAAGCTTATTAGTGCACCAACTGGCTGTTCGGTAGCTAACCCATGCGGCTGGGTTTCCCCCCATTACGATCTGTGCCCTAGGCAAATGGCTAATTCGCCTGAATGGTGGCGCCGGTGCTGTTTAGCGTGCATCTGGATGAGGCTGCCCTTCGAGCCAGTATGCTAATGTAGGTGCCTATGGGTTTTAGACATCCTATATGATTTGCTTCCGGCTGGTTCAACCTTGTCCTATCACCTTCGTCTCTGTTAGATTGAGTCAAAGTCGTTTGAGGTCTATTAGGGTCAGAATTAGGGTAGGGTTAGGTTTAGATTAAAAAGGTTGGAGCATGGACATTCTGAAACAACAGAAAGCATGAGAGGATATCTCAATATAATCATAGTGTGACTGTTTGCGTAGTCCTCCTGCTCAGCTTCCTACAATGTCCATTGATAAGACATCAGTTTGGGTCAGTGCGCTACATAAAAATAAACTGAATTAAAAAGCAAACGCAAATATTGGGGGAATAATGTGCCTATGCATTTACATATACATTCATGTGTAAGCTACTCAATAGTTGTCCCTTTATTCAGGATGTAGCTTCAAATTCTGTCTTGTTATTTAACAAGAGTGAGTTGAATTGGTGTATTATATTGTTACCAAAGTGAGGGATTTCTTAATTGCATTCTTGTCTGAACTTTTAAATTGATCTATCTATCTATCTATCTATCTATCTATCTATCTATCTATCTATCTATCTATCTATCTATCTATCTATCTATCTATCTATCTATCTGTTCTGATGAAACCAAGATTAATGTCATGTCTGGAGGGGTGGGGTTGCTCTTCAGTGACAGACACTGGGAGACAAGTCATGGTTGAGAGAAAGATGAATTAAGCAAAGTACAGAGATACACTGTGAGGCATGAGTCACTGTCTTGCACCCGAGAGAAGACACTGAGTCCAAAGAAAACCAACGTTATTCTAATCAAAACAGGAATGGTCAGGGTATTTATTCAAATGGGAGCTACCACTTCAATACACACAGACACAACAAACAAGTAGTGACGGGGCCGGGTGAGTGACCAAGTTGTATTGTTCCCTGCCTCTCCCATCAGGCAACAGATGTGTTACATGGGGAGGCTGTGAACTTGTGGTTGCCTCGGTGACAGACAATCAACCCTCGACAGACGCTTCACTCAGGTTTCAACATGCAACACCATTGGGGATGTATCTTTTACATATATTGTCAGGCTGGAGATGGTGGCACTGACCCAAAAAACAGGAAACAGAGCTGGAGATGGCAGAGTTAAAGATGCTAAGATTTGCACTGGGTGTGACAAGGATGGATTGGATTAGAAATGAGGACATTAGAGGGTCAGCTCTGTCCCTTTATTCAGGATGTAGCTTCAAATTCTGTCTTGTTATTTAACTAGAATGAGTTGAAAGAGTTGAATTGGTGTATTATATTATTACCAAAGTGGGGATTTCTTAATTGCATTCTTGGCTGAACTCTTAAATTGATCTATCTATCTATCTATCTATCTATCTATCTATCTATCTACAGTACTCAGCATAAATAAGCACAACCCTTTAGAAAATTAAGATCTCATTTCTCAGTGAACACCAGAACAATTAGCAGAATTTTGACAAATGTTTTGTTAAACATTTGTTTTATTAACATCATAAAAGCTTAGTCACCAACATCATTAGGGTAAGAAAATAAATTAATTTTATTCAAATGAGTAGTTGCCAAAATGAATACGCCCTACAACAAATTTCAGCAAATCTAACATTTTGAACATGTTTTTAAAAATGGTACCACTTCTTCTAGACCAGCGGTTCTCAAACTGGGGTCTGCGGTCTTCTTGAAGCGGTTTCAGTAGGACCGTGAGAAATGATTGCATATTTATACTATTTATATTTTTATAATTATTAACCTTTACCATCTGAGGGGAAGTAAGTGACTGAGCTCCGTCGTTACCCCCACCACCTAGACCTGACCACTAATCCGCTGTTCCGTTATTCGCTGCCACCACATTGTTTTCCCACTGTTATCTCTCGGGACAAACCAGCCCTTATTATTTTTATTATAATGAAAAATTATCAGTTCTTTCGTAGAATCAAAACACTCACGAACAGTTTTTGTATATTTTAGAAGCAGATTAGACGCGACAAATGATATGAAAGTTGCACTGGCCAAAACAAAGCCAAGAAGAACTGGTTAAGGCAAAGCAGATGCATCCATCCCATTAAAATTTTAACTTAAATTTAATAACTAAGATGTATGTAATATTTTCTAATAATTGTTTGTCAAAAAAATTTTTCATTCACAGCAGCCTGTACCTATGCAGTGCCGCGCAGTGGGTATGTGGCACCCTTGTGCAAAGTATTGCTGCCAATTTTCTTGAAATAATATTGATTTTTTAATTTTTAATAAAAGAGTCCACAAGTCGTCGAACAATTTTTAAAGGGACCGCCATGCAAGAAATTCTAAAGAAGTTTGAGAACCGCTGTTCTAGACAAATAATAAACAAGCTGGCCAAGTCTGTCTTTCTCCGTTTTTTGGGGGATGAAGTCTTTCACAGCTTGGATGCTGGATGGAAAACGATGCTCAACATGTCTTTTCTGACATTTAGAGCAAATTAGATGAGAACATATGGCCATATGGCCTAACAAAGGCCGATGAGGGCAGTGGGAATCAGGAGAGTGGATGCTCGTTGGCGCCTTGTGGATCACTACGGGATGGGTGGCGGGGAGACGAGCAGGACTGAAGGTTGTCTGTGCCTATTGGAAGACGCCACTCTGTGCTGCAAGATCCAAATAGAATAATGCAGAAAGACGTCTGTTTTAAAGGAGAGCACCAGGAGCTGTGATTTTAATGTGAAGATTCCTGCCATATTTTAATCTTGTTTTTCATGGATTTATTTATTTGAAGTTTAACCTCCACATTCACAGTTATTTTATGAATTACTAGAGGGTTCCCCCCTGCTTGCTTCATTCGCCAGCCCCCCAGGCGCGGCCCCCCCATTTTGAGGCTTTTCAGGAGGCTTAATGAGGAATCCTGAACATTTTGAATACTATTTAGAGAAAGTGTAGAAAGCCACCATATAATTATGACCCTGTAATAAGGAGAACAAAGGCAAAAAAATGATATTTAGTGAAAATAAGCAATAGGGAACCTCTTTGCTCTTCAGCCAGGGATGATCTACAGCTCTGCATAATAAGTTCAGAGCACCATAAATCTGATCTGGACTGCAGTTCTCTGATGAGAATGTGATGTATTGGAAAAAGTTGTCCCCAAATGTCACCCTGAAATCTGACTTCACACCCAGACCATTTAAAATGACTCAGGTGGCCTAATGACTCCGGCATTGGACTGTGAACTGAAAGGCTGCCAGTTTAAAGCCCATCTTGATATTATTTATTTAAGCTTAACCGAGACATTTAACTGCACAGTTTTTAGGTTTTTAAAATATGTATGGTAATAATTATTATATACTGCCATGCTTGTAAAGTGTCTCAAGATAGAGTTTGCTATACAAAGGTGTGCTAAAAAATAAACTTTGCTTGTTTCTACTGCATCTTAGTACTGAAGGTTATAAGCATGTTACAGCTGCCAGTCATTCAAAAAGTCACTAAAGAAAGTAGACTTAAATAGATAGATAGATATTAAAGATTTTCCATCTATCTATCTATCTATCTATCTATCTATCTATCTATCTATCTATCTATCTATCTATCTATCTATCTATCTATCTATTTATCTATCTACAGCAACAACAACAACATTTATTTATATAGCACATATTCATACAAACAGTAGCTCAAAGTGCTTTACATAATAAAGAATAGAAAAATAAAAAACACAATACGAAAACAAAATAAATCAGCATTAATTAACATCGAATAAGAGTAAGGTCCAATGGCCAGGGGGGATAGAAAAAACAAAATAAAAACTCCAGACGGCTGGAGAAAAAAAAAAAAAATCTGTAGGGATTCCAGACCACGAGACCGCCCAGTCCCCTCTGGGCATTCTACCTAACATAAATGAAACAGTCCTCTTTGGATTTAGGGTTCTCACGGAAAGGCTTGATGATGATGGTCACGTAGAATTCTGCCTTTTAGTCCATCCATCATTGTTGGAGCATCATGAAGCTTTGAGTAGGTGGAGGTGGCGCAGGCCACCACCACAAAGAAACCGGAAAAAGAAACAGAAAAGAGAGTAGGGGTCAGTACGGATTGTAGAGCTACCCTGAATAGTTATTATGAGGAAATTGAACATATAGAGTATCAGGATTAAGTTAAATTAAGTTAAATTGAAGTTATAGAAAGGCCATGTTAAAGTAATGTTTTTTCAGCAGTGTTTTAAAGTGCTCCACTGTATTAGCCTGGCGAATTCCTATTGGCAGGCTATTCCAGATTTTAGGTGCATAGCAGCAGAAGGCCGCCTCACCACTTCTTTTAAGTTTTGTTCTTGGAATTCTAAGGAAATACTCATTTGAGGATCTGAGGTTACGATTTGGAATATAAGGTGTCAGACACTCCGATATATAGGATGGAGCGAGATTATTTAAGGCTTTATAAACCATAAGCAGAATTTTAAAGTCAATCCTGAATGACACAGGTAACCAGTGTAGTGACATTAAAACTGGAGAGATGTGTTCGGATTTTCTTTTCCTAGTTAGGATTCTAACCTTCCTGCGTGCTTTCCATGGGTGTCTTGCCTTTCCTTGGGTGTCTTGCCTTAGTGAATTATATACAGTATATAGATACTGTATTTTATATCCTTTTCATGAAGAAATGCATTAAAGCATGTATTAAACATGTGGGGGCACAGTGGCAGAGCAGTAGCGATGAGCTGGCGCCCCATCCAGGCATTGCTCCTTCCTTGAGCATGATGCTCGCTGGGATGCATGGGCGACCCAGGATGGAATCATTTATCGCAGCAGTACTGTCTCTATCAAATGTACCAACCCTCAATTCCCATCCTTAAATTTTCTTTCTCTTTTAACCAAATGTCACACAATAATCGTCTGTAATGAATATGAAAACATCTGTAAGTCTAGAACTGATTCTTCAACACTTTTAAGAAACATTGAAAAATCTTCGTTATATGTGTTAAATTATTCCAACCATCCATCCAAGGTTGTGTTAGTCCCAGCAAGCATTGAGCATGAATTTATTCATATAAGCCCAGATTGTCCACTGCAGTGCTTTACTGTCAGAATTTTCAAATTGTTCTCTTAGAGCCTTATAATTAATTAAGAACTCTTTAAAAAACATCACAAATAAAACAATTAATTATGAGCATATACAGTCATATGAAAAAGTTTTGGAACCCCTCTTAATTCTTTGGATTTTTGTTGCTCATTGGCTGAGCTTTCAAAGTAGCAACTTCCTTTTAATATATGGCATGCCTTATGGAAACAGTAGTATTTCAGCAGTGACATTAAGTTTATTGGATTAACAGAAAATATGCAATATGCATCATAACAAAATTAGACAGGTGCATAAATTTGGGCACCCCAACAGAGATATGACATCAATACTTAGTTGAGCCTCCTTTTGCTAATATAACAGCCTGTAGACGCCTCCTATAGCCTTTGATGAGTGTCTGGATTCTGGATGGAGGTATTTCTGACCCCATTCTTCCATAAAAAATTTCTCCAGTTCAGTTCAATTTGATGGCTGCCAAGCATGGACAGCCTGCTTCAAATCATCCCATAGATTTTCAATGATATTCAAGTCAGGGGACTGTGACGGCCATTCCAGAACATTGTACTTCTCCCTCTGCATGAATGCCTTTATAGATTTCGAACTGTGTTTTGGGTTATTGTCTTGTTGGAATATCCAACCCCTGTGTAAGTTCAACTTTGTGACTGATGCTTGAACATTATCCTGAAGAATTTGTTGATACTGGGTTGAATTCATCCGACCCTCGACTTTAACAAGGGCCCCAGTCCCTGAACTAGCCACACAGACCCACAGCATGACGGAAACTCCACCAAATTTGACAGTAGGTAGCCGGTGTTTTTCTTGGAATGCGGTGTTCTTCTTCCACCATGCAAACCACTTTTTGTTATGACCAAATAACTCCATTTTTGTCTCATCAGTCCAAAGCACTTTGTTCCAAAATGAATCTGGCTTGGTTAGATGAGCATTTGCATACAACAAGCGACTCTGTTTGTGGCGTGAGTGCAGAAAGGGCTTCTTTCTCATCACCCTGCCATACAGATGTTCTTTGTGCAAATTGCGCTGAATTGTAGAACGATGTACAGATACACCATCTGCAGTGAGATGTTCTTGCAGGTCTCTGGAGGTGACCTGTGGGTTGCCTGTAACCATTCTCACAATCCTGCTCATATGCTGCTCCTTTATTTTTCTTGGCCTGCCAGACCTGCTGGGTTTAACAGCAACTGTGCCTGTGGCCTTCCATTTCCTGATTCCATTCTTTACAGTTGAAACTAACAGTTTAAACCTCTGAGATGACTTTTTGTAGCCTTCTCCTAAACCATGAGACTGAACAATCTTTGTTTTCAGATTTTTTTGAGAATTGCTTTGTGGATCCCATGCTGTCACTCTTCAGAGGAGAGTCAAAGGGAAGCACTGCTTGCAATTGACCACCTTAAATACCTTTTCTCATGATTGGACACACCTGTCAAGGCTTAACAAGCTACTCTAGCCAATTTGGTGTTGCAAGTAATCAGCATTGAGCAGTGACAGGCATTCAAATCAGCAAAAGTACAAGGGGACCCAAATTTTTGCTCAGCCAGGTTTTCACATTTGATTTAATTTCATACAACTATATACTGCTTCACTAAAAATCTTTGTTCGGAAAACACCCCGGTACTCAGATGTTCCTAGGAAATGAAAGACATACCACTGTTATCTTTTTTATTGAAAGGAGAGTCAATTATTATGCTGACTGAGAGGGGTTCCCAAACTTTTTCATATGACTATAACCCCAATTCAGCTTCCTAGATAATTTCAGAGTTGCATCAGAATTCTTCTGATATGTAAAGTCCTATGTTTATCCATTTTTAAACTATAACAATGTTTTACTCCAGAGCATTCACAGAGCTCACACAATGCAGACCTTCTCACAATCTGAAAAGCTGATTTCAACAAATGTAGGACATGCAATAGATCCTTTAGGTCTGGAGTTTCCAAAGTTTTTTGAAGCCAATGCTGCAAATTATTATTTTGGATCATAGCAGACTTTTTTAACTAAAGCAGATCAGCAGATTGTCACATATCCGAATTACAATCAGAATCACACTTATTGGCCAAGCATACAAGGCATGTGACTCTGTTATTTTTTTTTCTTTTAATGACTCTCCAGGTATAGTTACATGATCGACATACACATGATTAATCATTACACACCTGAGATAAATATAAGACCAAGAATTTAAACTTCTGCATGCAAAGTGCAAGGCACTGCAAAAATTATGGCATAAAAACTGAATTATATTCACCAGCTACTTTATTAGTTACACCTGTTCAATTACTTGTTAGCACAAATATCTAGTCAGCCAATTGCATGGCAACATGTAGAGATTGTCAAGACAACCTGCTGAAGTTCAAACCAAGCTTCAGAATGGGGAAGAAAGGTGACTTAAGTAACTTTGAATGTGGCATTGTTGTTGGTGCTAGATGGGCTGGAAACTGCTGATCTACTGGAATTTTCACACACAACCATCTCTAAGGGTTTACAGAGAACAGTCTCATAAAAGGGAAAATATCCAATGAGTGTCAGTTCTCGGTGCAAAAATACCTTGTTGATGCCAGAGGTCAGAGGAGAATGGCCAGACTGCTCTGAGCTGATAGAAAAGCAACAGTAACTCAAATAATCACTCATGACAACCAAGGTATGCAGAAGAGCAGCTCTGAACACACAACATGTCAAACCTTGAAGCAGATGAGCTACAGCAGCAGGAAACCACACCGTGTGCCACTCCTGTCAGCTAAAAACAGGCAACTGAGGCTACAATTTGCATGGGGTCACTAAAATTGGACAATAGAAGATTAGAAAAGCATTGTCAGGTCTGATGGGTCTAAATTTCTGCTGCGACATTCAGGTGGTAGGGTCAGAATTTGGCATCAACAACATGAAAGCATGGGTCCATCCTGCCTTGTATCAATGGTTCAGGCTGGTAGTGGCGGTGTAATGGTGTGGGGGATATTTTCTTGGAACACTTTGGGCCCCTTAGTACCAAATGAGCATTGTTTAAATGCCACAGCCTACCTCATTACTGTTGCTGACCATGTCCTTCCCTTTATGACCGCAGTGTACTCAACTTCTGATGGGTCCTTCCAGCAGGATAACACACTATGCCACAAAGCTCAGATCAGCTCAAACTGGTTTCTTGAACATGACAATGAGTTCACTGGACTCAAATGGCCTCCACAGTCAGCAGATCGCAATCCAATAGAGCACCTTTTGTGATGGAACGGAGACTCACATCATGGATGTTCAGCCAAAAAATTTGCAGCAACTGCGTGATGCTATCATGTCAATATGGAACAAAATCCCTGAGGAATGTTTCCAGTATCTTGTTCAATCTTTGGTACAAAGAATTACGGTAGTTCTGAAGGAAAAAGGGGATCAAGCCCAGTACTAGCAAGCTGTACCCAATAAAGTGATCAATGAGCATACACTGTAAGAATCCATCCATCCATTATCCAACCCGCTACATCTCAACTACAGGGCCAATCCCAGCCAACACAGGGAGCAAGGCAGGAAACAAACCCCGGGCAGGGCGCCAGCCCACCGCAGCACTGTAAGAATACTGCAAGGTAATTGGGGGATGTGGTCCTTAGACTAAGCAAAGACTGCCAAATTAACCATTCGTGAGCTTGATTTCCTGTGAAAAGAAACTGTTCTTATATCTGACTGTTTAGTCAATAATGCCAGGCAGATGGGAGAATTGCAAAGAGTGTGGGAGGACCTTTGTTGTCACTTCTGGCAGCAACTTGGAAGTCCTGTCCCTTCCACTCCAGCAGGTATTTAAAAGATCATCAGAATGAAAGTTATTGGTCAGTTCCAAGAGAGCTGAACAGGATGGAGCTCCTTGAGCAGATGCAATTTAAAAGCTTGCTTAGCGTCTCTTTTTTCTGTCATTTGGACTTTTGTCTTGAGTCTTGTTGGGTATGAAACTGGTCCCCCAATTCTTTACCTTGACCCATAATTTCTTACAGTTACAAAACAATTAGCGGATAGCCTTCCCTTCAACTTCAACATATTATAAAGGTATTTTAAAGGCCAATAATGTGCCCTCCATAATGTATGAGACAAAGACAAATTTGTCCTTGTTTTAGCTCTCTGCTCTGCAATTACAATCAAACAAAATCAAACAATTCAAACATTGTGATTGAAGTGCACATTGCAGACTTCCATTTAAGGGGATTTGCATACATTTTGGTCACACAACGATTTTTCTGCGTGGTTCCCCCATTTCAGGGTAACATAATCCATCTATTATACAACCCTCCATATCCTAACTACAGGGTCACGGGGGTCTGCTGGAGCCAATCCCAGACAACAAACCCAGGGCAGAGCGCCAGCCCACCGCAGGGCACACACACATTTAGGATCATCAATGCACCTGCATGTCTTTGGACTGTGGGAGGAAACCCACTCAGACACAGGGAGAGCATGCAAACTCCACACAGGGAGGACACAGGAAGCGAACCCGGGTCTCCTAACTGCGAGGCAGCAGCGCTACCACTGCGCCACTGTGCCGCCCGGGTAACCTAATGTTTGGGACAATTGGCGTCACAG
>JANRMT010062834.1:50301473-50312087 GCA_026402145.1 Polypterus bichir lapradei
TAATGTGGCGTCCATTATAAAAACACCAGAACAGGCAATGTATATGTTACAACTTATGGCAAATGTTTAACTTGAGAGCCCTGCAATGGACTGGCGTCCTGCCCAGGTTTTATTCCTGTTTTGTGCCCTATGGTAGCTGGGATAGGTTCCAGCAACCCAAGAGGTTTGAAAAATGAGTGACTACTTCAACTTTAAAACACAGTTTCACAAGGCAAATGCATATATGCCATGATTGTGAAGAACAAATGTTTGATTTGAAAAATATCAAACTTAAATGTTGTTGTGAAACAATACCACCCTGGCCCACTCAGCCCAAAAACCAGATTGAGCCAGAGATGGACTGGAGAGACTCAGACAATAAAATCTTAAACTTGGCTTATGAGGATATAACTATCAGTTTCAAAAATTTAAAAATGGTTTCATTCTGTGAACATGGGGGTCTCAGTGAGAGTTAAAGACCACGCCACCTTGTGAGCTAAGGCACAGAGAACTGAACTTTAGAAATTTGTCATGTTTATCTGTAGGCCTCTGGCAAATGCGGAACTGAAAGCTGATTTTTTGAGCCGTTATAGTTTGAAGTAACAAACTGAAGGGACCGTAGAAGGGAATGTCCAGGGTGGGACAAAAATGAATAGGAGGATGTGGTCACTAGGGTACAATCTATTTCCCTATATAAACAGGAAAAGATTTGTAATAAGCCAGAACTATCTTGAAGACAGAGAGGAAAGACTGAATCTGTGTCATCGCTGCTAAACATTGTAAGAGCATATTTTTTCTTTCATTTATAGTTTGCATTTAATCGTTTTCACTTTGCATTTTATTCTTGTGCTTTAATAAATACAATGAATGCTTTGTATATCTTTCTGGTCTCATAGGTTCAGGTCTGAGGGTGTCACCCGAGGGGGATTACTGAAGGGCTAAGTAGGATTAGGGATATTATATACAGGTCTATGAGACAATGGCGTACAACAGGTAACCAGACTTGTTAAAGTCATAACACCAGGTGCTTGGACCAGAGATCTGGAACTGCAGGTGAACCTTAAGGACCAGAAGGTTACCACTACTTCCTTATCTCTAACCTATTAGCCTGGGAAAGGAACTTGATAACCTCGGGATCCATCCAGGCCAAGATGTAGACAATGTGCTGCTCCGTGGAACCAGTCGAGAAGTGACATATGCCCAGCTTGGCTGGTTGAATACAAGATGTGATGCTACATTTTATATCATCTGCAGTGGCTTGGCAACACATGTTGGTACTCCTGCCAGTAAAGAGTTACAGCAGTAAAGGCTTGACAGAGCCATTGCCTAAACCAGATGTTGTGCTGTATACCATGTCAGATAAGACCTGATCATGCAGATTTTGTACAAAATGAATCTACAAGCCCTTAGAGACAACATGGCTTTAGAAAATAGCAGTTCATCAATCACCACCACAAGGTGGGGTACTGACTTGGCAGGTGTGAGTGATATTGAGCCAAGCTTTTTAGAGATCGGCTGCTGAACAGATGGGTCTGCTGGAATAACAAGCAGGTCCGTCTTTTCCAGGTTGAGCTGGAGATGATGTTCCGTCATTGAGTTTGAGATATCATTGAGAGAAGCTAAGATTCTAGTGGGGACTGCATCAGCGTCTGGAGGGAACCACAGGTGCAGTTGGATTTCATCAGCAGAGCACTGATATGAGAATCAATAGGAGTGGAGGATGGGGCCTGGTGAGGTGGTGTACAAAGAGAAGAGGCAAGGACCTAGCACCAAATAGCAACCAAACAAAACTGGGAGATGAAATACAAAATACAAAGGAGAGGTTCAAAAGCCAAGGATGCTTTATAGAAGACTTGAAGTGCAATGAACATTAGAACAATCTAGACAAGAACGGGCCATTCAGCCCAACAAAGCTCGCCAGTCCTATCAACTTATTTCTTCCAAAAAAACATCAACTCGAGTTATGAAAGTCCCTAAATTCTTAGGCCGGGTTTATACTTCACACGACATGAAGCATGATGCAGCGGACGCTCCTGCTAAGCATATGTTTAATTGTTTATACTTGTGTACATACTTTACATAAATCTGGAGGAATCCAGCAGGTGGCAGTGTGAGATATCATCACTTTGAGAACAGGTTCGGCTTTGCTGTGTTGTGAATTGCCTGAAACATCCATTAAATTCAGATGACACCTTACCGTAATATCTCTGAAAAGGATGTTTAATGATTAAATCCATCAATCCAGGGATGTGTCCATTCCAGCAAGCATTGGGCACGAGGCAGAAACAATCCCTAGACGGGACATCAGCTCATCGCAAGGTGAATACAAGCACTCACATACACACTGGCGTCATTTTAGTGGCACCAAATCCCCAAATCTGCAAATCTTTTGAAGGAAACCAGAGCACAGTGTGGTAACCTCCTGTGACTTGCCAAGTCCACACATTGTGCTATACAACCTAACATTCTGTTTGCCTTCTTAATGGCCTCTGAACACTGTCTGGAAGTCGATAGTTTAGAGTCCACTATGTCTCCTAAATCCTTCTCATAAGGTGTACTCTCGATTTTCTGACCACCCATTGTGTATTCAAACCTAACATTTGTACTTCTTATGTGTAATACTTCACATTCACTGACATTAAATTTCATCTGCCACAAATCTGCCCAAGCCTGTATGATATCCAAGTCCTTCTGTAATGATATAACGGATTCCAAATTATCTGCTAATCCATCTATCTTGGTATCGACTACAAACTTAACCAGCTTGTTACTTAAATAAATCATTTATATATACTGCTCAAAAAATGAAAGAAACACTTTGTTAATCCGAGTATAGCATCAAGTCAGTGAAACTTCTGGGCTATTGATCTGGTCAATTCAGTAGCAGAGGGGCTTGTTAATCAGTTTCAGCTGCTTTGGTGCACTAGAGGAGCAACAATGAGACGACCCCCAAAACCGGGATGGTTTAACTGTTGGAGGCCGCTGACATTTTTCCCTCCTCTGTTTTTTCACTCATTTTTGCATTTGGCTATGGTCAGTGTCACTACTGTAGCATGAGGCGATACCTGGACCCTCCAGAGGTGGCACAGGTAGTCCACCTTCTCCAGGATGGTACATCAATAAATGCCATTGCCAGAAGGTTTGCTGTGTCTCCCAGCACAGTCTCAAAGGGCATGGAGGAGAATACAAGAGACAGGCAGTTACTCTAGAAGAGATTGACAGGGCCCCTCGTAGAAGCTCCTTAACCCATCAGCAGGACCCACTGGTATCTGCTCCTTTGGCCAAGAAGGAACAGGATGAGAACTGCTAGAGCCTACAAAATGACCTCCAGCAGGGAGGCCACTGGTGTGAATGTCTCTGACCAAACAATCAGAAACAGACCTCATGAGGGTGACCTGAGGGCCCGACCTCCTCTAGTGGGCCCTGTGCTCACTGCCCGCCTGGCACTGTGGAGCTCGATTGGCATTTGCCATAGAATAACAGTATTGGCAGGTCCACCACTGGTGCTCTGTGCTTTTCACAGATGAGAGCAGGTTCACCCTGAGCACATGTGACAGACGTGAAAGGGTCTGGAAAAGCCTTGGGGAACGTTATGCTGCCTGTGACATCGTTCAGCATGACCGGTTTGGTGGTGGGTCAGTGATGGTAAATCTGGGGAGGCACATCCATGGAGGGGCACACAGACCTCTACAAACTAGACAAGTGCATCTTGACTGCCATTAGATATCGGGATGAAATCCTTGGACCCATTGTCAGACCCTATGCTGGTGTAGTGGATCCTGGGTTCCTCCTGGTGCACGATAATGCCCGGCCTCATGTGGTGAGAGTATGCAGGCAGTTCCTGGAGGATGAAGGAACTGATACCATTGACTGGCCCACATGCTCACTCGCCTGGCCTCAATCCAATAGAACACCTTTGGGACATTATATTTCGGTCCATCCAACGCTTCCAGGTTGCATATCAGACTGTCCAGGAGCTCAATGATGCCCTGCTCCAGATCTGGGAGGAGATCCCCCAGGACACCATTCGTTGTCTCATTAGGAGCATGCCCCAAGGACGTTGCCAGGCATGCATGCAATCACATGGGGGCCATACAAAGTACTGAGTTGCTGCAATGAAATTTTTGCAAAAATTTTGCCTGCCTGCCTGATCATTTTTTCCCTTTAATTTTCAGGGTGTCTTTGAATTCAGCCCTCTGTAGATTGATCATTTTCATTTCCATTTAAAGATGTGCCATCCTTTCGTTCCTAACACATTACCATATCAGTCCATATCAGGAGAGATAGCCAGCAGGATTTTTTTTCCCATTGAGATCTGATGTGTTTGCAAAGTGGTCCTTTAATTTTTTTGAGCAGTTTATATTAAAAATTGCAGCGGCCCTAGCACTGACCACTGCTGGTCACCACTCTTAACATCGGCCAATTCTTTAAAAAGGTAACTAAACACGCCACAAAATTCAACATAGTGAAAACCCCTCAGAACCATTAATAAAAGTGGAAATAATAATTTATTTCAAGAGAAACACATTTTTAAAGTAACTGGTTTCATAACATAAACAGTTTGGCTGGAATATTGCGTCAACAATTACAAAAGGGCACGTGCTTTGCAGTCTAACATGACTAGCTTCTATTGATCCTGTTCTATCATACATGGCAACATCCTGGCTCTAAATGACAGTCGAGTCTCGATCAACGAAAGCATAATTAGTGGCACTGCTTCATATTTTCAAGAGCTGCACTCATCTTGTCATCAATGAGGTCTTTTTGCTCCTTCGGATTTCAAAATCTTATCTCTGAAGTTGATGCATTTCATCTGATTGCTGAGAGTGTCATGCTGGTCATCAGTTATGGAGTGTCACACACCAGCCAGTATCGATCAACAGTATGGAGGCTGCTGGTTGCCACAGGTTTCTTGCAGTTAACAAAGCTCTAATAATATGAACTTCTAACATCAAGAAAACTGTGGAGGATTTGCAAATAATGCCAGATACTTACCTTTCGTTCTTTCTTCATTTGCAGTATTTTCAAATTCACTATATGTTATCATGAACATTGAATTCATTTTGCATATTGTCATCCTTTTGTGTTTTTCTTTATATCTTGTGAAAGAAAATGTAACTGCTTGCAAGCTACTACGGGTTTAAAGCCATTTCGCTATAACGGCAGGTTATTCATACAGGCCTCTATAATAAGACAGTTTGCAGTAAGCTGACCGAGGACAACTTCCTTTTTTAGGAACGCGTCTGTTAGAAACAGAAAAGCTGACCTTTCCTTCTTTGGGGTCCGTATGGCACGTACACAAAAGAGAAACGGTTGGCCGATTTGGCGCAATATAAGATGAAATGCTTAGATGTTGTTTCATAAGTAAGGGGGGGGATTTGGGGAATGAATATAAAACAGCCGACCAAAAAGTGAAATTTGCTCTTCTGCTTTGCAAAACATGAACTCATCTGTGACTGAATAAAAGCTGATTGATTGAACTACTCCGGTCTTCCTTCCCCAATTTCCATGTTACGTATGATTGATTAATGGGCAAGTATATGTAAAAATTCTATTACTCTTTGAACGTATGACAAACCAAATGAAATTAAAATCTCAGTATCTGTTAACAAAAGATGGCCGGGATGCTTTTCGTGAAGTGTTTTTGTGGTATCCCTTATCTGCTCGTACTTCTTTCGGGTTACTTCAGTTTTTCTTTTACATCTCCTGTAGGTAAGGTTGATCGGTGATGGTACATGGACCCAGGATGACAGAGTATGCCTTACCTTGTTTCACTATTATGGAAGAAAAATTTTAGTACTTTTGCCTTAACTGTGAGTGATAGCACACTTTAGCGCCATGTAATAGCCTGCTAAGAAAAAGTAAGGTTAAAATGTAACGTCTTTGTAAATTGTATTGTGCAAATAAGAAAGAGTGGAATGCTGAATATGTTAAATTGCATATATACAAGAAACTGTGAATGCTCATTAGCAATTGTGGGGGGAATGGACTTTATCTCCTTTATTCTAATTGGTTAAAGTGTACAATGCTGAGCAGTATGTCTCTCTATTATATAAAAAAATCTGCAACGAGATTTTTTCTGGAGACAAGACTTTTTGAAAGAGAGATTTTTTTCATGTTCAACAAGGTGACATTTTTGCCTTGACATTTTTTCAAGTCATGCCCTCCTCTCAAACATTTTCAAACAAGACCTCAACTCTCATGCAAGTGAATGCTTTTGCTAGGCACACTTCCTGCTCTCTCAGTTCTTATAGATAGATAGATAGATAGATAGATAGATAGATAGATAGATAGATAGATAGATAGATAGATAGATAGATAGATAGATAGATAGATAGATAGAGTGGGATGCAAAAATTTGGGCAACCTTGTTAATAGTCATTATTTTTCTGTATAAATCGTTGGTTGTTACGATAAAAAATGTCAGTTAAATATATCATATAGGAGACACACAGTGATATTTGACCCTAACCCTAACCCTAACCCTAACCCTAATGTTACACATGATGAGGTGCTAAAACGGAGTGGCCTGAGGTCAATGGAAGACGTCGTTACAGAATGCAGGATGTGCTTAGCCAGACACATACTTCGTTTCCTCACTCATCACATTCCAAAGCTTGCCATGTTTTGGATCCCACCAAAGAGGACACAAAAACCAGGCAGGCCACGTACCACTTGGAAGGCATCTTTTTTGTGGGACCTGAAAATGTGTCGACCTACCACTGGATGAAGCTGAACTCACTGCAGCTGACTGAGTCCTTTGGAAAGCACTTGCTGCCTGATGTGCAAAGGAACATGGGAAGTCCTAACTAACATTGCTCATTGTCTTTTGTACTGTATTATTTTTGGTCTGCGGTGGACTGGCGTCCTGCCTGGGGTTTGTTACCTGCCTTGTGCCCTGTGCTGGCTGAGATTGGTTCCAGCAGACCCCTGTGACCCTGTGTTAGGATATAGTGGGTTGGATAATAGATGGTTGCATTATTTTTGGTTGTACAGCACTTTGGTCAGCTATTGCTGTTTTTAAAAGTGCTATAAAAATAATTTTGATATTGGTATATTGATATGAGAGCAGAACATGTAGTGATAGGCATCTCCAAGAGAGATCAGACTTATAATACTTCATGCTTTGTAAATGTATGCGTAAACTGCCTTCTGAAAGTATTCAGACCCCTTCCGTTTTTTCATATTTTGTTATGTTGCAGCATTATGCTCATATCATTCAAATTCATTTTTTTCCCACATCAGGAAACACTCAATAACCCAGAATGACAAATCTGATACAGAATTTTAGAGAGAAAGGATTACCAGAGAGCCATGTGAGGATTGTCCAGGGTACGTGTGAGGGAGGGAGGACTCAGGTTTTTTGCCAGGTAGAGAAACAACTGATGCTATCTTTGCAATGACACAACTCATAGAGAAGAATTGAGAAAAGCATAAAGGATTGTATATGGTGTTCATTGATTTGGAGAAGGCTTATGATGGAGTGTCACGTCAAGAGGTCTGGAGGTGCAGGAGAGAGAAGAGAGGACCACAGAAGTGTGTGGGGATTGTCGAGGATGTGTATGAGGGACTGAGGACTTGAGAAACAACTGATGCAGTCTTTGCATTGACACAGCTCATGGAGAAGAATTGAGAAAAGCATAAAGGATTGCATATGGTGTTCATTGATTTGGAGAAGGCTTATGATGGAATGTCACGTCAAGAGGTCTGGAGGTGTGGGAGAGAGAAGAGAGGACCAGAGAAGTGTGTTAGGATTGTCCAGGATGTCTATGAGGGAGTGAGGACTTGGGTTAAAAGCTGTGTTGAGGTAACAGACAAGATCCCAGTTAGAGGAGGTCTAAACCCAGGGTTTCCTTTAAGTCCTTATGTCTTTGATCTGGTTATGATTGTGCTGAGTCATAGAATAAAAGATCAATCCCCCCGTGGTGCATTCTTTTTGCTAATGGCATTGTCTTGTGTAGCACCAGGAAAGAAGAAGTTAGAAGAATGGAGAATAGAGGGTTGAAGATAAACAGAAAGGAGACAGAATATCGAAGGCTTAATGATGATCAGGAATCAGAAGTTAGTCAACAGGCAGAACTATTGAAAACATTGGAGAAGTTTAAATGTCTAGGATCAGTGGTAAGCCCAAGATGGAAAATCAGATTCAGAGATCACCAATGGAAGGCAGAGTGTGTGGAACAATTAGAAGAAGGTGTCAGGAGTACTGTGTAATGGGAGATTTAAAACGTGGGTTACAAGTAAGCTTTTTAAGACAGTGGTAAGACCAGCAATGATTTATGGAGCTGAGACATGGGCAGTAAAGGGAGCAGCAAAGGAGGAGGAATTAGATGTGGCAGAAATGAAAATGTTGAGATGGACACAAGGATACGAGCATAAATCAAAAAGTAAAGGCCATTTGAAAATACGCAATAGAATACTTTCGCAGTGGTTTGTGGGTAGTTCGAACACACACACACACACACACACACACAACACAGCTCTCTCTGCCATTAGTCCATTTGAAGCCAAGGTAAAATGGACATGGACACTCTGCAGCAGGATGTACACCACTGTGGAACAACACAGCTAAATTACAGTGAGGTGCGCTAGTAGCTTGGCAAAAGGGTAAAGATGTTTGCCTTCTTAACACCATACATAATGCAGCTACAGTCACTGGGCAGGCAAAAGGCAGCAAGCAGGTTACGAAGCTTTGTGCTGTGGTCAACTACAATAGCATGATGGGTGGCGTAGGTCAAGAATTGACTTTCTATCCTGTTAGGCAGAGGAAACAAAACAAATACTACAAAAAGATATTTCATTATCTGGTGGAACAGTGCATGGGCAGCGGCTGCTGTGAAAATGTGCATAGCGTTACGCCAAGTTTAGTTTTTATACATCTCGACGTGAGTCCCGAATGAGCCACATTACCTGCATTGTAAGGGAGCGTCAGTTACAGCACTCCGGCCACGTGGTGTGATTCTCTGAGGGTGATCTGGCTTACTGGACCCTCATTGTTGAGGATCCAAGTGGTTGGACCAGGCCAAGGGGACGCCCACGTAACACCTGGCTGCAGCAGATAGAGGGTCATTTCTGGAGGGTGGGACTGGACCGCATGTCTGATTGAGGGGTTGCCAATCAGGATCTTGTGCTGCTTAGTCATGTGGTGGCTAAAAGTATAATATAAGTAAATGAGAAATTTAAATTTGACCTAATTAACATACAGATCCCAGATCAAAACTGATGAACCGGAGATCAGCGTGCATGCAAAGTTTGAAGGAAATCAGCTCGGCAAAAGTGGGTAAAATATTTGCAAAACTTGACGCAGACAAGCAGAGAGGGCAAATTGAATAAAATTGTGTAATAATAAAAACAATAAATAAATTTAACCTTTAAAATATGACATCTTGGTCATTGCTACAATGGCACATTTTATAGGACTCATAAAATGCATGGTGTGTGTGTCAGCAGGCATAAACACTTTGTCTTTGTCAGTATTTTTTCAGATTGCCTTCAGGGCTGTGAAGTTATCATTCCCAAAAGGCTTACATTCACTTTTATAGCATGGGCTCTTGGCACTGGCGATACAAAGACATTCTGTATTTAGATGCATTATTCCCTGAAAAGGTTAAATGAAGAAAAAAAAACATGCACGCCTTCTCACCTACAGTCGGTCAGTTTAGAGCCAGCAATTAACACACTACAGGGCTCAACACAGCTTGTTATCTGGAGAGCACGTCAAATCTGACGACTTCATATGGCGAATCTCATCGCCTCTGACAGTGTCAAATTATACAGCTAGGAATCACAGGGACAGTGCAATGGCAGGATTCCCTCATGACTTTTTATTATAGTTCCAAACTGAATATCGCACTGTTGAAGCTGCACAATGTTACCTTATTCTGGCAGCCAATCAACGTGGAGCACAGCAGACTATGAAAAAGAGAACTAAACAAAAATAAACATTAAAAAAAAATCAAAGACACAAACCTGTAATGACTCCAGAGCTAAGCATTTGAGTAGTGAGAAAAGTGATATATGAATGTAAAGAATTATAATTATTAAAGCCTAATAAGTCAAGCCTGAGGTAAGAGCACCAGAGGTAAGGCAACTTTCGTCTGCCACCCATATATCCCCCAGGACACAAAGAAATGTTCCATCTATCTATCTATCTATCTATCTATCATATAGTGCCTTTCCTATCTATCTATCTATCTATCTATCTATCTATCTATCTATCTATCTATCTATCTATCTATCTAATAGTCTTTCTCCTCTATCTATCTATCTATCTATCTCAGTGGTTCTCAACCTGTGGGGCAGGCCCCTCTAGGGGGGCACGAAGTAACAAAAAGGGGGGCGCGAAAATGTGAAAAAAAGAAAACAAGAATCAAAAATATGAAAAAAAACATCTGTTGAAACCAAAACAAATTAACTTAAACTACATTCTGATACTAGAACAATAAATACAGAGTTAGATAAATGTCGATAAAAGTTAAGTAGGTATAATAAAATATGTATCTACATTTCAAAAAAATGTTAGGGGGGGACACGATTAAAACTGTTATGAAAACTTGGGTCGCAAATACTTAAAGGTTGAGAAACGCTGATCTATCTATCTATCTATCTATCTATCTATCTATCTATCTATCTATC
>JANRMT010062834.1:50317394-50331193 GCA_026402145.1 Polypterus bichir lapradei
G
The DNA here is from genome assembly GCA_026402145.1 of Polypterus bichir lapradei. Classification (NCBI taxonomy): domain Eukaryota; kingdom Metazoa; phylum Chordata; class Cladistia; order Polypteriformes; family Polypteridae; genus Polypterus; species Polypterus bichir. Next base: position 50,317,396 of record JANRMT010062834.1, read on the forward strand.
TCAGCCACTCGTATTTCCTTCATTTAAGAAATCTTTCTAAACTAAGAAATGCTGTTTCAAAGTCAGAATTGGAGATGCGTCTTCATTCTTTTATTTCCTCACGACTTGATTACTGTAGTGCTCTCTCTACAGGTTTGAGCAAATCCTCTCTCTCAGGTCTTCAGTTAGTCCATAAATGTAGCCGGCGGGCTCCTAACTCGCGGTAGCCGGAATGATTATATCACTCCCATTCTGCACATACTGCACTGTCTCCCAGTGTTTTATAGAATTCATTTTAAAGTTTGTTTTTTTAAATTAGAAACTTTATTAAACAGAACCTGTTTTCCTCATCTCCCACCTTCCTCTATGCTGGAAAAAATATTGCTTAGTTTCGAGGACTCAGACAGCATTTCTGCAATATACTGTATAAAATCATTTTACAGTCCCTCCCTTTCAAACATCCAAGAGGACAGTGGCAAAAGGATCTCTCACTCAACATATCAGAAAAGGAGTGGAACATAGCAATGCACAGAAATCACTTGAGCTCCATATGCACAAAGCATACAATTATTCAACTCAAAATTATATATCGAGCACATCAGTCTCGCTTAAAACTGTCTGAAATGTTTCCAGGGCAAAATCCAACCTGCGAACGCTGCAATCAAGTTCCAGCCTCACTGAGTCACATGTTTTGGGCCTGCACCAAATTAACATCATTCTGGACCAAAACCTTTAAGTGCCTTTCAGACAGCCTGGGGGTCACAATCCCTCCTAATACAGTAACAGCCGTGTGTGGTGGGCTCACAGATGAGCTTAATGTGGAGAAGGACAAACAAACTGTGATGGTCTTTACTTCACTATTTCCACATAGACTTATCTTGCGCAACTGGAAAGAATCCGAACTCTCCTCTTTTAAGTCAGTGGGTAACTGATGTTTTATATTATTTGAAATTGGAAAAAATACAATTCTCACTTAGGGGATCTGTGCAGAACTTTTTCAAAACCTGGCAGGATCTGATCAATAACATTTTAGATTAAGCTCTTAAAGCACTGAGGAAGCAGATTCTCTTCCCATTTCTTTTTCTCCTCCATTTATCTTTATCCGCTTATTAAGCTCATCAATTTAGGTATGTTTACAAGCTTTAGGTTTTACTCTGTTGGTCATGCTCTCTTTCTCAGGGGTGGGGGTTGATTTGTTTTAAATCCTATTTTTTGTAAAAATTGATCTATTTGTATGGAATGATTACAATAAAATCAATACAATTTAAAAAAAAAAGAATTCATTTCAAAATTTTGGTACTTTGCATGGACAAGCTCCTGAGTACCTAACCAGCCTGCTCCAATGCTATACTGTACAGCTTGTCGGGCCTTCTAGTTGTCCCACGCACTCAGTTAAAAACCTTGGGGATTGTGCCTTTCAATCTGTGGCACCAAAACGATGGAATTGCCTGCCTTATGGTCTGCGTGCAGCTGAGTCTGTTGATTCTTTTAAAAAACAACTGAAGACATTTCTTTTTAAACAGGCTTTTAATCAGGGCTGAGGAGTTCCTGTTTGTTAATTTATGATTTTTATTGGTTTTGTTTATGTTTTGTTTTAACTGTTGTATTTGTATTTTGTATTTGTTTTAACTGTTGTATTTCTACTGTATTTGCTGTTCAGCACTCTGTGAAGGGCGCTATATAAATATACTATTTACTACCAGAAAAGAGAAAGCGGAGAGGAAGTTGGAAGAATGGAAGATAAAGGGTTGAAGACAAATAGAAAGAAGAGAGAATATCTGAGGTTTAATGATGATCACCCCAGTCCCAAAGGTATTACGTCCTAGTGAGCTGAACGACTTCCGGCCTGTCGCTCTGATGTCACATGTGATGAAGACCATGGAGCGGCTGCTGCATCACCACATGAGGCCACAGGTCCACCACGCCCTCGACCCTCTGAAGTTTGCATACCAGGAGAAGGTGGGAGCGGAGGATGCCATCATCTATATGTTACACCGATCCCTTTCCCACTTGGACAGAGGCAGTAGTGCAGTAAGAATTATGTTTCTGTACTTCTCTAGCACCTTCAACACCATCCAACCTCTGCTCCTTAGGGACAAGCTGACAGAGATGGGAGTAGATTCATACCTGGTGGCATGGATCGTGGACTATCTTACAGACAGACCTCGGTATGCGCGTCTCGGGAACTGCAGGTCTGACATTGTGGTCAGCAGGGGACTGTACTTTCTCTGGTCCTGTTCAGCCTATATACATCAGACTTCTAATACAACTCGGAGTCCTGCCACGTGCTAAAGTTAGCTGACGACACTGCTATCATGGACTGCATCAGGAGTGGGCAGGAGGAGGAGTATAGGAACCTAATCATGGACTTTGTTAAATGGTGCAACTCAAACCACCTACACCTGAACACCAGCAAAACCAAGGAGCTGGTGGTGGATTTTAGGAGGACCAGGCCCCTCATGGACCCCGTGATCATCAGAGGTGACTGTGTGCAGAGGGTGCAGACCTATAAATACCTGGGAGTGCAGCTGGATGATAAATTGGACTGGACTGCCAATACTGATGCTCTGTGCAAGAGAGGACAGAGCCAACTATACTTCCTTAGAAGGCTGGCGTCCTTCAACATCTGCAATAAGATGCTGCAAATGTTCCACCAGACGGTTGTGGCGAGCGCCCTCTTCTACACGGTGGTGTGCTGGGGAGGCAGCATAAAGAAGAGGGACACCTCACACCTGGACAAACTGGTGAGGAAGGCAGGCTCTATTGTAGGCATGGAGCTAGACAGTTTGACATCTGTCGCAGAACGACGGGCAATGAGCAGGCTCCTGTCAATCATGGAGAATCCACTGCATCCACTGAACAGGATCATCTCCAGACAGAGGAGCAGCTTCAGCGACAGACTGCTGTCACCGTCCTGCTCCACTGACAGTCTGATGGAGATCGTTCCTCCCCCACACTATGTGACTCTTCAGTTCCACCCGGGGGGTAAACGTTAACATTATACAAAGTTATTGTCTGTTATACCTGCATTTTTATTTTTTAATACCTGCATCTTTAATTTAATATTGTTCTTTATCAGTATGCTACTGCTGGATTATGTGAATTTCCCCTTGGGATTAATAAAGTATCTATCTATCTATCTATCTATCTATCTATCTATCTATCTATCTATCTATCTAGATTCAGAAGTTAGCCTGCAGGGAGAGCCATTGAAAAGAGTGGATAAGTTTAAATATTGAGGATCAATGGTAGCCCAAGATGTTTAGATAGCCCCCAGAGTGCAGTGTGGAACAACTGGAAGAACGGGATCAGGAGTATTGTGTGATTGAAGAATTAAGGTTGTGAAAGATCAGCCTTGACACAGACAGACCCGCTGGGGCAAGGTCCCTGGTCGTCTGCCATAGGTGAAGGTTAAAACTAAGACAGTGGTTAGACCAACAATGATGTATGGAGCTGAGACATGACCATTGCCACACACGTGTGCATGAGGGACAGTTCACAGGCTCAAATAATGCTATTCATCAGCCAGACAAGGGGTTGGTGCTCTCAATTGATCTTTTCTCCTCTTCTTCCCTTTGCAGTTCAGCTGAAGGCCCTGCCTCTCATTGACATCACCACTGAACCACCCACTAACATCACTTCCGGCCAACCCTGATGACATCACTTCCGGTACACAGAATTCACCATCCTACCAAATTAGTTCCTGTTCCGGCTGCCCTTCCTCCTATCCACCATATTTATAGACCGGACTCTCCCTGTTAGTTCAGCTCATTTGAGAACTCCGATCTATAAAGACGTGCTTCTTATATTTTGCTGATTTTTCAGTATATGGGGTGTCCATCCCCAAACCTTTTTTTTGTCTGCTGCCTTACTTTTTACCACAGCAATAAAGGGAGAACAGCAGGAGCAGAAGTTGGATGTGTCAGAAATGAGAATGTTGAGGTGTATATGTTGGATTACAAGAAAGGACAGAATAAGAAATAAGACAATCAGGTACAACAAAAGTGGAAGAGATAGCTAAAAAAGTACAGGGAAGTAGACTGAGGTGGTAGGACATGAATATGTGAGCACAAGAGTGATAGGAATGAGAGTACAGGGGAAGAGGAAGTGAGGGAGGCCAAAGTGGAGGTGAATGGATAAAGGAAAAGGGTCTGACTGGTGGGAAGGTGCAGAATGGAGCTTCATGAAGAAGGTTTTCCAAGCACATCAACCTCATATAGAAGTAGGAAAAGATGAAGAAGAAGAAGAAGAAGATGATATGTTGGTTCATGTACATTCATGATTATGTGTGTGTGAGCGTATTTTGGGTATATCTTTTAGGTACGGTTTGTTGTGGTTACAGTTTTGTTATGTGTATTGTCACACACATATGATTGGGAGACAGCTAGAGGGCCTAAATAATAGTAGTAGCACACCAGACCAGGGGTGGCGAGCTGCACTAACTTTCTCTCTCTGTACTCTGTAGAATATCCACGGGAAATCCCACTAGGTGCCTTGCGGTATTGATTACGTCACTTCCCATACAGGTGGCTACTGATGGCATCACTTCCTGCCCCCTGGAGGAGGCAATTCAGTTTCCGGCGCTATGGATGACATCACTTCCGGTTCAGGTCCAGATGATATCACTTCCTGTCACAGCCTTTAAAGCCGCCATGTTATCACACTCAAATCAGTTCTGTTTTGGATTTCAACCTGAGCACAACTCACATAAAAATACCCATTTGCAGCCTGGGCAGATTATACAGGTGGCCGCCCCAAACCTTTGATGTCTCTTAGCTATCTTTGTTACAGTATATATATTTAAATTGTTTCTTTTAGATTATCTTGAACAGCACTTGGGTTCAGTGTAGGCTGTTTTAAATGTGATTTATAAATAAAGTTTAACTTGACTCAACTTGACACATCCAGGCGTGTCGGAGCCGGGAGAGCAGACAGGCAACACTCGTCTGGGAGGACTAGTAGGGAAAAGAGAAAGAAAAACACAGAATTATATTGTTGTGCTGAAGAAGTCTGTCAAAGGTATTTTGTTGAATAAAAAATGTGTGTTTTAAACCTGGACTGTGTTGGTACATTTGTGTCTAGAGTTTGGGGTTTAATTGGTCACAAGGGACTTCTACAAAGTACCGAATTAAGAACCTAAACACCGTATTTACTCGTGTACCACGCGCGAGGTTTTGCCCTGTGTATGACATGCGTTGTGGTTGTATAGGAAGCGTTTAGAGAGAGAGAGAGAGCGAGTGTGCGAGCAAGCGAGCAAGAGAAAGAGCGCGAGTGAGCGAGCAAGCGAGAGAGAGAGAGCGAGCGAGCGAGAGGGAGAGAGAGAGCGAGCGAGAGGGAGAGAGAGAGCGAGCGAGCGAGAGGAAAAGAGAGAGCGAGCGAGCGAGCCCAAGCAGAAGCAGTAAACATTACAGAATTACATTTCCTCGTGTATGACGCACACCTGATTTTCTAATGCTAATTTTTGGGAAAAAATGTGCGCGTGGTACACACTAAGTAAATACGGTACTTAGATTTCAGTTTTTGATCTTTAATAAATTTGTAAATGCTTCTGAAAACACATTTTCACTTTGTCATTATGGGATGTTGAGTGTAGATTATTTTAATGGGCAAACATAGCAAATGTAATCATTTCCAATTATATCTTGTAGGAGGAATATGGGATGGACAGGCAGGAAGTCAGGAAGACCCCTTACCCAGACAGGAGGCCCTGAGGATACAGAAAGGCATCCTGGCCAAAAGAAGGAAGGAGGTTACACCCAAACAAGGTTGCCCTAGGGGATGGATGGACATCCCAGTGGGACGTGGTTCCAGTACCTTCCTAGGACGGGAAAAAAGGGAAGGACAGGGAAAAAGTTGCACAGAGAGATACCTACCTCCCCCAGGCACTAGATGGCAGCAGCCCTCCATGATGACGCCCATTCAGAAACCAGCAGGGAATGCTGGGAAATGTAGTCCAACAATACAACCCTGCTAGGGACCCTAGGTGTCACAAAGGGGCGCTGTAAGGATATGCTCTTCCCAATTTAGGGGACTTCTTTGTGACCCGGAAGTGCTTCTATCGGGTCCTTAATAAAAGGGACTGCACTCCCTTAATCCAGGCGAGTCGGAGCTGGGAGGAAGGATGGCAACTCCCGACTGGAGGAGTGCAGTGTGGTGCTGAGAGAAATTGAGAGGAGAGAGTATTGAAAGAGGGCAGCATGGTGGTGCAGTGGGTAGCACCGCTGCCTCACAGTTAGGAGACCCGGGTTTGCTTCTCCCAGTGTCTGCGTGGGTTTCCTATGGGTATTCCGGTTTCCTCCCACAGTCCAAAGACATGCAGGTTAGGTGCAGGTAAATGGTCCCTAGTGTGTGCTTGTTGTGTGGGTATGTGTGTGAGCACCCTGCAGTGGGGTGGCACCCTGCCCAGAGTTTGTTTCCTGCCTTGTGCCCTATTGTTGGCTGGGATTGGCTCCAGCAGACCCCCGTGACCCTGTAGTTATTATATAGCGGGTTGGATAATGGATGGATGGATGAAAGAGAGACAAGGAACAACCTGTATTTGTGCTTGTGCCATTTTTGGAGGACTTTTGGTAAATAAACCTATTCAATTATTTGAACCCAGGACTGTACTGGTGTATTTGTGTTGGGGTTTGGGGTTCTCTGGCACCCTGGTTTCCAACATAATCTACAACACAAAAAAAGTAAAGGGGTCTGAATCATTTCTGAACCCACTGTAACATATCCATCTCTGCCAGGAGATTCCCGGTAAGCTGGCGCAGCTCATACAGTCCAGTTTCTGGAAAATGGTGGACTTGTGTATATCACATCATCACATACTGCATATCACTTTCAAGGTCGTTCAAGAGGCCTTCTCCCAATTTGCCATAAACAGGATAAAAGCTCTGCTACATTTTTTGCAGTTTTTGGCTAATCCACTTTCTGCTGCACTGAATCAGATTTTCTATGTACAAACATCAATAGTCTACTGTCTTTAAGCATTTTTCCCCCAGCAATGTCCAATTTGGATTGTGATGAAAACTCATTAAATTAATATAAAGTGCTATTAATATTAAAAGGCCTCTGGCAATCATGTAAAAGCTAAAATATTTAACCAGTACAAACTGTGCCAGCTCTCTTTCTATTTTCAAACTTCAATATCCATTTATTTTAAGTAATAGAAAAATCAATCTGTGAGCATAATGCCCTGCTGGATGTATGCCACTGCATTTGTTCTGAAGATGCATGCCTCTTTAAGGAGTTTTATCATGATAAGTCATTGCTATTTAAAATGGTGCAAGTGCATGTTTTAATATACAGCGGGCACTGGACACTGTCAGCCATACTGAGGATCAGCTCATTTGTTTTGCATCAGTAGGCCAGCATTGTAAGATAAAGTGCTTCCTCTAAGACGATTCATTTTCATCAGTGTAGCATGGAGTAGCCGAGCGTTCCTGTGTACGTTAGTGTATATTACTTTTAACACCAATGATTCAGACTAATAACACAGATGAGGGGAAAAGGAAAAAAAAGACTTGGCTTCAAATATTATCATAAAGCAGGTACAATTAGAAAGGAGGCAAGCCGTCTGGACGAGAACAGGCCATGCAGCCCAACAAAGCTCGCCAGTCCCATCCACTTAATTCTTCCAAAACAAAATCAATGTTGAGCTTTGAAGGGCCCTGAAGTCCTACTGTCCACCACACTACTTGGTCACTAATTCCATACGTGTTGTCACAAAAACGACAAAAAGACATCGAAGGTTTGGGGCAGCCACCCATGCAATATGCCCTGCCTGCAAAATGGGTAATTTGTTGTGAGATGTTTTCAGGTCAGAGTCCAAAACAGAACTGTCATTGACAGCAAAAGATGACATCTTTATTTGCCAGAACCAGAAGTGACATCATTGGAGGTGCTGGAACCGGAAGTGACGTCATTGGAGGTGTTTCCTGAGAACTATGCAGGGTTTCCCAAGAATGATCTGCAAGGGATTGAGAAAGAAAGTCAGTGCACCTCGCCATCCCCTGGTCTGGCATGGAATTATTATTATTCAGGCCCTTTAGCTGTCTCCTACTTGCACGTGTGTGACAGTGTAAAGAAAAACTGCCTAATGTTTGTGCGAAATTTACCCTTAACAAGTTTCCAACTGTGTCCCCGTGTTCTTGATGAACTCATTTTAAAATAACAGCCTCGAGCCACTGGACTAATTCCCTTCATAATTCTAAAATCTTCAATCATGTCACCACTTAATCTTTTTTTGCTTAAACTGTAAAGGCTCAGCTCTTTTAATCTTTCCTCACAACTCATTCCCTGTAGCCCAGGAATCAGCTTAGTTGCTCTCTGGACCTTTTTCCAGTGCTATTATGTCCTTTTTGTAGATTGGGAACCAAAACTGCACACAGGATGCCAGGGGCCTCATGTATAAACAGTGCGTACGCACAAAAATGTTGCGTAAGCACCATTTCCACATTCAAATCACGATGTTTAAAACCTAAACTTGGCGTAAGGCCACGCACATTTCCACGGTAGCTCATACCCTGTCATACGCAAGTTCTGCGCTCGGTTTTGCAGACTGGCGGCACCCAGTGTCAAAGCAGTGCTACTGTTCCTGTGTGGTTATCCTTTCTTTTCCTGACGAGGCTTTATAAATACACTGAAATTAACCGCATATTGTTTATTACTTTAATGCATCTGACTGTAATTAACCTGTTACAATATAATGGTCCACAGAATGGTCAAACTATTCCAAATACCATAGCTGCTTTAGCATTGTTACTCTCACTGCACCTTCTTCTTCTTCTTCTTTCAGCTGCTCCTGTTAGGGGTTGCCACAGCGGATCATCTTTTTCCATATTACTCTCACTGCACCACTCGGAGCAGCTAACTGGAAAAAGAATTATCGGTATACAGCATCAAGCACACACTGTCTCAGCCATGCTGTCTATTGGATTGCTCTCATATGGCAAACGCTTCAGAGACTTTCCTGTACGGACCTCACAGTTCAGAAACAGTTTCATCCCAAGAACTCTAAACGCATTCAATCAATCCATCAAGTGCTCCTTGTAGAACTGTCTGTACTTATAAGTACAATCACCTCACTGTAAACTTGCGATACAATTTTAATATTGCACAGCCTGAGCCACTTTATAAAGCACGTATTTACATATGATGATAATATCATTTTTAAGGTGAAATGCAGCAAAATATGTTTATTATATTATACAGATAAAACTTTACCTTAATTTAAATAATTTATATTGTTAATAATTAAACATGTGAAGACACGGTGTCGCTGCGCTCCGTTCACGGATTGTTCCTGCCTCTCACTGTATGTTTGCTGGGACTGGCATGACACTGGAAGGATAGAATAATTAAACGTACTACGAAGATATTTCAATGTTCCTTAAAAGTTTTGAAGAATCGGCGTTATAAGCTTACAGATGGCTTGACGTCTATTACAGAGCTGATTGTGTGGCGATTGGGTATTTGGAGAAAGAAAAGGAAGGACAGGAATTGGGGGTTAGTACGTTTGAAAGAGACAGTACTGCTGCAATAAATTATTTCATTGAAGGTCACGCACAATCACTGCGCCACCTTGTTCCCATGTTTAATAACATGCTTTAACTCCTATCATCATGAAAAAAATATTACGTATACATCTCAGTATTTTAATTATTCAGAGAGCAGTAATATTACGATTGTAATGGATTCTGTGTCCTGTCGGAGGAAGAGAAAGCCCAGAAGCACGTAGTGATTCACACACATAGAGCACATAGAAGATCAAATACAAAATAAAGCATTTAACTTGCTACTTTAGTTACGATGGGATTTGAGAAACTAAAAAATTAAACAATTTTAAGATGAAGTTTATGATGTTCTACTTTAATGACAAAATAAACTACGTGATTAAAGTGGAAATTTCGAGATTAAAGTTGACATTTCCTGCTTTTTTCTCACTGTGTGCCTATTTTTTTTTTCTCTGTACCCTAATAAGCTTTCATATGACACTCAGATGGTGGGCTACGACTCACCTTTTCACGGCGACATTGATATTTGACAACTACTTTTTTATTTCGGGCACTGTGCAACTTTGTGAACTTCAACTTTTGAGTTTCTCTGATACTCTATGTCACTCGATCAACTTCCTTTTGTTGATTATACCACTGTTTAAACCAAGTAATAGTACGTTTTTCTTTGCCTCCACTCGGAATTCGCTGAAATTCTTCTATTTCCCCCCCGTGCTTTTGCCATTGCCTTTTCACAGAATGCTGAGCTTAAGGGCTATTTATATTGATTTGCATATTCAAAGAGGCGTAATTCTGGGAGGAGACGGAGCAGGAATGCAGGCGCGTGCACATACATTTCTTTTCACGCTGACCAGGATTTATGTAGCGGAAGAACGTGGAAGTTGGTGAATACACAGATTTATGCATCTGGATTTTTTTGTGCATAAGCACATTTCCACTTTTGTGCTTATGCCATGTTGTGAATAGTGTGAATTCTACGCACGCCGTTATGCACGAGGCCCCATATGAGGCCTCACCAGTGTGTTATAAAGGTTGAGCAGAACCTCCTGTGACTTGTACTCCACACATTAAGGTGCTATATAACCTGACATTCTATTAGCCATCTTAATGGCTTCTGACCACTGTCTGGAAGTTGATAGATTAGAGTCCACTATGACGCCTAAATCCTTCTCATAAGGTGTACTCTCGATTTTCTGACCGCCCATTGTGTATTCAAACCTCACATTTTTACTTCCTATGTGTAATTCTTCACATTAACTGACATTAAATTTCATCTGCCACAAATATGCCCAAGCCTGTATTATGTCCAAGTCCACCTGTACTGATATAACGGATTCCAAATTATCTGCCCAGCCACCTGCTTGGTATCATCTGCAAACTTCACCAGGTTGTTACTTATATTCCTATCTAAATCATTTATATATATTAAAAATAGCAGCGGCCCCAGCACTAACACCTTAACTGGTGTTGTAACTTTGTCTTACAATACCAGGGGTTGATCTACCATTAGAGCATTGTGGGTGTACACCTAGGGGCCCACATCAACAAAGAGCCCTTTTTTCCAATCCCCCCACTAGCTCGATGAAACACAGGCCGAAATGATCAAGAGGGATGCCTGACTGAGATCAAGGGGGAGAAATACTGAGCTGATTAAAACGATCCGGTGTCCACATGCTGCATTGTTTAAAGTATGATCAGTGCTCCCTTAAGGAACAGTAAGTGACCCATGGACCTGTGGGGGTCTTAATCTGGCCTTGTATAAAACAGTAAACAATGTAATAAAAGTGAATATTTTTACTATGTGACATTATACTGAGGTAAACAAACTTGCTCCATTGAACCCACATATCAGATTAGATTAGATCCATTTTATTAATCCCATGGGGAAATTCAGATGCATATAGCCGCAGAAAAATCAAAAACAAGGATACAGACTCATGGGATCGATAATACAACCAATCAATCAATCGATAAATAAAGTAGTAAATAAACAAATAACAAATTGAGTACATCAGGTGGAAACATTGATCTGGATCCTGTTTGCAGTTGTAGTCACCCTGACATAATGAAGGACATAGCAGCTCTTGAAACTGTGCAGAGATGAGTAGTCAACTGCCCTGCTGTGACAGGCTAAAGGAGTCACCCAGAGAATGTTGAAAGGGGGCTTCATTCAGGTGTTCAAAACTCTCGGGGGCATCAAAATTTTTTTTTTTTTAGTGAGAAAATTTGAATCAATTAAATTTAATAAAAAAAGAAATCAACAACAATGCCACTGTCGTTTTTCTTGGGGCTTCATTAAGTGAGACAAGGCACTCAGAAAACAAAAGTTTCCTTCCATCATCTTGCTGTGACATTGAGTTTGGTTTATCCTTGTAAGGTGGTGTTAACTTTGCAGCAACGGCATTTAAACTTTGGGTGCATTTTTACCTATTAAAATGGTGAAATATAAAGAAGTGGATCAAGTGTCAACAATTTATTTAGGACCATCATGCCTATTTTCCTCGTACTTCCCACCGGCCACTTTATTAGGTACACCTGCTCAACTGCTTGTTAACACAAAAATCTAATCAGCCAATCACATAGCAGCAACTCAATGCATGTAGACATTGTCAAAGCGACCCCCTGAAGTTCAAACCGAGCATCAGAATGGGGAAGAAAGAGGACTGAAGTGACTTTCAACGTGGTATGGTTGATGTCAGAGGTCAGAGGAGAATGGCCAGACTGGTTTGAGCTGATATAAGGGCAACAGTAACTCAAATAAACACTCGTTACAACTGAGGTATGCAGAAGAGCATCTCTGAATGCACAAAACATTGAACAGTAAAGCAGATGGGTACAGCGGCCAGAGAGACCACAACAGGTACCACTCCTGTTAGCTAGAAACAGGCAACTGACGCTACAAGTCACATTGGGCTCACCATAATTGGACAAAAGAAGATTGGGAAAATGTTAAATGGTCTGATGAGTCTCCATTTATTCTGCAACATTCTGATGGTAGGGTCAGAATTTGACATCAACGACATGAAAGTATGGATCCATCCTGCCTTGTATCAATAGTTCAGGCTGCTGGTGGTGATGTAATGGTTTTGGTTATATTTTCGTGGCACACTTTGGGCCCCTTAGTACACATTGAAAAACATTTAAATGCCACAGCCTACCTGAGTACTGTTGCTGACCATGTCCATCCCTTTATGACCGCAGTGTACTAATCTTCTGATGGCTCTTTCCAGCAGCATAACACACCATTTCACAAAGCTGAAGTCATCTCAAACTGGTTTCTTGAACATGACGATGAGTTCACTGGACTCAAATGGGGTCCACAGTCACCAGATCTCAATACAATAAAGCACCTTTTGGATGTGGTGGAACGGGAGATGTGCAGCCAACAAACCTGCAGCAACCGCTTAATGCTATCATGTCAATATGGACCAAAATCCTTGAGGAATGTTTGTTGAATCTATGCTACTTAACAATTACAGCAATTCTGAAAGCAAAAGAGGGTCAAACCCGAGACTAGCAAGGTGTACCTAATAAAGTGGCCGCTGAGTGTATGTGTGCAACAGGCTAAAGAAGACCCAAGTGAGTAAAGGTGAGTGTCCCCTGTGATGAATGGCTTCATTTCTGAATTATCCTCAAAAGAGGTATGAACAGGCAATCACTCAGATGGATGAATTTACCATTACAGAACTTTACGGGTCATCAATACTGACAACTGGAGGGATTCTGTGAGGGGTGCTGGGAGAGTATCTGGTTCTGTGGCATCTAATGAAGGGCTATTTGGTCCCCTGTATAATCACAGTGAGAGTTGTATCTGCCTACTCAGACAAACATCAGCACCATATGCAGTGGGTGTGGGACTCTGCCAAGGCTATGCTTTATCTCCTGTCCTGTTTATAATTTTCATGGAAATGATATCAAGATGCAGTCAGAGAGTGGGGGGATATCCAGTTCGGTGGCCTTGGAATTACATCACTGCTTTTTGGAGGTGACATGGTCCTGTTGGGTTCATTCGGTTGTGAACTCCTGAATGCATTGGGATGGCTTGTGACCGAGTGTGAAGCAGCAGGGATGAGGATCAGCACCTCCAAAACTAAAGCTGCGGTCCTCATTAGAAAAAACGTGGACTGTCTTCGAAGAGTGGGAGATGAGTTACTGCCTCAAATAGGGTAACTTAAGGACCTCGGGGGTCTTGTTCACAGGTGAGGGGGAAAGGGATGGTCAACAGATTAACAGACAGATGGGGGTGGCAAGCGTACAGTTGTGCTTGAAAGTTTGTGAACCCTTTAGAATTTTCTATATTTCTGCATAAATATGAC
>JANRMT010062834.1:50331593-50354609 GCA_026402145.1 Polypterus bichir lapradei
TTATAGTGTTCTAGCAGATTAGAATGGATGTATTACCTACCAAATAATGGCAATTTACTTTAAGATTAAAATGTAATGTCTGAAGTCCTCACTTTATGTTCAAACACAGCCAAATGCTCACTTATAATTTTCGATTAGGAAATGTCTGAGGTGCCCGTGCCAGCAGTGTTGACTGTGCTGCTGACAGCAGAGCCTGCAGACAGATGGGCTTATAATGAATATTAAGAAATGCAAAATCCTTCATGTTGATCTGTCCTGCAGATGACATTTGTGAAATTAAATTCATTCAAATTTAGTCCATGCATACCTTGAGATTGAATTGAGTTGTTGAGATATTTTAGTAGGGAGTAATAAGGAATGCAGAAATGTCTTATTAGTTATGAGGCTTTAATATTTTGTACTATCTTGGCAGTCAATTTAAGGGATTTGGTAAGAAAAAGCAGCACCTGCATTCTTTGAACGTACAAGAATTTTTGTTTTACCTTCTGCAGTGGACCACCATGCCATCGAGGATTGGGGTCTGCCTTGCACCAGATACTGACAGGCTTTGAAACCCTCCATTATGGAGATTTGGTAATGGATGAATGGATGTATTTTACCTTATGTGATGGACTGGTGTTCCCACCAGCGTTAATTCTTGCCTTGCACCTGATGCTACTAGACAAGGGTCTAGTCCTCCCTAGCCCTCAAACGGATTTACTCATTTTAATTCCCAGAAAAATGAATTTTATCAAATTCAACAGAAATGTGACCAACATGAGTGTCCAGAATATTGAAGAATCATACACATTGTAACCAGGAGGGGGCACCACGGAGCCCCAAACCCCAGACCCATTATTCCTAACACAGCTACAGGTTCAGATAATGATTATTTAATCTAATAAGTAGCAAATAAAAAAAGACAGCCCAAAAGCAAACAAGCAAAGTTTTCTTCTCTCCTTTTGCCTCCAGTGGAGTGTTACCTGCTGCCTCCTCACTCTGACTCCCTGAAGACAGGCAGTGGGATCATTTTATACTGGACCTGGAAGAGCTCCTGGTGAGCCGTCATGACTTGTGGGGAGTACAATACAATACAATTTAAAATCACACAAGAAGTGCAGTAATGGACTTTAACGGGTCCTGCCTTTTGGCAACCACCCAGTCTTGACTCTCTAAGAAGAAAAGACTCTCTAACAAGGAGTACTTCCGGGTTGTCTGGAAAACCAGGGTAGCCTTACTCTGACATCACCCCCTTACAGTACCCAGGGACTCCAACAAGGCTGCACTTCCGGACTCCAGTTCCCATGAAGCCACTGCAGGTGTCCAAGGTGGTATGCCACCAGTGGACACTGCCACCTAATATATGGGAAATGGAACTGCTTGTGGCCTCCAGCTTCTGCTTGTCCATCCCCTGGCACCCTCCATTTTATCTCAAAGTCATGCTGTCATCCAGCCGGGATGCCTGTCTATCCTCCTTGGCACTCACAACATACTGCCAATAAGGGTAGCAGCACTTGCATTTACCACAATGCTCTACTGTTTGCTTAAAATATTAGAAAATTAGAACAATTGTGATGAGAAGAGGCCATTCAGCCTAAGAAGCCTGCCAATCCTATATACCCTACTACTACAATCCTGTCCTCCTAGATTCTTTAACAAACATTCAATTGAGATTTGAATTTTCCTAAAGATAGATAGATAGATAGAAGGCACTATATAACACATAGATAGATAGATAGATAGATAGATAGATAGATAGATAGATAGATAGATAGATAGATAGATAGATAGATAGATAGATAGATAGATACTGTAGATAGATACTTTATTAATCCTAAGGGGAAATTCACAATAATAAAAAGATCTACTCACTACACGACTAGGTCAATTATGTTGTGTCTATTTACCTAGGAAATTAGACGACGGAGTTGGGAATGACACCCCACCCGAGTTGACTGTGTTCCAGTAAAACATTCAGAAAATCAATATGGACGCATCCTTGGAAAATGTTTATTGAGCTTGTTCCAACTGAAAAAACAGAGGTTGATAATGACACATCACACGATATTTTGCACACCCAAATACTGTAGCGGCATTTCCACAGATGGAGGTAGGACAGTGCTGTGTGTATGATTGAGTTGATAGATAGATAGATAGATAGATAGATAGATAGATAGATAGATAGATAGATAGATAGATAGATAGTGTCATGCACGTGCGCATGGGAGGTAGTAAAGGGTCTAAATGAGAGTAAGTCCACGCCAGACCAGGGGGTGGTGGAGTGCACTGACCTTTTTTCTCACTTTCCCGCAGACCATTCACAGGAAATTGCGCCTGGCCCTAATGACGTCACTTCCGGACCCTTGGATGACATCACTTCCGGTGAAGAACCCATTACCGAAGAGTTCCGGTCCATTTGATGACGTCATATCCGGGTCTGATCCTATAGAAGAGGTTCTGCCCTCGATGACTTCACTTCCTTTTCTGGCCTATATTTGACTAATCTAATCAGTCCTGTTTTGGACTCCATTCTGAGCACATGAGTGCTAGCAATTTACCCGTTTGCAGCCAGAAAATATTATATGGGTAGCTGTCCCAAATCTTTTAATGACTCTTGGGTCTGCTTTTTGTGACAATAGATAGATAGATAGATACTTAAACAACAAGGGGGGCCAACGATCCCCAAACCATCGACACACAGGGCCATCTTAACGCATGGGCACGATGGGCAGTTCCCTGTGGGCCCCACAAGCATTGAGGCCCCATGCTAATCTATGTATGTTGTGACTTGCTGTCAATAAATAAATGCTCTACTATACTAAACTATAAATATTTGTTATTTTGTTACAAGTGGACATTGGCATTCGCCTCTGATTTAATATCACGGTCGCCTCTGCAACCTCACGTGCAGGTATCTGTACGGTTCTCACACACTCCATAATATAAAAGCTGTGACAGTCTGGGGTGCTGTCGCTCCTCCAAACCTGCAGACAACACGTCCAGGCACCAGGTAAAAGTATCAGAAATTAATTTCATTTCTTCAATAATGTGCACATAGCACCTCCACCTCCACAATACACAATAATAATCCACAATAATCAATAATACAATAAATCCTCCTCTCCACCCAGCAGCTCTGTCGCACTTCCTCCCAACTCCGGCTCAGCTTGCATAGTCCTTTAAATAGTCTTCTACCCGGAAGTGCTTCTGTCCTTCAGTCCATGTGATTCCATAGCACTTCCAGGTCAGATGAAAACTCTTATTTTTCTTCAGCCCCGAAGTACTTCAGTTCTACCGTCCCCATGACTTGAGAGCACTTCCAGGCTATAGGGAAAATAGAAATCCCTGTGTCTCCTTGTAGCGTCCTCCGATGGCACCCACAGCATCCAGCAGAGCTGTTGAGTCGCACTCCATCTCCCATGATGCCCTGCGGGAATCCAGGGCACCGCCATGCTGCAGGGAGGACTCCATCTAGTGGCCTGAATGTATTGACCGGGATAAGCTGCCGGCCATCTCTCACAAAGCATATATGTTAACGTCACTTCTCTGCAAAGAAATTTTTGCAAATGTTTGTGTTGAACACTTCTCTCTTTGAGACACAGAGACAGAGAACCACTTTCACTTTCCCCAAGACAGGCAAGTCACGTCATACTTACAACCTTTGGAAGCAAGTCCAGGGATAAACATGCAGAGCAGGTTAGAGATAATAGAAATAGGAAAATTCGAGAGTCTCAAGAAAATGGGATTAAAGCTCACATTAGCACAAACAAATGAAAAATATTGCTCTGTGAAATAACGGAACAGCAAAAAGAGATCGAATAGTGTTTGAGGATGTCTGGGGGAGAAGAGAGACAAGGCTGTGACTTTAAAATGTTTGAAGTGCCACACGAAATGCAGAGCAGGTGGCATGGGAGCAGCAACAAACCAGCAGCTGATCGAGCAAAGAGGAGGTTAAAAAAACAACTGTTATTTAATTCCCATTGTATCTTCGTTCATGAGGGGTTTCAGAGGAGCGACCGCGTCTCCTTGGGGTGTGTTGAGCCCCCCACTTCACAACAGCACATAGTCGTATAATAAAGATCGCATTAGTGCAAACAAACGGAAAATATAAATCAGTGAAATAACGGAACAGAGAAAAGAGATTGAATAGTGTTTGAGGATGTCTGGGGGAGAAGCGAGACAAGGCAGGAACTTTTAAACGTTCGAAGTGGCGCATGAAATGCAGATCATACGGCACGGGAGAAGCAGCAAGCCAGCGGCTGATCGAGCAAAGAGGAGGTAAAAAAAACAACTGTTATTTGATTCCCATTGTATCATCGTTCAAGAGGGGTTTCAGAGGAGCGACCGCGTCTCCTTGGGGTATGTTGAGCCCCCCTCTTCACAACAGTGCATAGCGCTTGGCGCGGGGTTGGCAAGCGAAGCAAGCAGGGAGCAAAGCCCCCTACTGATTTATAATAAATAATTCCTGCTAATTTCATACTGTGTCTGTATGGTTTACCAATTGAGTATCACTGATATGTTGAAATTTGTGTGTTATATTTATTGTTCAAACATTTGTGTTGATTAATCTTTGCTGTACAGCATGATTTTAAATGTTTTAACATTGATTTTGTTGGAAGTACCAATACAATAAATGTATGTTTAATTTTATTGACCATTTACATTTTTATTCTTGTGAGTGGTTGTGTACAGTAAGTAGGGGGGCTCAGTTCACTGCTTTGCCCAGGGCCTAAGATAGCCCTGTGGGCACAATAATGCCCAACACAATTCCAGGTTCAAATAAATGATTTTATTTGTCATAGACAATTTCATTTGTCTCCGGGGGAAAATTTGGCTTTTTACAGAAGCTGTTTAAATAAATACATACATAAATAGTGTGGAGGATTGCCGGCTTCTGGTTTCGGTCCTCACCCCCAGGCCGCCAGGAGGAGCTCTCCTGACAGCAGGATCGTGCCCCGAGCTCCAGCAGGGCCTCATGGACTTTGTAGTGTTTATACACAGCCCTGCTGGATACCTTGGGGGCCACCAGGCGTCGCTATAGGGGGGCTTGTGGGCTCTTTTGTGCCTTATAACCTGGGAGTACGTCACGGTCATGTGACGGGAAGGAACGACGTGCTTCCGGGTTGAAGAAAAGGACTGTTTAACCTGACCCGGAAGGAATAGGGGACTGTGGACTGATTGGGCAGGAACACCTCCGGGTCAGGGGCTATAAAAGGACTGTGGCTCAGTCCAGACGCTGAGCTGAGCTGGGGGGAAGGGTGGCTAAGTGTCTGGGAGTTGGAGGATTGATTAAGAGTATTGTAGTGTTGATAATTTATGAGTAGTGTGGAAGGTGCTTGGTGCACTGAGGAACAGAAAAATAAAGAGTCTGGGACTTTTATCTAGTGTCTTGCGTGGTACCTGAGGGTTCAAGGGAGCACTAGCGCCCCCTACTGCCACAATAGATAAATAAAAATATATATACACACACACTTCGGTCTGAACACAGAAGAAAATTAAAAAGAAAGAAAACTTCTGACTTGGCAGTGCCAGTCCCAGTGATGTGCTATACAGGTATATTGCTGTTGGTATAAGGGACACACTTCCGTTAAATGATTCATTGGCTGAAAGTCTTCACTGTTGTTGTGTCAGAGAGAGGATGTGCAGCATTATTCATAATGGCTTTGAGGTTTTTTATCATTCTCTCCTTTTTTAGGACCTCCGGGGGTCCAGAGTGTGTCCCATAACTGAGTTTACCCTTTTAAATGGCCTGTTGATTCGGTGGTCCACTCTTGAAGTGGTATTACCAGCCCAGCAATCACACTGGCCATCACAGAGTTGTAGAAGATGTGAAGGATGTCACTACTGTCATTAATTGACCTCAGTCTCCTAACGAAGAAGAGCCTGTTCTGCCCTTTCCTATACATGATAGTTCCTAGGAGCTTGATATGCATTAACATCATTCATCTTTCCAAGGGCTGATACTTTATTATTGACAAAGATGCTGCCACTGAAGTAAATACTATGTATTGATTGCATTATTTCTGGGCATCCCTTATTGCAATCAGGATTGGGAAATTCCTGTGCTTTCCCAGACTATTGTTTCCCCTTTTATTCCTGCTCTGCCCTTCTTTGAGTTCACTGTTTTAAATGTCACATGAAACTGATGAAAAATGTCACATCATAATCATTGCAAACTATCAAACCTATTGCTTTTTGTAAGAAAATTGTACATATGAGTACCTTTATACTGTACATAATAAGTACCTTTATTACAGATAATTTTACTTACACATTATAACCTGTAGGAGGCGCCCCAGCACTCCAAACACCCAGACACAACTAAACCACTCAGTCATGGGTTCAAAAAAAGATAGTTTTATTAAATAAAACACCTTTAACAGGTTTTTATCACCTGGTAAACCACAGTCGCAGTTCCTTGTTTGATTGACGCTTAGTAATGGCGGGACGCTCTGTCTGAAGGCTGATTCCTGCCTTGCATCCAGGACTGCTGGGGTAGGCTCCTGGTCCCTCATATCTCAGAAATGGATTAGGTTGTCCTACATTTTGGACTGCTGCATTATATCATAACTTCCTAGCCATGCAGGTAAAAAGAACAGTAAGAAACAATGCAAATGAAAAATTAACGCATCATAACCTTTACTAGGATTTGGTAATTATAGTTTGAGAATGGAGTCAGAAAGTCATAAATCTCATTCCTATGATAGCGGCTCCCTTCCTTTGTCTTGTTTCCTGCACAGTTTAACTAACTGCGAGCAGCCATTACCGTTCACCTGCTGTACAAGGAGGTCAAATGCATTCATTCTATAAGATCAGCATTACGGCTTATATGGATGATCAGGAGCCTTCATACAGAAAGAGGAAACCATTAAAATGTCATTTGGGTTGAAAACCGGCAAATTATTTTTTGCTCAGTAATTTGAGTACATTTGAAATGCTGCCACTACTGCTATGAATGCTAAAAGGATTTTTCTCATTAATTGTAATCAGGTTTGGGAACTTCCTGTACTTTCCCGGACTATTGTTTCCCCTTTTTTCCTGATGTGCCCTTTTTTGAGTTCACTGTTTTAAATGTCACCTGAAACTGCAGCAATGAAGTCTCTGTAGAAACAAGCATACAAACTCTCTGTATCGATCTCAACCGAGGCCGCATGTGTCCGATCAATAGTTCTTCTCTTTTGTGGCCAACTCTGTGTTTGTCTCTTCTTTCAGCTAAAATAAATTAATAGAAATATTAAATCATACTGTTTGTTGATAATAGTTTGGATTTCGAGAAAATAAAGGATAGGAAGCAAATTATCATTCCAAAACCATGCACTGAGACCTATGAACATGTGTCATGTTGATGCATTTTATATATTATCGTGGCCCTGTAATGCAAATGTCCAGAGGTAGGAAGTGTTGGCCAGGTGACCAAAGTTTGTTGCCTTTATTTATTAACACCAAAAAACAGGAACAGGAGAAAATGTACTATTTACAGTACACCCCAAATGTTAGGTCCTTGACGGATGCCATCTTCACCGCACCAGGACACACCAGCCTGCCTGACACCCAGCTTTCCTATTAATGTCTCAATAGTCGGCTTCTTCTTCTTCTTCTCTCTCTCTCTCTCTACACAGTTTTCCACCAAAAGAAAAAATCCCCGCCCCTGCCACAATCCTCTTTTTATCTGCAGGTCATTTGCATATGCAGCCTAACTAGAAATCTGCTGATTCGTCCGTTTGTGTTGTCAGAGCTCCACCCTCTTTTAGCCTCAAGAGGCCCTGTGTTGAATTTCACCATAAAAGATTCATTTATAAGATGTATTAGGGGACTCAAGTTTCTTTTGCACAATGAAACATAAACATTCCCAGGCTAAATTATTCCCAGGATTTATACATTTTGCCCAAAGGGAAGAACTCTTTATTTATTTCTGAACTTAGAAATAATAATACATTTAAATAATAAGAGGTTAATTTTGGTTAAACATAAGTAACTGGGTGGTATATGCATAGGAAAACATATAAACTCCTATAAACTTAGTATAATAGGAACAATCTACAGCCCCAATTCCAAAAAAGTTGGCACGCTGTTTAAAATGCAAATAAAAACAGAATGCAATGATCTGCAAATCACATAAACCCATATTTTACTCACAATACAACATAGAAAACTTTTTTTTTCTAAGACTCTGTGAAGCACCTTGAGCATGGAAAAGGTGCTATATAAATAACATGTATTATTATTATTATTATTATTATTATTATTATTATTAAAACATATCAAATGAATATCAAATATCCAAAGAATGGGCCAGCATTCCTCTTCCAAAAGTCCAGCAATGGGTCTCCTTAGTTCCCAGACATTTATGGACTCTTGTTAAAAAAGAGGAGATGCCACACAGTGGTAAACATGGCCCTGTCCTGACATTTTACTATTTCATGAAAAATACCAGCTCCTTTTGAATTTGATGGCAGCAGCACATCTTAAAAATGTTGGGACGGGGGCAATAAAAGGCTGGAAAAGTAAGTGGAACTCAAAAGAAACAGCTGGAGGAACACATGAAACTAATTAGGTGAACTGGTGACATGATTGGGTATAAAAAGAGCATCTTAGAGCAGCAGAGTCTCCCAGAAGTAAAGAATGGCAGAGCTAAACTAATCTGCAAAAACAACTGCATCAAATATTGTGGAACAATTTCAGAATAATGTTCCTCAACATAAAATCATGCAGAATTTGAATATTTCTTCATGTACAGTACATAATATCAACAAAAGGTTCTGAGAATCTGGAGAAATCTCTGTGCGCAAGGGACAAGGTTGAAAATTAACATTGGATGCCCATGATCTTTGGGTACTCAGGTGGCACTGCATTAAAAACAGGCTTGATTCTGTCATGGAAATCACTGTCTGTGAGTACAGTTCGTTGTGCCATCTACAAATCCACATGTAACGAAGAAGAGATACAGAATGTGAACATGATCCACAAACAGGGCCAAAGCTCTGTTAAAATGGACTGAGGAAAAGTGCAAAACTGTTCTTTGGCGAGACAAATCGAAATTTGAAATTCTTTTTGGAAAACGTGGATAACGCATCCTACGGACTAAAGTGGAGAAGGACCATCCAGCTTGTTATCAATGCTGTGTTTAAAAACCTTCATCTCTGATGGTATGGGGGTGCATTAGTGCCTATGGAATTGGCAGCTTGCACATCTGAAAAGGCACCATCAGTGCTGAGGAGTATATGCAGGATTTAGGGTAACTTCTGTTCCCATCCAGTCAATCTTTTTCGGGAAAAGCATTGCATATTTAAGCGAGACAATACTAAACCCCATACTGCATCTATTAGAACAGCATGGTTTTGTAGTAGAAGAGTCCTTGTACTGAACTGGCCTGTCTGCAGTCAGACCTTTCACCTGCTGAAAAAAGTGTGAGCATCATGAAACGAAAAATATGACAAAAAAGACCCAGGACTTTTGAGCAGCTAGAATCCTATATCAGACAAGAATGGGACAACATTCCTCTTCCAAAAGTCCAGTAATGGGTCTCCTCAGTTCCTAGACATTTATAGACTCTTGTTAAAAGAAGAGGGGATGCTACACAGTGGTAAACATGGCCCTGTCCCAACTTTTATGAGACGTGTTGCTGCCAATAATTCAAAATGACCTTATTCTGTTCTGAAAATGGTACATTTTCTCAGTTTAAACATTTGATACTATTCTATTATGAATAAAATAGGGGTTTATAAGATTTGCAAATCATTGCATTCCGTTTATGTTTACATTTTATACAACATCCCAACTTTTTTGTAATTGGGGTTGTATATTCATTTCTGTCATTAGAACATTAGAAAAAAAATGATGAGAATAGGAGGTATTTTAAAAACAAAGAAAAGTCAGTCACACTTTCTGAACAGAATTTCAGAGTTCCAATATGGGTATGGGCCCAAGTGATGCCCGTGAACGTTGGTATCCAGGTGTGGCTCGCTTTTAGTTTTCTCCAGCTTTCGATTGACCGAATCTGCATATTCTTTCATTCTGAAACATCTCATCTAGCCCCCTTTATCAAAGTTATTGTATGTTGCTACCAAATCTTCTCCAGACGAATATACACTTATCACAGAAAAAAGTATCACTTATAATCAGCCAGATTTTTTCAGTACTTGTAATTAAAAAGGTAATAAGTTCCTTTGAAAATGATCTGTGCTCTAGTTACCATATACTGTATACTCGCGTTTAAGTTCTCCCATGGATAATTCAGGGCTTGATTTTACCTTATAATTCCCACCATTTTATAATGTCAGTCATATAAATCAAATGCGGAAAGCTCATGCTATTGGTCCAAGAGATTACGATATGCTAATGCCCACCCGAGAGAGTAACCACGGAGCACACTGCCATTTTTTTCTATGTATTGTGCCTACATGACCACACGGTAATACCCGAACTATTTTGAAGTGACGTTGGCACTGTTTTCTGTTTTTTTGTCCTTACACCCTCATAAACCTTTACCGTAAGACCACCCCTTATCTACGATGAAGCATTCAATCAGAAGAAAATATGAAGCTGGTTTTAAATTAAAAGTCATTGAAGTGGCGAAAGAAATTGGTATCTGTGCTGCCGAAACAAAATTCAGTGTGTCTGAGAGACTAGTGCGAGATTGGAGGAGGCAAGAAGATGTAAAAAAAATTAAAAATTAAGCGTTGTATTTT
This sequence comes from Polypterus bichir lapradei, assembly GCA_026402145.1. Lineage (NCBI taxonomy): Eukaryota > Metazoa > Chordata > Cladistia > Polypteriformes > Polypteridae > Polypterus > Polypterus bichir. The sequence continues at coordinate 50,342,261 of JANRMT010062834.1, forward strand.
TGAACGGGCATATAAGTCAGGGTCTGACTTTATGATTGATTTTTTGGGTTCCAAGACCCCGACTTATACCTGAGTATATACAATATTTCTTTCAGCTAAAACACAATACATAAACTCACCAGAAATTGAAACTTGAAATGAATCAAATAGAGAAAAATGTTCTAGCATTTGGGTGACATTTGTCCTTAAAAAGTTTCTTACCGTGTCCCTGTCCATGTTCTTGTTAAAGAACTTGTTTTAAAGTAACAACTGGGATTCACTGGACTAATTTCCTTCATGATTTTAAACACTTTAGTCATGCCCCCTTTTCATCCATGTTTGCTTAAACAGAAAAGGTTCGACTCCTTGAATCACTCTTCATACTTCATGCCCCTCAGTACCAGAATCAACATAGTCAGTCTTCTCTGGACTTTCTCTAGTGCTGCTATGTTTTTCTTTTGTAATAGGGAAACCAAAATTATACATTATATTCCAGAGGAAGCCTCACTAGTTCATTAAATGGATTAAACATAATCTCTCTTGGCTTGTACTCCACACATCATGATTTATAACCTAACATCTGATTAGCCTACTTGATCGCTTCTTTACAAGCCACTCTTCTCTGGCCTTTCTCTAGCGATGTTTTGTCTTATTTTGTAATACGGACACCAAAACTGTACACAGTACTCCAAATGAGGCCTCACTGGTGTGTTACAAAGCTTAAGCATTACCTCCCTTGACTTGTGCTCACACCAGCTGCTCCTGAACGTTTTCTCCTGGTACAGATGAGACCACGCTCCGACTGATGTTTAAAGAGTATTTATTTGCTCTCTCTCTCTCTCTTTCTCTCTCTCTTTTACCGCTCTCAAACACCGTGAAAAACTAAAATACAATAAAACTAGTAAATTAAACAATTAAAGAATTGCGCAGGTGTCCGGATAACAAAATTAAAACATACCGTGTGCGCCTTCTGACCAGAAATTCAAGAGTCTCTATTACAATTTCTCTGATTCTCCACTTCTTACAGTCTTATTAAAACTAAACAGCTCAGCGTCCATTAAGCGTGTCACAATGTATATTTCCGCTCCACCCATGAACGTTAACGAAAATGACGAAAGTGACCACTGCGACCTTCCGTTCAGACCAACTTGCAAATTTATGTACAAATACATTGATTATAATATAAATAAAATTACAATTAGAAAAGCAATTATTATCAACAATAAGACTGCACCACAACTATACGATATACAATATAATTTACAAAACATATTTTACAATTCAAACACAAAATTTACATATATACACACATATTTTGCGACAGCTACACCTGGTGATATATAACCTGACATCCTAGTAGCCTTCTTGATCACTTCTATACTAGCCACTCTGGGTTTTCTCCAGCAATGCCAAGTATTTTAAGTGTTCTGCAGACCCAAACTGAATGCAGCTCTCCAGATGAGGCCTCACATTATACATTATACAGCTTAAGCATAATCTCCCTCAACTTGAGCTTTATATGTAACCTAACACCTAATTAGCTGTCTTGATCATATCTGCCCACTTTCTTGAGGTAGATAGCATCGAGGCCACTACAAAACCTAGATCCTTCTCCCAAGAGGTACTTCCAAGTTTCCATCCATCCCTCCATTTTCCAACCCGCTGAATCTGAACACAGGGTCATGGGGGTCTGCTGGAGCCAATCCCAGCCAACACAGGGCACAAGGCTGGAACCAATCCTGGGCAGGGTGCCAACCCACCGCAGGACACACACAAACACACCAAGCACACACTAGGGCCAATTTAGAATCACCAGTCCACCTAACCTGCATGTCTTTGGACTGTGGGAGGAAACCCACGCAGACACTGGGAGAACATGCAAACTCCACGCAGGGAGGACCCGGGAAGCGAACCCGGGCCTCCTAACTGCGAGGCAGCAGCGCTACCACTGCGCAACCGTGCCGCCCACTTCCAAGTTTCAGACCCCCATTATGTATTCAAATCTAACATTTCTACTTCCTTTATATAATGCTTTACATTTACTTACATTAAATTTCATCTGCCATGACTCTGTCCAAGTCCTTCTGTAACAACTCACCTGATTCTTCATTATCTGCCCTTTCATCGAGTTTGGCATAATCTGCAAATTTAACCAATGCATGTATTATATTCTTGTGCAGATCATTTATGTACATGAAGCATAGCAGCGGCCACAGCACTGATAAGTAAGGGACATTGCTTTTAATATCACCTAATTCTGAAAAATTTCTCCTCGCCATTACCCTTTGGTCCCAGTGTTTGAGTCAATTGTGTACCATCCTCTACACTGCCACTTTTATTAGTTTGCTCACAAACCTTGTACGTGGTACCTTGTCGAAAGCCTTCTGGGAATCAAGATAAGCCAAATCATTTGCACCTCTCTAATTGTATGCTCACCTTGCTTCTTCATATAATTCAAGTATACTATTGAGGCACAACCTCCCCCTCAGACCCCGTCTTGACTATTTGCTAACACTCCTGTTCTAGACATGTGCTGGTACATCTTTTCCTTAATAATTTCTCTCATTAATTTACCTGTTATGCACGCTAAGCTTATTGGCCTGATTTTATATCATCAGGTTTCTGCTGTTCCTGGACTCACATCAGAATTGTTCTTCCAGGACATTCATTAAGCTTCAACATGCCCATTTTCAAGAAATGATTTGTGCATTAATCTCATGTGTCACCTACGTGCCCTTGGGAGGCAACAAAAAGGACCAAATGAAGGTAATTCCACACCAGGCCAGGGGGTGGTGGGGTGCCCTGATCCTTTCTCTGTTATATCCCTGCAGATCAAACATGGGAAATTCTTCCTGATTCCGACCACGAAGATACCACTTTCAATTCCGGCTACGTCATGTCCGGTTCTGGCCATGTCACGTCTGGTTCCGGCCATGAAGATGTCACTTCCGGTTCCGGCCATAAAGACATCAAATCTGGGTCTGACTATTCATACTTCCTCTTCTGACTTTGAAGACGTAATTTCCTGTCAGATACCTAAAAACCCTGACCAGTTCCAGTTTCCAGTCAGTCAATGTTGGACTCAACTCTGTTCACATCTGTATTGGCTCAAGTATACGGGTGGCTGCCCCAACTAAATTCTGTGTGTCGAGGCTATTTCTCTCACAAATAAAACATCCTTTCATTACAGTTAGGATTAGAGTTGTGGGAGGGTTATCTGAATCATGAATAATGTGGACAGTCAAGGAGGCGTGTCTTTTAGTGTGCATGTCATGCAGTCATGTATGACTGTATTATAGGCAGTTGTGATGCCCTGTACCCTCCATGTACCTTGCAGCAATTCAACCGTGGGACGTTGATACAAAAATTGACAAGCTGATATCAAAATATTGATTCTTAAAAGTTGAATTTAAAAAACGTCCATCAAAAAAAAAAAAAAGAAGGTTCAAGTGTATGAATAAATATGATAAAATGAAAACATTTCAAAATCAGACAAACACTCAGTGACTCCAGTCCCATTCCTTTTTCCCTTGTCTAGGCTGCTCATAGGGAGCACCAAAAACACAACACAAATCCTCTTGCTTTTCCCTTCACCTTCTATCAGGCTGTTCCAGGGAACAAAGGACATCTTCTAAAATAAAGATAAATGCTGAGGTCACCACAGTTATCTCGACATCTCCTTTTCCTAGGAGATGAACAAGAGTAAGTGCACCCCTTCCTATCCTTAGTTAAGCTGCTCAGAAGTACCGTGGTGCACCCCCTGCTAGTGACAGGCTAAAAATAAAGATGACCACTGACATCTAACTTCCTCTACTTATAAACTCTCAGTGTCATGACTCGGGAGTTCCATAAGCTTATCAAAGGTTGCCCTCTAGGGAGGGAAATACCGTCAGAACCCTGACTAGATACAAAAAACGGCCTTTATTAAAATAAATGGATTAATTTAACTCTTTCAGGGCTGATGTTGACTTTTGTCGAAGTTCAGGGGTAGAGGACAGTAATTGGCTGTAAACTGTGACAAAACTCACCGTTATGTTTTAGTTCGACTCTCTTTACTTGCACGCGCAGGAGTAGTGAAGAGCAAACAGCCTCTAAAATGGCAGCAACATCTGGCGAGAGACTAAAGCAAATGTGCAAAGCAAAATACTCCGTGGACATTTTACGTATTATTTCTGAATCAGACTTTGACTTTTCGGACTCCGAGTTTGATGCAAGTGATCTGGAGATGAAAAATGAAAATGAGGTACCTGCATCAGCCTATCAGTTCCCAGCTAACTGTGGTGCTGAACACATTCGTGTAGCGGATAAGCCTACAGCAGCGTTTGCCTTGGAGGACCACCACTTATGATGACAAGAGATACAAACCATATTGTATCGCACTGCAACTGCCACCATCGTCCACCTGCTTTGCTAAAACAGATTGGTAGCCGGCCTGTCGTACATTCCTGCTGGCCATTGAGCCAACATCTGCACAGTCACTGCTGCCAGAGATGACGAACAGGCGCCAACAGCAACCACAGCACGTAGCAACAGATGATTTCTGTTGATTTCTTTGTAAAACCAGTGCATTGTGTGTTTTTCAGAAAAATGAGTTTTTTGGAAAAAATATTCAGCCCTCAAAGAGTTAAGCAAAGACTTAATATCCATGAAGCTCCGAAGTGCACAAAAAGAATTGCCTGAGAAGGTAGAGCAATCCACTGCAAACAAGGTCCCAATACAGAATCCAAAGGCGAGGTCATAAACAGAGCACAGGTTAAAAAATCCCGAATTCACGACGAGCAATAACCAAAGGCACAGAGAGACACAAGAAACACTCCACTCCCTAGCGCGTTTGAAATGAACTGCGAGGAACTATGGAAGGCCCTCCGGTATACTGTATAGGGTGGAGGCCAGTTCCAGGCGGTGATCGGCAGCTGGCCCTGCCCCTTGAGGAACCACCCACATAACACATGGGTCATAACCAAATAAACAGAAAGAATATGCATCTCTCCCCTTTTAAGTCAGTAGGTGACTGATGTTATATATTATTTGAAATTGGAGGATCTGTGCAGAAATTTTTCCAAACCTGGCCGGATCTAATCAATAACATTTTCAAATAAGCTTTTAAAGTATTGAGGAAGCAGATTCTCTCCCTATTCCTTTTTCTTTTTCTTCTCCATTCATCTATATTCACTTATGAATTCATCTATTTATTTATTTTTAGTAGGTTTAAGTTTTATTCTGCTGCCCATGCTCTCTTTCTCAGGGGTGGGGGTTGGTTTGTTTTCAATCCTATTCTTGTAAAATTGATGTATTTGTATGGAATGTTTTGTGATTTCAATAAAAATCAATAAAATTAATATAAATAAATGATACAAAATCAAAAAAATATATAACTTTGAACCCCAGGCAGGGGAGAAATGGTGTCCTCCTCCTTCAATCCTGATTAATGCCTCACCCTGCTCCCTCCAGTTACCAAACATGTCTTACGTTGTCTTTTCTACGTGCCACAATCCAAAAGGAAGTAAATAAATGTATGCCCCAACCTCATACACGTGTGCATAGCCACAGACACTCCAATCTCGGATTATTATCTGATAGGTTCTCTCTCTCTCATTGCTTTCTCTGGCCCTTTTCTCATGCCAAAATGGCTGCTCTACCATTTCCGCTTTGTCAAAGCTCGATACCTCCTCATGTTCCCAATGGTTTGAGTGGTGTAGGACTCCACCACTCACCCTCACTCACTGCCATGGACCATCACTGATTGCCGCAGACCTAGGCACCTTGGCGTTTCTCACTACTGGATGTCTCTTAATGGCACCACCTCACAACGCCCAAGGCACAGTAACTCACGCAGCTAATTAAACAAAAATCTTTAAATAGTCAAACACAAACATACAGTAGGTGAATATCATCACTACAGCGTGACTTACCACAGTGGTACTGAGAGTTCATGGTGTGAATCATCTTATATATAAACGTCTACATGTGGAAGTGTGTCTGGCCCAGAAGTGCAAGGCTACAGCAAGAAGCTCAAAGAGCCAGCAAGACGGGCCAAAGTTAATGAGTCAGAAGAGGAAAAGTATGAGGCTACAGCATGAAGCTGCAAGAAAACGACTCCATCACCAAAGTGAAACCACCGAGGAAAGACAAATGAGAGAGATACTCGCTTAGCCACTGATAGACAACAGGGGCGAGCACGTCTACAAAACAAAACTGCCGACTCTGCATTTCAATTTTTTTTCTGATGATTTCAGTAGTTTCTAGGAGCCTGGTCTTTTTACAGCACCGGATTACACAGCTAGCGTGACATAAACATACTGTACAATTCAAATGGCTATTCAACAGAAACCCTTAATCGCAGAGCTCCAGAGTTCTGCAGCTAGATCAATTTCCAAAAAAAAGGCCCTTCCTTTCTCATTCATACAAAATCTTCTGTCCATGCACATAACAAAATCAGTCATATAAATGGCTAGGGTATAGCTGCTTAAATTTTTAGGTTGAGGGGGTTGCCAGCTTTTGGGTCATGCAGAGCTGTGAATCACCACTCTTTTCAATGGGAAAGGGTCACAGGTTGCAAAGTATCTCTTGATGGGTTGACCAGAGCAGTTTAAATAACCGATACTGCTCCGCTATGATTGTTGGCTGTGATTCTCCACAGGGAAACCAAACCCACCAACCCTCAATTTGATGATCATTGTGGACTGTGTCTCTAAGTCACTAAGAGGGTCAAGATAAGAGACACCTGTCTAAGGTAACCAGATTTTTCTTTTTATTTGTCAAATAATTTGCATAATTAAGTATGAAGTATCTTATTTTTGATGTCGAAAGCCAAGGCTACGTCTGATTGGTTGAAAATAAGGGAAACTCATGGAACTGTGATATTATCAGGACAGGATTTAAATCCACTACCAGTGAAAGTGAAGTCAACTGCTTTGTATTCAAAAACTGACCAGAGCAGATACAACTAATTTTATTTTTTTTAAATGCTTAAGAAAGTGATCCACAAAACAAATTAATTATTCCCAAGTAACAGAGACATAATGACGCCAACCAAACAACAGCAGCCTTGAATAAAAAAATAGCAGACTTTTAGTCTAATAAGATTTTATTTTGAAGGATTTTTATGTTTATTTGCAATCAAGACTGGATTTTACTTGAAATAAATATTACAACAAAAATTATAGCATCCAACGACAAGACAATTACTGATTTATGAGAACAGCAGACAGAAAAAAAGCAAATAATTAGTTTCTCGGGAAACCGGAGGCAATCACAGCATGAAGGGCAAATAGTCCCTGGGGCCGGGGCCTTGTTTAAGAACCTACTCTGTTTCTGACACAGGAAATGCAAAGTCAGCTCTTGATGGAATGGGAATGTCAGAAATACTTATACTGCACTCTGACAACACAGTCCTACTGCACTCTTATTATAGCCGAGAAAGCCGTTTGATTTCCCTTGAAATCTGTGTGTCCTTTTAACTTTCGCTTTTGTTTTCCTCGATCATGATATAGTATGGTAAAACTTTACCATTGTTAAAATGAAAGGGTAAAAGGCTTGTTTCCCTCTAGGTTGCAATTAGTGGAAAATAAGGAGAGTTTCATCATAGGCTTTTGCATCTGTAAGCGGGATGTAAATAGGAATTAATTACAGAAATTATGGAAACTAGATGAGTTATAACTTCATCAATGATCGATTAGATGTTATTATTATAAAACAGATACTTAGGAGTCGTAGTGGACTCGATAATATCAACTGCCAGGCAGTGTTCAGAAGACATTAAGAAGGCTAACAGAATGTCAGGTTATATAGCACCTTGATGTGTGGAGTCCAAGGAGGTTCTGCTGAAGCTTTATAACACACTGGTGAGGCCTCATCTGGAGTCCTGTGTGCAAGTTTTGTCTCCAGGCTACAAAAAAGGACATAGCAGCACTAGAAAAGGTCCAGAGAAAAGCGACTAGGCTGATTCAGGGCTACAGGGGATGAGTTATGAGGAAAGATTAAAAGAGCTGAGCCTTTACAGTTTAAGCAAAAGGAGATTAAGAGGAGACATGACTGAAGTGTTTACAATTATGAAGGGAATGAAGAACACAGGGACATGGTTGGAAACTTGTTAAGGGCAAATTTCACACAAATCGTAAGAAGTTCTTCTTCAGACAGAGAACCACAGACACTTGGAATAAGTGACCAAGAAGTGTAGTAGACAGTAGCGATGTTCAAAACTCAACATGATGTTATTTTGGAAGAATTAAATGGATAGGATAGGTGAGCTTTGTTGGGCTGAATGGCCTGCTCTTGTCGAAATGCTTCTATTATTCTACATCTGCAGTTGCTTCAATCTGAAAATCATCTACCCCGCTGTTCCTTTGCCTGGCAAAATCTTTACAGGCATTCTGTTCAAATTGTTTGATCATCACTTTATAGCTATTTGTAAACTCTGAAGCAAGGATCACACCTAGGACTCGACTTGATGTTTTTTTAGAAGACTTAAATGGACAGGACTGGTGAGCTTTGATGCGCTGAATGGCCTGTTTTCGTCCAGATTGTTCTAATGGACATCAGAGGGTCCACTAATGCACACGATGATTCAGGTCCAATTTAGTGTCACTAATGAATCTAACATGTAAGCTTCTGGAAATGTATCCAGAAGAAGACCCCTACAAACACAGAGAAACCCACACAGACCACAATGACCAGGTGTAATTGAACCCCAGACTCTTCATCTGCTCAGGATCAACACCAACCAACTGTATTACATTTATTTTTCGTTTTATATTATTTGAAAGTATGTTACATGAAAATATCTCATATTTTTGTTTGTCGTCAAAAGAAGAATATTCATTTGTTTAGGAAGTGTTGCTAAGAAATTGGCAGGAAAGTAAGATATAAATATAATAAATTATGTGGGTGAGTTTTAGCCACATGGTATTTGAGAAACAAATATAAAATCTGAGTACAGCATGCAGAGAAGAACTTGGCAAACGGCTGCTTTCCTACGAAAATGTGAATGAACTAACAGGGTTATAATATTTGCAGAACAGATGGTAGATTATTAGAAATCAGTTTATATAATAATATTTCTTAATCACTTTTGGTGTTAGGAATTATGTATTTTTTTCATAATGCTCTGTGCTTTCTGCTCTGCTTCTGATCACTTTTCGTTTTTAAAAAGCAGTCTATTTTTTTAGAAACAAAAACTATTATCATTCCTTATATATTCTTTATTCTTTAGTAATTAATTTTACGTTGTAGTAGCAAGTTCAAGTTTGTCATTTGTCCATACTGTAGTGCATAAGGTGCTCAGTTCAATGCAGTTCTTACTTGCATGTCTCTTCAGAATGGTCGACAAAAACACAACTCCGACAAAGACACGCACACAGAGAGATCTGTGGTACTGGGAATTTTTAAATAAATAAATAAAGATGGTGCGGCTCAGGCTCCATGTGGGTGTATACAAATGCGTCTTTGAGCACCCTGGTGTTTAATGGGGAAATTCACGTGCAGATGTGCACCATTCAGCCAATTTCCTCGATAGTATTCCAGGTTTCATGATTGTAATTACTGTTAACAGAGGTGAGGAAAACAAAAATATTCAGTCTGCAGCAGCCTTATACAAAACAAACCTTTGGGAGGTGAGTCAACAACACCACCACCATTTACATTGGTGAATCGTACTTTGAACTTAATTTGTTTCAGGAGGAATTCCAAATCAGTTTTCCCCATTAGAAACAAACGAAAATGAATTAATCTGTTCTCAGACCCTAAACAATCGATAACCTTAAAGAGCAAATACACATAACCTAAGGTAAAAATAACATAATTAAATACTTTAAGTAAAAAAATTAAAACATGAAAACGATAAATAAAATATGTAAATACTGTAAAATAAAATGAATATTGCATTTACTGTATCTTGGTGAGGAGTGCTGATGTTCCATTGATGGCTGGTATAGAGCAAGAGAAAGGTTACTGTCTGGAAGGGGAGTCACCTTCCACAAACACGCTTCATGATTATTTCCTTTATCACCTCAATCATCGATACAGCAACCATCCTTTTAGGCTTTGTTGCTTCTGCACTCTTCTTGGATGTCGTGGTAAATACATAGGGGTATATACAGTGGGTACAGAAAGTATTCGGACCCCCTTCAATTTTTCACTCTTTGTTATATTGCAGCCATTTGCTAAAATCATTTAAATTCATTTTTTCCCTCATTAATGTACACACAGCACCCCATATTGACAGACAACAAAAAGAATTTTTGAAATTGTTGCAGATTTATTAAAAATGAAAAACTGAAATATCACATGGTCCTAAGTATTCAGACCCTTTGCTCAGTATTTAGTAGAAGCACCCTTTTGAGCTAATACAGCCATGAGTCTTCTTGGGAAAGATGCAACAAGTTTTTCACACCTGGATTTGGGGATCCTCTGCCATTCCTCCTTGCAGATCCTCTCCAGTTCTGTCAGGTCGGATGGTAAACGTTGGTGGACAGCCATTTTTAGGTCTCTCCAGAGATGCTCAATTGGGTTTAAGTCAGGGCTCTGGCTGGGCCATTCAAGAACAGTCACAGAGTTGTTGTGAAGCCACTCCTTCGTTATTTTAGCTGTGTGCTTAGGGTCATTGTCTTGTTGGAAGGTAAACCTTCGGCCCAGTCTGAGGTCCTTAGCACTCTGGAGAAGGTTTTTGTCCAGGATATCCCTGTACTTGGCCGCATTCATCTTTCCCTCGATTGCAACCAGTTGTCCTGTCCCTGCAGCTGAAAAACACCCCCACAGCATGATGCTGCCATCGCCATGCTTCACTGTGGGGACTGTATTGGACAAGTGATGAGCAGTGCCTGGTTGTCTCCACACATACCGCTTAGAATTAAGGCCAAAAAGTTCTATCTTGGTCAGACCAGAGAATCTTATTTCTCACCATCTTAGAGTCCTTCAGGTGTCTGATGAGACACAATGAAGTAAGCAGTCTTTAAAAACCAAGTTTTCGGTTACGACGCACGGCCGCGTGCACCATAGCAAACTGTTTTACACGCTACATACAGCAATTCGCATCTGCGAGAAACATGCGTCTTCTTCACTCACGGACAATTATATGTTGCTCTCTCCAGAGTTCCATCTTTTCCAGAGGTGTTCAACCATCGATAAATAATTATGCGGCGTTTGTTATGCCGCAGGTTCACTATTGTGTTGTATTTGCTCTCTCCAGAGTTCCGTCTTTTCATTCACTTTCTGTTGTATTCTCACACCAACCCATTTTAGACAACCGTGTCTTTCCAGAAGTGTTTAGCATTCAATAAATAATTATGCATGAGATTGAGCGTGTGTCTACCCTGCGCAGAGAGGCATGGGTAAGCCGTTAACCCCATTTGGGCTGCAAACCGTGGAATTCCCACTAAGTGCGACTCATACGCTCCCACCGATTACGTCCCTAACCTTTGTACACACCCCCCTCCCACCTCGCTACTACCGTGGTCGGATGTCTTGGTGGATTATATATAGAAAAGCAGCCAAAACCGCATAGAGCAATGAAAAGTCTACGTGAGTCACAGGTGCATCTGGACTATGCAAAGACGACAACGACTCAAGTGACGAGTTGGAGGTGGGCACATGAGCGGGCAGTGCATACTGAACGAGAAATCAGCAGACTAGCATTACAGAGGGAGCGGAATGGACGTCCTTCTCCTCTCCTCCTGTTCCACCCTCCGCGCCAGAGCACCGTGCACCCCCATCCCTCTGTCTGGCAGGAGAAGGCGCAATGGCGGTCCGCCAGTTTTCAGTCACGGACGATTGTGTGTTGGTTCGTTCCGTGCATTGTTACAATGTTGCTTTTCTTGCTGATTTATTACTTTACCGATTTTTCAAATGCTAATTTTCTCCCTGTGCTTAAAAATCATTAAAAAAACGGCCTGATTATGCGGCGTATGGTACGCGGCGGGTTGGCTAGTGTTTTCATTAATCAAGAACGACAGTCCGAGGTTTGAAGACGATCAGATACCGTCGTAGTTCCGACCATAAACGATGCCGACTGGCGATCCGGCGGCGTTATTCCCATGACCCGCCGGGTAGCCAACCGGGAAACCAAAGTCTGTGGCTTCCGGGGGGAGTATGGTTGCAAAGCTGAGACTTAAAGGAATTGATGGAAGGGTACCACCAGGAGTGAAGCCTGTGGCTTAATTTGACTCAACACGGGAAACCTCACCCGGCATGGACATGGAGAGGATTGACAGATTGATAGCTTTATCTCAATTCTGTGGGTGCTGATGCATGGGCCGTTCTTGGTTGGTGGAGCAATTTGTCTGGTTAATTCCGATAACGAACGAGACTCCCACCTGCTAAATAGTTACGCATTAAAAATTATATATATATATATATATATATATATATATATATA
>JANRMT010062834.1:50370532-50383215 GCA_026402145.1 Polypterus bichir lapradei
TATCTATCTATCTATCTATCTATCTATCTTTTATATAGTGCATTTCACATCTATCTATCTATTATATAGTGCCTTGTATATCTATCTATCTATCTATCTATCTATCTTTTATATAGTGCATTTCACATCTATCTATCTATTATATAGTGCCTTTCATATCTATCTATCTATCTATCTATCTATCTATCTATCTATCTATCTTTTATATAGTGCCTTGCATATCTACAGTATCTATCTATCTATCTATCTATCTATCTATCTATCTATCTATCTTTTATATAGTGCATTTCACATCTATCTATCTATTATATAGTGCCTTTCATATCTATCTATCTATCCCTTGTCTTGTGTCTCACACTTGCAATTCTTCTTTCGACCGTCTCGCCAAAGACAGACTGACCAATCACACCACAGCTAAACCAACCAATCAGATTTCTCTGAGGGGCAGGATATGCACACATCCCTTAATGTTTAATTATATAGTAGAAAGTTTAAGTAATTATTCTCTTTTACTTTCTTAAGTACAGTCTTTCATTATTATTACTTAATTAAAGCAAATTTAAAATATTCATGTAAGTGCTTCTGCTATTTTTTGTGCAAAATCACCCAAAGGAAAACCCCAACAGCTTGCCATGAAATGGTTCTACTCCCACACATGCGTATATGTACTTAATAGCGGGCGCTTCATGCCGTGCCAACCAAGAGAACTTATGTTGTTTATTTACTCAGATGTTTCATGTAGAGATATTCATATGGAAAATGTAATTTATCAAATACTATTTTGCCTTCATTATGTGGAAATTACTTGATTACACACTAAAGTACAAATTTTAAATATTAAAAAAGTTTTAATGGTAAAGGTATATACAGTAGCTTCAGAGTTAAATATGATAAGTGAATTTACAGTATAATCAAATGCTGTAAACCCTGTAGTATAAATATTAGTTTCCAACAATAAAATCGATCAATAATGAGTGAAATATACTTCCCACTTATTTGTTACTGATAACATTTTTACTTCTTAGAGGAACAGCTCTTATAATAATTACTATACTGTATATGCCTTATTATTTTCTGAATAAGGGGGCATGGTAGCTAGAACTGCTATCTAACAGCCTTGTGCTGAGGGTCATGGGCCTTTTTCCCCAGTGGGCGTCCTATGGTTGCTTATAATTAAAATCCAAAAGCCAAAGAGGTGCTTGTTAAGTTAGTCACTGACCATAAACATGGGGAACTCAGATTTGCTGTAGTCCTTACTAATATCCATCCATTATCCAACCCGCTATATCCTAACTACAGGGTCACAGGGGTCTGCTGGAGCCAATCCCAACCAACACAGGGTGCAAGGCAGGAAACAAACCCCGGGCAGGGCACCAGCCCACCGCAGCCTTACTAATATTTACAGGCACATGTCCAATTACAGGTTTATGGTGGGGCTCAAAAATATTGTTAAAGAACTTCAGGTAATGTTGAATTTCACCCACATACAGTATAATTTTTCGAAGTGAGATTTTTTTCATTAGAGTCATAAACATAAAATACATAAAATTCTCAGACCTCAATTCTGGGTTGCAGGGGACTGACGGCAAGAAACAACCCTGGAGAAGGTGCTAGTCCAACGCAGGATCCACTCACCCGCACTCACAACCACACTGAGTCCAGTTTAGAGCCTCCAAGTAACCTAAACCTCATGTTTATGGGGACACAGTAAGAAAACTGGAGCACCCTGAGACAACTGTGAGGAACATGTTCAGACTCTACATGGGTGGTGACTGGGAAAATGAGATTACAAGCCGAGACGCAAGATCAGTGAGGCAGTAATGCTATCCCCTGTGTTACCCAGAATGACAAGCTTTTAAATAAAAACATGTGAACTCCTTTGGAGGATTACTAGAAACATTTTAACATAACATTTACATGTCAAACTCAGGGTCAAGGGGACATCCTCCGCCAATATCTACACTGACTACCTGACTGGAGGAGACAGAGGATTGGATGAGGCTCAACTTCCTTCAGCTGAACAGTTCAAAAACAGAAGTCATCTTAGTTGGTACACCGCACCATCTCCGTTCTTCTACTGTCACCAGTATCACTTTCACTGGTCAAAATATCCCTCTTTCCACATCCGTTACCAATTTGGATGTTATAATGGACTCACAACTCACCTTTGACACCCACATCAAACACCTCTGTAAGTCATCTTTTTACCACCTCAAGAACATCGCTATGCTACGCCCAACACTCACTCTGGTAGATGCAGAGAAGCTCGTCCATACCTTTGTCTCTTCCAGGCTGGATTACTGTAATGCGCTCCTCATCGGGATTCCCGGTAAGAGTATCCAGAGACTTCAGTGTGTTCAGAACAGCGCTGCTAGAATCCTGATGAGGGTGCGAAAGCACGATCACATCACCCCCATCCTGATAACTCTTCATTGGCTCCCTGTCCAGCTCAGAATAGAGTGCAAGGTCTCCCTTCTTACCCATCAGTGCATTTATGGACATGCCCCTCTTTACCTAGAGGAACGTCTTACCCCTTATACTTCCTCACGTGCCCTCCGCTCTGTACACATAAACACCCTCCAAGTCCCCAGAACTAAGCTCAGCAGCATGGGTGACAGGGCTTTTTCATCTGTGGCACCGAAGCTTTGGAAAGCCCTCCCTGATTACCTGAGAGCTCCACAGTCGACTGATGTTTTTAAATGAAACCTAAAAACTCATCTCTTTAGAAAGACTTTTTGTTAAAGTATTCTTTTTTATAGACTCTTATTTTTGAGTCTGTAGCACTTTGAGATTGCTAAAATATAAAGTGCATTACAAATAAAATGTATTATTATTATTATTATTATCAATCACAATACAAGAAGAAGCCCTATGCCATGACAATGTAAGGCCGACTCACACACACACATCCACATTGGGCTAATTTATTCATGCCTTTTAACTTTAAATGAACACATTGAGTATGGTGAAGAAAAAATTAGAAACTTTTTGACAAGAACAGGCCATACAACCCAACAAAGCCTGCCAATCCAATTCACTTCATTTCTCCAAAATACCATCAAGTCAAAATTTGAAGGACTCTAAAGTCCTCCTGTCTACCACACTTTTTGGTTTTTGATTCCATGCGTCTGTGGTTCTCTGTGTAAAGAAAAACTTCCTAATGTTTGTGCAAATTTACCTATAAGAAGTTTCCAACTGTGTCCCCGTGTTCTTGATAAACTCATTTTAAAGTCACCGTCTCAATCCGTTGGACTAATTCCTTTGATAATTTTAAAAGCTTCAATCATGTCACCTCCTTTTCTCATTTCCTTAAACTGAAAGATGCAACTCTGATCCCTTCTCTTAAGTCAGACCTCTCAGTCTCCCTTGGACCTTTTCTAGTGCTGCCTTGTCTTTTATTTATTACTAGCTGTCCCCCATGGCTCTGTCCACGTAGTAGTGAAACAGGACAAAGTTTAAAAATCAATAAAAAAAAAGTAATAATTCGTATTGAGAAGAATTTATATTGATAACTTTCGTATCCGCGGGCATCATGATATACAATATTTTTGGTTTTGCTATCTGAGGCGAAAATGTAGCTGTGATTTTTTTGCCAAAAATGTAAAAAGTTGGCATGGTATCTCTGGCCAAGCGGAAGCTAGGTACGCTCCAACGTCAAATGTTGGCACTGTATCTGATCATGTTCATCTGTGACGGGAGAGCGTCACCTGCTTGGGGAGAAGAACACGTGGTCGTGATATCTCTCCCAATGATCAGGTCCCTCTAAAACACACATAGCTGTGATCTCTCTCTCTCTCAAAAATGTCAAATGTTATTCTTTGTTCATCAGACATTATCATCTAGAGATTGTTAAACAGGTATTGTCAAATAAGTGTAGGCAAGGTACTCTTGAACACGTGATGGGAGGCTGGCGAAGGAGTGAGGGGGGCCTCACCCAGATCTCCACTCCTAGAGTCCCGCCTCCCCCTCCCCTCGGCCCGCTACATCTCTCTCAGATTTGCACAAATAAATCAGTACCGCAAGCGAACTATGATATATAGTGCAATGAGAGAAGTCGCAAAATCAACTGGAATGTTCAAGCAAATTACTGAAAAAAAAACAGATCGAAATCTGTTAAGTAGTTCTCTTGTGAAAAGCAGACAGACAGACGTTGGATTTTAGATATATAGAGATGAAGACTAAAACTCCATGCAGCATTCCACATGAGTCCTCACCTGTGCATTACAAAAAACTTAAGAACAGTTGGTCATCCCCTATTTTTATTCCTCCTCCATACCACACACACTTTTACATATTTATAATTGTTCTTCTCAATTTCAAATTCAGTTTTTCCTCAAGATTCTCCATTACCTACCATCTTACACTTGACCAGAAGACTAAAAAAATTCCCATAACTGGTCAATAGTAAAGGCCAGACATTGTGCAGTGGTCTACAGAAGCAAATGCAATGAAACTGAGCTGACAATGCAATGGGAAACAGGTATGGATGCAGCCAATCAGAGGAAGAGAGAGAAATATGGAGATCTGAAGGAAGAATGCATAGAAGCAAGGCAGAGGACTGGCATCAACCCTGTTGAAGTAGGTTGAGGAGGCCACATGGGGTCAGCTGCACAGAATTTCTTTATGGGCATAGGAGTCCATGGGCCGAGCTAAAGAAGGCCCTGAAAGAGCTGGCAGAAGAGGTGATGAAAGTGAGCTTCTGGTTCTGACTAAGGAAGAAAGAGGAAAAAGTTCTAGGGCCAGCTACTGGGGGTACTAAGGAGACAGCCATCCTATTCAACCCACCTGGAGATGTTTTGGCAATAATGGGGTGAAATAACTGTAAGGGGTGGCTTCTGGTTGATGACCTTCTATCTGGCCCAATGGCACCATCAAAGTTGTGTCAAGCAACAATGCTTTGCAGGTACTCCAAGTACTGGTGCAGCTACAGTACTTGGAATATCTCAGGGGTGTCCAACTCCAGTCCTGGTGGGCCGCAATGGCTGCAGGTTTTCATTCTAAACCCTTTCCCTAATCAGTGACCAGCTTTCACTGCTAATTAACTCCTTTTCCCTTCATTTTAATAGCCCTGTTTGTAAGGCTTCAGTCCCCTGAATTGATTCTTTTCTTCATTAAATGGCAGCCAAACAGAAATGAGATGTGAAATGAGCTAACAGATGACCAGCTAAATTGAAACGTCAACCTCCAGCCAGTTTCACTCCAACCAGTTTCTTAATGAGAAGCCGATTCTTGCTGTTAAAGCCGTTATTGAATATCATGACTTGTTGCTGCTCTCATTCTGCCACAGCAGACTGTTGATTTTCTGTTTTTTCTAAGCCCACCGTCAACATGTTTTGGTGACCTAAGCAGGCTAACATGACCGAGACCTTCACCGTTCTTTATTTTCAGGTGAGCTGGTCATGTGGCTGCTTGTTTTGTGTCGCATTATTGTTTGGCTACTCATTAAGGAATAAGAAACAATTAAGGGGTCTGAGCCATGTCAATTAAAACTGAGACAAAACAAAATAATCAGCAGCAAAAATGGCAGCACACTAATTAGGAAGGTGGTTAGAATGAAAACCTGCAGGCACTGCGGCCCACCAGATCCGGAATTGGATACCCCTGGAATATCTGGTTAACCAATGACTACTGTGAATATATCAGTTGGAGTCCAGGTAGGACAGTCAGGAAAGACTGCACCAGAGGTGGTTAGGTTGGTTACCCTACCCACATGTCACCTCTGAGGGGCAACCAACATAAACTACAAGCAAGAGGAATCGAAAATAGCTTGACAATCCACAAAGGGGCAAGATGGAAAATGGTTCAGTAAGAACAGACGATATAGAATCAACTGGAATGGAAATGATTAATGAAAAAAATGATCCTCCTGTGGGTGAATGAAGGTGAAGCCTCATAGGGGAATATGGATACATCAAGGGAATGCAAAATGACACTCCAGAGCCCAATTGCAACCTAACACTGCACAGGCAGGCAAGACAAGCCAGAACTAGAGCCAGGTTAAGGACCACAGTGCTACTGAGTCCAGTGTTGCACATAGGCAAGAAGAAAAGGAGCAGATCCCAAGATGAGTGTCAGGAGGTGATACCCAGCAGGAAAAGCAGCAAAGAAGAAGGAAATAAATACACGATGAAACAAGGTGGCCGAAAGCCAATGATAGAGGGGTCCTGAAGAACCTGGACCAAAATCTACACCTTATAATCAGTTCCCTCCGAAGTAGCATAGTTGGTAAACTGAACCAGTTTGGGAGCCTCATCTTTGAGGAGTGTAAAAAGAGATTTGGGAAGATGATCCAGAAGAAGAACATTCAAGTGCTATGAGAAGGAGAGAAAGGGAAATCTTTTAGTTGGTGAAGGAGAGGCAGCTCCCTAGGAAAACTTGGAGAAGAGCAGAGAAGAGCATGAAAATACAGACCTTGAGGTACGTTTGAGGCAGATTAAGGACAGGCTGACTACACTTCTAAAAGTACTGGACTTTGACAGGAAGCTTTAGTTCCCCACTGAGATAACCAGAACTTTACTTCGGCCAGACATTGTGCCGTAGTTTACAGGATCTACAGTTAGTTATATTGGTTGAACTGACTGTGCCATGGGAAGCAGGTATGGAGGTTAGTCACAAAAGATTTGAAGGCAGAATGGAAAGGCTGTCATCAGCCCTGTTGAGGTAGGGTGCTGAGGCTACATGGGGCCAACTACTCAGCATTTCTTGAAGGGCTTGGGTGTATCCAGAGCCAATCTACAATCATATTTACATTTATTTGTTTAGCAGATGATTTTATCCAAAGCGACTTACAAAAGAGGCAAATAATCGAGAAACATTAGGCTTAGACCTGTTTGTTCAGGAAGTGCAATAGGACAGTTAACAAAAGTTGATTACCACATTAGCTATCGTGGTTGTCCGTTTGTCTGTCCAGGATTCTAAGTCACCTGTAGCTCGCAAACCGTTTGACCTGTTGACCTGAAATTTGGTACACATATACCGTGTGACGTCTACTTTCGGGGCGATGATTGGCCTCCAAGGTCAAAGGTCAACTCAGGAAGGTCAAGGTCAAAAATCAAATAACCTGTAGCCTGAAATTTGGTACAAATATACGACACTGAAACTCTGCACTACAATTTTGTATTAAAAGTGAATTATTACTCTTTTTATGATTATTTTATTTTATTGTAGAATCAACTTTTGGCGGTGGGTAGCAAGGCGGCCATGCGGCACATGCGTAAAGGCTCCGTTTCTCATCCCTACCGCCTTCGCCGTCACTATCCCTACCTCTTCATATCTTAAATCATTGTACAGATATATGGTCAAAAAAGGTCAAGGACAAGGGTCAACGGATTATGGTCAAGTCAAGTGTACACCGTTACTGTCTAGCAACTAATAATTTATAATCAATAAAGCAATTACACTTAAATAACCAAGAATATAAAGTATTGCAGTAAAAAGTTTATTTCTTCTTCTCTTCAGTTAGACAGATATTCACAGAACAGACGGGTCGCTTCTTAAACACATTGAGGGAATCAGCAGTGCAGATGGAGGTGGTCAGCCCGTTCCACCAAATCAGAACCACACACGAAAAGAGTCTGGATTGAGACTTGATACCACGTAGAGGTGACATCACCAGATGCTCTTCCCTGGCAGACCTAAATGGGCAAGAAGGAGCATAGAACTTCACCAATGTCTCAATATACTCTGGTGCTGACCTACTGACTACTCTGTAGGTGAGCATCAGGGATTTGAATTTAATGTGTGCTGCTACAGGGAGCCAATGTAGTGACCTGAAGAGAGGAGTAACATGTGCTTGTCTCAGTTGGTTAAATACAAGATCTGGATTATCTGCAGGGGCTTGATAGCACAAGTGGGTACTTCTTCTAGAAGCGAGTTTCAGTAGTCCAGACACGACAAGACCAAAGCCTGGACCAGAAGTTGTGCAGCATAGTCTATCAGATAAGGTCTGATCTTGCGGATGATGTACACTACGAACCTGCATGAATGAGAAACAGTAGAAATGTGGTCAGAAAAGGTCACTCATCAAACACCACCCTAAGGTTGTGAACTGACCAGGTGGGTGTTAGCAACAGTGAGCCAAGCTGAACAGAGATGGATGAGTGGAACAGACTGGCTGGCCGAGATCACAAGAAGCTTGGTTTTTTCCAGGTTGAGCTGTTGGTGGTGGTCCTTCATCCAGGTTGAGATATCAGTAAGAAATAAAGAGATTCCAGGTGATACCGTATTGTCTTCCGGGGGAACAACAGGTACAGCTGTGTATCATCAGCATAGCACTGATAAGAGAACCCATGCAATTGGATGATGGAGTTCAGCCAGGTGGTGTACAGAGAGAAAATTAGAGGACCCAGCACTGATCCTTGGGGTACACCTGTGCATGTCTGGTGTGCCTTTGATAACTCCTCTCGCCAGGACATGCTGTAGGATCTGCCCGAGATGTAGGACTCATCTGAGAGCAGTCCTAGTGATGCTAAGGTCAGAGAGGGTGGCAAAAAGGATGTCGTGGGTGACAGAAGAGAGATCTAGCAGTATCAGGACCTATGACATGTTGTTAGCTCTAGCACGGCCTAGCTGGTCGACCACAGTCAGTATAGCATAGTAGAGAACTAAAGAAGGCACTGAAGGAGTTGGCAGAAGAGGTGGAGAACTAGAATTTCTGGCTCTGGCTGAGGAGGTAAGGGTCCTAGGGCCAGTTACAGGGAGTAGTAAGATGTCCATGCTACTGCCCCACTACCTTGAGATTTTCTGGGGATAATGTGGTAAAACAACTATGAGAAGTGGCCACGGCTGATTACCTTGTAGCTGGCGCATTGGCACCATCAGGGGTATAAAAAGCAGCAATACTTTGCAGGTACTCCAACTACCTGTGGAGCTTCCGTAGTTATTGAATATGTCACTAGGTATCATATTCTTACAGTCTGGTTAATAAGACCACCAAGTGGCATCATGTTGAGTTGACTGAGTGCAAATTTCTAGCATTTATTCAACAATAATACAGCTGACTTTGGTGATTTTTTTTCTCTAAGTTCTCAAGCATATTATCAAGATGCCATCAAATAAAAAATGATAATCGCATTTCTCAGCATCGACAGACTTGTTCATAAAGAATTTGTAATCCCATGGATAGACTGCGACATTACATTGACGCAACCCAAGACTTCATTTAACACCATTCTAACACATCTGCCCACACCGTGTTGTCAGTCAAAGAGGTTCTGACCGAAAATCAACGTGGTTGTTGTTCATATTCGTCAGGTCGTACCCCCTGAGACTTCTTTTACTTCTCAAATTTAAAATTGAGACTGAAGGGTAACAACAAGTGAGTATAGGAAATGTTTGCAGGAATGGGAAAAGTGCTGAGAAAAGTGTAGAACATCTGAAGGAGTGGAGTTCAAATGTGACTGAAAGGGAATTGGTTTAAGTTTTGTAATTAATATTTTTTATTAATTCTGGGAATTTTTAAGTCCCATCTCGCAATATAAGAATTATTACAGGAAAAACAGTGAGACTTGGGTCATTCTTTTCTACCATGTTTGCTAACAATAAGAGGCCAAACTCAATACTAAAGAAAACAGGCATAAGGGCTTTGAGTTTTCTATCAATTTAAATGAATTTAATTATCTTAATACATTCTCGTTTATCATGTCACTTGGGAGCGGTAGGTGATTCAAGCAACAGTCCCTCACGACCAGTAGAAAAAGGCTTACGTTTACTTAGAAATGTAATCATGCCAAAAATGAAAAAACTCGGCCATCTGCCTCTCCTGTTTAACAACATGCCAGCCACTAATTAAGACAAGCAAAGTAATTTGGTTTTCAGTTCATACTGCCAAGAACGCAAAACACAAAATTGTCGTTGTTGCCCTGTCATTTCTTCACATATTATTAGAAATATACAGTCCCTCTAAGTAATTGGCTTTATAATTAAATCTCCTACATGCCATTTACACCCAGTTATAACTATTTGTTGAAAAACCTTCACTTGCAGGGGTAGGACAGCCCATAAGGAATTCGAAACAAACACACACGGAGCAAGAACTTTTCTTTCCTCAAAGTTTTCATCGATGAAGAGGCCGTAGCAAGTAGTGATGAGTCTGTACACAGTTTCGCAGGCGTATGAGAAATTGTGAGATGTGAAACTCACCAAATGAGCCTGGAGGGGTTTGAAAGTTTTTTTTTTACATCCTTGGTCCATGTTTACTGTTGTTTCTTTTTGCTGCTTTATGAAATGTATAATCTGTACCACACCGGGAAAATCAATCCTGTTTCTGCTTCTCGTTCACATCACCGTGGAGGAGGGCAGTACATTTGGTGGAGTGGTGTCTCTGAGGCTAGGGATCTGCACTGGCAATCGGAAGATTGCTGGTTTGAATCCCATAAATGCCAAAAGGGACTCTGCTCTGTTGGGCCCTTGAGCAAGGCCCTTAACCTGCAATTGCTGAGTGTTTTGAGTAGTGAGAAAAGTGCTATATAAATGCAAAGAATTATTATTATCTTTTAAAAATGTAACATTCTGTATATTTCCCACACAAAGACACATTAAACTGTACCTTAGTGCACATACCTGTGTTTTCTCCACAGCACAATTCAGTACACGGAAAGTCGTTGCTGCCAGATTCCTCTCTTCCTTACCTTGCAACCGCCACATCCTAGTTGAGGATATGCACACTTCTGGTGATATATGCTTTCAATTACAGATCTTTATTTATGTCAGGTAGGCACATATGAAATTATTGTATGAAAATGCTTCCAGACAGAAACTAAAGGTGTATCTTCTTGAGTGAATTGTAACAATTTCACAGGAGCCAAAATGCTTTTGTGAAGCAAAATACCGAGTTTCTCTGCAGGTGCCTCAGTTCATTTATTTTTGTACTCTTCCAGGTATTGTGTTCATGTATTTGTATCTTATATATAAACATCTACGTGTGGAAGAGTGTGTCTGTCTGTCCGACCCGGAAGTGAAAGGTGGAGTTGGGGTAAGGGCTCTGCGCCCGAAGAAACAAATAACTCGCTTAGCCGCTAATAACATAAGTGAGGCCAACATGTCAACAAAATGAAACCTCAGAAGAAAGACAAAGTCACTTACATCGGCCAAACGGTATCCCTGTTACTTTTCCTACCGCCGCTATTGCACAAACGATGCAAGCATGTCAGCAAAATGAATCCTCCTAGGAGAGAGATGCCCAGATTAATTTCTTTCAATTACTTGACATTTCAACATTTCAATTTTTTTCTGACGATTTCAATAGTTTCTAGGACCCCAGGCTTTTTACAGAATGGGCTTAAACGGCTAGCACAGTATAAATATGTATATTGTTTGTAGTGAGCACTGTGTGTAAAATGTTACTTTTTATAGTAATTACATAGTGTTTAGAAACATGCTTAATATCTGTTTGATGCTTTATTTCATTTTTAGTGTTTAAAGAGCAGCTGTGCATTTTGGCTTGCTGGAGAGGCAGTTTGAAATTGGGAGCGAAATGTGCAGGAACCTCGCTTCATTTATTGTTATACTCTACTAGATACCAAGCTAATAAAACAGAGCAGAGATTCAAAGCAACTGGCTGCATGTTTTATCCTTTGTTACTTAATGTGGAGAAAGTGGAGGAAGGAAAAATACGAGCAACACAGTGAAAGGGTACACAACCTCAAAATACCCATGAAGTGTGTCACACTCTTACACGTAGGATAGATAGATAGATAGATAGATAGATAGATAGATGGATAGAAGGCACTATATAACACATAGATAGATAGATAGAAGGCACTATATAACACATAGATAGATAGATAGATAAAAGGCACTATATAACACATAGATAGATAGATAGATAGATAGAAGGCACTATATAACACATAGATAGATAGATAGATAGATAGATAGATAGATAGATAGATAGATAGATAGAAGGCACTATATAACACATAGATAGATAGATAGATAGGAAAGGCACTATATGATCCATTATGTGATGTAAAGTAACATTTCTGAAATACAGTTGATTTCTTCTGTGATGCACTTAGATGTGTTTTCATTTCAATCAAATGATACTTTTTTCTGTAATGGCAATACATAACTGCTTTAATCAGGTGAGTGAGTGAGTAATAATCACTTTTCAATTTTTTTTGGAAATGACAGAATTTGAGTTCTACAAATAGTAGGACAAAATTGCCAAATCATTAATAAAAAGCCTGGAAGTTTAGTTTGGCTAAACCATCCTAAACTTTAGTTTTTACATTTGACATGGATTTGGTATTGTCACATTTATGCATTTCCCAAGCTTTGCTTTCCCCAGTTTAGAAATAATGCAAATCAAGGTGGTTTCTTAATATGCAGAATGTAGTTCATTGATCTGTACCTTGCAGGGCTACAGTATATTAAGCTGATTGTCGAAATGTTTTATTGTCAGGCAGTACAAGTCGCTTAACCACTACTCTACAATCAATTTAGAACACGGCATTATAACTGGAACTATGAGGAATAAGTCATGGTTTCTCATCTACTAAAACTGAAGGAACATGATAGAGAAAGACTATTAGTATTTCCTTCCAAATGAAAGTTTTATTGACAAAACAGAAGATTATGATGGCAAACTGGCAATTTTAGCCATTTAAAATTATAATCTAAAACACAATGAATTGTGCACAAAAGGGAAGGCATCAATAACTTTTAAATTTTCTTGAAAGTCT
>JANRMT010062834.1:50383225-50413702 GCA_026402145.1 Polypterus bichir lapradei
ATGTTGTGAAATGCAAAGAGAAAGTTCAGCAAAGCTCAAGGAAGATGCAAAGCTCAGTGGTTAACAAGCTCTGTTTTTGGCTGTTGATGTTGACTACCAACACGTCTTAGTTGTCCATTCTGCTCTGCCAACCTCCAGCTCCCAGTGTTTGATCATGATGAATCCCCCCCATACCCCTGCTGTTCGATCGCAGTGCTAAAGAGTTCAGGAGAGAAATGCTGGTCTTGGGTATTGGCACCTGAAATGGGGAACTGCTCCTCATTCCTCCCTCTTCATATTAATACATCAATATAACATTTAGGGAACTGGAGCTCATATACTGTACTGCTGTGTATCCATTTCAAGCAGTGCTTTGCATATACATTCACATCTTTGGACTATAAAGAAAGACTATACACACAACAGGTGACAAACACAAAAAGAAATACTGTACTTGAGTGAACAGTGTAAACAAATGAAAATCATGAAAAGTGATAATAATATATGCTCGAATTCCATATTATTAATTCTGATTACTCAATTCATTTCAAAAGATTACACCATCCTGTAAAATTGTGTTTTGCAATGGCCAACAACCAGGTCAAGTCACAAGGAGAAGCAGGAACTGATCAAATGCAGGAATGTTTTACTCATGCACTTAGTGGTGCAGTATGGAGACCAGGGTTTGCATCTGGGTGCTCTTTACATGCAGGTTGCAGGTTCTTCCTGTGTCTTCATGGGCTTCCTGCAGGGTCTCCTGTTTTTTAGGTGAATTGGTGATGCTAAAGGGTGTGTGTTCACCCTGCCATGGACTGGCTCCTTGCCCAGGGTTTGCTTCTGCCTTGTGCTATTATTATTCTTCTTATTATTTATTTGGCTGACCCCTTTATCCAAGACAAGTTACAACATTGGAGGTACACTTGGCTACATTTGTTTTGTTTTTCCAGTTGGAGCACAAGCAAGTAAAGTGACTTGCTCATTGTGACATGGTGTCAGCAGTGGGATTTGAACCCACAACCTCTGGGTTTGAAGTCAAGCCTTAACTACTACTACACACTGCCTGCCAATACTCTATATATACGAAGGCCAAATACCACTGACTCACTCATCACGAAATCTCCTGAACCATGAGGACTTGGGACTTGAAATTTGGAATGTAGGTTACCCTTGGCCCACAGGTGCTCGCTAAGAAACAGTTTTCAAAATTTTGTGGTCCAAGCGTGAAATTTCTTATAATTTTTTAGACCTGTTTGTATGCCTGTCCGCTTTTCACAAGAGAACTACTTAACGGATTTAGATTGTGTTTTTTTCTACAATTTGCTTAAACATTTCGTGGATTTTGAGACTTTCTCATTGCGCTAAGTATCAGAGTTCGCTTGCTGTACCGATTTATTAGCGTGAATCCGAGACAGAGGCTGCGGGCCGAGGGGATGGGGAAGAGTGAAGTCAGGAGTAGATAGTTGGGCGGGGCACTCCTCACTGTGCTGTTTCACTAATAAGCGGGCGAAGCCGCAGGGGTTTGGCTTGTCTTTATATATCATACTCGACCGTGGCTGTTCGTTTGTCTGTCCAGAATTTTAAATCACCTGTAGCTCGCAAACCGTTTGAAGTATTGACCTGAAATTTGGTACACATATACTACATGACGTCCGCTTTCGGGGTGATGTTTGACCTCCAAGGTTATTCCTCTTTTTATTTTTATCTTATTTTATTATAGAGTCAACTCTCAGCAGCGGCAAGCAGGGTGGCCGTGTGGCGCATGCGTACGGGCGACATTCTCATCCCTACCATCTTCACTGTCACTTCCTCTACCTCTTCATATCTTAAATCATTTTAAGTCTTCAAATGCCAGCTTAAGTAAAAAATGAAGGAACATGCAACACAAACACTGACTTAATCAGTTGTAATGCGAAAAGATGCCGATGAAAGAAGAGAAGAAGCGGGCGGGTAAAGTGGAGAAGAGAAGAGCTGCTCAAGAAGCAGCAAGTGCATCAACCTCTGAGCAAACGAATGCTAAACGTACAGAGAAAGAGGATGAAAACTATGAATGATCAAGTCAAACGTATTCACTGCATGTTATCGTGCAGTGCGCCATTGCTGGTATAAAATAATATCAAAAAAAAAAAAAAAAAGACCAACATTGCATACAGTGTCACGTGCATACGCAATGTTAGATAGCTTAAGTGCTCTGGTGATTGTAATTCCCTTCTGCTCCAGGGGTTGGCGCTGTATCCAAATGCCTTTTCTCTTCCTCTCTCTGCAGATCGGAAGATCGACAGCTGTAACACTTCTGATGGCACTTCCGTTGTCCGCCTCTTCCTGCCAGAAGGACTTAAGACCAGTTGATCCACTATCTTAAGACAGCTCAATTGGGAACTTACATTGCGAAATACTATTTGTGTTTGCTGCACATCCATTATATGGGTTCACCAGTGTGGTGTTCCATCTCTTTGTCATTGTCTGTCTGTTCTCTTACAACATAAATGCACTTAGTTATATATTACTCGTGATACACTATAACTGATACTCGCTGTGTTATGAAATTTCTCAGTTGAATCTGCGTAACACAGTGTGTTCACTTTCTCTATACGTCCAAGAGTAAATGTGCTTTCACCTACTACAGATTTAGGCATTTTGACTAATCATATCCAATACAAGCAGTTGAATTAGGGTGATTGCTATAATTAGCTACAGGCTGTTTTAACATATTTTATGTAAAGAAAAAAAATGAGGCTGTAAGAAGTAATTGAACATAATGCTAATTAAAATTAACACATAAGCAATGTTTCATTTATAACCAATGAACACATTTTACTTAAAGACAAGCAAGCTACAGATGCAGTCGATAAGCTATTTCTGTCACTGCTGGGCACCAGTTCTGTCCTCCTAATCTATCATTATGACAGCACCAGGAACTTTGCTTTCAAATAAAATGTGATTAAGGAAGAGGTTATTCCAAATTGTAAAACCCATCCAATTATTCTGATTAAACTTATTTTAATCCAAACTATACTTTGTGATGTTAAAGCCAAGGAAAGCAGACAGGGTAGGGAAACTTAATTATTTTCTGCTTCTACGTCTGACTCATTCTCAGCATTTCATCTTTACAATGGACTCCAGCACTGTAGGTCTCTACGCAGATGCATTGTGGGTAACTGCATAAACACCACATGGCAGTTCCACAACTTCACCTTCTGACAACATTCTAGCTAACCCATTTGTCCATTGAATAAAAGATTATGAATATTCATTCACATTTCTGCTTTCTGTGTTGAGTATTTGATATTGATATTTCTTTTAATCTTGTGCTGTTGTACTTTACTATAAAATCTTAATTTTGTGTGCTTTTCTTATGGCATTGTCTGTTGACATTCATTCATCACTAGTGCTGGTGGTCTTCAACTTTGTGAAACACAGTGTCTCTGTCTCCCGTGAGAACAGAAAGTAAAGGGTATAGGAGAAAACCCTGAACCGCAACTTTGTAAATGCATAATGGTTGATAGATGTGTCAGAAGGGAACATTTTTTGTACACTGGGTGGTTTCTTTTTTCTCTTAGACAAAAAAAATGTATTTCTATTATAAAAGGAAATCCTGAGACAAGAACTTTTCAAAGGGATAATTTCAAGTCCCATGAGACGAGACTTTGGCCATTAGATTTTTCCAAGTCCCGCCCTCCTCTCAACCATATTCAACCACCCATGCGGCCCTCTCACCTCTCATTCGTGTGAATGCTATTGACAGACACAGTTAATGCTCTGTTAGGTCTTATAAATTTTTACGTTTTCCTCACTTTAAGTTCCCAATTAAAGAACACGAATTATGTCCAAATCTTATTGAAGAATTTCATCATGAAGGGTCATCAACAGAAGAAATGAGTACACGGGCAATCCTAGCACAGAGAAATTATGAAGTCAAACGAATTAACGCGAAAATTGTTGATTGGTTACACGGCAAATTGGTTAAATGCGTATCAATAGGCTATGCTGAAACAGTTTGTGGTGATGGTGCAGAAGATGAAAACATCAACTTACAATATCCCGTAGAATATCTACAACCATTAACACCGTCTGGTCTTCCACCAGCCAAATTACTGTTGAAAGAATTATGTTATTGCATAATTTATGTATGAGTGATGGGCTATGCAACAGGACAAGATTAGTTGCATTCAAAATTGGTTGAACAATTCTGACATGTAAAATTTTAACAGGCGACTAGAAAGGTAATGTGGTACATCTTCCGTGGATAACATTAGACACCAAAGGAGATCCTGATATGCCGTTTTTATTAAAACGTTTACAGTTTCCTGTTAGAATAGCTTTTGCTACGACAATTAACAAATAACAGGGAAAAACATTTGAAAAAGTCGGTTTATTTATTAGAGAGAAAGTAATGATATTCACTCACGGGCAGTTATATGTTGCGTTGTCACGATGTAAGTCCAAACACGGAATCAAAATTCAATGCGATATTGATGAAAACTTAATTCAAAAAATTGTTTTCACTAAAGTTTTACAGTAAAAATGTAAGTTTAAAAAGTATTTGTGTGTTAATTTCAAGTCAAACAGAACGAAAACGTATAACCACAATGAATACCTCTAACGCAACATGAAACATAGTTTTCTTTCAATTTATTACGTTTTACTATTTTTTACTATGGTTAATTAATCGCTGTAAAGTAAAATAGTTAGTTCTATTATGCATATGTAACAATTCCCATGAAAATAACAATCTGTTTAAATTGTACATCCGCTTCCCCATACGTGAATGGCAGATCTGCGAAGTGGCTAGTGTGTAGCCACCCAATGGGGGTTGGTGAGCAAAGCGAGCAGGGGGTAGCGCTCCCTAGTATATATATATATATGTATATATAAAGGTGTTGTGGCGGACATCCGGGTCCCATGCCCGGCAGGGATGCCCCTGCTGCATCTGTTCCGGGGGAGCAACCATGGGCAGCTCAATACCTCCCCCGGGACGCTTGGTGGCAGCCTCCCTGGCGGATGGTAATCCCCCAGCCTGTCTCATGGCTCCATGGGTGATGGAGTCCTCCACAGCCTGGTTGGGAGCTCGGATGGCCACTAGGGAGAGCTGAATGGAATCAGCAGCCCGGCGGGACGAATCTTCAGCCCCACCCAGAAGTGCAATTAAGACCAGGTGGTCAAGCACCTGGAACGCCTCCGGGTGGGCTATAAAAAGGGCCAGCCACCACCACTAAAGGAGCCAGAGTCGGGAGGAGGAGGTGGACTAAGCTTCAGGAGGAATGGCGGTAGAGGAGAGAAAAGATTGTGTTGGTGTTGGAATAGTGCTTTGTGGACTGTGTATTACCTGTGGGTCACAGGGAAGATGTGAGCCCACGGGTGAAGAAAAATAAAAGTCTTTATTAGTTTTATACGTGTCTTTATGTCCATCTGTGTCAGGTCAGGCGCCTATATAGTGCCTTGTTACAATGTAAATACACTTATGATTGGATCATTTAAAACACATACAGTGTTGTCGAGAAACAAATAGTAGTGCCCTGTGAGACCAACGATCAAACTCCCTAACCTTACACCAGTCATGATGCGTGTTAGGTGGGCCATCTTCTCAATCTGATCACCTTTCTAGAGTGATGTGGATAAGGAGGTACATGTAGCAAATGTTAAACATTTCAAAATTAAAAATACTAATAAACAGTTGCAGAAGTTATAACAGTAGGCAGGTTGTTTGTGACAAGCCAGGTTACATTCATATGGTGGCTACTGGAGAGTAAATACTCCACATCATATGGTTAAATGAAACTCCCCCTGATATGTCTACTGTCACAAAACTGAAGCACATCAGTGTGCGCTTGCAACAGAACTTGCTTTCTTTTATGCACTCACCTATCTGAAACATGTCCTTTTCATTCCAGTTAATTTTCAAGTAGTCTTCCAGATTTTTTGATAAGATTGGTAAATGAACCAAATAATTACAGAAAAACACAACTGTTGGTGACCTTTCGTGAGTCCACAACCCTCCGATGAGATGTTTCGTTTGCAATGTGAAACACACCCAAGCAAGCTGGAAACTGAAACAAAGTAACGATTTGTCCTCTGATGAGTGTAAAAACACCCCCAATTATTTTAGCCTTACCTTTTTCTCCCCAGCCAGCCATTTCTGCCCACTGCACTGAAATTGTATCCTGTGCCATTGAGTATTATATGGGATGCAAGGGCCTAATCCGATGGATTCTAACTTTTTTTCACCCCAACCCACTATAACAATGAGCAACACCAACTATGTAGGAAAGCAGAGTTTACAATTTCAAATTACACTCTGTGGTAACACTTTAATCCTTAATTAGAAATGGTTTTGAAGTTCAAGAAGTAATTCAAGTGTGGATCTGTGGTGTACCACACCCATCTGGAAATGTTTGCCCTGAATACTCCCTAAGACCACTCATACTACAAGACCTGACTTTGAATCAGAGCGTAAGTCCAATTTAACCACCGCAGTTGGTGAATCGCATTACCTCTGAAGATGTCAGATCAAGAAGTTTGTCATAACGTTCATCACGGTTCCATAGCCAGTATTGTGCCACAATAGTACTGTGATATCAACACATTTTGGCAACCAATCGCCACAGTGAAATAAGCCACCATCTTGGTCCATATTTTATTTTTTGCACTCTGCTGTGGTCCAAAAAATTCTAAACATCAAACAAGCATCTGTGATGGCACCAAAGCTGGACAAGCGCCTGCTCAATTTCCACAGTTCAAAACAATAATTATCATAAAACACTTAAGCCATGACATTCATATACAGTAAATATGCAGCATTTTTTTGTTCAAATATTCAATGCATCAAAAGACAAAACTGTGTCACGTGAAGTGGAGGTATAAGAATGCAGCTTCTATCACAGCAGGACTTTTAAGCCATCAGAATCTCAATGCAGTATTCCATTCTGAAGGAAACATGTCATACATTTTATACACCATATTTGGCACATTTCTGTCAAGCACCATGACATATGTGACCACACACGGGAGTTTCTGCTCATATACTGGAGGTATTTCAGAATAAACTCAACATTAACAGGTAGCACTTTAAAACAGAGGCTTTAAGGCATTGATTCCCTACCTTTTCTATGCCCTGCAACTCTAGAAAATGTTTGATTTATATTCACATTCCCCTACAAAAGTAATATAACGTTTGAAGAAAAAAACTCAAATTTTTTTTTTTGAACATCAAATTGCATAACATGCAGTACTGCGGGTGATCAAATTAAACTAAGAAAAAAAATAAACTTTTAACTCTGCATAAAATTTAAATATAAATTGAGAAATGTACCTTTATAAATCTCAGTAATCTTGTAAATTTGTCCCCCGTGAAGCTTAGACATTTGATTGAAGATCTGAAAGTTGGAGTATCCCATGAAGCATCAAGTGCCAAAAAAAAATGACACACAATCAACAATCCATTTTGCGATTTTGGAGGATTGGAGCAGTGAAACACAGTCGACAAGCTTTGTCCCCCGATAAGATCTGCACTGCACTTTAAAAACAGACGCACCGCACAGTTAAAATTGCTGCTCTACTGCCAGGCCCGTTAGCAGGACAGATAGGCTGAGTGTAAGCAGCGGGCGTCGCATCCAATTCAGTCCCCCTTGAAGGGCAAAAACGTCAATCAGACCTCAAAATCAGTGATGTTTCATGAATACAGGGCTTGCAAAGACATCAATACCAGACCTCGCCCTTCTCTTTGGATGATTGCAAGGTGCAAATTCCATTCACGTATAAAATTTTATTCGCCTTTATGAACGCTCCACATGCAGCAAGGAATTCACGAGAACGCACATTTCTGTGGCTCACTTACAAGTGACAATTGTGTGTACAATGCTTGTTTCTTTCTTATCACAGAACAGGAGCCATTAACTAAGAAAAGGCCTACAAATGACTCAATTTTGGCAAATTGCTAAACATTCTTCCTCTTTGCTGTACCTCTGATATGCCATTTCACACCCCACATTGCAAAATAAATTCAAATCAGTGCAGAAATACTCAGGCTTTAACGTACACTTCTGTGAGCATTTTCTTTTTCATTAAAACAAAACTATTTTTTTTGTTATATTAAATATTTGCACTGTAGTAACATACAATGTGTTACAAGTTAAGTAGCACATTCAAGCAAGAAGTTCACCAAACTCTGTACAATAGACTAGGATTACCTTTTACAATTTTGCCCTTTAAACCTCCTTAGCGTTAGACCCAAGCATCACTCTGGCTAGAAAAACAGGCCCAAGCGTTAACCGTGCAACAGCCTAGATGCGCCTCCTCCTAGCCTCATAATGACGTTTCATAAGAAACGCTTCTCATCAGAAGTGAATCTGTCTTCAGGCAGCGAAATTGAAATGAACACTGAAAACCAAAAGTGACTCTGGTGAATCCGAAAATGACGGTAGTGTTATTCACATATGTGCATTGTGCTGTTTATATTATTATTATTATTATTAATCATTATTATTATTTGTACAATCACTGGGTCTACCGAACTTTAGTCAGTTTTGCATGCTATACTAGTGGTGGTTTTTCAATCTAATTTTAAAATCCCCTCCTTTCAGGAAAGATGTTTTTGTTTGCCTTTGTGTTTCTTTTCGGTTGTATGGTAATGCCATACGATCACAGCTAATCGATCCTTTAGGCAATATAGGTGGCTGCTATTTATAAAAGTTAAGGAGCACATGCTCCACTGCTCTAGACACAGGGACCCCTCTCCTCGATCATTGAAAGTTTAATAATGCTGAATATGTCCTACAGACACCAAGGGGTGCCATTTATGTAACTAAATTAGCATTGCCTCAGGTCCTCTATGCTTCCTGCACCCCCCTCTGTCCACGCTGTTTTAGTATTTCAAAGAACAGTCACTCCTGACACCAAAGGGGGGCCTCCCCCTTGACTGGAACTACAGTACATACAATAAACAATACAAGGCCACATTTCTCATTGACAGTATTTTGTTTCATGAAATTCATTATTTCATAATTTCATCTCATGCCTAACGAACAAGATTTAGCCCCATTTTAAACTTGTCATAACACAAAAGGAGCTTTTATTAAGTTCTTTTTACCAAACAGTAACTGACTAACAAGCATTAGTCCTGAGTGTCACACAGCCAATGGTATGAACATGTCTCATGTAAGACCAGAGGACCACTCGGGCCGTAAAAGTGCCAACAGCTTTAGTGTCGAGTGTTATTCTGGCAATGGTATAGGCATGTCTTGCGTAAGCATCAGGCCCAAGTGTTAACCACGCAACAGTCTAGATGCGACTTCTCCTAGCCTCCTAATAGCATCTTGAAAGAAACGCCTTTCATCAGCAGTTATGATGAAGTGGATCTGTCTTCAGAAAGTGATTCTGGTGAATCTGAAAGTGATGCCAGTGTCACTCGCACATATGCAGTGTGCTGTTCATATTATTATTAATCATTATTATTATTTGTACCATTATTATTAGTAGTAGTGTCATTATTATACTTTATACATTTCTGACTTTATACTTTTAGTGTTTTTCACAGTTTACAGTAGAAAGAGGAGAAGCCAAAAAATGAAATGCTTTTTACGTGATTTTTTTGGAGAAAAAAATGTAACACTAAGGAGGTTAAGTGTCTTTAAAACCCATGCTTTGATAACCATCAGATGTGTGCTTACAAGAAAGAATTGCCACTGACATTCATAGTCGTATGTCATAGTAGAGCAACGTTGATAGCTTAAATAGCCCACTGCAACCCATCACAAAATGGTTGTGACTCATTCTCATTAAATACAAAAGTGAGTCACGACTCTACATGACCCAACAGCAGAACTAGACAATAATGAACCTATAAAACAATATTGTAAAGTTACTGCAGTGAAAAAACCATGCAAATTAACATTGTTCCAGCAATAGCTTTCCTTCCATTTCCTGCTTGAAGGCCTTACCTTACTGACTATATATCCTAACTGGATCATAAAGTTTTATTTCCTTTAAAAAAAAAATGAATATCAAGACTTTTTATGAAGTGGAGACCTCTCTGCTGTGACAATATCCCCTTCACTCACTGGTTACAGTTGTAGCAGGGACAGACAGAGGACATGACCAGAAAAGCAAGACCTGGAAATTTGGCCACCATCTCTACCTTTCTACCTTGCTAGAGGACTGCTGTTGTAGGATCCACTGCTGTTTTATTCCTCCTTTCTGTGTTCTACCCCTGTATTTGTGAATTAGTATCAGTGAAAAGGTATATTCAGGTCTCGAGCATTCGTCCTCACATCAATGGTTTCTGAGATCTGCAGTTGCTGCAGCTTGCTACTCCCAGTAGTGTCTGAGTTTATCCTGTTCCAATACAATGTATTAAGCATGCTAGTTGGAGGACCTCCTCACAGGCTCAGTCAAGGTATGTAATAACCTTTCGAGATGACGGGGGGGGGGGTCGCTGTCATCTCCTTCTTTTCCCACAGTGCTGAGGAGCCACCCGGTGAAGCCATTTAACCCCACCCCTTCCAGTCCAGCCACCATAAAATCCCAGGTGTCTCAGAAGGAGACATCATTACTGGCCAGAGCAACCTGCTGGATGGAGCTCCGCTAGAGCGACTGCAACCTTTGAGTTTATTCAACCACACTGGCGGTCCAAATTGATTTGAAAACAAATCTGTGGCATGCCACGGTGTAGCTATAAAAAAATATTACAATTCACTGTACTCGTCCGGAGGTGCAATTCACTAAATTAAGTGTGTGAGCAAAACATGTAACATTTGGTCCAAGCCAACTTTCATGCACGGTGATATCTATACTGTGTGCTGCCAGCTTTCATCATCACATCATTACAAATGGTCATTACTGGGTCTACCAAAGTTTAGTCAGTTTTGCATGCTATACCATAGTCGTGGTTTTTCAATCAGATCAGGAAAGGTGTTTTTGTTTGCCTTTGTGTTTCCTTTACATTGTATGGTAATATCATATGATTAGAGCTGATTAATCCATTAGGCGATATAGGCGGGTGCTGTTTATAAAAGTTAAGGAGCATGTGCTCTGCTGCTCCAGACACAGGGACCCCTTGTATCCAGCAGGGGGCGTTAGCTCCCTTGTTGGAATGAGTT
This sequence comes from Polypterus bichir lapradei, assembly GCA_026402145.1. Lineage (NCBI taxonomy): Eukaryota > Metazoa > Chordata > Cladistia > Polypteriformes > Polypteridae > Polypterus > Polypterus bichir. Next base: position 50,394,295 of record JANRMT010062834.1, read on the forward strand.
CTTTTGTAATTGCAGTGTGTTACATAATCCGAATCTATATAGATATAATATAAAAAGGCGATACTCCTCCCTTAGTGATACGGTGGTAAGAAATCACATAGGAGAAATAACTTAGCTTTCTTTAATGACGGCTTACGCTGCATTACAGATGAAGGAAACCGTGACAGGACCTTCAGGAGTGAGGGCCCGATGTGTAGAGTCTGACATTTTCGTTGCTGCATTGAAAGGATTTTCAGAATCGGATGACATTATCTCCCATCCGTCTGTCGCCTTCAAAGGTGTGCCGGGCAATGCTCCAAGGCTTTATACTTTTTCTTTATGTGCAGGCCCCCACTTAGGTGAATAATACAATTCCAAACAAGGCAAAGAGGATACAATTTCATGTTGACTCTTACATATAAAAAAAAATAGTACATGTTTCCCCAGCTGTCTTTATCTGTCTTGTCTTATGCTTTACCTAGCAGCTCTAAATTATGAGCCCCTGTGCTAAATCTGTGTTCACTGTGCATGTGAGTAGAAAGAAAAGTAGATTTATAAAATATATTGGTACAGAGGACATTGACATATTAAACTTATGTTACACCCCTCCCCTTGATCCTTGAAAGTTTAATAATATTGAATACACGCTCGGACACCAAGGGGTGCCATTTACGTAACACAAGTAGCGTTGCCTCCGGGCCTTTGCGCTCCCCAGACTCCCCTCTGTCTGTACTGTTTTGGTATCTCAAAAGGGCAGTCTCTCCTGACACCGAAGGGGCACCTCCCCCTTAACTGGAACTACAGTACACACAATAAATAATACAAGACTATATATCATATTGACAGTAGTTTGTATTGTGAAATTCATGATTATGTAATTTCGTCTCATGCCTAATGAACAATATTTAGCCCCACTTTAAACTTTCCATAACACAAAAGAAGCTTTTATTAAGCGCTTTTTACAAAACAGTAAGTGACTAATAGATACAGGCATGGATAGCCCCTATTTTAAATTGCTATTAATTAACATTGATGTTACAGTTTATATAATATGTCATCTACAATGAGTTAAAGATTAAATAAATTTGATAAGCAGATCACGAAGAAGAAAAACTCCAACATTAAAATAACAGAAAAATCTGCAAAAATGACAAATCTCAGTAGAATTGCATCCATTGCAACACATATTTAATGTAAAACCCCTAATGAACTCATTATAATAAAAGCAATCATACACTTGATCACATACAGTATTAACTACTCAAAAACAGACTGACATCCACATTCAAGTGCTTATGCAATGATTTATATCTAAACAGGTATCACTTTGAAGATGTTTGAGGGTAAGTCAGCGATTCTCCGCTCTTTCATGATAATTTGCTTTGTTTGGGTTGGCTGCACAGCTTTCCCCAAACACATATGGAAACATGGTGTGTCTGTGGCTGCGGTGGTCAAATTTCGACCAGCACTTCAAAAGAAGTCATCCACCTGAAGCTAAGCATGTCCAGATCTGGACTGTACTTGGGTGGGAGACCATCTAGGAAAAGCTTGGAGTGCTGCTGGAAGAGTTGTTGGTGAGACCAGCAGAGGGCCCTTATCCTGTGGTCTGAATGTGGATCCCAGTGCAGTGACAGGGACACTGTGCTGTAAAAATAGCGCTGTCCTTCAGATAAGACGTAAAATTGAGGTCCTCACTCTTTGTGGTCATAAATGATCCCTAGGCATTTTTCATAAAAAGTCGGGTGTATCCTGATGTCCAGGCTAAATTGCCCTCCATGGCCTAATCATTCTGGCCCCTAATCATCTCCTGTCTCTAATTGGCTATCTCTCTCACCACTTTACCACCTAACAGCTCATTTGTGGTGAGCATACTGGCGTAAAATGGCACCCAGGTGAATGCTACCCATTAGTGGTGGTTGATGTGGCTCCACCACTCACTGAAGAGCTTTGAGTAGTTAGAAAAGTTTTATTTATTACTATTATTTATTATTACTATTATTATTTGATCAGTTAGTTTCTTTTGTTGTTTTCTAGGAGTAGACATGGCCGCTCTCCTAGTGCTGGGCGACTTGCAAATGTTTCATTCTTTTTGAATGACTCTTTCAATAAATCATCAAACTCAATTTGCAAACATGAACACATCACTTCAGTGGAGCTCAATGAGTGTACTGCGTGACGTCATCAGCATCTTTTGTTTCGCTGATGTTGGTTGGATGTTTAAAGTGCATGTGCAAGAACCGCCTGATTCTTGAGTCTCGACTCGCTTCACTGATTCTGTTGAGTACAAACTACTTAATTTTATCAGTGAATGAGAACTCAGTCATTCATCATACAAGTACAGTACAGCTATCAATAAATTTATATTAATGTATTAATTGTTTTGTACAATTATTGGAATCCTTTAAAATGAATATTTAAATAACACAAAGCTGAACCTTATAAGAATAGTATTATAATTTCTAACAATTATGTGCTTTCAACTTTACTTCAATACACACCACGCTCTTCCTCTGACAACACTGAGGAAGACTGTACCATGAATCTGACAAACTGATGAGTGACTCTCAATGAAGTGGCAAATAATATACAAGCTAGTCATGGCTTTGCATTTGACAGGCTTCGCCTCCATAAGGTCTGTACAAGATAACTCATAAAGGAGCATAAGTGTAGTCTTCTAACCACCTTTCAGTCCTTTTTGGACCACTATGGTAATGAAGGTGATGTATTTTTGAAGAGAATTATTACTGCTGCTCGTTGTATTGAAACACTTCAGAATCATAGACTTGATGTTCTAGACTTTCTTCCATTCAGCCTGGTCTTCGCTCCCTCAGATTACCACTTAAAGATGCTCTAAAAGAGCACCGATTTTCAACGGAATAAAGTGTTAGAAGCAGTGCATGCATGGCTGAGAGGCTAACCAAAAACGTTTTTTTTTTTTTTTGTGAAGGCATAAACTTGTAAAATGTTGGACCAAGTGCATTGACCAGCAAGGGGACAATGCTGAAAAATGATTTGTCTGTATGCTCACTACTGCAGTTCTGCTGTCCACTAGTCTGTGCTATAAATTGTTTTCTGAATGATTCCAATAACTTTGATAATCTTTATAGTCAAAATCGCTGAATTGGCACATTTCCTGTTCAAATACGGGGGAGAAATGCAAGGTGCGGCAGCAATGAGCCTCACCTCACCTCGGACTGTGCTCTCCCTCACACACGGGGGTTGAGGCGAGCAATATTGTCACGTGCCTGTTGCTGTCTCTCTGTATGTCACTAATATAAGGTTTGCAGACATGTTTATTATACACCCTGACTTTCCACAGTCAGGCTAATATCTTTAATGAATGTGTGTGACATCGTCTTTTCATTCTGCAGCACATCTTGTATGTTCTGCTGAATGACAAATAAAATTGAATTGAATTGAAAATTGTGACATATTTAGTCTTGCTGATCGGACATAAAACCGCCGTGAAATGGCACAAGGTGAGGTAGACAATGCCGTGCCACCCTGAAGGGGGCACATGTGAGCCCAACAGGTGCTCGTTGCTGCTGTTCTACGCAGAGACGCCAATAAGTTAGTGATATCAGAAAGTCAAGTGCACTGAAGTGGGCCTTTTATTGTTATTTTTTGTTCCAACTGACTGCCAAAATGGAAGATTAAGATTTTTACAACTAAAGGAAAATAAGGAGAACTTTTAATAGAAAGTGATGGAGATTTTCGTGGAGAAGAATAAGCACATGGACTTCTTCTTGAAATAAAGGTAAGACCATACATGATTTTCAAATTTTATAAAAAAATGGGATCAGACTAAGAAAAAAAATCCAATATTTAAATACTAAATTTTGACCTTAAATAAAATATTCTTTTGTTTTTCTTGTTATCCTTTTGTTGAACAGACTGTATTAAAATTGATTAAAGCATCAGAATTGAAAGCTTTAAAAACAACTAAATATTTCAATTAAGGTCAAAACTGAAATCTGTTTTTTTTGTACACCACTCAATACTTTCATTTGTATTAAATAAGTATGAATTGTGGAATTGCAACAGCAAATTTAGAACACATAGAGGGTGAGGCGCAAATGCGCTCTCTCTTGCCGCTATAAACATAACGTTCTTTCTTAGCCAAATATGCACCTTACCTGTGTGTGTAAAGAATGCCGATGGGATATGAAACATAACATGTGCCAATTGAATAGTGAAGAAGCTACTCTTTGGGATTCATATATTTGTAAATCTGAGTCTGAAGGACTCAGTGCCTCACCAGCCATGAACCTCACCACACGTCATTGGTTCTAATAAATTTTAGAAATAGAATGCGGATAATCATTGACTTACCCTCATAATTATACACAGCGATTAGTATCTACTTCATAAATCCACATTCTTAAGCTTATAGACAGGCAACTGATTACAAAACACATTACTGGATATAACTTTATTCCACAAAGGAAAAGCAACACAAAACCAGGCCCTGAAAATTACAACTGAAAGCCACATATGAAAACCAACCATTGCAAGAGGAGCTGCCAGAGTATCAAGGGGTCTTTTTCTTCAAAGTAAAGATCACCTTATGAAAATACAGAAATAAATAACTTACAAATAGATAAATTCTGCCAACAAAAGAATCTCAATATTTGATATGCACATAAAACACTGCACCTCTAATTCAGCAGCAGCTCAGTACTGAGGGTCACCTAATATTTGGAAGCATCGGAGCCATAACAGTATACGGCGGAAAAAAAACCAGCCAGGCAGATGTTCCAGCAAAAGATAATTAACGATTAGAAACTTACCTTGTCCTTGGCCATTTATGGTGTGATCCCATAAGAGCAAAAGAATTACCGTCCTGTGTGATAAAATGCTTGCATTGATACCTCCTCGTCTTCCAGCCATCTCATTATTAGTCCTGGCAAAAAAATGAAGATAAATGTAGATAAACTGGTGTAAGATTCTGAAAAAAGAAAAAAAAAACCATTGTGAAGCCATTGTGGAATCCACTGTACCATATAACTTCATAACAGCATGTGCAATGGCTGGCCCATTCGGTAGAGAAAGGGAAAAAATGAGTGGTAGGGATGCCTTGGTTTAGATGATGCTCATAATCATTGCCTGTCAGTAAGTTCACCACGAGAGGGCATTATGCCCTGTATTTTTACAGAGTGTCCTGGAAGGGTTTAAAGACAGGAGCACCACATGTTAGCAAATGAGGTGCAGCTTAGATAGCAGTAAGTAATGTTCCATTAGAATGCTGGAGGACAAGCTGTCACGCAGGTGCAACAAATGCCTAACCCCACTTACACAGAGAGGCTAAGGAAACATCAGAATGTGGCAACTGTTTCTGGCTGCTAGGGGTTTAATTGTTCTAGAAACAGTCATAGAGGACCATGGGCAAACAATTTGGGTGCTACCTTGGAGTCCTAGCTCTTTAATACCAGCAGCGCTGTGGTTTTGCTGGATCGATGTCTCCGGCCATTTTGTTAATTGTAATTTATTCATTTACTTGTTTTTGTTATGCTATAGTCATTGTGTTATTTCTGGCTTGTCTTATTTATTTATTTATTGATTGTTCTTTATGTATTAATTTCTATTGAAATGTTTGTCTTACTCTTTTCTTATTTTATTATTCTTTAATAAGATTTCTATTCAGTTGATATTTATTATATTCTTTATCCTTTGTGTGTTGAGCCTATGGGTGCAGGCCACCCTGATGTTGCAACTGTGGGACCACCTCTAGTCCTATATAAGCTGGAAGAAAATCCAATACTACTGGTTTTATATTTCTAAATTTAACACTAGCAATACAGTTTGTTTAATTTCAGTGTAATTTCAAATATTGTGACCTGAAGGGGGAGCCTGACAGCCCCAGACGCAAGTGCACTGTTTCAAGGGTTCAAATGAAGGTTATATTATTACACAAAAGCACAAGCACAAACGTCATCACAGTCTATTTAACTTCCTCCACTCTTCTCTTGCCCTCTACCTTCCGACTCTAACGCTTCCTTTTATGTCATATGGAAGCTGCTCAATAACAGGGAGTTCCTCTCCTTGCAGTGCCCCCTGGCAAGACCCAAGGGCCCCAACAAGGCTAATCTTCAATACTACAAATCCCAGGCAACTCTGCAGATATCCAAAGTGGGACAGAGTCGGAGGAGCAGTGCCACCTCTCGTCCTTAGGGATGAACTGTTTGTAATACTCATTCATGCCTGTCCATCAATTGTTCCTCCAGACCGGGACAGAAACCTAAGATCTTCATGGTTGGGTTGCGCCTCCATTCTTGCACTTCTTCCATTATGGCCTCCTGGACGGGTATAACATTATCCTTGACCACAGTCAGGACACTTGTCCACCCACTCTGGCATTTAGAACATGTTAGTTTTGCACAAAATGATCAGCTTGCACCAGTGTTTATGGTAATATATAATCTCTCCTTAACCCAGTTAGTTGTACCATCATGCTTCGAAAGATCCACCATTGTCCCTTTACCTAAGAAATCACATTCAACCTGCATAACGTCCCAATGCTTTTAAAAATTAAGTGTCTTGAGTGGCTAGTTAATAATAACGAATGTTCCTCTCTGCCAAAAGACCTAAATCCTTTACAGTTCACATATTACTCTAGTAGATCCAAGGATGATACCATCACCTTGATCCAACATACCGTACTAACCCTCCTGGACAACAGCAGAAGGAATTATGTTCAAATCCAATTAACAAACTATAGTTCAACATATGATACAGTAGTCCCATCTAAGATCATCATCAAGCTCAGGGACCTGCATCTGAACACTTCACAGTGCAGACAGGTTAACTTCCTGACAGGCAGATCCAAGGGGATTCAGGTGGGAGGCCACACTTAAACATCTTCCACTCTCACTACACAGGGAACTCCACAGGGCTGTGTTCTGAGTCCTCTGCTTTACTCCCTTCTACATGTATGACTGTATAGATGAACATGTCTCTATCATCATTGTCAAATTTGATGATGACAGCCGTGGTTGGCCTGATGTCTAAAAACAAGTGTTGTACGAGTTCACAACTCACAAGAACTAGCTCAAAGTTCAGTTCACACAGATTAAAATGAATACATTTACGTTCATAGTTCACCATTTCAAATTTGAACTAGTTCATGTTCAGTTCATTTTGTATTTTTTAAGGAGTGAGAATAAATAACCCATGAGTTTACTCTTTTCAATTTTGCATGCCTTATATTAGGCTAATACAGTGTCCTTGAATAAAATATAATAATTATGAAGACTTTTTTTTATTTAAATACACTTTATTGAGACAACAAACACATATAACCATTGTGGTCCCCAGCCAGGCTCCAGTCCGGGCTCTGGGCGTGTGCCTCCTCCAGACCGAGAGGGGGCGTCCGTCCTGGTTATGCAGGAGGCCTCGGGTAGGGGGCTTGGAAGCCCAGCCCTGTAGGGACCCGTGGCCACCGCCAGGCGGCGCCCCAGTGCCTATTTATCCCGGGAGCCCGGCACTTCCGCCACACCAGGAAGTGCCGGGGGGAAGACGACAGGGGACACCCAGACGGCTTCCGGGTGCGCAGCCGGCACTTCTGCCACACAGGGGTGTGGCCAACTCTAATTGCTGGGAAGCAGCTGGAGCCCATCCGGGTTCCCATAAGAGGGGCCGCCTCCCTCCAGTCATTGGTGGATGTCTGGAGGTAGTTGGCAGAGCTGGAGAGAGGACAGGAGGCGGCCAGAGGAAAGGCACAAGGACTGTGAGCCCTGGACTTTGGGGGAATCGGTGCAGGAGGCACTGGGGTTGCACGTGAGCAAAACTTGTAAATAATTGTAAATAAACAGTGTGTTGGGTGGAACTATGTTGTCCGTCTGTCTGTGTCCGGGCCAGCGTTTACACCATATATGCTAATATCCTCCCGGTCAAAAAAGAAATTAAATAGATGCAAGTATACATATAAATTACTGCTCTATTTCCAACCATGTGACACAAATGGTGGCTATGGAACCAGCATGTAGGGGAACTAACTTATTACGCTGCTGGTCAAAATTCGCGTCACATCTAGTATGTCCAACAGGGAAAAATATCAAGTGGCCTCACAAAATACAACATTTTCCTAAAAGGAAAGCGGAGCTTTACTGCGTGCTCGTGTCAGAGGGGGTGCAGCTTAAGCACAAGCAGGCAGACACAGACAGGGCCTATTTGATTTTACGTTATTTTTTCCAAATACAAATAAATTGCAAAAAATTTGTAAAAAATAAATATTTGTAAAAATATTTGTGCTTATCCGAATACTGTGTTCAGATTTGGTTTCACTCCTACATTACAGGGTAAGGCAAAACGTTTAATCTGGACCTAAACCAGATCCAGAATGTCACATAAAACTGAACTAGCTGACGTTCAAGTTCTTCACTTGAAAATATGTTACGTTAAGTTCACCGTTCTTAGAAAAATTAGCTTGTTCATTGAATGTGCTCTTTTGAACTAGATCATGCACAACACTGCTAACAACGATGAACAGGCATATCAGGATGAAGTGGAGAGTCAGTCTCACTGGTGAGAAAGTAGTCTTCTCCTGAGTTTTAACACTACAAAGGAATTGATTGTGGGTTATAGGAGAAAACAGCAGAGGCACAACCATCCCTTCAGAATTTACAGTACTCAAGTGGAGAAGGTGGAGAAGTTGGACAGTGTCAAATACCTTGGTGTCCACATCACAGATGACCTGACCTGGTCCAAGCACATTAACATCTTGGTGAATAAGGCACAACATTGTCTTTACCACCTCAGATACCTCAGATACTTGAGGCTGTCCTCCCTGATTGTAAAGAACTTCTACATACCCACCGTCATAAGTATCCTTTTGGAGGTACAGACAGTATTACCGCCTGGCTAGAAAACAGCACACAGCAGGACCACAAGGCAGAAAGTGGTGTGGTCAGCTGAATGCATCACTACATGTGCATTCTCAACTATCCATCCATCCATTATCCAACCTGCTATATCCTAACTACAGCGTCACGGGGGTCTCCTGGAGCCAATCTCAGCCAACACAGGGCGCAAGGCAGGAAACAAACCTCGGGCAGGGCGCCAGCCCACCGCAGGGCGTGCACACACCCCCACAGGACAATTTAGAATTGCCAATGCACCTAACCTGCATGTCTTTGGACTGTGAGAGGAAACCCACACAGACACAGGGAGAACATGCAAACTTGATGCAGGGAAGACCTGGGAAGCGGACCCAGGTCTCCTAACTGCGAGGCAGCAGCGCTACCCACTGCGCCACCGTGCCACCCCCACATTCAACTACCAGGACATTAATACCAAAGAATGTTAGATGATGCTACTGAAAATCATTAGTGGCACCATCCATCCCAAAAATGACCTCTAGTCTTTTTTGTGGTCACACTGAAGAGAAGCTTCTGACCACAGTCCATTAGCATCCTAAATAAGGAAAGTGTCTGCAGCTATATGATGCCCTGTTGTTAAAGACAAAATCTCAACACACTGAAGCTAAAGGCTTACAATGACTGAAGTTTGCAATAAGACCTGTTTAATTGGTCTCACACTTTCACACTTTTTCACTTCCATTGTTTACTTTTCCTCAGATTTGAACATTAGAACAATTTAGACGAGAGCAGTTCAGTCAGCCCAACAAAGCTCGCCAGTCCTATCCACCTAATTCTTCTAAAAAAACATCAAGCCAAGTTTTGAAAGTCCCTAAAGTGTCTATGGTTCGCTGTGTAAAGAAAAACTTCCTAATGTTTGTGTGAAATTTACCCTTAACAAGTTTCCAACTGTGTCCCCGTGTTCTTGATGAACTCATTATAAGTCACAGTCTCGATACACTCAATTAATTCCCTTTAAAATTTTAAAACATTTTAGTCATGTGTCCTTTTAATCTTTGTTTGCTTAAACGGAATAAGCTCAGCTCTTTAATGTTTCCTCACAACTGCATTGGTTTCATATTCTGAGTGATTAGTGAAAAACTGGATTATTGGTATGTTGATGAGAGTTAATATTTACCTGGACAACCTGGGTTTTCTTCATCTCAAATAAATCTGTCACCTGTTAGCCTTCTTAATGGCCTCTGAACACTGTCTGGCAGTTGATAGTAATGAGTCCACTACGACTTCTAAGTCTGTCTAATAAGGTGTACTTGTTTCATTAAATGGGTTTGCCCAGTCGGCACACCAGACTAACTGTCTTCTGGTATCCTCAACCCCTTTCACCCTGTTCATATGGGGTATACATAAGTATCCTTTGGGTGGGCAGCTAATTCAATTCTGCTCAAAGACAGAAGGTGACATTAGAACAATCTGGATGAGAACAGGCCATTCAGCCCAAACATTTCAACTTCTCCAAGATATCATCAAGTTGAGGATTGAAAGTCCCTGAAGTTCTACTCTCCACCACACTACCTGGTCACTTATTCCATGTGTCTAAGAAGAACTTCCTCATGTTTGTGTGAAATTTACCCTTAACAAGTTTCCAACGATGTCCATGTGTTCTTGATTAACTCATTTTTAAGTCGCAGTCTCGATCCACTGGACTAATTCCCTTCATAATTTTAAACACTTCTCTCAGGTCTCCTCTTAATCTTCTTTTGTTTAAACTGTAAAGTCTCAGCTCTTTTAATCTTTCTTCATAAGGCATCCCCTGTAGCCCTGGAGTCAGCCTAGTTGCTCTCCTTTAGATCTTTTCTAGCGCTGCTATGTCCTTTTTGTAGCCTGGAGACCAAAACTGCACACAGAACTCCAGATGAGGCCTCACCAGTGCGTTATAAAGGTTGAGCAGAACCTTCTGTGACTTGTACTCCACACATCAAGGCGCTCTATAACCTGACATTCTGTTAGCCTTCTTAATGGCTTCTGAACACTGATGGGAAGTTGATAGCGTAAAGTCCTCTAAGACTCCTAAATCCTTCTCACAAGGTATACTCTCGATTTTCTCATTGTGTATTCAGATTCTCATATGTCATGTTATTTAGGAACACGTTTGCTTACTTTATTATTATTATTTATTTATTTTTTTATATATGAGGTTGAATCAAAAAGTAAAGGCAATTTGAAAATTATGTGGTAACAATGTATTTGCAATGGCTTATGGGTAGTTCGAACATGCACAACGCAGCGATCTGCCATCAGTCTAGCTGTAGGTCAAATGAACGTGAATGCTCTGCTGCGGGATTGCAATGTAATTGAACAATGCATAGTAATGAGATTTCTTTGGGCAGAGGGACTGAAACATCACAAATTTACCAGATACTCGAGGACATCAGTGGAAATTAAGGGGAAGTGCATGTAAAACTGAAGCCAGGAAGCACATCTTTACACAAAGAGTTGTGGGATTCTGGAACAAACTACAAATCCATAGAGATGAAGTAGAAACCTTGACAACCTTTAAGAAGAATCTGGATGAGATTTTGGGACAATTTAGCTACTAGCTGAACAAACAGACTTGATGAACTAAATGGTCTACTCTCGTTCGTCAAATTTCTTCTGTTCTTATGTCCATCCATCTTCAAACCTGGTTATCTGGAGCAGGAGTGCAAAGAAGCTGGAGTCTATCTAAGCAACCATCATATAAACATTCAAGGTCAATATTCCTTAAATAATTTAAAAACATTCAAGGTTAATATTCCTTAAATTTGTCATCATTATAAATATATTTGATATAAACATTTTGTAAATGTTTCATTTTAACTTAACAATAATGTAAATATTATAGCATAGCAATTTTTCAGCAGATTTTTAGCAGACTGACAATAAATGTTTAGCTTAACAGATTGAATTTTGAATGTGACGATTTTAATTGAATTGCATTTTTCTAAAAAGCTTCCAAACCCAATTGTTTACTGAAAAAATGCAGATTAACTTTCAAATCTGTTGTAAAACACCGTTTTTAATAGCTTTTAAGGTTGGTTGTGGTGCTGATTCAAGCAGATCCTGAGACACATTATAGATGTACTCAGTACACTGGAGTTCACTAAGTGCTATTATTCACACATGCATTCTTCTTATTTCAACAGGAAATCAATAATCTTGACTTCTTTATCTTCAATTGATTTTTCTCTTAAAACACCATAGATGACATCAAATTAGTAAGTGTATGCAGAGAATATTGTTTGAATATAAATAAAAAAAGAATCACACTTTCCATTTTATCATTGGCCGAATGAGGCAAAATAATGCAATGAGGGCATTGCTAGCATCGATTTAACTGTAATATTTATATCTTAAAGCAGCCACCGTAAACACTGAATTGAAACCAAGTACAAAATGTAATTATAAAGATGAGTAGTGATTGTATTAAAATCAAATATTTATAAAAATCAAAAGGATTCCAAGCTTCTAAGCTTTTCGTTATGTGCTGTATCTGTTACAAATAGCAAAGAAGTTGCCCTTATTTTTTGTAGCACCTTGTTATACACTGAACACCATTGCGATGTGCTTAAGACTTACAGCGCTATACTGTACAACTTTATTGATTTTCTGAACTTGATTATTCCTATGCATCATCAGAGTGCCTCCTGCCAGCAATGGGCACAGCTCTGGAAGGAATACACACCGTGACTCCTGGAGCTATGAGACAGCAGTGCTAACTACGGTGTCGTCCGATGGTATAATTGACTTACAGTGCCCTCCATAATGTTTGCAACAAAGATGCATTTTTTTTAGATTTACATCTCATCTCACTTTAGCTGGAAGAATTAACATTTTCAAGATGAATATTCTTCCTAAGCTTCTTTTTCTATTTCAAAACTTTCCAATATACTTCAATAAATCATTTTTTAAGAAATTAGATTCAATCATAACCTCATTGATTTGGAATTCGAAATATCCACGTATTTAAAGGGCGACTCTACAAAGACCTAAGGTAGAAGGCGACATGGCTCTACCTATCTTTCAATTTTATTACTGGGAAGCAAATATACAAGCTATAAAAACCTGGACATGGACAGAAATAGATGAACATACACAGGCTTGGTCCGCAATAGAAATAAAATACTGTAGTACTCCTTTATATTCCCTGCTTTGTGCCCCTATAAATGCAAGTTATCGCCAATATATTAACAACCCAATTGTGCTTCACTCACTCAGAATATGGAACCAATGTATTAAGTATTTTAAGATGGAGAAGCTTTTATCTGTGGCACCTCTGCACGATAACCACATTTTTCCACCCTCTCAAATGTACGCAGTTTTTACTGTTGTCACACACGTGTGAGTGTTAGGATGTTGTTAGGGGATGGCAGTGTGCACTAAACCTTCTCCTGCTATCTCTGCAGACCAACCGTGGGAAAACCTGCATTGATGGTGTCACTTCCGGTTCCGGCACCCAGCATGATGTCACTTCCGGCGCCCAGAAGAATGTCACTTCCAGTTCTGATGGACAGACTGACCTCAGAAGAATGTCACTTCTGGCTCCCCTATGTCACTTCCAGTTTGATCCCTTAAAGCCGCCATCTTTGCAAACCTTCAGCAGTTCAATTCTTAACTCCAACAGAGAAACATATGCTGTTCAAAAATCAACCCATTGCAGCCAGGGATAATATACGGATGGCTGCCCCAAACCTTTTCAAGTGTGTCGAGTCTGATAATTTTTACAATGTCTGGAAAACATTCAAGATTAAATCACTTAGAGATCTGTACATAGACAACGTCTTCGCATCCTTCATACAATTACACTCCAAATCTAACTTTCCAGAAGCACATTCTTTTCACTACCTTCAAATTAGAAACGTTGTTAAACAAAACCTGCCTAATTTTCCTCACCTCCCACCTACTTTTACTCCGGAAAAAATATTGATCAGTCTCTAGGACTCCATAACATATAAAACCAAAGATCCAAGTGTACAGTGGGAAAAGGATCTCTCACTCAACATGTGAGAAAAGGAGTAGAAGGCAGCAATGCACAGAATTCATCGAGCTCCATATGTACAAAGCATACAATTATTCAACTTAAAATTATATATCGAGCACATCTCTCTCGTTTAAAATTGTCCAAAATGTTTCCAAGGCAAAGATCCAACCTGTGAACGTTGCAATCGAGCTCCAGCCTCACTGGGCCACATGTTTTGGGCCTGCAACAAATTAACATCATTCAGGACCAGAGGTGGGTAGTAACATTTACATTTACATTTACTTGAGTAACTTTTTAAAAAAAATGTACTTCTAAGAGTAGTTTTACTGCACCATACTTTTTACTTTTACTTGAGTACTTTTGTGAAGAAGAAACGTTACTCTTACTCCGCTACATTGGGCAACACTCGAATCGTTACTTTTTTTCCATTAGATACAGTACGCTATATTTTTGCCAGAGAGAAGCCACCAGTGGATCTACTGCATGACTGTTTCACCAATTAGACATAGCAACAATAATCACATGGCTCTGTTTCACATATCAGACGTAGCCATGCAGTCACAAGACCACACACAAACTGTTGCATCCTAGCGGCACAAATTCATCACAGACAGCGGACAGGGAAAGAAAGAATACTGTACATGAAAAATTAGAGCCAACTCACTGGGTTTGAGTGAAGAACAAGCATGTTTTAACCAAACATACACAGACAGAGACAGTCAAGGTAAAGTGAGACTTCTTTTATGTGCACAAGATGCCTTGTTCTAATGTTATTTTCTATCAGTTGTGCTATTTGGAGGGCAAGTGAATATGCAGTATTATACTGTCAGTGTAGAGCAGGGGTGCCCACACTGTTTTCGGTTTGCGAGCTACTTTTAAAATGACCAGGTGATCTACCTACATTAAAAATGATATATATACTGAGTATACTTTATACATAAAATATATGTGTCGTACCTTGCATAACTGAATACACTTTATGGCACAATAACAATTCAATACATTTATGGTCACTACAGTATTTGAATTTAATAATCTTCATGTGGGAAAAGGCTGACTCGCATAAATAAGTAGAGCCGAATAATGCAGTCAAGGAGGTAGCACATTTCCTCATGTTTGGGTTCCTCTGTTCCAAAACTGTCCATGAGCCTTATACTTCAGCTGAATGTCATCTTGTAGTGTCAAAATCTCATCCTCCACTGTAGAGGAGTTTGAGGTGAAAAAGTGTTGCAATTTTTGATGTGGGTAAATCACCCTCAACATCTTCCCTAAATGGATAGCACCTAAATGTAGTGATTGGCTAAAGTAAAGCTGAGTCTTGAAACTGTCTGTCGAAGTCTGACAGACAATTTTCAATCTGCTCTTTGTAGCGGATGCTGTCAAATTGCGCACACGCCTTCCATTGCGTCTCCAGCTCTGGTTTTGGATGTTCCCCAAATCAAGGCGCTGCAGCTTTGAGGACAGATGTTGCATTTTTTGTTTGAAAGCATTAACTGAGCTAATCATATTGATCATATTGGTTTTCTTTTTTCCTTGCAGCTGTAAATTAAGCTCATTCAACATGTTGGTCGGATCGGAAAAAAAAATGCCAAGTCTAGCGGCCATTGATCGTTATTAAGTTGCTTGTATTCTGCATGTTTAATGACAAGGAGAAACTCCTTTTTCTCCTGCCTGGGGTCTTGAAATCTCAGCAGGAATTTCTCCCTAGCCATCTGCCTCAACGAAGACCTCTTTTTAACATCTCTCCATCTTGGAAGGACTTCTTATGCTTAATGATCAAGTGACTCACCCGGAACGATGCTTCGGTGTGTCTGTCTTTGCTTTTGAATTCAGAGTGACAAATTACGGCTGTCCGATTAACTGCGATTTTAGTTCCCTCTCCTTTCTCTTTCTCAGATCGCTTTTTGGAACGAAGTCAGTTTCGTAGTTTTTATGAACAGTTCGAAAGTGCCTTTCCACATTTTCCTTCTTTGGAATAGCAATGATAGATTGACAGATCAGACAAACACACTTCGATTGTGACATTGTGAGAGAAAAAAATAATCTTCCAATTCCACATCCAGCCCATACCACACACACATTTTTTTTTAAATCCCTTCTTTAGTCGATATAAATTTGAAGGCTAACTAGATCACTTAGACGCTCGCGCGTTTGATCATGCGTGCGGGATGACCAGTGTGTTAGAAGAAAAGAGATCTCAGACTGGCCGCCCCGTATGTCAATTAAGTGGCAAATGCCATAGGGAGGATATATAGACTAACATTTAAAAAAAAATGTTTCGAATGCAATGCGATCTACCTGCACTACCTTTCCAATCTACCGGTGGATTGCGATCAACGTATTGGGCACCCCTGGTGTACAGTATATCTTGTCACTGTAAATAGTCTGCACTATTCAAGCATATATTTTACCTACTATAGGTATCGGCTTCAAAAGCTTTGTTGTGAAACTGAGATTTGTAACTTTGTGTTATCTGTGCATCGTTATTTTGTAAAGATGTTATTTATTTTTACTCATTTTTATTTTATTATTTGGAAATAGCAGAATTTGCACATTATTTTATATTTTTGTCTGTCTTATTACAAAATTTCTAAAAAATAAAAAATTTATTATGATCAAACAGTTACTCAGTACTTGAGTTGTCTTTTCCCCAAGTACTTTTTTACTCATACTTGAGTAATTTTTTGGATAACTACTTTTTACTTCTACTTGCGTAATATTATTTTGAAGTAACGCTACTCTTACTTGAGTACAATTTTTGGCTACTCTACCCACCTCTGTTCAGGACCAGAATCTTTAAATGCCTTTCAGACAGCCTTGGTGTCATAATCCCTCCTAACCCATTAACAGCTGTGTTTGGTGGGCTCACAGATGGTCTTAAAGTGGAGAAGGACAAGAAAACTGTAATTGCCTTTACTTCATTATTGCCACGTAGGCTTACTTTGCACAACTGGAAGAATCCTAACCCACCTCTTTAAGTCAGTGGGTAACTGATGTTTTATATTATCTAAAATTGGAAAACAATCAAATTCTCACTTAGAGGATTTGTGCAGAACTTTTTTAAAACCTGGCAGGATCTGATCAATAACATTTTAGAATAAGCATTTAAATTGAGGAAGTGGATTCTCTCTCCTCTTTTTTATTCTATTTATATTTATTCATTTATCTATTTATTTATTTTTACTATTATTAAAGTATTACTCTGTTGGCCTAGCTCTCTTTCTCATGGGTGGGGGTTGATTTTTGTTAATCTTGACTTGTTTGTATGGAATTCTATTAGATTTTAATAAAATGTTAAAAAAATTAAATAAATAAATAATTTACCAATCTGCTCCACTGTTGAAAATTACAAGTCAAAACGCACATTGCAGATTTTCATTTAAGAGTATTTGCATATGTTTCAGTCACACCATATAGAAATGACAACGCTTGTTATACACATTCCCCCCATTTCTGGGCACCATAATGTTTGGGAAAAATGGTTTCACAGGTGTGTGTGATTCCTCAGGTGGGATTCATTGCTTCATAAGATACCTCAGCCTATTCTACTCCTTTGGAGTCTGTAGTTGTATAACATGAGGCCAAGAGTTGTGCCAGTGAAAGTCAACAAAGAGGCAGAAAAACAAAAATCAAACCCTTAGAGACATCAGAAAAACTTTAGAATGACCTAAATCAACTGACTGGAATATCATGAAGAAGAAAGAAGCCACTGGTGAGCTCAGTAATCACAAAGGGACTGGTAGGCCAAGGAAGACCTCCACTGCTGATGACAGAAGAATCCTCACTATTGCAGAGAAAAAGCCCCCAACGCCTGTCTGACAGATCAGAATTAGTCTTCAGGGTGCAGATGTGTGTGTGTCAGAAACGACTATCAGCAGAAGACTTCCTGAACAGAAACACTTAGGCCACACTGCAAGATACAAACCACAAAAACAGGATGGCCATATTACAGTTTGAGAAAATGGACTGTGGAATTCTGGGAAAGGGTCTTGTGGACAAACGAGACAAAGATCAACCTGATCAGAGTGACAGCAACACCAAAGTGTGGAGACCAAAAGAAACTGCCCAAGATACAAAGCAGACCACCTCATCTGCTAAACATGGCGCTGGGGGTGTTATATCTTGGGCATTTATGGCTGCCATAGGTCCTAGCACATTTCTCTTCATTGATGATGGAACTGCTGATGGCAGTGGCACAATGAATTCTGAGGTGTCTGGAAACATCAGATCTGCTCAAGTTCCAGAAAATTCCTCCAAAGTCATTGGCATTTCATCCTACAACAAGATTAGAGTGAAAATATCACTCCTGCAAGTGAACTATGATACTTAGCGCTATGACAGAATTCTCAAAATATCACAGGGAGACAAAATTGTTTGCTGTCCAATTAATCCCTGCATGTTGACAACCTCAATGTTACATAAGCCAGTGTTACAAGTCTCCAATATGAATGCTGGGTTCGTAAATGACTTCACTTTTAAGGGGGGGTGGGCAGTGTCAGTTAAAACATACATTGACAAAAAAAAAAAAGAAATAAAACATTGCCATGAAACCATGACCCTCAATGACAGCAATTTTCTTTTCACTTACAACATTCTGGAAGGTCATGCTTATTATCAATTTTGTTGTCCTGACACTCTGCATGGGTCTTAAATGTTTCATCAGTTTGTGAACTAAGGTTAAGTTTCATGGCCAGATTTCAGAGAATTCCAAAATAAAGAGTTATTGAAGTGTAATAGAGTGGAAAATTCTTTCATATTGGGTTCTGCAAACTTGATGTCCATTTGGTATCTTGCACACTCAAATACTGAATAACTGAAGTGCGTTTATTAAGACATGATGCAAAATCTGAACATCTTAAAAATGTCAAGTCTCAGGGTTGGGATTAGGATTAAGGTAAACCCCTAGGATACAAAAGTCTGCAATACTTGCAGAACAGAAAGGGTCACTCAGAGAGCAGACAAAAACATTCTCTAAAATAATAATTTCAATGAAAATGCTGAATTTAAGTGAAGGGATTTTATGCTTGGACTATATGATGCATTAGTGAGACCACATCTGGAGTGTTGTGTGCAGTTCTGATCACCACACTACAAGAAAGACATAACAGCACTTGAAGCTGTGCAGAGGAGAGCAACCAAGTGCATCATGGGTCTTAAGGACATGTCCTACACTGACAGACTCAGAGAATTAAACCTGTTTAGTCTCGAGCAGTTGAGACAACATGGGGACCTCTTCCAGGTATCTAAAATCCTCAAAGGCTTTGATAAAGAAGATCCAGCAACATTCTTTCATCTTAAGGGTGAATCTCATACTCAGGGACATCAGCTGAAATTAAGGAGAAGTGCATTTAAAACTGAAGCCAGGAAGAACTTCTTTATGACAAGAGTTGTGGGACTCAGGAACAATCTACTGACACGTGGAGCTGAAGCAGAAACATTGACAACCTTTAAGAGGAATCTGGATAACATATTCAAGAGAAACTGGCTTGATGGACTGAATGGTCTCCTCTTGTTTGTCATATTTCTGATGTTCTATCTATCTATCTATCTATCTATCTATCTATCTATCTATCTATCTATCTATCTATCTATCTAT